>OX454264.1:41373701-42112188 GCA_949715065.1 Periphyllus acericola | reverse complement strand
CTTTTTTTTTTTTTTATATATATATATATATATGTACTACCAACCGTTCTCGGTAGACGACGGGCGGACTTATTCTCGTCTCAAGTCGGTAACAACGTTGTTTCGCGTTCCACGTACCAACAGCGCAGCTCCGAACGCCCTCTGAAAAACGTCAAATTTCTACGAACCGCCACCCACGTCTTATACGCGTTTTATTGCGCTCTTATCTTCCCCCTAAGGAACGAGAACAAACACGACGCCTTCCGAAACGCATACCTCATCTAGTCGTCCCACCCCCATCGCCCCCACACACGCGTACACACACTTTCTCCGTCGACGGCACCTGTGTCGTTTTATCGATTACATTTATTCCTTATGTCTACAGGTTGTCTGATATTTTTATTTTTTTTTACACACATATACATTACCAACCGTCCTCACTCACTCAAACGCGCCTTTCCCACGGCCTATCCCACGGAAGTGATCGTGTTCGAAAATCGACTCGAACCACGGTTATAGACGATAATGAGTAGCGGTAGTTACACAAACAATATTCATTTATGTGCCTCGAACGTGGAAATTATCATCTAGAGCAGAGGTTCCCAAACCGTGCGTCGCGGCCTCCTGTTGCGCCGCGGTGTGTAGTCAGGGGAGCCGCGGCTGTTCCTCGCTGCCGACTATAGAAATAAATAACGATATTTTACGATAACAAACATGGTCATTTCGATTACCATAATCTTGAAATGCTGCATTCCTACCGTCAGTTATTATTACTATACTAACCAATTATTGTATTCAATAAATTAATCAAAAGCAAATATCGGTCAAAAATCAATGTGGAGATGGAAATGAGAGTAGCAGTATCGAGTATGATCCCAAGATTTGAAATAATACGAGTATGCAGTGATGTCCAGGCTCATCCATCTCACTAAATCAATTATTTTCTACAAATAAACTTAGTCTAATTTACTTTACCTAATAAAATAAAAATTAAATATTTCAGTGTATAATTATATAAAATAATTAATATTTCCATATTATCTATTGAAAATTAAACATGTTTGTTATTTTATCTATTTTATTTAAAAAAAGGTCGTAAATTGTACTAAGGGCGCCATGAGCAAACTTCAGTCTAAAAAGGCACCACGAGTAGAAAAAGTTTGGGAACATCTGTGCTAGAGATATCCATGACACCGGACGGTCAATATTGGGAGAATGCTAATTTTTCATCCGATTCGAGGAAATCGGGAAAACGCGCAGTGGAAATCGGAAAAGCGCGGAAACGTCGGAAACCCGGTTACCGCGCGCAGCAAATGTCGTCGGTACCCGTGTATATATAATATATGAATAAAGGTTTATCCTACAGTCGATAGTGGCGTCACAGGTACGACCACGCAATATCCGGGCATCCGGCATTCGTACGACGTTTGTGTATTACTTCCGGTTCTCAACGGTTCCTGGTTTCCTTTCGGACTTATGCGTGACGCATGATTTTTCCGTACGTAATAATCGCACGATAACACCGGCTGACAGCGGTATTATGTTCTGTCACCGCACGCAGGTATAGCGACTGATAAATGTAATCCACTCGTACACATTTCCAGGCGGGCCGCTGTTATTTGAATACGATATCTCTTTTTTTTTTCTTTATCCAAACAATACGCGCAACGTTCAATAATTCCTTACCACAGTGGTTTTTCAATTTCGATTTTATATTAATTTTGCTCGTCTCGTCGCGTCTTTTCCTATTTCAATGTTACGCCGCCTTCACGACATCGACGTTGATCAGCCCGCAGCAGTCGCCCCGGGACGTTTAAGGGAAATATAGTAATAACTAAAATTACAAAACTTTTAAGTACCACTCTTTTCGCCTTGACACCTAGTACATTGTATCGCAACGTGATAAACAAAACGTTTATTTTGTTTTTTTCCAAAGGTGTTATTCTAGGTTTTATTTAAAAAAGTGGATGATTATATTTTTATTATTGTGTATAAATTAAAACTAATATCAAAAAAAATGTTCATACATGTTCTGTATTATCATTAAATATTAGATAATAGATATAAGTATCATTCAAATATCCGAATTAATATGATAAACTCTTTGTAATAAAAACTCATTCAATTGAGTATTCTGCAGAGGTGGCTTTAGTTTTGTTGCTGTAGTTTAATAAGATACTTATAATTTCTGCGATTCCATTTTCATCTAGTTCAATTGTATACTAAACTTTTTAAAATACTTTTTAGAGCAAAGAAAAATAAATAAATAGTGTTTGTTAAACTGACAGGAGCATTTTCGAAAGCTGTGACATTGTGAGAACATCGTTTAACAGAAAAACATATCTCGTACAGTAGATACCATAAAGGTCCTGAAGTGTTTTCATATTTTACCTGCAAAAGTGCATGCACAATTGTTTCAATATTCAATAATATTGATAGTTCGAATGCTTGATTACAAACGCACCGGAGGTCATGTTTCGTTTCGAACGTATACACGTTAAGTCTGCAGTTCGAACGCACGATCTACTCCTTCATTAGTTATGCGCAAATCCAAATGCTTAGACTCGCGGATTTGCGACAAAATATAATGGTCTGCTGTCGATAGGAGCTTATAATATACACGCGCCAGCTTGAGAAATTACGTGTTTTTGCAAGAGTTTTAGTCATTAGCAGCAGCCGTCGGGGCTGGATGAATCCCGAGAGAGTTCTTCGATTTTTCATTTTTTTTTTTTTATCCTTGTATAGGAGATTGTTTAACGTTTAAATATACACGGACGGAATAAAGCGAGACACCGACAGGGGCGTGTAGAACATTCAGAACACTCGCCAAAAGAAACAAAAGCATACTGTCAGTTTAAATTTGCATTGTCATAAATAAAGGATCGCCAATGCGACGGCGGCCTATAAAAAGAAAGATTTCATTTATGATTTCTTTTTCGCGTTATTTTGTTTTGTATTATTAAATTGAATGAAAACTTATTTTTTTTTTACATTGAATATTATTTCGATTTTTTTAAAGGGTTATTTTCGAGAAAAAAAAACTTGGCATCTATTATAATAATTTATAATGCTTAGAGCGGAAAAAACGGAGTGGCAAGAATATAATTGTTTTCTCTAAATAATTTTACATTGCCCCGCCACTCCATACATGTACTCTACTTTAAGTGACTTACAGCCTTAAGCTAGTAAACTATTTGTCCAAATACATGAATAAATCAACGTTACCTGAAAAATATTCCATACGCTCGAGCTCTGAATAAAAAATATAGCCCGTAGGTATAGATACATAAAAATTAAAAGCTCATTTAATTTTATATTCTACTTTTGGAAAAACGTCTTTCGGAGACGGTTTTCCAGCGTTTAAATACTTGCAGCGGCGAAGAGTAATCTCTGAAAAAATTCGATTAAAATTAACCTACACACAGCTCGTTAATATCCGCGTCGAAAAAATCACGTATCTCATATGAAATGATCAGTATCGCGATTTCGATGTACCCTCCCTGCCCAGGGAGGTTCGAGATATAAGAAAAATAGTGACCAGTTACCTGTAGATACTAAATAAATCGACTTTTTTTTAATTATTAAAGTAGGTAAAATCATTAAAATGTTGTCATAACAATTCAAATTAGTACATATTGTAGACTATATCCATACACATAGTACATTATTACATAACCATCATCTGCGTTTAACGGTATGTCATTGATTCAACAAAAATTGTTTACCGTACATTACAAACGCTAAGTGGGTGGGTAAGTGGGTACTCCTATTAAACTTGTCTCACAAAACATGTTTACAATTAATTTAATGCTTATTTCGGTCAACTACGGAAATTACATCAGGAAAATTTAGAGTTTCATTTTATTATTTTTTAGAAGAAAAAAAAGGTATTTTCATTTGCATCTTGTACCTTAATTGCGCTGACAAAATAAAATAGATACGATGCATGTGTATGTTAAAAGATACAAATGTACCTATGTGTATATTATGATACCGTCCAATGTCCATCTCTACGCCCACAATTAAAAACTAAACGACGACCCGAACGGTTTCAAAGGATTAAAGTATATTACATTATATTTATAGAATTATTGTTATTACTTACATCACCCCTTTATTATTAAATCCTGGGCGAATTCATAAGTTTATAAACTATTTATACATTTATATTGTTATGTAATATATAATATACGCGCGTAAAGTATTTCTGACGGTTGCCCAAAGATTATGTAAACTGCGTACCCGGCGAATGCGACGTACGGTCAAATATTTGACGCGGCGAAAAGTTAATGGTTGACGGAGCTGCGGCAACGCCAAAATGTCCGGGAGATTAAAAGGAAAAAAATTAAATTCCAATACCCTCTACACGACCTTTAAGGGACTTATGCGATTAATAATATCATCCGTAGATGTAATTATACTACATAATTATGCTAATGCCGCGGACACGTTCGTTTTTATTACGTCGACGAATATATGTACCTACATAATATTATGCCTATACAGATTTATCTGATCCCCTCGAAAACTAAACTCTGCGAGCACGTTCTGACGTGCCGATTAAATATTTTTCGCACACAACACAAATCCGCTAAATCCATCGAACGACGAACTCCGTGCGTTATGTAGATTCTACGTATTTATTCTAGGACTAACCCGGGCTACTGCGTTGGGCGGATTATGTTGAAGGGTGGAAAAATGTAGAGAGATTCGGAAAGAAAAAAATTCTATTTCATTCACTATTCCATTTGAATATATAGAATACTAATTGTACTTAACATTTTACAGACATTTCATAACTTTCGAAATATTTTTATGAAATTCGTTTATGGGCACTAGAAATTTTCGATTTATAGTTAAACTTTTTACTAGGTACCTTAGTAAAAGGACGCCATACCCGCACGTATTGTGTTGTCTCTCGTCTTACAAATATAGTTTAAATGTAGTGTTGTTAGTTTTAATATTAGAGTAAACTGCCCTATTAAAAACTCAAAGGAAAAAACGTTATGCAAGTGTTTTGTCGATCGATTGTTTCCAGTGTTTTAATTTTTAACAGAATTGCGAGTTTCTTAAATTGTAGCATGTACTTATATTTTAATAATAAATTCTGCGATAGTCAATAGACTTGTATTGTAGGTATGGGGCAGCAAAAACGATTCGCCCGGGGCCACAAAAACTTCAAAAGCTTCACTCCGTGTAGTTCTGGCGTAGAATTGACGCACATTGCAGTCGGTATATACTATATATATAAATATTGTAGGTACATAGGTATACCGCGTCAGGGCTAGGATTTGTACACCTACGCTTCAGCATGTTTTTCTGCAACTTCCAGATGAGGTATTAGACGGTAATTTCTGTGAGTCGTGTAATCCTGCTGTAAACGGTACTACAATTAGTATTTTGCATGTATTTGCATATACCGAGATTAATGGATATTTTTGCATATTCTTGTACGAGCGTGTATTATTCTGTGTACTATAGGTGTACGTAAACACCAATTACGTCCGCGTAATGTAGTTGACCGATATGCCGTTACAAAAAACAAACAAAAAATTCAAAAACCGCGAGCACGAACATCAAAATAGGTTCTTAACAATTACTTGACATTCACGCGAATTGGTGGGGGGGGGTGACGGTAGACAACTGATTAATAATTGATTTACGCAGCCTCGCGGTTCGCACATATCAGAAATATTGTGTTTTACATACCGCGAGCGGGTTTATCGTTGAAAAATATGTTACGCGCCATTCGAATGGCCGCGTGCACGCTCTATATAACAAATACGTATTAGGTATAGCCCGCGTAGTAGCTCTGATCAATAATGGTAAACAACGAGATTTTACGAATAATAACTATTAGAGTTTGTTTACCGTCGCCGTAAAAATATAATTGTGAGTATTCTATTCGCGGAGGAAACGTAAAGTTGCGGGTCTAAAACTGTAGACGCGCACCACGAGGAGTTATATTCCTCAAACATTTGACGAACAACGGGGCAGCGGCTACTTTTTGTAAAACAAATGTTTTTTGGGGATTTTGATGCCTCTTCATTTTTTTTCCAAAGGTCACCGGTCGCAAATCCATTACGTGTACTTTTGAATGAGAAAAAGAAAATATATTTTGCATTTTTTGATAGTTTAAAGTTTTCAGGATATTTCCTTACCTAATTCTTTGGGGTATTTTAGTGTTTTTGGATGCAAAATATGAATTTTAAATTTTATCTTAAGACTATTTACTCGCCAACTTGATTTTTATGTAAATATAACAAATTATAAATAGGTAGTTTACTTGTAATTCGTTTTATATTATGGGACAATCGTTGAAATGGTCAGATCTAGTAGATAACTTGAATCGGTAAAATCGACGTCCTATGATATCGTTTAGTACAAGTTGTGTTGTCGTAATCGCCGTGTGAATTTATTTTCTATAAAATACATTGTTTATATATTAAAATACTATTGCTATTGCTAATATTTTAACTTTATTCGTATAATTCTAAGTAATTTAAAAACCAAAAATACACTTGTATTATATTTATTTAAATTTTTTAAGCTTTTGTGAATAAATTTAAAGTAATTTTATAATCATTTTTGAGTTTTTCAAGTTATTTTTGTGTTTTATTCAGGGCGTCTTTAGAGATTTTTTTAGGGCACTTAAATCTCAGCCCTAGTAATGACTAATGTTATTGCAAAGGTTTCGCGACGAAAACCTTTATTATTTTTCTCGAATAAGAAGATTAAGGCGTAGCTTTTCAGTTCGTCGAAAATACTTTTGATAATTAAATTGCGTACAAACGTTTTGAGTTTTGACAATTACTTATGATGAGTTTAATTAACTTAATTTGAATAATGTGCTATGAAACAGTATTTCACAGTATTTTTTATATTGTATACGGAACATCAAACATTTAATCATTAAATACCAAAGACTTTTTAATCGTTCCAAAGCAATTATAAAAATATTTATAAGATTTACAGACTATGTGATGCAATTTTGTAAAATATTAATGTTTCGTATGCGTGATACCTTGATAGAAACGTTATGTGAACAAATCAAATCGCATATAGAGCGCTTTAGTATTTTAACAAACGATTATAAAATCAGTCTCTTATATATATATATATATATATATATATATACGTATAAATATATTTAATAAACAATTACAAATTGATTCGAATACCATTGAATTTTCGTTTTATCTATAATTGAACATGCCGTCAGGATAAATAAGCCCAACTTCATTAAATAAACCGAAATATAACGTAACGCGCGCTGTATCAATAATAAATACGGGGCTTGAGATTATCTCTGCAGCTATCGGCGTGGTACCTATCAACAACGTAATAATAATATGGTTGCGTTATAAAGCTGCAGTATTCAATTTCGTCGCGAAAGATAAACAGAAAACGAATAAATCTCGCAAGCACTGTCGGCGGCAGAAAAATTAATTAACCTAACCGATGCTTCATTCGACGCACGTGTCCGTGACATCTATGCAATGGACTCGTGATACTTAAGTACAACTATGAGCGTTTCGGTCACGAGGCGCAAACCGTTTTTCTCTACACGTGTTAGATGTGACGGTCCAAGTGGATAAATGGTCGTTGTAAACACTTGCCGGGCATTATATTTTAAAGATGTTCAAATCCGTGTTTATGTCTATGTATCATGTACATAGACATTGTGTACAGTTATGGCCGGTACTGACATGTGAAAAATTTTGAATAATAAGCTAACTTAATAATGATAAATATGATTTAATACTCAGATATTCACTTAATGGTTAATACACGTGTGATTAACGTCGGTAAAAAATGTAAATATTAAGTTAAATAAAAAAATTATAATAATATTATTTTATTTGTATGTATATTAAACGGGCTAGCCCAACAATAACAAGACAGTATTTACAGAAACAGAACGCAAGTAACAAAGCACTAATATGAAAATTACTATTTACAAAGAAAACGAACGGTCATGTAATGTAATTTGAAGGATCGACGGGTCGAACAATAAGATACGGTGGCTTACATGAAAATATACATAGGTCGACTTATATGAAAATCCCATTTTCACTAGTAATCTTGTTCATGGAACATCATCGAATGCGGAGAAATTCGTAATGTCTCTCTCGTGTAAAAACGTGGAGCCAGTGGCACAAACTCGTGCTCGGTGTGAGGTATATACGTAAAGTACGATAATCGGGTAATGTGAACATTATGTACATTTGAGTCGATAAAGTGGTTTGATAAAAAATAAAATACGATAAAATATCAATTGCACTTTGTAGTTATAATATTTAAGTATATAACTATTACGATAAAACGTACGCACTGATATTGTTAAATCTCTAATGCACAATCCTTTTTCGGAAGTCAAGGTTTTAGAAAATGTCAGTGTAAAAGTAAATGTTTAAAAAATTAGTGTAAACGTAAATCTGGGGGTATTTTGAAACTCTAAATCTCACCCCCATTTGAACTGTTCCAATAAATAACTGTGAATATTTAATTGTTTTTCGGATTAAAATAATTTTGTTTTTTTATTTCTTATACTTTCTTTATCCACAGCACACTGGATAATTTGTACACTAGCTGAATAACGTACACATTGTACATATTTCAGGCAGACAATGTACATATTATACTGATCGTATGGATAAGGTATACATTACCCGGGTAATGTAAACAGTACTCATTTCCGTTCTATACCCGTAACGTATATATTTGCTACATTATTACTATGGGCGTTGGCGGGCGCAACGAACACGCTGTCGTTTCAGGTGTCATCTGAAGCGAGAACGGGGCTAAACGGTTTGGCGGGGTAAAAGTTTTGGACTTTGTGCCTCCGTGACGTGGCAAAGCTGAAGAATTTGACAACGTTTTCCGCTTGGAAGCCGTTGGCGGCGAGCGAGACGAACCGTAACCTGTTGTCTGTTGTGCATTTAAAGTATAAGGTCCACGAGACCGGACTTACCTCTAACCCAACTGGTACTTTGCGGCCCATAATCCCGTTATCGGGACACCGTTAGTAATCCACATAACTACGAGTGTGATAACTGAGCAAAAGAACGTAGAGCGCGTGCGATCACGTTGAACGGACTGCATTTTACGACTTATGAACAAATCATAACTGATACATTGCGCGGCCATATTGTGACGCACTGCGGTGTTTATGAAACGACCAATTGCTCAACTTTGACCGAAACATACACGCTTGATGCCGGATCCACACAGAGACGACAAAAGTAAAACAAAACAGAAATTCTGTGTTTTTCGACAAAATCAAAACATTTTCTTGTTCAACAAATTGTTCGTGTTTTTAAAAACAAAGTCATGTCCCGAGCGGTGTCGGTAAACATCAAAAGGTTTTTGTTTTGTTGTTGTTTTGGAGCATATTGTCGATCGTGTGTGGACAATGTTTTAAAAATAACAGACAAAAATAATATTTTGTTAGTAGACAATATTAATAGTGTGATAGTGCTATTTAGGCATTTAGTACCAATTTGTTTGTTGTGTAGTTCATTTCAATTATATATTTTATAATTTCCATATTTTCATACTTGGGTATAATATTTATAATAGTTCATAGTTCATATTTCAATATTATAATATTATCATATTATAATAATTACAATGTTGTTGTAAATAAATATACCCAGAACCTAGCATAAGTAAATCTTCTTCGTCTTCAATATTTTTTCTAATTTCTCACATTTTAATTTATGTCGATTTACTAAAGATAAATTTTCACTATTTTATATATTTTTATTTAGAAATAAACAACTTAAATACCGAATACTGAACGTCTGAATTGCTTGAACTTCAGTGACTGACTAAATGAATATCTGATCATTGAAAAATGTAATTTCGAAACAAACTTGATTGGTATGGACAAGAGAAAACAAAAAACAAAGCACAAACAAAATGTTTGAATTTTGTTAATTTTTTGTTTAATTTTTACTGAACTCAGTATGGACACATGTTTTGTTTGTGTTTTATTTTTTCAAAACTAAAAAAAATTGGGATTGTGTTTTGTTTTTGTTTTGTTTGTGTGTCGTCTCTGTGTGGACCCGGCATTATGTACCCGTACGTCCGATATCGGTATTGTTATTGTTTTGCCATCGGTCAAGCATACGTACGAAGTTGCGCAAAGGAACGAAATTCCATCGGCGAAATCTTTTGAAAAACAAAATAAGGGGTTGGGGTCGAAAGGATTGTTCGCGCGCTGCGGTGGCCGCCGACGTGGGTACGTATACATAATTATTTCAAGGCTTCTGTCAAACGCGCGTGCGGTATAATACGTACTTGTTTGTGTTTTGGATTAAATTTTTTGTTTGGAAAAACTTTCGTTCCGGTTACAGGCGTAAATATACAGGCATATACCGTGGACGCGCACTTTGTCTACGTCAGACCACTTCACTTTCTCGACCCCGTCCGCGGCGAAAAGTAAAAACGTTCACCAACAACTTTCGGGTACATGGAATCCCGAGAGAGCTGCACAGGCTAAACAATATATATGTATTTGGATTTTAATATCATAATGAAAAACTGCAGTCTGCAGCGTCTCGGCCAACGGTGTGCCTCGGCGTTCTCCGTGATTTCGTCACGCTACATGGTGGGCGCGCGAGCGCGAAACTTTTGATGCGATTAAGAAATGATTAAAAATAAGGGGGGAATGCTTGCACCGTGCGACTGTCTGCGAGTGGCGTATTATAATTTAAGGTCATCTGCATCCCCGTCCGCGGAAACTTTTCGGCAACGTTATGTCGTCATAGCAATATTGCGCTGCGCGTACCAAAATCGTTTCCGTTCGCGACACTGTACGTGTGCCGAGTGCGCCCGCATTGGCGAGGAGGGCTAGCAGGACGGGGCACTTTCCACCACCTGGAAGAATAATATAAACTTTGCGAGGTGCCGAACAACAGGCCCTCGTTAATCGTCCTTATTATCAATGTTATTATTATTATTGTTTTCGTCACATCTTGATTCTTATTTGAATCGATTCTGCGGTTATTATTTTTTATAATCTTATCCGCAATGAGTGATGACACTATGACAGTTGATTTTAGATATAACATTTTTCTTGATAGTAATAAATTGAAAATACTCAAGTGTTCATTCATATTCAACGAAATCAACGTTCCACCTAAGGATAATCAATTTATACGTCCCCCAATCGAACCCGGGAATCGACTAATACGTAAAGTTGGTCTCGGGAATCAACTATTGCGTGTGTTAGAAGTCGATTTAATATTGGTCTCGTGAGTTTTTCTTGTATTGCTATTTTTTGTCTATCAACGATTTTTGCGTGCGATTTATTCTGACAATTTTATCGAATCACACTGCATTATATACTATATACTCAGTGGCGTAATTATAAATGTTTTATGGGAGGGGATATGAATAATTTGTAATCGTAGACACGTGGGGGCTTCGCCCCACACCCCCTTTTGACCATACCAATAATTTGTTTTTCTACATAATGCATTTTAATAATATATGATATTAAACAAAACATTTTCTTAATTACATTTATTACATTATATTATTAACAAAGACTACCTATATTATTATTATAACAAAATTACTGTAACAGTAATATAAATTTACGTTTAAAACTTTTTTTTTTCTAGTAATTATTGTATTTTGTATTAAGACAACAGTATATAAATACGGCTCATGGGGGGGGGGATCTATCGCCCCTGTAGATACTACATACATACAAATTGATGAGATCCGTGTACATACGTGAACGACCTAGGTATTTATTTCAATGTTAACTAAGTATTACATTCAATACAAAAAGTTGTTGCATTTTAAGACAATAAGACCCTTCACCAGTATTTCTGTCGACAGTATGACAGATTTCTGTACACAACTAATTTTTATATATTAATAAGACGATTCCTATGCCTAATCCGGACAAACGTAAATTGCGCCCGGTATTTTACATTTATATGAAGTGAATTGCGCCCAATAAAAATATTATCCCAAATCCTATGGAGTATTTTTGCTGGTCCTTCGAGGATATCTACGGACATTTTTTTTCGCTAAAAAGATATTTATTTTTTTTGTTTTTGATCGAACATTCCGTTTGAAAAAATCGGTTACACAGTAAGATTCGTCATACGTACAGATTAGTGCAAGGGTCGGCAATTAATTTCTATGGCGGTCCAGATAATTTGAAAAAAAAATGTTCGGGGCCCATAAAAAATTTAATATAATAATAATAATTTCACAATTTTATTGTTAAAAGTTTAATGAGAAAAATGACATTTTTGTCTTGAGCCAGTTTTTTTTAAAATTTGCTACTCTTGGTGAAGAACTAATGTGCTGAGTGTTTTCAAGGCGGAGAGCAGTTAATCTTAAACGATATTTAAAAACGTCATTTTGGAGAATGATAAAATTAAAAAATATTTTTGGCGGTCCAGTTATTTCCGCTCCACGGGCCGGACTTGGCCCGCGGGCCGCCTATTGCCGACCCCTGGATTAGTGTCTCGTCAAGTTCGTTAAATCGAGGATCGATTGTAAAACCTTTCGCTCGCGTTCATCCTAATGCGCCCCAAGTATTTACTCGCATAAAACCGTCTTCAGACGTCCATAGTAATAGTGCACGCGATCGCTCGGCGGCGACCGACTTATGTCGAAAACCAATATGACTGTACATAGGCGCGTTTCCTCTTTTGACCAGCACAAATACATAATAATATAATATTGTATGCGTATTTATTTATATTATATCGTGTATACATTACGTGTACATGGTATAAAACCGCTGTTAGAGGTACCCGTACGCGCTGCTTATTGTGTATACCTATACTTCGTATATAAGTCTCGAAGTCGACGCGATATTTTTATTAAGTTACGCAGCTCTGTATCCTCTCGCGCGCGCTGACGGTAATTTCGTATATTTTATTTTTATTAGTTTTTGCACATGTCTACGCGGCGGTGGTAGCGCATTGTATGTAACCTTTGTGCGAATCTTCTACGAATAAAAACACACACACACACACACACAAACATACACACACGTGTGCGATATTGCAACGTTATGACTTATGATAACATGTTATTGCTTCCGCCGCCGTAATAGGTTCCGTTCGTAGCTTTCTAAATATTTCAATCTCTATATTGTCGTCGTGATATTTCTTCTCCGCGGCGCTCTTCGAATTGTGTAATACATAATACACGCGATATATAAACCTATCTACCATAAACGTATGTACGTCATCGGTTATAACAGTATAAAGTATTGCATTTGAAAAAAATTGTCCACGTGAATCAACAAAACCAACATCGTAAAGTACAATGAGCCTGAAAAAAAAAAAATTAAAACGTCGGTGTTTCTTATGCGAGCCCATCAAACTCCATCCAAATACTATTCAAATTCACAACGTACCTATCTATCAGTACAATATATAATAACTCGTGGGTTCAATTTATCCGTTTTAACTACAATATTTTACAATCAACCGTGTTAACGTGTGGTACAATATATGTGTTGATATTATATTATCAGTGTGCAAAAAATTAAACACCGTAAGACTGATGTCAAAATTAAAAAATTAATTATATTTTCAAACGTTTTCTGTATGCTTTGTTATGGCATTTTGTAGTGGAAAAAGCCCAGCTACTCCTACTGTCCAACTGAGCCTATATGTACAGGATACTGGTGGTCTAGGATCACATTTTTCTGTTTACCAATGTTATTTTTTTTTTTTTTTAACATTTATTTTTATACATACAATCTATAATACATTTTTACAATAAGCATGTTGGATGACATTAAATATATGGCGTGAAAGGCTTGACCAAGCAATCACTCAGCGGCAACACTTGTGACTAGAGGGAGTTTAATTTAGATCGCGGTTCCAATTGCGTCTAACCTAACCAATGTTATTTAAAGCTATGTAAAAACTGCAGAGTTCTATTAATTCCCTGGAATAGTTTAACTTTTTTTCACAGTAAATACTATACGATATCTGATATCTATTTAATTGTTATTATAATTATTATTTTAATTAAATATTATAATATTATTAGCGTTAACTTTGTGACATTTATGTCACCCAGTATGTTAGTTAAAATATCCGCGGCCCACTTTCGCATCGAGTCGAATGTGTATTCATACTTTACTAAACTATTATCGTGTTATATATATATATACCTAACCAATAATGCCTCTATATATAGGGCGATTTTGCATTGGTGGCTAGCAGTCTAAGGTGGTAAGAATTGGATCGAGTGAACTATAAGATCTAAGTACACTATAGTGATGGTGATGGTGGTGGGAAAGCAGTGACGTATTGACAGGATTATTTGCAAGCGGTGAACATACACTTTTACGTGGATATTCAACGTATATTCTGTGAATGATCTTAGCGTATTATAATTGTAATTGTTTATGTGAATTCGTATGTACTATAATCGACACGTTACGTTGTGATTGCAGGCGAGGCCGATAAAACCAAAACCCACGAAATAATTCCAACGCAGCAGAACTACACAATGATGGCGACGATTCGTGCGAGTCACCAGCTGAACTGGCCGAACGAAGTGCATATTATAACATAATGTATGCCGTTTATATAATACCTATATATAATAGTAATACACGAAAACATTTTGTCGTATCAATCGAATGATAATACATCATAATTATTAAAAACACGTCTGGTTAAAACATTTTCTCGTTCATTTTAATGCGTATATTGATTTTTAGATGTTACGACCAACATTTTCACCGTATCGTATTAATTAAAATAAATATGATTTAATATAATAATAATAATAATTATAATAATATATTTTAAATGTAATAAGTTATTTATGGGGTTGCGTGCTATATAAAACGATGCGAACAGTATAAGAATACATTTTACTGTACCAAATATTATAATATTAATGATAATTAAAATAATATTTTAATGATAATACTATATATATACAGATATTATAATATACAAGCGTTACGGTACATATTATATTATATAAAATGTACGCAACAATTAATTTCAACATTTTCATTTCTACTTATTAATTATTAACGACTAGATATACCCATAGTGAGAAAAAAAAAATTAAACACATTAAATTTAGTAGCCAGTATATATATTATTATTATGTAACGATTTGCGCGTATAGTATATAATATTAAACTAAATGGATTTTCTTTTTTTCCTTCCTGGAATCTACAATATAAAATATTATATATTATTCTATAAATATATTATTTAATTTATATACTGTAAATGTGTATAAATAAATGAACCGTAAAAAAAATCTATTTTTCTATTTATTGTATCCTTCATATTCATTTGCATATATATATAATATATATATATAAATAAATAGGTACCCGGCTTGTATAATGTAGTAAACCTCGGTTTTTCACCCGATCGACTATTGCTACCACGGGTGTTGTTAGCTTACAACATAACCAGCAAGGAATGCACCAAGAAAATATTAAATATGCATGCAGTTATGCACTAAAAACTGACGAAATATTCAGAGCGATTGAAATATGGTCTTTAAAGTATAAACATATGTAAAAATATACAAGAAAAGGAACAATTACAAATTTTAGTGTTCATTTTTAGAAGAAAAAAAATCTTAGTTATCGTTCATCGCTCTGTAGTAGGTAACCACGGATTAAAATACCAGACAATAAATAGTTTGCGTCTTAACGTGGAAGTACTGTTATATACTCGTATATATATATATACAGAAGTAACATTTTTATTGAAAATGTGTCATACTTTAACCCTTAAGATTGAGTCGTTAGTGGCGGAAGCATGTTCTATTTTGTCTGATGTGTTGGCTCAACAGCTTCGCCTCTAGCATCTCTATTTCTGTAAGATTCTGTAATTCAGTGTTCCATAGAACTTCTTTTTCATAATAGTCTATAAAATTCATTGTTTGTTCGTCATTAATTTTCATAACGTTTTTATTTACACTCATGTTGTTGATATAATAATAAAATAATAAATGTATTATAATTAAATAACTTTCAATTGAGTAAAATAATTTAAGTTATTACAAGTATTTTTAGTCAAAATGTTATGAAAAGGTATAAATAATCAGACACAAACAATACACCACGATTTCACGACTGAAATATCCAACATGGTTTGATATTGTACGAACCAGTCGTGACAGGTTCGTGAACGATAATATTCCACTATCGTGAAATACGAATTGATTGTTTAGTGTTTACACAAACCGTATGCCACGCTTTCGTGAAGCACGATCGTGGCTCACGTCTCGTGTAAACCCACCTTAAAGGGGACCAGAAAAAATACAAACATTATTATTTATGTGAGATGTTACAAAAGAAAAACGCATTAACACGAAGCATTCATGAAATCATGCATTTATTTATGCCCTAACCCTTTAAACATATGCAAAAATATGTAAAACTGCAAGATTTCACTACACAAAACGAATATTGGTCGAATCCATTTTCTTACACGAAGCAGCGAAAAAAAAAAAAACATCATTCAAATACGCATTAAACCCACAGCCCTGCAGACATGACCAGCACAACATGTGTACGCATATTTATAATTTATAACGTACGTGCACCGATTTAGGTACCTATAATACATGAGATTGTACCGTTGCTGCGTGTAAACACATAATACGTACACGTCTTTTTTTTCTCCCCTGCTGCAGCTGGACAGAAGCTATACGTGTACTATAGGGGACCTCCCGCGAGTTTACAATAGACGAATTACACGTAGAGGTACCTATACATAAATAATAACTACTCGTTCCCGTTGAACGTTATTTCAGCGTTGTACGGTGAGGGTTTTTTCCGACGGGGGACTGTGACACGGTACATTGTTCGGTTCACGAGAGAAAATAAAACGTCTAAGAATATTTATATGTGTGTGTGTGTGTGTGTGTGTGTAGTAGTGGTGAGATATTGCTGCATGTTGCAGGTATGACGAGAGGGTGAGTAGAGAGAAGTGAGTTAACCTTTTACGTCCTATACAATGTGACGTGCCTACAAAACTTTTCCCGCGCCAGACGTCTTGGGCGGGGTGCGTTTTACGTCCGACGAAGAAATGTGAATAATAACGTATATATATATATATAATATATACTACGGTAAGTTATAAACCTTCCTATTTATTAGAACGTTATTATTATCTCGGGAAACGGTTGTATCCATTGACAGTTCTATCGAAATACACCGAACATTATTCTTATTCTGGTTTGGAAACGGTGAAAAGTCGGCAAGGCTCACTCGGTGTATGAGTGATCGGGAGTTCGACGTACGCATTTGCATACACGTCTGCGTAAGCAACGATATAGGTACGACGTCGCGCATACGAATAATACGATTCTGAGCGGCGAATGCTGCGTTTAATTCTGTAATCGTTTCATCTATACTAATGTTATAAAAAATCCAAGTTTTAAAGTTAAAATTAAAAAAAAAAAAAAAACTCCCGTCAATAAACTCGAAACAATCGGAATATCAGTATTTAAGCACATACGAATATAAACAATTCATTCCATACACACGATAGTATTCGATTATTAAAATACATGCTTACGTTTTTTTATTCGACAAAATTTTATACAAATTCTATTTGCGTGTTTTCATTTTATTCTTCAAATCGCAAATAAAAAAAATACTGAGAAATATTAAAAATTCGTCATATTTCCAATTTAGGGCGCTTGCAAAATTAGGTTGCCATTCGTGTACGATTAAGGCTTCATAACAGGCCGGTCTTGGAATAAAAACAAATTGCTTACTTATCGTGTTATAGTAGTATCTTAGTAATCGTGAGCCGAGCTTTTTGAAGTTATATCGCTATAAAAATAATTGTTTATTAATTTTATGCTCGGAGCGGTTGCGTCCAACTGTCTAACCGTTTTTCCGAGTATATTAAATGTTGTGCGAGTAAACTTGAAACCGACAACGGAAAAGAAACACAAGAAGATTAGATGTGTCGAAATGCGTTCAAGCGGATATATCGATCTTGTAAAAACACCACGGGATTTCGGTCCGATAGACCGTTATGCTTCCGGAAGGGTGTAAACGATTTCCCGACGTCGCCGTCGTGTCGTGTCTGATCGAAACGGGCCCATTTGACGAGTCAGACACACTCGTTCAATCGGCACGACCTTCGCACTGCGTTAGAACATCGGAATTGGTATTGGCCGTTTCCCGTCATCTGCAGTGCTATCACATTATTATCCTAGTACAATTAGACATAATCGCGATTAATTTATGAACGTTCATTTATTAAATAATATTTCAGGTGGTTTATCAGCAGCCGTTGCGACACGTTGTCCTCAGGACCACAGCTCGTCTGTTACACCAATAACGCGTACGATTCTCGATAAATATCTTCTAATAACGCGGTCACCTCGAAACCTCAATCTCACGGATACTTTAAGAAAAAGTACAAATAACGCCATTCTAACTCCTCCATTAAATTCTAAAAATAGATGCACCCCACTTCAAAATCTCGAAGACGATAACGAAACTGACGGCAATCCACAATCCAGTAGACGTCAACAACCAAAAGCACAGGTCCGACCGAAAATTCCACCCATTTATTTCAGACTATGATTACTTTCACAAATCGCTAGACAAAAATAACCCACGACCATGGGCGCAACAAGGGAGGGGGTACTTAGCACTCCCAATATCAAAATTAGCACTCCTAAATTTTCTGTACCAGATTTTAACAATATCGGTTATAGTAAGACTTGATTTTATAAATAATAATTTATTGACTGATAAATTTGAAAAATTATCAATTACATAAATTGTTTTTCTTTATTAAATTGGGTTTAGTACCATTTGAAATGTACGGTGTACACAATACGTAGAATCAGTAGGTTTTATTTTAAACATTTTTCCTAGGTTCACGACCAACGCTCAACAACCCTCGTTAATTGTATCGTCAATAGCATCATGCCAACAGTATATGTACTCGTATATGGTATATCCGATATTGTCACCACTCGCCACCGGCCACCGCTATGTTCACAAATGTATAATGGTGAGGTGTGGCGAGGAGAGAGCGGAGAGTGTACTGTCGGCATAATATAATAAAGTAATAATAGAATTCAAGTTAATTTGTTATGGATTACGGATTTAAAAATTATATATACACGTCTTGTAAACATTATTGCCATTTGGAATAATAATTTGGATAATACGGGTCCGTCATTCTCATCCACTTCTATAACATTGTATCATTTGTATTTTTTACTTGTTAGTTGGTACTCGATAATATTAATATAGACATACGAATTATAGTTACTTGGCTGTGTGTATATTTTATACGATGTACACTTGCACTATGCACATCGTGGTTTCGCGGACTAGCCACATTTAGATACGTACAGTTAACGATTGACAATTGTACATACTGCTAACATACTGCCTGCCTTGTCTGTTTGTCTATATTTTAACGCAATTTAAATTTTAATGTTTAGTATTTTTAATAAAAATAAAACAAAATTCTCGTGTCACCACTAAAAATCATACTTTGACAAATGACCAACTTCTAGAGAAAGATAATAATATTGATGATCATTGGCGGAAATTCGCAATAACTTTAGAGGGGGCTGATAAAAATACTTTATTGCATATCAAAGCCGCTCTCTGCAATTGAAAATATAATATTACCCTAAACGGCCTGAACACCATGAAAAACCTAAGCGTGATTTATTTTAGACATACTATACTATACTATACTTGAATTTTAACTTTAAATATATAAGAAAGATGTACAGTGAAAACTATTTACAACGAAACTAAAAAATATTTATTTTAAAATAATATATCTATTTTTTTTTTGCAAATGAATCCAAAGTATGATTTCTGTATCAACTTATTTGGAAATATCATATACTATAATAATGATACCTAAATTATTAAATTTATTTTGCAACATATGGTCTCAGCCATGTTTTAATTCTTCTCATTGCGGAATAATGCAGTTATGAGCTGAAAAAAATATATCAACGTCAAGTAGATGATAGTATTATATTGGTTAAAATCAATATTTTACAAGTAAAAACTAAAAATACCTACTTTTAGCAATGGACGAACAGGGCCTGTGTTTAAAGTTCCTAAATCACTTATAATCATCAATTTATTATGTTGTAAATGTTTATTGATTGTTTGATACACTAAAACATTAATAATTTAATGTTTATAATTCTGTGGTCTATGCCATATGGAGTAGTATACTCTTAGTATAGACTTTGGTAATGGAACCAGAAAATATATCACATCCGATTTTTTTCTAAAATTGTAAATGTTTTTATTCTCGTTCAAACAATATTTTAATTGAAAGTTAATATACATATATTACTTATGTTATTTATTATTTATTTCAGTAACCTGCAGTGACCAATTATGTATCTGAGCGGTCTAATTTTTCTATTTGTACGTTTTGAGGGGGCTTAGCTTCAAAATCGATTCAAAAATCCGATACCAATTGTTTCTATATTATTATCAAAACCGTCCACAAAAATGTATTCATTTAATAGACTTATACATTGTATAATACTATAATAGTAGTAGATCCGAGAAAACCCTCCAAGGATATCATCCAATGCACTAACTGCCATATATTTCCCTATACCAAAAAGTTCTGTAAGGCCCTCCGCACACTACGCGACGAGATTTAAATACGATTAATGCGACAAGTGCGATTTGTGCGATCGAGGTCCACCAACATAAAACGATATTTAGTCGATCGTACAGTGTCAATCGCGTGACTTGTTTTGATCTGTTTTCAATTTTCAAAAAAAATGTCAAGTTTGACATAAATAAGTTCTAACATAAATAGTGTTATAATATATATACAGTCATGAGCTCAACAACATATTATTAGATAACATTGTAATAACAATGTCACCGAAACAGATACCTATAAACTCCAATACAATATCGGAGTTATTTATATTATAAATATTGCCAATATTTATTTGGGTTCGTAAATATATCTCTCCATTGAATATAATACTAATAATAAAATCCTTCCTACACTAGTCGAGAATTTTATAATTATATAATAATGGGTGTTTTTCAACCTCACCGACGAATTGTATATTGAATGCCTGAATTCCTCCATGGTAATCAAAATAATTTAAAAAAATGGAATGTAATCGCATACGATACGCACGATACGACTGCCAAGCGACTAGCATTGTCGATCGCACGTGTCGTGCGTCGCTCGCGTCACAATCGCGCCGTCAACAAATCGCGTTGTCAGTGGGACTCCATTCGGTTTGCTAGGAAATTGCGAGAGAGAGAAATTGCGTCGCTTGTCTATAGCGTAGTGTGTGGAGGGCCTAATTTACCACCGAGGTGTGTCAAATCACAAATGTGCATTGTATAGTCATTGTAAATGGTAATAAACCAAAGTAACCCCATCAAAATACGTAAACTGTCAAAGTAACCACCCAACAAGTTACAAAGAATAGGCTTCATACAGAGAAATTAAAAAAAAAAAATCAAACCATATTAAAAATTAAATTAAATTTAAATTTTCCGTGATTACTTCTAATAAACCGCATTACAATATAAACACTGAAGAACGATCGTATGCCAACGCAACTAAAAAATAATTCGAAATAACAATACAACAAACAATAAACAGATAACGATTTCACGAAACACTTGCTACCGCTCATCAAAACATTCGATTCTCAACATTATCGGAAAATAGTTGAAAATCTGTCGGTCATCATAAAATATAGCTTTTACTTGGGTAAACGCAATTAATGAATCTCAATAATACGATCCCATTAAACTGGAACGCGAACGCTTTTTAAAAGCCATATGGATAATGCAGCTTCAATACCGAGACTCACTTAACGAATTCAGATAAAATGTAATTCCCTGGTTACACATGTATTATACCACACACGATCACGCGCTATCCTAGTACGCAACAAAATCAAACGACAACAATATTGCCCACGCTCCATCGACCTCGCGTACTTAGAAGCCGTAGCAGTTGCGCAATTACATTAAACATTCTGTATAGCATAACGTTTATCAGCACTCAACAGTGCTCGTCAACCTCCCAGTCGCCAAACACTTATCGCAGAATATGAAAAAAGTCATATCAAAAAAGTCAATATGAAAAAAGAGTTCGGACAATTCAATTATAATGGCCGGTGATTAAATTCCAAGCACACTAATTGCGGCAGACGTGTTATAAATCCGAATGGCTCTAAATTACAAACATTTATAGCCATACTGATTATCGGCTCCAAGTGAACCTACTTATTTCTCTACAGGCACTAATAGGATTCCAGATGTATTAGATATTTTAATAATTAAATCTTACAAATGTTCCATTTGTATGCGTACGACCTCTCGCTGAACCCGACTCGGATGTAATTCATGTAAAAATAACGATTAATTCATCTGCTCATTTCTACCGAGCAAACAACTCGCTTATTGTTATTAAAGAGAAACCAGACTGGAATATTTTCGGTGTAGATATATGCAGTGTGTTCTCAAACATTGTGCGTCACACTTTATCTCCTAATGACCTAATCATAGAAATTATAAATACAATGACTTACGAATAAAAAGAGCTCTAGAAAACCTGATTATTTAGGTTCAAAAACCTATAAGCCACTTATCGCCAAACCGAAATTAGACAAATTATAAAAAATCTACCACAAAAAAGCATCGGGTCATGACAACATAACTGTAATCTTATCTAAAAAACTACGAAAAAAAAGAACTGGATTTTATTACTTCATTATTTAACTCTCTACTGTGATTCTACAGTGCATAAAAATGTTCTCTTTTAATATATACACAAACCATACCCTACGCCCATTACTCACTTATGCCTGCTCGGTTTGGGAAAAGTGAGCATCCTTATTCCCCTCACGTCAAAAAAATACAAATATTCCCGAATAAAGTACCTACTAAGAGTAATATTAAATGCTCCCTGGCTCGTAAGAAACGAAAATCCACACAAAAACTTCCAAATTCAAGAAATCCAAGACCACCGAACACATAAAAACTTTAGCCAAAAATGTCCTTGATTCGTCCCTGACTCAACAGGCTCACTCTATTACATAATCTACACGTACGCCAGTCACAACGTCGATTGAAAAGGGGCCGTCCTCACAACCAAAATTAAACCGCACTAATACTTACCGTAAATAACATACACCATTGTCTTTATTATTATAAATCTTTATCAATAACTGTATAGTTACTAGGTGTAGGTATATTTATACAATACACAGACTTAAATAATGAGTTACATTATTGTAGTGCATAATATGAGCCACAAAAAAAAAAAAACTAAAAAACCAAGTTGAACAAGAATTTCTTATTAAAATTTAAATAAATAAAAAAAAAATAAAAAAATATTAAATATTTTAAATATATGTTTATATATATATAAAAAAAATCAATAATAGTTCATCACTCGGTAAGCATAACAATAATTTTAGATTATTTAGATATTGGATGCAAAACTATTGATAATATTGATATAATGTCTTAATTCTTATTAAAATAAAAGTAACCTAAGGTATACCTATAGTTAGGTACTTCTGTGTTCATTATACATTTTTTGAAAATGTTTACCAGCTATAATAGTGGGGGTGGGTACCAAAGGAGGATACAAGGGGGGGGGGACAAAAGAAGCAATATTCCACCCTCACAAAAAAAGTGAGTCTGTTATGGACACCATATTATTATTATAATTATTATTATTAGTATTAGTATATTAAGCATTAGTCTCATGTGGGGATTAATTAATATGGTGTCCATAACAAGTCAAAAGTTGATTAAAATACTTTTGTAATATGGTTTAGAAGGTATTGATTTTATTTTCAACTAAGTATTATATTAAAAATTAATAGTTGGTGCATTCTAAAACAATATGACCCATCACCAGTATTTCTGTCGACAGAATGACAGATATGTATACAACTAATTTTTATGTCGATTAAAACAAGATCATATTCCTATTAATTAGTTTTATTAATTTATATGTATACTCCCCCCCATGTCAGGACCTCTGTATCCGCCCTTGTTGGAGCGTTTGCCATCATCAGGTTACATATAAGCCGCAGAGACCGGATTTTCATGAAGAAAAAATCAAAAAAACATGCAGTTAATAACTTAAAAATTGCAAAAACATGCAGTTAAGTGCCTAAATCGTGCAATATTGTATTTTTTGCCTAAAATCGCTTAAAACTTACCAAAATTCTGTAAACATTCAAAGTACATTGATTTAAACCATTAAATTATACTTTATTTATCCAGTTTTTTACACTATTACAGGATTAGCAAAAAACTAATGAGTAATTAATAATTAAAAAATGTATTTTTTTATTGAGTTAAAATTTACAATGATATACATTTCAAATTTTTTTCAGACGACCCAATTTTTGGCATTTTAAAAATTTGTTTATTAAATTATTCGTAATGAAACTATCACGACATTAACCAATTCAAGAAACTCTCAATCAAACACAGTCAGACAGAATACTAAAGTGCTAATGGCCGGGGATTCCAAATTATTATCTAACTAGAAGTTGCTATCATTTATTTTTACGCTAATAAATTGATGTTATTCAAAGAATATTAGCAGCTTGTGTTCACTTTTTCCTTTTGTATAGTTGAAAACTGAAATAAACAAATGTTTACGTACAAACCTGTATGTAGAAAATCAAAATCGTGCAATTTAGAATAAAAAGTGCAAAACGTGCAATTTCGTGCAAAATAAAACTATGTTTAAATTAATCTACTTCTCATGATTCGGATTTATAATTTGTTTTTATATGTTTTAAAGCAAAGGAAAAAAAGTTGCAATTGCACGAGAATCCGGTCTCTACGGATATAACATATTATTACATTAATGAATAGAATATCGAATTGAATAGGTACACACCGAAACGCAGCAAAACCGACCATTTAAAATACCCGAATAGTACGGTACAATATAATAGAATACGAGTAGTTAACTTCAACGGCAATATTTTCCGTATTTGAGTACATAATTTCTGTACTGGCTACTTTGGTAGTTATTAATAGGAAAACAAAATATAACGCTGTCTAGAACGCAGCAATACTGAACATTTGAAATACCCGAATATTATTGCGATGTAATAAATACGAGTAGTTACAAAGCTAATTATTGTACAACTGTCGACTATTATAGTTCTATAGCAGGGGTCGGGAACCTGCGGCTCTTTAACATGCAACCTGCGGCTCTTTGGATAGTTATCAATACATCGAGATCCGTAAAATATATATTACTAACCATTTTTGGATCTACTTACATTTGTGAGCAAACATTTTCAATTATGAATTTTATTAAGAGTAAATTAAGAAATCAACTGAATGTTATCAGCCTTGATGCTTGTTTGAAGTTGAAAACTACAGATTACACTCCAGAATTGAATAAGCTGTCCGGAGCAATTCAGTGTCAAAAATATTAAGTAGATACGTTTTTTTGTGTGTTATTGTGCTTAATTAAATAATATTATATTTGTATAAACAATAATAATAATAATGAATTAATGAAATAAAGTTTTTCTATATTTTCTAAATTTAAGACGTATTATGTTTTTATTGCCTACCAAAAAAAAAAGGTTGTTCAAACCTGTGCGGCTCCCTGGATATCATAGTTTTGTAATTTTTTGAAAAAATGGCTCTTTCCTACGAAATGGTTCCCGACCCCTGTTCTATAGGCTTCTTTCATTCGAGTGTATTTTATGTTTTCCGTCATACTACTTATCACACGGTAGGTTTACGTTTTCCACGGTACTCAAATTATTATTTGTTTGTCCGTTTAAATTCGTTGATAACGCGTACCTCCTACTTATTAGTGCATTTTACATCTGCTCGTAGATTACTGGTGGCTACAATATTTCGTTTTCCCGCTTGAAATATCTACAAACATGGTCGCCTATTGGTGGGGGGGGGCAATATAAAAACCCACAAAAAAATTGTTTTTGTTAAGTTTTGACGTACGCATTAAAAAAAAATAGATGTCATTATGCAGGACTATACTAAATTGATAAAGGAATGAGATTTCATCACCCTAAACTTTAAAATTGTATTTTAATATACTTAGCCAACAATTTGCACGGTGGAAAGGTTGTTCAGTACGTTACGCAGAGTTAAGTCATGACTAAGATCACAACAATGAGTGGTGAAGAGAGGCAAGATGGACTGTGTATGATAAGTAGAGGTCGGATTTTTATGATTTTACATATTTTTTTCTAGTGTATGCAGTTAAATGGGAGTAAGATATTTTTACGATTCATAAAACACAGAATTCATAGGAAAAAATTTATTTTGCATAAAAAAGCATATTTTAGGGGTTAGAGAATATTCAACACGTTAGAGAATATTTGATAATATTTTTGTAATATCGGCATTCTGATAAGTACAATATTCACTAAACGTTTATTTCTGGGTTTAGAAATGTTTCTAAATGTGAACAAATTAATCAGTAATATTAAAAAAGTATTTTTAAAAGTGCCATATCATGTCCAGGTATAAAAATAAATATTGCCCAATGTGCCATCACCCCCCATTACCCGTTTTAATTTGGTGAGGAACTTGGGGTTTTGAAAAATTTTATAGACAAATTAAGTGAAGAAAAGTCGTCAGTCAGTATTGAAAAATGCAAAAACATGTTACACCTACATTCTGTCAAAAATGATCTAATTTTTATTAAAACTAATTTTCTTCAAATTGTTACAACTATCAAAAGTTTGGAAAAATCAAATACGCCCTTAATTGATAAGATAAATATTAAGATAAAGTCTATTTTAAGCGACACAAAAACATCATATTTTAAGGATTTTAAGAGAATATAAATCCGACCTCTAATGATTAGTGTTCATCGTGAAAACAATTGGAGACTCTGAAGAAATGTAATTTATTGAAAAAGTTATCAATATAGTTGCTCTAAAACAGCGAAATTTACAGTTGTTATTTTTAGATTAATTTACGATTATACAAATATAGTATTAAAATTAAATAAATACGTAATGTGGATTGGTACTTAAGGCTTGGATCACACTATGCGTTTTGTCGGTTACCGATGCTTGGCTTCTGGCGAATCCGAGATTAAAAAGCACACGAATCCTTTATAGTTTGAAATTATATATTAAATAATACCTATTGTAAATTATAAATAATACACTAATATGAAATGTATTGTTGCACTATTGCAGTCTGTTTCACGTCACAAAACGATACAGTTTATATTTTTCGTCATAATTTTGAACTTTATATTTAATACTAATGTTTGAATATTCTAAAAAATTTAATAATAACGAGATTATTTATAAATACGAGATAATACAAACATTCAGGTATGTATGTAAAAATTATTTTAACATTATAATAGCTGTAGATATATTTTTTATTTATACAATTATATTAATTAATAGATATAATGAGTAATCTCCTAAAAATATTATGAATGGCTGTGGCTGAGGGTGAACTTGATCCGCTTGCAGAACCAAGTCGTAGAAAATATTGGGTCCATACAATAAATAGCGTTCACTACAGTGACAAAAGTTTTGATATTTTTTTTGATAATTTAAAAAAATAACCGGAGAAATTTTTTAATTACTACCGAATGTCCACTTCGTCATTTGAGGAGTCACTTGGAAAAGTTCGTTATTATGTGTCGAAACAAAATACAACTTTTCGAATTTATTTCAAAATCTGCAGAAAAAAGACTAACGGTTGCAATACGGTGTAAAAATGAGTTTTTTTTTAAACATGTCTTTATTTAATTTAAAAAAAATATTAATATCCTATGTATAATATTATATATATATATATATATATATATATATATATATATATATATATATAGGTACAGTACAATCTCGGTAATCCGACACATATCAGACCACGCTACTGCCGGATTAACGAAAACGGCGGATTGACGGGGGTTCACATAAAAACGCATTTTTACTTATTGAATTTTACCTTTTTTACTGATACATATAAAAAAATGAATTACATTATGTATTATTATTATTATTATAACTATATATATATTATTATTATTCATTTGTCATTATTGTAGAATATAAATAATACGTACATGGTTATATTTAATTAATATTTTAATTAGACAGGTTTAAAAAAATGATTAATTTTTTTTGTTTTTTTGTTTTAAATGATACTTTTAATACTTCTTCTTGTAATCGTTTAAGTAAACTGAATAAAAATAAAATATCTAATAGGTTTATCCGTATTTAATTAATCTGTAATTACCTAGTTTCATCTAACATTTTAACATTAACGATAGTAATTTTATATATAAATATATGTAAATATATTGGTACGTATAGGTTAAAATAGCCGGATTACCGAGATTACTGTATTATATAATATAATTATTGTAACGTGTATAAATAATATGATAATTAATAATTTTACACCATAAATTGTATGTGCAAACAATGTTTAAATTCAAATAATCAATTTTCAATTCGGTAACCGACGTTCCGCACAGGTGTGGTCTGACAAATTTAAAACTAAGTGTTGTGTTTTGTTTAGTACTTACCGATCGGTATCGGGAAGGAGCGACCGCAGCATGTTGCGTTTTCGTTCCGGCGGCTACGGAGAATCGGTATAGTGTGGTCGCTCGGTGTCCATTGAAATCATATTTATTTTGGGTGTTGCGGTTCTATTGCCGATCGGTTGGTTACCGACAAAACGCACTGTGTGATCCAGCCCTTATTGATTCACCTTCCCCCCCCCGAAAATTAATTCGTGGGCACCCATGCCTACAACGACTTCAAAAGTAAACATTTTGAATTCGAAGCACAAGCTTTTGACTTTTCGAATTGGTTTCGGTCGTTATCAATTACGAAAATATTGATAAAATAATGATGATAAGTAGTGCAGCAGGAATTTTTTTTTTTTTAGTTGATAATACAACGTCCAAAAGACTTTAAAAGTTTTTAAGTGCATTTTATTCTTTTTTCATAGGAATCTTAAATGCATTTGCTAAAAACTTCATCCGTGTAGTGAACGCATACCCAGAAGTAAAATATTACAATCATAACTATAAGTGCTATGTTCTTGCTACGGTGTCACAATGTAACATGAATATCAATGAAAACACAGAGTTACACTTTTGTACGTTACCTTGAACTTGATCTGTAGTTGGTTATCCTACTAATTATTCGTTACGGTTTGGTGGAAACAAGTGTCGACATACCTACCCTATTACTTATCAATAGCGAATAGGGTTCCAAGATGGTGATGTCACTAATGTTAAGCTCATTTTTTAGAAATATTTTCAAATCCATAACTAGGATAAAGTTCACTTTATTAGAACAATGCATTAATTTACACTTTTTTAATTTGATTAATTAATTAATTATTTAATTTGATTAATTAATTAATTTGATTAACGAGTCACTCTCATAAAAATTTATATTTTACCAATTAATATTAATAAGATATTTTGAGGGACACCTACCAGAGGAAAGCGACGGCCAGTCCTACGTGTTGCACCTCAGATCTGGAACTTATACCACTTCGCTATCAGTCACATAACCAATTCTATTGAAGGATTATTGTTAAATAATATAATATCATAATATAATAATATAATATCATTTAAATACATGGAAATGAATTAAGCAAAATCAAAAGGTCAACTCAACAATGACTAATAAAGTATTTTAGCAGTGTATTACTCTATACAGTTAATATACACCATTATTTTATGACACATCGAGCAAACGGTTGAATGGCGCGACAATTATAAGATTAATGGAGAAGTAAACGTACATCCAACACAAATAAGTTAATCGTCAACTGTTGACAATATACAATTTTACCCGTAATGTGGCGACAAAATTAATTTTTAAGTAACTTATAATTTATAATATATTAATATATTAATTAAACTTATAATATATTAATATAATTATATTTTAAATTAATTTGACGTACATCAAACTATTTAATGTATAATGATCATTATAAAGAATATTTAATAACATGCTATTTCTATGCTGCACAGTGCAACTCGGATAAACAATGATATGAGCTGTCATCCTATTTTCAAATAAATAATTGTAAATTAATAATTTTAATTGTTAAGCTGAAAAATCTTAAGGGTGACATATATATATAAATAAAAGACCAAAACAAACTAGGTCACTAGGATGATGTTTAGTTTGGTCAATTACATTACGAGTGTTAAAATCTAGTAATATATAATATGATTAACTGTTTATATTTATTAATATTTATTAAAACATAACATTCAAATCAGTAATTTAATTACTTTAACACTACCATAAATTACTATATAATTAAAAATAATTAAAGTACCGGTAAACATTCAAATGGTTCGCCACCCGATGAAGACAATCTTGAGATAATATCTTCAATCAATTTCATTTGTTCTTCATGATCTTCTTCTTCCGATGTTCTAATCTCCAACATAGTGTTCAAAATGTTAGATCCAAAATCGATACCAAAAAGTTGTGTTTCATAGTCTAAAGGATTATAAGCATTATTTAAGAAATAAGCATCATTACTATATCCAGGTACTGCCGGCAATATATTTGGGATACCATCTTCAATAGTGATAGTCTGTTGAAATCCAGATTCAATTGTTTCCGTTTGAATAGAATTACCAGGCATACTGTGATCAGATTTTCTTCTATTCCTTCTATTCCTTAAACTAGACTTGTACCGGTTATGAACTTGTTTCCAGCTGGCTACCATATCCATTTCGTTGTACAAATCATAGGATATTTGAGTCCAAATATCCTTTTTCCTTAGAAAATTTTTCCCTGGACCAAGGTTTGGCAAATATTCATCATATTTCTTACGCAAGAAAATTGAAGCTTTTTCAGACCAACCTGAATAATATATTAATTTTATTAGTAATCAGATAAAAATAATATATTATAAAATGAAAACATTAAATATGGTATTATATTGATTTGTAATGGAGACCACAATTAGTCGACGTGTTATAATATTTATAAATTAGAGAAAATTAATGATATATGAAGTTAAATTAAATTATGGGAGATAGGTTAAAAATCAAAATTTATTTTACTGTTTACATATGGTACATAAAAAGCAACGACTTTCATACTACATTTTAACAAATATTTTGATTCTTGGTAAACTCACTTATTCTTTTATTGAAGTTTCTGACTACATTGTTTTTATGAACGACCATTAGAAATCCTAGATCAAAAAGTAGATTTGAACTTACAAAGATTCGTATAATCTCTTGTTTATCTGCAACAAAACACATAATGATATTCAAACAAATGTCAACAGCTACGAAAACACCTAATTCCACTTGTTGGAGCTAGGTGGACCCCAAGACCATCAGACTTCTATAATAAATCATTAAATAATCGATTGTGAAAAAACGGCGCGAGTACAAAACGCATTATCAGTGAGATACCACAGAGAGTATACGAGTGATAAATGTGATAAATGAATAATTGTGATAAATGTGATAAATGAATAATTGTGATAAATGTTCGACAACAACACGCAGTATATTTGCCCACCGTTTTTTCACCGAAAAAGTTCATTCGAAACATGCGTGAACCGCGAAAATCGAAAAACAAAAACAAAAACAAACAAACAGTGACCGGCCACTGCTTCATTGAAGTTTTATTTACCTTTGTCGAGTACGTCGCACAGTACTTCTCGCTGCCCGTCGTCCGCGACTCGGAAGTACGTGGCGTTGTTCACCATGGTGATGTTTTTCAACTCGTGAGTCATGTTTGTCGGCTGTCGTAGCGTCTCGAGTGCAGCGGACGCGAATCGGCGACGGACGCGGGTCGGGAGAGCGCGTGCTGGGGTACTGACAGCGCTACACCATCAACAGATGTGCGCTCTCGATATGGGACCCGCGTGCGCAAGAGCGACGTTGATCGGCTATACCGCGGGCGGCGCGCGAAGTGACGGCGCGACGAGAACGAGCAGCAGCAGCAGCCGCGAGCAGCCTCCGCCACCGCCGCCGCCGCCGCCGCAGCAGCCGCCGAGCGCGCAGGGAAACGGAAAAGGGTCGGCGGCAAAAGCCGTCCCCGGTGCACAAACGGGAGGGTTTTCACCGTGCGCGCGTTTGCGTTGCACTTGGGATGATCACGCAGACGGGTGAACTGTGTGTGCGCGCGCACCCCGCGGTCAACCGTCACCGTCACCGTTCACCGACTGACGGACGGATGATACCGATTGAACGGCGGCGGTAGGACGCGGTCACGTGGTGCGCGAATCGCGTCACGACGGTGACAATATATTTTATTGTTTCGGACGTGTTCGCTTCGGGCCTTTGACGCCGCGGCCGAGAACGCTGTATTAATACCATTACGATTAGAAATGTCTCCCCCCGTCATCCCTCCCACCCGAACATGGTCGACCACGGTCCGCGTAAGCACGTCCTCCGGCGGGCCCAAGTTCGTTTCTTGCTGAAACATTATCGTTCAAAGTGCGTTTCCGGGAACGCACCCATGTACGCGCAAAGTTATAATTGTTATGTCAAAATAATGCGCAGACAACACGAGCACTTCGTAAATGGGTTTGACGAAATAACGATTGATCTCGCCGCGTACATTTTGAAAATTATTATTTAATATTCGGCTTAAAATCGCTGTACGACCGAACGTATACACATGTATTTTTATTTTTACAACAAAACATTTCAGTCATCGTGAGACGGAAAACACATTTATTTATAACGAAAAGAAACATTTTTCATTTTGTCGTCAATTAGTTTTGTCCGAACGCGATGAAATAATATTGTTATTGACGTGAGGTCCGCGTTAAAACCTATCCCGGGGCGGCCCCCGGACCGTGGCGCGCAATGTTTATTTCAGCCTTTATATTCCGGGTGGGCGGCGGGGCGCGGGGGGTTATCAACAATTGTCTGTCCTTTAATTGAATTGTGATGGTTTTTCTTTAAATAACATATTTGATATTATTTCATTGGATTATTGCGCATGAAAAAAAATACCATACACTTTATATTATTCCGCCATTATTAAATAATAAAATCAAATAGTACGAATTCGGCGTTGTTTTTTTTTTGTGTTTACAAATCAAGACTCAAGTTTTTCTTCCAATTCATTTGGTCTTATTCCTTATTTTCGTATAGTACTGTTATGTTTCTGGTCCCATACGATTTCTTATTTTAATCGTTATTCTGTTCATGGTACCAAGGTTCGGTTGTACCGATAATAATATGTTCGGATAATAATTGATACGGGTTGACATCGACGTCAACGGTTGTAAAAATACACAGTTGTAATTTATCTAAAACATTTAAATTAAATACCTGGGCTTAGGGGGTATTTGTTTTTATTCGGTCATCCCTCTGAAATAAAATAATTAAAACTGGTGACGTGGGTTAGACATTGTATAGATCCCTCGTGTTACGTTAACTTTCTACAACATTAATTCGATTTTCTTTAACTTTGTAATTTATAATTTTAACAAATTATTATTGAATATATAAATAATGTATTAAAACTAATCAAATGTTCAATAAATAAAATAATATAATTTTTGTGGGCGTATTATTAAGGTTTTAAATTTTAAAATTTTTGATTTTTAAGTTAAAATAGTTTAAATTATTTGTGGTAAATAACTTATTGTTTCAGTATATTGCGGACGGCTTTTTCAATGATTGCCGGTTGGTACTCATACTAATATGTTTTCGTAAAATCGTAAAAAAAATGCTTATTATGGTCATCTCCCTGAAATGGGCTTTTTCATTTTCTCCAGGTGTAAAAAAATTAAGATTTGACTCTGAAATCTGAATAAAGTGCTAATAAATACTACCGGTTTCGATTTAACAAATCATCGTCAGATATAAAAAGAGCCCTTTTGTTTTAATTTCATAATTTTACCTTGAAATATTTGTATTCTATACCAGGTAGGGGTCGTGGAAGGGTTGGTTAAAGGGAATATTGGGAAAAATAATTTAAATGTCTAATATAAATAAATTGTATTCGTCTCATGATAGGATGTAAATTTTTAATATTCGAGTGTAAAGCTAATACCATTGATTATAGAATAATAATTCTACTAATAATAATAATAAATTGTAGTAATAATAATACAATGCGCATTTTATTTTTCAGTGATTGTACAAAATATTTTATTCCAAAATATGTGGTATTATTAACACTCGGCGGCAGCGATTCTACGAATATTTTGTCGACAGCTGTAACACACTTTCACAGCCCACCGTATATATATAATATATATAATATCTCTTCAAAAATAAATGTTATTAGTATAATACAAATGAAATAAAATCGAAAACTGTTGGTTAATGGTTGCTATCGCGGACTCAATAATTGATTAGTGAATACAAGCCATTTAACAATATATTTGATATTATTATGTATATTTTTAGTAATGTGAATTTCCACAAGTCGCACAATCAGTTAACATGTAATTACACCACTGAATATATATATATGAAAAAAAAAACCTTGTTGAGTCGACTAGTGTTTGAAGGTCACGAGTCGCGGGATCCACGGGAAACGAAATCACACGTGTATACAGAGTTCGTATAATAATTCGTTGAAAATAACATTGTGTTAACAATCAATATTGTGATTAATACTGTGGTGTTATAAAATTATACAGCATTCGTTACACACGAGTCGCCTTAAACTTTTAAAGCTGTATTAAGGGGGAACAACAGCAGAATGTTAGATTTAAAGGGGGTGGCAAATTTTTCAACATTCAATTATTCTCTTTCCTGTGTTAAAAAAAAATAATTGTACATAATTTTTAAAAAAACGAAAACTACCATAAATACACCTTTATAATATAAATGTATATATTCAATATATTTGTATTTAAACATTCAATACATTTCAATTTTTTTTTTAAAATGAAAACTTATGTTCGCTTTTGTCAAATTAATTTCAATTTTAATATTTTATTCATTATTTTCCGTTAATATTTTATTGGAAATATCTCTCGCTCTCTATGCGTATTAAGATACTTTTAAAAATCTATAGACTCGGAACAAAATAAAATAAACGTCAATATAAATTAAAAAATATAAATATGTAGTAACATAATATAATATGAATCATGGGATAACCATAGTCGAACGACAGGCAATTCAATTATTATTAAAAGCTCAAATCACGATGTAAATTGAAAAACAAAATTCTAATAAGAATTTTGAAACGGAATATTTGTATAAAATGTTCAAAGTTTTTTATTGTTATTATTTTTATTATTAAACTATTATTCGAGAAATAACGTTATGATTTTTCGTTATAATCCTGGTGGTGATCGGGTGGATAATTTAGACGTTTAGAGGGCTAAGCCAGGAGAGTACCCCCAAATTGCGCTTGTGTTGTTAGCTTTTCTTGTGTTTTTTTTTAATTTCCTTGGGCGGCAATTTTCCAAACACGTGCCTTATCTACCAGCGCGTCACGTGCACACAATATTATAAACGGACTGCGGACATCGATAGATTTACGGCCTTTTCATACAAAGCGCTGTTGAAAAATTATTGGAAAATATTATGTTCTTTATATAGAGCTATTTCGCGGGGCTGATTGAACGACCCGAGTTAGTTGTCAATTTTGATTGTTTGTAATTTCATGCAAGTTGCGATAAAACTATTTTCGTGCCATTCTGTGTACTCTGCGTCATTTTGAACGTGTGCTCGTCGCACCGTATCATTTCAAATGTGAAATAATAATTAAAAATCGAGTTAATCAATCATTCGGGCGTTTGAAAATCGTCGACATGCGAAATGAAATATTTCGCATAAACGGAATTCTACTGTATTCTACTCGACGCGATAATTTTATTTTTGTCATGATTGTATTTGTTCATTTTATCGGTTGCGTTTAATAGAGTACAACGCGTGCGAGCATTGATTATATCGATTTTGTACCAATATCAATTATATTTAACTCTACCTACACGTCGCTTCAGATGTTCAATTTCGATGAAAAACCTGGGGGTGCTTAAACCCCACGAAAAACATCAGTTTACATTGGTTTAATTACAAAAAAAATTAAAATTGTAAAATCAAATAATTCAACGGTACTCAGTAGTAATCACAATCTTTTATATAATATAATCCTTAGCTACAATTTAGTTTATAATCATGCACGGATAAAGCTAGGCAGTTCAGGTTGGTTATAATAATAAAAACATTTAATCTACCAGCGCTAATTATGATCATTATTTTGGATTTAAAGAAACAGCTGTTATTATTGTACAGAGAAAAATTTCATGTGGAATTATAACCTTTTATTTACATTGACAATTTATAAATTTTTTAATTGGCAAAAAAAAAACTAACTATAATATTTTTAAAATATTATTAACATAATAAAATTCTTCTAGCATATTGTGCTGCAAAAACAGAAATAACTTCATTTTGATCAATTTTACTATTTAAATATTTTTCAATATATAAAATTGACAAATCGGAAAACTTTTCCATAAATAGACAAATTATATTGGGTATAATACTAAACTATATAATGGATTTTGCAAGAATACTAAAACAACAGATAGGATTTTAGGAACAACTATTTAGTATTTATTTTCTATTCAGAAAACAATATTTATCAATACGTAAAAACAAAAAATATTTGGGGGCTCTAATTTTAAAACTGGGGATACTAAGCACCCTCAATCACCCTTTTTGCGCCTTTGTGTCGCGTACAGAAAAGTACGATATTACACGGACTTCAATATCCGACATTGTCTGACAAAATATTTGTGTGAAAAATTGACGTGAAAACACGGATTTTATCGTTGTGTAGTACCATTATATATAGTATATACTAATATACTTCATACTGTAGTGTCAGTGTGCACACTAATATATTGTGTTGTACTACGTATAACTTTATGTAAAATTAATAACACATATTTGTATACATATTCAATTTGCTATTGTTTTATAATGCTTATGATTTCAGTAGTGTAATATACTAGGTATCATATAAATTTAAAATGAATGATGTGCTAAAATCATATAATAAATATACGCAACGAATTAGAAATAGATATAAGAAATCTTGTATAAAATGTGTATATGTTACTGTTTAACACGGCATATAACTTGCGTGATACACTTTTTATGATTCTTATATAATTTAACTTTGAGTTAACCTACACGCACAAGTGGCAAAAGCTAATTGGTCGGCTAGATTAAACATACATTTAAACTAATCAGTACAACTCGATGAAATTACAAAACACCTAAAAAAAACAAACGAAAGACCAGAAGAGGATCAGTTTAAGCTGCGTGTATAACGGCTCCGAATCGACACCAGTCAAACGTATCTGTTGAAGCTCCGACAGTTATCATCATCAACGTCTTATTATTATCAGTTGTTTTTCTAAGTTGATTTGATTATACAGTGTTAATAAAACTTAGTACTGTATAAGTATAACTTACATTTAAAAAGTAACTTAATACATTAACAGTTAGGGATTGTTCTCACCTAAGCAACTTGCAACTGCAACTAGATCGTGCAGGTCAGGGGCGAACGCAGGAAAACATTTCGGGGGGGGGGGGGTTTGAAAAAATGTAGTTTCATAAAAATTCTACTGTATTATGTATTACACTTTTGTCTTTTACTATTTATTTTAGGCACTTATAGTATATACATAATATACATATTACAATTATTACATATAATAGATTAATTAATTATTACAATTTGTCAATTTACATTATAAAATAAAATCTATACGTCTTTGAACTTTTGCTATTATATCAATGACCTCTTTGCAAGTCATGTCCACGTCTCTGTATAAGTTTAATAGCATCAATCCATTTAATCGATTAATGTCTTAATGTTGATGACAATTTTATATCATGTTAAAAACGAGTCTGTATCAAACATAACTTGCAAAGTTGCAACCCAGCTTGTTTTATTTTATAACATAAAACATATTATAGATAGTTTATAGTTTATGATATAGATAGTTAACATTAATTCACATTACGATTTGCGTCAGATTGTGACTAAATGTGACATCTCGTGTTTTCGTCTTCTTATTGGTCGACTGCCTACGATTTATCTGAATCTACATCAATCGAAACATTCGAATCTGAGGTAGTATTTTTATTTTCTGGTTTAAAAAACTTTAAAATTGTACTCATTTTTAATTTTTAATATTTTTATATTTGCTTTTAATATTACGTCATAAGTATTATTAAAAATTTATTATTATATATTAATATTAGCAATACGCTATTATACTACAATAAAAACTTTAGTGTACAGCACTACGCCAAGAATGCGAGATATTATGTAGTGTTCGTTGGCGGTGTGGTTTATATTGAACAATTATAAAATTTCTAGAATTATCTTGATTCTAGATAATACGGGTCGTCGCGAATTTCCGGCAGGCTGTAATATTATGTGGGTAATTACACTTGTCGTCCGTCTTAATTACGTACATCATCGAATTGGCGACGAAAGAAAGTTATAACATCCACACTTTAAAACTGCATTATCATACATTTTTATGGTAATTTTACTGAACTGTATACATCAATTTCCAAACCATGGTGGACGAGAAACTTTTTAATAACTAATAATTTATTTTATTTTAATTTTTTTGAAATTACTTATTAGTAACACATTTTGTAGGTCAGATAATTTATTTTTTGTTCCTGATATTTCGGGGGGGAGTTTCAACCCCCCCCCCCCCCTGCGTTCGCCCCTGGTGCAGGTCGTTGGGTTGCAATCGAATTTAAATTGCGTTGCGGTCAGTGTTCTCATTGAAGCAACTGTTTTTAGCAATGTTGTTCAGTCTCGCTCTCTCTCAGTTCATCTCAATAGTCGTTAGTCGTTACCTATTACTTTGTCAGTAATTTAAACTATTTTATTATTTGTAATTATAAATTAATGACTTATCCATGTCCACTAAAAATTATTATATTACAATGTATTTCATTAGTTGAAACTGTATAATAAATTAAAAATATACTAACCAGAATCGTTAGTTTGTTTAGCTATATCTTCCCAAGCTCTTTCTTTTTTATCCGTTCTAGTATAACTTGGAGACGTTATGTCATATAGACAGGTATGTTGTTCGACTTGTTGAACAAACAAAACATTTCGTTCATGTTCATTAGCCATAATTAAAATTTAAAATATTATTTAAACTCAAAATTAAATAATATAGATAAGTATTATATTGTTATATGGATACGGTGGTAATTTGTATGAAACTGGAGACAAAATCGTGCATGTCGAGTAGCTTCAAACGGTTTCAAATAAGTTTCGTGCAAGTTGGATCACTTTTCAGTCGCGTTACGACCGGTGAGAACATGTTCATTAGTTTTAATGCGCGCGGTCGCGTTGCAGTTGCGTTTCAATCGAGTTGCAGTTGCAAGTTGCTTTGGTGAGAACAATCCCTTAAATAATTTTACTGCCGGTTTCAAAGGCGACATTGTGGTTATAGGCGAAAGGGTGAAATCTCTAATGTAGACATATGTATGTAGGTACATCGAGCAAAAAAAAAATATATATATAGGTAATACCATGATGAAAAATATTACATAATAATGAAAAGTATAAATACGTTTTTGTTCACATCAATTAGATAATGACGACTGACAAGACTAATAATTTATAAATTATCATACAGCTTAGTGTCAAGTAAGGGAGAGGGTAGGGGCAGCTGCCACGGGCGGACATTTTTTGAAATTATTGAATTACCCATGAAAAAAGTTGCATAATAAATAGGTAATAATAGTAATATTATTATTCCGCCTACTTCAGAGCTATCACATCAGTGTTTGTATATTATTTGATTACTTGATATTATTATAGCGCATTCACGTTTTCGGACATAATATTTTCCAGTGCACTTAAATCGTATACAATATTATGTTAACGCCATTACACACTCAGATGTGTGATACATGATCGCGCTTTTTGTATTCTTCGTATTACTGACCGTTTAACCGTCAGATTATTAAATTTGATAATAATTGTTTAATTATTAATGGTTTTTTTTTATACTATCAAGCAATCATTTTCATAATTTATTAAACTATCATATCTCCACTCACATACTCATAACGACGTAACTTTTGTAGTCTCTGAGAATCCGTATATTTTCCGCGTGACATTTTACTCAAAAAATCAATTTAATTGTCAATAAGTATTTATACCGATTGAAAATATAAAACCAGGCCTCGAAAATGAGATTATTCAATTTAAAACATGAGGGAAACATTTTTCAGAAAAAAAAATTATTTATCCACAGTTTTCTTGAAGTATAAATAACATCAAAATTAAACGATTCATTTCCCAGTGTGGAAATAGCTTTCGAACATTTTGTATCTATATACCATATTCCAACGCTAATGGTGATTGAAATTATCTAATTAAAGAATTTGCGGCACAGAAAGCTAGAAAAAATTGTAAATTTCTAATTTTGAACTATCAACTTGTATTTTAATTTTTATACTTAGTACTAAGTTCTAATAATCAAAAATCTACCGCTGTCATTATTCGTATTATGGTACATTGGTACGATATATTTATAAATATACATTAATTAGGTATAACATTTTAACTGTATTGTTATACTTAAAATTTGTTTTTTAAAATGTGTAAAATTTTGAATTTTGAGGGGCGGCATATTCATTAACCCGGCTCTATCATACTGCCTGTTTCTGACGACGTTCAAGGCAAATAATAATTTTCATTTTAGATGTTTTAATGTGAACACAGAACAAGTGAATACGATAGCTTGTGTATACTATTATATTGTATTTAATGCGATAATACAATGCACAAGTGTAATGTTATAGAAATATAAAATATGGTATCACGTCAATTTTTCAAATTCTTTTGATCGAAAAACAATTGCCAAAATGCCAACAAAACCAAATACGCGGTGTATCGAAATACGATATAATATAATATCTATAAATAATAATGCAATATTCCTAATGGAACAAGCATTAATTGTTATTCTAGATGCACAGCGCTCCTTATAGTTCGTGTGTAATGATGTAAATATTATAATATTATAATATATTATTAAATATTATATTTATTATAAATATTATAATATATTTTGTAAAATTGGGTAGAAATAGTAATTATTCAAATTGAAAAAAGGCCAGTACTGCAAGACCGAAGTACACATTTATAAATTATAGGTACAAAATGAACGAATTATAATTTGTAGCTATAATATATTTGTAATAAGTAGTAATTATTATCTTTTGGATAGCAATTGATTTTCGATCATTAAAATAAAATATTGTGTGTAATGAAAAATTATGCGCGGGAAAGCGCTGTTTCGCGATACGATATAAAACGATCTTGTCTACACAATTCGTACGTTAAACCGCGTAGACAACGAACCCCATATAATTGTACGGTGCATTTCACCCCCCGGACAATCGACGGTTTGCATGGGGACAGTCGCGGAGTTTTGCTGGAGCCCCGGGTCGTCGAAAAAGACGCGAAATGCAACGCGATCGGAACACGTGCGTTGAAATAATAATGTGGAAATACAGGTATAGGTGACGAGAGAGTTATTTCCGGCGAACAAAGGAATACGCGAGTACACGGTCGAAAAATGCATCGCGAGTGTTATAATAGTTATCGAAACACGTTTGCGTCCCCTCGACGAGACCATTCGAACGAAATAATACGATAGGATGTAATAATGTGATATTATTATTATTATTTTATCGTCGATATTTGTAAAACGGCCGTGATAACTATAACGATGTGTACTTCACGCGGTCGTTCAAATTTCCGCGTACACGATACGGGCGACGTTGTTGCGCGAGTGGCTCCGAGAATAGCGTCGGAAACGGCGTGGAAAAACCCCGCGCGGTGATTGTCGAGATTGGGCGCAACGAACATTATCGAAAATTCTCCGCAACAGCTTATGCGATCGGCGTAATGCAATAATCGCGGACGAAACAATGGCGTTTACGATATCACTCGAAATTCCCAACGTGCAGTGCGAGTGTTATTTTTAAAACGACCTCGGCTATCGGACGGATCGTCGGCGGCTTCGCGGCGCGCGCGGGGCGGTAGGGCGGGCCGTTCTGATTAAGCTCGTTTCCGACGACCGGAGAGCGCGTTATTTTTAATTGCACGTGTTTTCCGTGAGGGCCATCCGTCCCGGCGGTTATTATACTGGTTTTCCGCCGACCCCCCGCCCGTAACGCGGCGCGTCGTTTCCCGCGCGGCCGTGCCCGAACCCGTCCGATCCCGACCGCAGTCACCATTTCAAGAACTTCCGGCAACTCTCGAGCCTTCACTTTTCTCTGGTCGTCTGCCCGTCCCGGAGTTCTCCGTCTGCCGCTGCTGTTCCTCGTCCGCCGCTGCTGTTCCTCGTCCGCGTCGTCCGCCCGTTGGCTTCCAGTCGCGGGTTCCGCCTTTGCGCCGAGTACGTGTGTGCCAGCCGCCCCGTCGTCTGTTGCGACTTTTACCGTAAGTATACAATATAACAATTTACAATACCGTGGGGCGGGCGTTCAGGAATACACGCGATGTTGATCGCGGTTCAACCGTTTAATATTGATTCATGCGTGTAGGTACATTCGATAAGGGCAGAAAAATATGTGTTTACTTTTACTATTCCATAGTTCGTACAATAATTATTTTTTTAATATAATAAGAACTGTACATTGCATTCACTTCAATAATAAGCATGATATTTATTTAATTGCGAGTTCTCAATATATTTCGAGATGGGGGGGGGGCAAGTTCTCAGTCTTCCCTCCCCTCTGCCCATATGGTGCCCTATGTCTATCTGATGCCTGTCTGCTGTATATTGAGTATTATTCCACGTGTTTGTTTCGTATTAAATCAATGTTTTCGGAATCTATTAGTGAATGGATATCTTGAACCATTTATTATGAAAATAAATAAAGTCTTATTTTCCACCTATGGAAATCCATTAAAATTTTTGTGAAGGCTAATATTTTTTTCTCCAATGTCATTGCGCTTAGGCAGGGCCGCAGCCACACATTATTCTAGGAGGGGCAATCTCTAATTTTGCCGCCCTTCTTTCTATCACTCGGCCCCAATGATTTACAATTAAATTTCAGTGCTGTTATTTATTACAATATAAGTTTGAGTAAAGTTCTAAAATATTTATTTTAGTTTTAAATTTTTCCCGGAATACGACGATAGCTGCAAAAATACCGATAACATTATATTACCTATACCACAGAATAAATGAATTACAGTGACAAATAGTAATGTTACGAGTATTTTGCCATATCAAAAATCGATCGGATACCCGACGTCGACCGTCGTTATCGCGATATAAATAAGTCGGTGGTATGCGCGTATATTTATCGTGACATTTCAACGTCAAATATTTTTATATTTTGCCGCCCCTAACAATTTGCCGCCCGGGGCAAAAGACACCCCTAGTCCCCCCCAGCTGCGGCCCTGCGCTTAGTATATCTACTGTACATTTTTAACGATTTAATACTTTTATAAAATAGAAATCATCACATCAAATAAATAGCAATTAAATATACGATGTGCATGTGAAAAAGCCCAAATGTTACCAGAAAATAAATGTTAAATTATCTTTTAAATGATTAATCTAGTTCCTATATAAACATGAATATTTTTTTATTTTAACTAATTGACGTTCTGTAATATCTAATAAGATAAAAGCAATAAAATATTAGTCTAATAATAATTATAATTATTGAATTTTGTTACCTATATACAAAACTGTCGTGAAGCAAGTATACGGATGACTGCACTACATTACATTCAAGTTTTTATTTTCACAACTGATATGTAAGATTATAATTTTTGTGTACATTTTTGTTATTGAATAGTAGTTATTTTTCTTCCAAGTGTAAGCTTTATTAGTTGCTATTCATGAAAAATAAAAACATTATTTAGGTTAAATAATTTTAAAATAAGAGCACATTCTTATACTCTATCCCAGGGGTGGCCACAACAAGGCTCGCGAGCCGCACATGCTGCTCTCAATTGAGTTTCGTGCGGCTCTTGAACTAAATTAACTAAAACAAATTAAAAAAGAGTGTGCTATGAGACTTATTTCAATCTTTGGCACTACTTATGTGCGTGAATCATTGTACTCAACGCTTAAATTCATTAAATCTAAATATCGATCTGAATTAACTGATGATCATTTAAGTGAACTTGTGCGAACTGCGCTAATAAATTATCAGCCAGATTTCAAAAAGCTTACAGAAAAAATGAATCCTCGAAAAAGCACTTCTTATAAATAAATTAACAATAATGTTAATAATAATGTTTTGCAAATGTAAAAAATAAAAGTTCCTTCGTTTGATTTAAAATAAAAAATGTGTCTTCTTTTCATTAAACATCGCTTTACATATTGTGGCTCGCCTCAAATTAGCTTTATAAATTTGTGGCTCCCAAAGTTAAAGTTAGTGGCCACCCCTGCTCTATCCCATCTAAGAGCGCACAGGGCGGCGGACCAAAATACGTCGAAACTCGCGCATGTGTCCCCCCACCACAAACAGCGCTAACCGCGTCGGCATGCAACGGCGCTGACTAATAATTAAATAACTGACTTAATAACTGATAATACATGGTTGTCATCGGCAGTCGACTAACAGCGACCAATCACAGAGCGATTAGACTTAGTCGGGGGGTTCGACTGCCGCACCGTGATTCATTTGAATGCGCAAAAGCGGTGCGTTCTTAGATGGGATAAAGTATAGTTGTACAGGTACTAATAGTCCACAATTAAAATATCAAATTTCCTTCATTAGTTTTAATACTTAAAAATATATCAATATCATTCTAAATGAAGTGAGGTAAAACCAATTGCAAATAAATTATAACTCCCTTTGGCAGAGCCGTGTTAAGCAATGTCCCGTTTCCTACTATTACACAAATAGGAAATTAAATGTTCATTATTTAAGCAGTATTTCTCTCTACTATTGTATATATATATATATATATATATATATATATATATATATATATATAGTATATAAGCACCTATAGAATACATTTATTGTAACATGCATTAATTTTTAATATAATTTGTATATATTTTATAAGAAATTATATACCTACTATATGTATACAATACATTGGACATAAATACTGCAAAAATAATGAACATTAATTTATTTTTATTTTTTTATTCTGTAATTAAAACAATTAGTTGGTAAATTTATAATTTAACAAAGACATTAATTTATTTAGGTAGGTACTAAGTGCAATTGAAAATGTCTTAGTTGTTTAAATATATTTATTACTTCATTATTTAGAATATTGTTACTTTCACTTTTTTAATAAAAAATATCAATAAATTCAACTATTATCTAAAATCACTTACTTTTATTTTATTCTCATTTTTTTGGTGTTTCTAGAGGTTATAGGGTCTGCTCCTCAAGTTAGTGTTGGCCAACGATCTATTTTTAATTATCAATACCTTTTTTTTTTCCCGGTATCGATATTGATTTAAATAACAACATAACAACAAGTTACATTTTATATTATAAGTGTATTGAAAGCATATTAAAATCATAGAATACATATTATATTAATATACTATGAGTGTAAATTAATTAACAATTATAAACTATTTTGTACTAATTGAAAAGTATTCAATGAATTTAATCAAAAAATTTCTTTTTCAAGCAGTTTTTCCATCAATGTTTCAGAACTTGGGTTCAATTTAAAATATGAATTCAGAAATAACAGTTGATTGAGTCGCTCAGGAGATAATCTATTTATTTTCTTGGAGATGATTGTTCCAGCTTCATAACTTAATTAATATACAAATAAATATAAAACAATATATTTTATAATTTTTTTCTTGCTTTATCTTTGGAAAATCTGTGGACCAAGGTACTCCAATGAATAATCTTAACAAATTCTGATTCAATGCCCAAGACTGATAAAGATAATGTTTTTTTATTTCATAATTATAAAGAGAGATATGTTTTTACTCTTTCTAAAACTGAAAAGTAACATTCACCAATATGCATTTGGACAGGGAAGGCATGTAAATATTTTAAGTTCAATTTATACTGATTAAAATTCAAATGGATTAATGCGTTCAATAATGGAAAAAAAAAATTGATTTTGGGCTTACATGAAACTTTTGTTGTATTGATTCTTAAACATATTAAATTCCCAAGTTACCTTATAAGCTTACTAACTTTTCAACTATTAATCTAAGCTCAGTCTCTACTAAATTCATTGTATGCTTCTTTCGTATTATTTAAATTATTGATTAAAGCTTCAATGATAGGAAAAATGTTTATTTTTCTGAAAACACTATCTTCTGGTAACACAACAAAATATCCCAAAACCAAAATTTTAAAATGTTAAGTTAAAATCATATAATTTGAAAATTTATCAATATACAGGGTATCTTATTGGGATTTACACAGCAATATCCTTGTATAAAAAAAATCAATTTTTATATTTTTTTTCTGAGTATTCATGAGCAAAGCAAATTTTGTTAAAAATATCAAGGTAAATATACAAGGTATACAAGTATATTATTAAAGAAGTTAATAAATTCACTTTTTATTTTATAACATTAATTTCAAATTTTGTATGACTTATTTTTCTGAAAATGTTTCTTTAAAAATGTTTTTTTTTTCTGAAAAAAAATTTTCAGTTTTTATTAATTTCTTTATTTTTAGTTACTTTTTTAGTTAACAAAAAATTTATTTTCTATTTACCCAATTTTAGTTGATAATTACTGAAAAATATTCAGCAAACTTTATTGGTAAAATGATGAAGGGTAATTCTTGGCATTTTTTTCACCATAAACATGTTAAATGAAAATGAAATTACAAATTTCAACATTTATGAATAATTTAATAGATTTTTTTATAAATGTAGTGCTCGAAATAACTATTTTTTTGGATTTGAACGAGTCTCGAGTATTTTGATAGTATAGACTTATAGTACAACTGTTCTTCGTTTTAATATACACTCAAATATTTATAGAGGGTACATACTATGTTATAAAATTAATTCAATTATACCGTGAATAGTTTAAATTAAGTTAATAATATTGGGTACAGATTAAAATATTTCATCTGTAAACCACTTACCTATCGCATTAAATTTAAATTTTTGTTTATTGTACTTATCTAAAATCTATTATTGATGTCCGTTTATCATTATTTGTTTTTATAGTTTTTGAGTATTCATAAGGTATTATTAATGAATTGGATTAATTGATTGGATTTGGTATTATTCCGATTTTGAGAATGTTGAATTGTCTAACTATGGCAGCAGTTAACTTAATTACAATTGGAATAGACAAATGAGATAATGTTTGTTGTTAAATCACTATCACTTTCTTCTATCATTAGCTCTTAGACTTTGGCCATATCTGGAGCTTGTTCTATTGGTTATTTGGTTAACCAAATTTGTTTGTACAACTATTTTCAAATTTATTTGATACTATAAATACTTTCAAATAATACGTCTATAAATATTTACAAGATTATATAATAATGCTATTATTTATTCCCAAATAGTTATTATTTGACAAAGTTGAGAGTAAATGTTAAGAGCACTTCCGTAACGATAAAAAGGAAACTAGTACTTTAGAAAGTAAATAGACTCAAGATGATAAATTTTATAATGATTATATTTACTTTAACATTATGTTATAAATTAATTTGTTTAACATGATTTAAAAAAAAGTTATTTTTGTAGTAAAATTGTGGTTTTTTTTTTATTTAATCAATTATTAACAGTGCATAAAAGTGTATCTTACTTTTTAGTAAAGGGAAAAATTAACCTAATTCTATGTACAATTTGACATCTTAAGTTAATTGAGCAATTAATAATGCTATAAAAAGAGTGCGACGTTCACAGTGTAACAATCATGTCATGCGTTATATGTGTACTAAGGACGGGTTAAGAATCTCTCCTACAAAAAGTTGAAAAAATAATTATGTTAATATATTAATTACCTTATATAATAATATAATAAATTACCTTATTTGAATTTATGTTTAAATAAAAAAAGTATAATATCCAGGAATGTAATCTCAAGTTCATAGGGGTACACTTTAGTCTACATGAAAGTTATCAATTGATGGAAAGTTTTCATATTATTTATAAAATATTAATGGACAAACAAAGCATCATTCAGTTGTATTAAATAGTACATACTTTAAATTTATGTATATTTTTATGTTTGTTTTTCCTTTTTATCTATTTTAATTAATTGTAAAAAATGAATGAGTCTTCTAAACAACTTCAAAAATACTCCTGATTTCGGAACACAGTACAACGCCAAGTAGTTTTTCGGTCATTCCTTCGAATAATGCTCAATAAATGCCCATGAATATTAAAAATCTTATTGCCTTTCTTGTTCTTAATAAGTTCCAACATTTTTCAAGATAAATTAAAATTAAAGAATACAATTACTAGAAAAAATTTAAAAATGTAATCTAAAAATTTGTGCCTGTAATCTAAACTTAAATATCGGACTTAAATATTTGAATTAATATTTTTTAATTATCAAGAATATTTCACAATTTAGTTTTGTTACCATATCTTCTGCATCCCTTTTTTAAATAAAATGCATTTCTTTTTTGGTCTTCATGACTCATTAGGAGTATACTTTTTACCTGGGGCATTTTCAGGATTTTGTTTTGGTTATGATTTTAATTTTTTAATGTAAGTATCAAATTTACAATTGCATTGTTAAATAAGTAGGTATAAACAACTACCTATCATAACTGTAAACATAAAAAACTAATCTTTTAATACTACTGTCAAATATTTTAAATACATTTTAAGGGTTAACTATGTAAAGTTATAACTTTAAATAATAAAATTAGCATATATGAAGTGTAATGAATAATAATACATAATAATAAAAAAAATTTTTGAAACCTTTATTTTTAAATATTATGCTTCATAGCTTTTATTAGGTAGTATGTAATATGTATTATGCAAACAAAACTAATAATTATATTATAAAATCAGAACCAAAACTAAATTATTAAATGAAGTCCATCCTGTTTATATGGTCATCTAGTAGGACATACATTTTTTAAGCCTTGTTGAATTACGAATAGAATAAGTTCATTTTCCAAGATATTCCAATGTGATGTAGAATCAGAAAAAAAGTAAACAAACAATGGTTATATAAAACGATTACTTCCACTAGTCTTTTCAGCTGTCTTTTTCAGCTTAGTCTCTTCAGCTGCAAATGTACTAACTAAATTCTTAGAGTGTGCCAAGCATGGTACAAATTTAGCAGTTTATAAACATTCTTATGGGTGCTTGTTATCCATTAAAAATTAAATATAATATGAATAGGTGTATTTTTTAAATCCACGGTTAAGCCTGTTGTGTTTTAGGTGCACTCAAAATACACTTTGTACACTGTACCGTATAATATCTCGTATTATATTGAAACAATATTGAAGTATGGAGTTATTTTTATTTAAAGATTAACAGGTATCAATACAATTTTAACATCGGAGATTTTTGATAAGCTAAGGTTAAATTGATTAATTTAGTCATCATTCACTACCGTATCCTTTGATGTGTTAAACAATGAAATAATAAAATACAAAAAAATTTTGCAATGAAAAGCTTTGAATTCTATCTTTGGTATTCGGCGAATTAATCATAGATAAAATTGGTTAATTTGATTGCCAAATAAAAACTCAATTGATACAATTCATGTACTTATTATATTCATATTTTCAATTTGTTGTAAATGCTTAACATTGATTATGCAGTGAAAATTTATATTTATATTAAACTCTTAGGGCGTAGGGAAAAAGTAGTTTTGATAACACCTTTCAATTATGAATCAGTGATGAAATTGTAATAATTATTATAGATTGGTTTTCTCACTATCACATTAAATAGAAAAAAACTCTTTCAACAGTAAAGTATAAATTTAAATTTAAATCAATATTAAACGTGAAGTGCAAAAGCTGCCATATTCATTCTCAAAACGATCAACTTTAAAAGAACTTTTACAGATAGTATGAAATTAAGGCAACTATTTCTGTAAATTGAACTAAAAATATTTCAAAGAGGAATTGCTCCCAATAGTTCCAACTATATTATACATTTTATAATTATATTTTTTTATTCATTAATTCATACTTAAATCTGTTAATTGGTTGATTACATTACAAAAATGTTTGGTGATCAATTATTTACCTGGCAACAATTTTACGAACATTTTAATTCACCACGATCCTACTTTGTCCATACTTTCCTAAGTTATAACTCCATAAATTATTGATGTATTTTTTTTTTTTAGGTCCATTATTTATCTACATAAAGTAAGTGACCTGATAGCATTTCACGAATCAGCTATAAGGGCAGCCTTAGAGTTCATTCAAAACCAATTCAAAATTGAAACCACTGCTATTGATAGAATAATGATGGATGTTGATAGTATTAATAGAAGTGAGGCATGTTGTGAATTTTGTTTTCAAACAGAAACAGAAACAGAAAATGTGGTCATACGTCTTGATGCAGAAATTGAGTGCGTTGCATTAACAAATGAAGTTTTGATCAATATTGACACGGATGATTTGAATGTTGTTCAACACGCTCTAACTAATTACAGTGTTTATGATAGCAATTTTCATTTGTGTTCAATCGATTCAGGATTAATGGAGAATGATTTCCCAATGTATTTAACAGGTCTTATAAGACCAATTCATGACTTTAGTCCAGGTACAGGAAATGGAGTGGCCGCGAAGGAGTTAGGTCCTATATTAGCGTGGTGGCTTACAACATATGATGGTGGTTCCCAGACATTGATTGGTATATCAACTGCTTTTGCTGAATATTTATTAATTGAACCGCACTGTGATTATAAGAAGTATATGAAGTCTATAACTGTAAAAATAAATTTAAGTACTACAGTAATTTCAAATATGTTAGACAGTGATGATGACGATCCAACTTATGAAGATCTTTTAAGCTGTATAGTAAACTCATTAAATCCGGCAACTGGAAATAAATTCAGTGAAGAAGATCTGATTACTTATGCTCAGTTTGTTATTGATCAAGTAGAAGATTATGATTCAAATAACAAACATATTTTGCCATTAATCGATACACAGTTTATTGAAACACTGAGTGAACTTTCAGGAGCTGCAAAATCAGTTAAGTCTCCAGCCAGAAAACCAGGAAAAGCCAGAAGAATTGTCAAGTCTGATATAAGTAAACGAGAGTTCAGTAAAGCTACTACCACAGAATTAGTGAAAGGCATATTCGAAAATATGTTTGCTGCTCAATTAGATGTTGATGATGAGAAAAACCATGAAGTAGAAAAAGATTTTATTAAAACTGTAGTGTTAGATGGCGATGATGGAGTGGACTGTACACGTATTAAACTAGATGATACCGACATAAATGATTCTGTTGGAAATCAAGTTAAGTGGAAAGGCCTTAAATTATGTGAGAAAATGTTTGTTGTTGTGAAAAAAAATGTGCTAGCGGTACCAGTGATTGGTTGTATAAAATATTTCTTTAAAACAGATGATAAAGATAGGGCTCATATCAGTTTATTCATACATGGTTATGAAACAGTTTTTGGTGAAACATCAGATGCTCAAGAAATATTTGCTATAAAAAAATGTATGAACATTGATATTAATGATATAGTTAAAATATTAGATGTCACACATAAAATACCAAGTAGTGATTGGTTCAATCTTGGTGGTTCTAAGTTGCAAGATCTTTTAGAACCTGTTGATCGCAACAGTAAGATTTCATTTTTTTATCAATTTCAATATGATGAAGAATTTGGACGACTCGAGTATCCAAAACAAGTATCTCCAAATAATAAAGATGAAGTAAAAAATTTTTGTAATAACTGTCAAATTAATGAGTTAGAAAAAAAATCTCAAAAACCTGAACCATTCGAGTTTATTAATAAATACGGTAATTTTTTATATTTTTATAAATTCAAATTGTTCAATGAAGAATATAAAATTGGAAGTTTTATTTACTTACCACCTAATATATTTTCAACAAGTCAAAGAGCAAATTTATTAGATGTTAAGCCATTTGTTCATAAGAAATCAAACACAAGTAACAAAAATGAAATACCAATCAACGTTGATGAAAATAAGTATCCTGAGTATTACCGTAAGAAGTTAGAATATACAATGCGAGGTTCCAATGAAAACACTCCCAATCCTTTTGAAATAGCAGAAATATTAGCAATATATGTTGTTGAGGGTGATGAATCTAATGTCAAGCTTTTGGTTCAGCGAATGTACAGAGCTGAACAACTTCCTTTAGAAAAAGATGTAGATATGAACATGTTATATTGGTCTGAAGAAGAATTCGGGGTCCTCGGCAACCAAGTGTATGGTAAATGTTTTGTTACTTTCATTGGCAACATTTATAATGATACTTCTCAGTGGTACTTGGATGGGCCAGATCGATTCTTCTTCTCCCAAAAGTATGAATTATCGACTGGCTCACTTATACCAGGGGATCAACTCCCAACTAAAGCAAGAATTATCGGAAAAGAAGTAGATTACAAAACAAAACCGGCAAATGTGAGTGAAGATAAAGTACAATATGTTACAAAGTATAAAAAAGTGGAACCACTTAGAGGTTTGGATGTATTTGCTGGCTGTGGTGGCTTATCGAAAGGCTTAGAAGACAGTGGTCTTGTCAAAAGCATGTGGGCTATTGAAAGTGACGATAAAGCTGCTGCTGCGTTTAAATTAAACAATCCACACTCAACAGTACTTAACGAAGACTTTAATCACATATTGAAATTGGCCATGTCTGGTAAAAAAGTGAATGATAAAAACCAAAGTATTCCACAAAAAGGTGAAGTTGACTTAATTTGCGGAGGACCTCCTTGTCAAGGGTTTAGTGGTATGAATCGGTTTAGTTCTGGTCAGTATTCATTATTTAAGAATTCCCAAGTCGTAACATTTTTATCTGGTATTGATTTTTACCGTCCAAAATTTTTTATCATGGAAAATGTTAGAAATTTTGCTTCTTACAAAAGAAGCATGGTCCTTAAGTTAACCCTTAGATGTATTACACGCATGGGATATCAGTGTACGTTTGGTATCCTCCAGGCAGGTAATTTTGGCGTGCCTCAAACCAGAAGAAGGTTAATTATAATCGGAGCCGCTCCAGGTGAACAATTACCATTATATCCAGAGCCCATTCATGTATTCAATAAAAGAAGTTCAAGTTTGAGCATTCAAGTTGATGATAAAAGGTTCAGAACTAATTGCAAGTATGAAGAATCAGCTCCAATGAGAACAGTTACTGTCCATGATGCTTGGTCTGATCTGCCAAACATATTAAATGGAGCATTTAATGAAAAAATGGCATACCAAAAAAAGCCCATCACACACTTACAAAAGTTATATAGGTATCCAAATAATTGTTCTGCTGAATCTACATTGGTTGATCATATCTGTAAGGACATGTCATATTTGGTACAAGCAAGAATGGAATTGATTCCAGCAAGAAAAGGAAGTGATTGGAGAGACTTACCTAACATAGAAGTTAAATTATCAGATGGGACGATGACAAAAAAACTTGTGTACAACCATAATGATTTGAAGAACGGCAAAAGTAAAGAAAACTCGTTTCGTGGTGTTTGTCCATGTGCTAGCGGTGAAAAATGTAACTCACAGGATCGCCAAAACAATACAATCATCCCATGGTGCTTACCACATACAGCTAATAGACATAACAACTGGGCAGGATTATATGGCCGGATTGCATGGAAAGGTTATTGTTCAACTACAATTACGAATCCTGAGCCAATGGGAAAACAAGGAAGAGTACTTCATCCTGATCAGAACCGTGTAGTTAGTGTACGAGAATGTGCTCGATCACAAGGTTTTAGTGACTCTTTTCAATTCTATGGGCCAATTATTAATAAACATCGACAGATTGGTAATGCAGTACCTCCTCCAATGGGTAAGGCCATTGGACTTGAAATCATCAAAGTTCTTCGTAATAAATCTGAACCTTTGGAAGATGAAAAAAATAAAAATAAGTAACCTTTAACAATATTTTTTTTTAGGGATTTGAGCATAAAATTAATCTTAAATTATGTCTTATTATATGTAGTTTGTTTTGTCAGAAATTATTTTGTATGTTAACGTATGCTTTTTTTATTTGTGTTATTAAATTTCAGAAATTGTCTTATTTTGAAATAGTTATAACTATATTAATTTTAATGCTTATACTGACTTCATATTACGGTTGAAATTTTTTCAACTTAAAATTAGTTTTAAATTATGTTAATAAAATAGTTAGAGATTAAGTTTAATACTTTATTGTAAAATTAATTTTGTCACAAATTGTTTGGTGTGTTAGCTTTTTGGTTGTGTTCTTTAACGTTTTTCAAATTAGAAAATTTCTCAAATAACATGGATTTAATATTACTGTTAAATATGTTTTGGTTTAATTTTGCCTACAATTGATGTGTATAATGTACACCCAATTTGTTAAAGTAGTATACATTATAATAATAATATGTATAATATTAATTGTATATTAATATGTATGATATTGTATAATAATAATATGTAGTATACATTAGAATAAGAGAACAGTTGTTTGGTATAGTATATTTTTAATGAGATTTTAAACTGTAATAAGAAACAGATGTGTGTTTGTTAAGAATAAACCAGGTATTTAATTTATATTGACATATTTTCATAATTACATTTATCATATGTGATAATGTAGTAATGTTCACAACATTACGAATATTTTGATAAATTATTAATGCTAAATGGTTTTTATATAATATGTATATACTGCCATCGTTTATGGTATAAAAATTAATATTGCTAGGTTATTATTTTTATAGAATTTAGAAATTCTTTTATAATGTATTTGAGTTATTCTAGTGTTTTAACCATTACTTGTATTTGAATAGTATGGTGATTTCATGTCTTATTCTATGAAAGAAGAAGTAAAATAGTAAGCGTTAAAAAAATATACTAATGAAAAAAAAAATTATATTTTCCTTCTGGAGACTAATTTTATATTTATTTAAATATGGTGTTTATGTATTATATGATTGACTCTATTGATGAAGTGTTGAGTGAGTTTTTTATTCTTAATTTCATTACATTTGTTTTTTCACATTATACATATCAATTGCGATTTGAATTAAATTACATTTTTTTTATTGTGTTTAATTGAAACTTATGTCTTATCAGTTTTTAACAAAAACGTTATGTATACACTTTTCACTAATATTTTTATTCACAATTTATCATTTAATAATTCCACATCTACAGCTTTAAAATTAATTAAAAGTACATAATGTGTAAACACATTGATTACATTATGATTCAGATTTTAAAAAAAAAAAACATTTTGTTCAACATATCTTAAAAATTTTAGGTATGTTTTAATTACTTATATTCTATAAGATATGCAAACATTTAAATAGTTTTATACTTAAATGTTTAAAAATTTAATATTTTGAAATGAAATTAATTTATTAAGTACCAATATTATTATACTATAACTGATTTGGTTCCCAAAACGGACATGAGAAATAGCAGAATGTTTCCAAACTATTGGATCCAAAAAATATGAACAAATAACTCTTGACAATTTTAATTTTCTCAACAAATTATAACAACACTAGTTCTAATATTTTTATGAAATTTCTTCAATTATAAGAAAAAAATAATCATAAAAAGCTATTTGTTTGAAGTACTAAGTAGGTACTGTTTCTTTTGTCAATTGACTTAGTATCTAATTAATGAAATCTTACTAATGGAAACCAAACAAAAAATGTTTAACGAATTTTCTACAGTTAATTATCCAGCGCTAAAATTACTGTCATCGCCTATGATAAACATGAATCTTGGCCATAGCAGGTATGTATACATTTTGTGTACTAGTAAAGTGATAATGGTATTATTATTTCCATGCTTATTACCTGAGTAGTAGTTATGCCTTTGTAAAAATAATGTCTGAGGACTCTTGCTATGTTTTTACAGTAAGATTTGTAATTTTATTTTGCATATAAAGCATATTTTGGGAATTTTTTGATTTTTAAGGGAAAATGTTGTTTCATCTCAAACTTGTTGATGAATTTTTTTCATTCTGAAGAAAAGTAATTATAAAAATTATACTTATATTTATAATTTCATTTAATATTATATTCGACTTGTACAAAATGGCGTTAAACATTTTCATTGTTATTTTTTTGAATTTGGAATTTGGAGTTAATTTAAAATTTTTAATGTACTGGCGCGGATATTAAGTAAATAATCGAATAACATTTGTCATGAACAATTCTTCGGAATGAAATTTACGTGCATCAAAATTGGGAAATAAAAAAGCTAATTCCAAGCATTAGTCCGATGGACTAAAATGGGCTGTGTCAACGTCTGGTTGAACGTATTGTAAGTACCAGTGGTCTTACCGCCTACCGGTAAGGAATATTAAGTATTTTAACTATATTGTGACGATTTAATTGTAAATTAAACTATTGGGTAGCATAGAATTTTGCAGAATGTATGTATTGGTAGGTAGGTACAGTATTCATATTAAATTTATAAAAATATATTTTAAATTTTATATTTCGTTTTGTAGCTACCGGATAATTTGTTTTTAAACGATTTTCTCGAGATTTATTAAAATTAACCTCATTGACTATTAATTAAATTTTAATTAATACCAGAGTATTATAGAATGCATTTTTGGACCCTATTCAATCTCTAAAAAAAAAATACCCGTGTGAATAATTTAAATCGTACTACTACGTATTCTGTTGTCGGATGCTGTTAATGGATTTAACATCGTGTGAAACAATATGTTGTATTATAGTCGTATGTGTTCTGCTTTACATTTTTTTTTTAATGTCGTTTTTGTTTTAATTCACATCCACACCGTTCGGATTTATATTACCGCTCTTGGCCAAGTATTCTCCGCGCGATACATATTTGAACTCCTTTTTTTTCTTTAACCCAAAATGATGAAGCTTAGCGCTATTGTGTCTACTGACAAATACTGTGCAGTCGTACAATATTCTGTAAATACCATCTAAGCCCCGCGAAACGTGTAGGTTGGAACATGTACACTAATATACAATACATTTCATCAGCATGTATCTTAATAGATTTGTAAAGATGTTAATAACATTTTTTTTTTCGTACAGTTAATTTTAAAAATGTCTGTTGTCTCCATACAACGCTCGCATTTATGACTTGTGAATATTTAACTGATTGAAAATGGTTACTTTTTTCTGATATTTTATTGGCTTTTCGATCGGCGCATTCGAATCACGTCCCTCCCGGTATCATTGAAAATCATTACATTATTTTCCGTCCTAATGTACAGTTTCCTACTGAGGACTGTCGTTACTATAACGTACGGCGTGGTTGAAAACACGTATTATTTTGTTAGGATAATACTTGGTTTAAATTAATATAATTTAGGTATTGGGTACACTGGTGTAAAGGATGACAATATATGTGATTTTAATACATTGAGTCGTGCCCATGAATTGTTTATAATATTTATTTATATCCTGTACACTACCATCCCTGAACGTAACATTTCTATAACCATTTAAACATTTTTGGAAACTTAGATTTTACTTATTTACTATTTATAATTGTTTAATTTTTCGTGTTTATAATATACATAACTTTAAAAATATTATAAAGATGTATGATCAGATGCGGATCTATATAGGAATTTTTACGTCCAGTGAAAATGTTAAATTTACGCCCTATCGTAAACCAAGAATATAATACCCTTCCCTACCATTGTGTTCTAATAATTAGCATACAATCATACTTGTTGAGTTTTAAACGCTAGATCGGTTACAAAGTAAATAATGCGATACTAATACTTGTTCTCATAATCCTAATAAGGTTAATAAGTTAATTTTATCTCTCCTATACCAATTGCCTTATTGAGTAGTAAAAGTTTCGCGTTCACGAGCAACAGAGAGTAGGAACCTTTAAACTATCAATACATACGTATTTAACAGATCAAAATAATAACGACTACAATGTCCTAGTAGCTAACACTTTTATATTGTTATGAATCAACAAATATATTTTTAATAACATCTCTACGTTTAATAATACTAATTACTAGCAGTGAATCAAAACGTAATCAACTAAATAAATGGCCAATAAAAATTGTTCCTAGATTTTTTCCGTAGCATAGGTAATTTTGGATGATTTCTTTCACTAAATCGTCATCACTTATTTCATTAATTTATAGCTGTTTGTAATTTCCTAAGACAAACACGATTACACGAACTACAAACTGACAATAACAAGTACTAAATAAAATATCCAACATTCAGATTAAATTCGAAAACAATAGACTTCCTACTGCTGGGCCGTGTTTGACTATGTTCTATAAGCAGTGTTGTAAAGAATACTTAAATATCGTATTTAAAATACTACTCAGATACGATATACATAAAAAAGTATTTAAAATATTTACCGAATACTAATCGGATGAATACTCAAATACTTTTTAAAAGTATTTCATATACTTTTAAATACTCGCGTAAAATAAAATTTACATTTTATTATTGTTTGAATTATTTATAAAATGTCTTCATTACACTTTAATAACATAATTTGTTAAAAATAAATATAATAATGTGACAGGAATAAATCCAATCTAAAACCTAAGGTATTTGTGAAAATCAGCATTATAATATATTATTATTTCAATAATATGAAATGTTAATTAGTAATAACTCGTTGGTAAAATAAAAAATGATATTTTCAATGCTCAAAAAAGTATTTGAATACTTTTACTCAAATATTTTACAACATTACCTACCTATAAGCATACGCTGATGCACAAGTCATCGCGAAGGCACACTCGAAAATATTTATATTCACGCGACAATTAATGATATTCAAATGAAAAGTTTCTAACGAATTCGGTTAATATTTCAAAATTAAAACCTGAGTGCTAAAAGACTGTATATGTTTCGTTAGCTCATTGATCCAAACCAATGAAAAATCCAATCGTTTAGTACCCTTTATTGATCTTGATATAACAAAAAATTAATATATGGCTTATACACTACAAAAATTACTCCCGGGGATGAATCCCCGTCCACCCCCATTCCTCCTAGTTCCGCCCTTGCGTATGATCATAATATTTTACGGGGTTCAGTCGTATGCGCTAGATTTTCCGCGGATCTATCACATACGAGCAAAGAAAAGAGTCCATCTGTGCGCACCCCCCACCAGTGAGTCGGGCTTCGCAAATTATTCGCAAATTATTCCGAAACGGGTCGTACGTATCTACCGTCTGCGAACATTTCCGATACGCGTTCGGAGGTTTGCGGGGCCAGTGCGATATACTACACAGAATACCAGTGCCGCAACTAGGCTTTGGCGGGCCCCGATGCAAGAAAAAACTATGGGCCCCATTAAAAAAAAATGAATAAAATTATAGATTCATCGGTATAGTGTAGAGACCGTATACACCGCCTATAATTGTAGTAAATATTTCACGAATTATTACCGATTGGTATTATAAAATGAATGATAAATAATAATACTCGATTGATAAATTTGGTATAAAAATAAAACTTTCATAGTAATCTTTTGTTTCTCAGCAAAAGAAAATCTATCTGAAACTAAATTTACGTTTCCTATTTTTATGAATTAAAATGTAAAAGTTGAATAGTAGCCTAGTCCCAGATAATAAAATTGTGGGCTCTCTAAGCCCCCCCCAAGAAGGCCTCTGGGAATGCAATGCATACCTTGCGTCCCCTATTGTTGCGGCACTGCAGAATACGTTGTGTTACTATTACCGCGACTATATAAAGAGATATTAGGTTGCGCTGTACGCGAGTTCGGACAACATCGCACGCTATATGCCGTCTGGTCCAACTGTACGATACACCGCGGTTCGTTTAGGAGACGAAACCCCTAGGCCCTAGGTCGGGTGAGTCTCCACAGTAGCCGCGGTCAAGTGAGATGTAGGGATTGGTCTGTTACACTTGAAACCAGTGTACCGTTGCGCTCTCGAAAAAACGGATTCTCCGTGAAAGAGCTCGGCTGGATCAGTTTCTAAAGACGGTCGTTATGATTTAGTAGAATCAAATTTCAACGAGGTAGGAGGTTGAACTTTGACGCTACAACTTAAAACTTTTGCAAAAATAAAAAAACACAAATGTTTCGGAAATGATGAGATTTTGTGTTTCGAGTCGCCACGATTAATATTTATGGAATTACCACCGAATACAAAATATAATCTTGCATCCGTGATAAATAAGTGGATATAGTGCGTGACGAAACTACTAGACAATTCCGGTGGTTCGACGCTCGATTTCGTTTGAATGTTTTTCAAATCGAAAACTGTTGAGAAACTAATAAAATGACCTCCCCTAAGAACCAACCAGACGACATTTCATTTTAGAAAGTACCACGTTTGCATACAACTGAGCAATCTTTCTGGTCGAAATCGTGTACTTACACGGACAAAAAAAAAACACATTGTGATAATCTAAAACTTCATGTTTATTCATAATCCTCAATCAGTCTATAGGTTTATCAAATGGATTTGGATTTAGTGGGCCGAGTAAAATATAATACGAGAAAACATTTTAGTATATCAGTGCACAGTAAACGAATGCTATTATGTTGTATGTTATTTATTGAATATTACAAAAGATATCGTATGCTTATAAGTTATAAATTATAATTTAGTCATTGCATTCATTAGGTATTTATCATCAAAGAAAATTCGTTTGATAATTATTTCATCAGTGTAACAAATGGTATCCGTAGATATTGCTCGAACTGGGTGACGCCTCGAGCACATTGATTACCATCGTACGGTTGTAGCTGTTATAATATTATCTTCTATTCCATTATTATTACGTCGTATTTACTCTTAAGTCGTTTCCAGACGGTCTTTGCGACTTTGGTATATAACGCGTGGGAATAATACCCGCGTATGTAAATTTATATTATAAGGTTTTTTTAATTATCTCGTGAAAATAATTCGCGGAAACCATGCTTAAAAAATATAAAAATATATACTGAATTGCTATAAAACAAAATTAGACAAAAATACATGAATAATAGATAAACATAAATTGTAATATTCTCGGACGCAAATTTGCGAAAAAAGAACTATTTTATGTAGGTACCTACTCGTATATCCAGCTGTTTCCCGGTTTGCGTTTTCTTTTACTGATCACTTACTCGAATTCAAACCCGACAAGGCCGTAACTGGAAATTAATTTCGGGGGGGGGAGGGGGGTTGTAAGCCAAAAATGTGTGTTCTAATTGTATTATAATATTGTGTAGGTAATTAAAGTTTATGACGTAGACCATAGTGGCATAGTCCATAGCTGTCATTCGTATATGCACGTATATAATATATCAATGGTTTATCGATTATTCTAGACTGAAATAGTTATTTGACTACGACATAAAATAACGCAAAACATTTCGGGAGGGGTTTGAACCCCCCCCCCAGGTACGGCAGTGAAACCCGATTCTCACCAAATCCATACTGATCAGTTGGTCGAAATCGCGATAAGAACAGTGTCAATCGCTATCGTGAAATTAACGAATTCTCACCATTTTATCGTTACCTACCAATCCCACCGTGCACAGCGTGCGCGATAAACGTTGAATATTTTTTTTCACCATACAATGTGTCCGCGGGGCTTGAAAATTAAACAATACTATACTACAAACAGTACTATACTAAGTGTTCGCTTACCACAATATGCGAGCACGATTGATATTACTTAATATTTTATGCATTTACCCCGTATAGCTCATAGGAATCACGGAAGCAGCTGCACATGCCTCAGCGGGTTCTTACTTTTTTGGGGGCCGCCAATATTATAGAATGATGTATGTACTCGATCATGACTCCATCAACAACCACCCACCTTCCTGTTCATCAATCAAATATCGATAACATATATTTGACATTTGTAACTCTACCAAAGCCGCTCGCTACGCTCGCAAATTACTTTTTCAATCACAAAAATACCTTTAAGATCCGTCTTTCAAGTGTTTTAATCAAAACACACATTTTAGTAAATCTATATACATAAAAATAAGTGTACATTTTGAATAAATCTTATAGCTCAAACCGATTTCGATAAAAATTTCAGGGCATATTAAGATTGATATGTAGATGGTTTCTGTGAAGTTTGTACGCTGTGCGATATGTGGTTCCGGAGTTATGGCCTCTTAAGTGCACAATATTAATCACACACGCACGCACGATATTCAACAATATTATTGTGTTGCCGTGGAGAGATACACTCTATGTGGTTATTTTTTATTATTTGTTTCCGTGGCACGTGAGTCTATGGCATTAAAAGTTACGTTTTACGTAAAATTACTTAAATGTAAAATTTAATTTTTTCTTTCTTTTCAGTGTAATAAAATTTGTGAAAATTTGTTTTCAGTGTGGTGTTTTTTCATGTGTTTTTTTCGTCGCATTTTAATACGATTGTGAAATTCATATTGTTTTTTAAGTGACAAAAAGTTAAAATTGCAGTACGGCTCATTGCAGTACATTGAAAGCATTTGGATATTCGCTATATTGAATCCATAGGTAGGTGTGAGCTGTTGTTGTTAGTGTTTTTTAACACGTTGGATTGTAAAATTCATATTGTTTTTTTATGATGGAAATTAATTCGTTTTTTTTTTCATTTTTTTTTTTCATCAAATCGTGTGCCACATTCGATTTCATTTCGCATTGCGCAGTAATCGTTCGGCTCATTGCAGTACATTGAAAGCATTTATTGAATAAAATTAAGATTGAGAACAATTTAATAATAAGAAAATAATTATTAAATAATAATAAATTTATAGAAAATTTAATAAACTTGAGAATTTTTAAATGATTAGGTTTCCATTTCCCAAATAATAATAACACTTTTCGAATTTTGATGTTTATTAATAAATTTTTTAATTTTGAGTGTGAAGAATTTTGATTAAATATATTGAACAGCTGCACATACATAATGACAACAACAATTCTATTTTCTATTAATTGGTTTGAGATTAAATGATATTGATTTTTACTCAATTTCAATGTTTTGGTGCTGCGAAGCGCACGGGGGCTATTAATTATTATTATAAAACTAACTCTGACTGTACAACTTACGTGCTATTTATTTATTTAAGGAATGTGGCTAGGGGACGGAAAAAAGAAAGAAGGTAAATAACTAACATCTGATTTAAGAATTTCACTTAGAGAAAGCAATAACTGCACACGAGCGAAGCCGGGTTATTCAGCTAGTTATTCAATAAAATGCATTGATGTACTTAAAAATATAAATATTTGGTAAATATTATTTACCCGTTCATGACAACTGCACACGGGTACGGGATAACCATTAATTTGCATAATATTCTATATCATAATAATATATCTTCTCGACTTCTTAAATATTATTTACGATTGTGCGAGATTGTACGATTGTACGGTTTATTCTTATAACCTATTCCCATTCCGTATTGGCTACTGCTATTAGCTATATTACCTACCTAATCTACGTATCTTCTATAGCAGGGATGGCCAAACTTTTTCAAGTAGAGATCGACTAAGAAAACATTTTTCTTAAGACGGTCAACTTGAACGCCGACCAGAGTTTCAATGATGAACAATGATAACAATAATTTGCAAGTCCAAACCACCAGAGACAATCGGTGTATACTGCAAGTACAAATTCTAATAAGATGCCAAAGATCGACTTTTAAATCGTACGCGATCGATTGGTAGATCGCGATCGACCGTCGGCCACCCCTGTTCTATAGTACCACTATTAGAACGACTATAGATTGTAACCACATTGTGCCTATCGCCTGTGTTGTAGTTTATAACCACAACATCGTACTCGATGATATTCACTGCACATGCTAAAACATGTTGCGATTTTTTCTAACTTAAGGACACCCCACCAGTGGCGTAACTATGGGGTGGCAAGGCGGGGCAATGCCCTGGGGCCCTCGTCTTAGAGGGGCCCGTAAGGCCTTTGTAATTATTCGATTTTTGTATAAGTATACAAAATTTTAAATTTTGTTTTGAAATTTATGAAATACTGTTATTAGATAATATTAAAAAAATGCATAAAAAAAAATATAAATATTAAAACAGAACATAGATGTAATATGTGTAATGTGTTTATAATAATATAACCGAATAAAATTGAATACGATAATAATCAGCTATATTTTATGATTATTCTTCGTCTTTGGGTCGACGGGATTTCCAAAAAGACTTCGTTATCGTTATGATTATCAGACATATTTTAGACACGGTTATAGATAGAATTCTATCTAATATCGTGATTTTAGACCACAATAATAGTAAAGTGTATACGGTACAACAACTAACAAGTTTATTTTGTAATCTTACATGTTCATGTGCGCTGAAAAATTATATTGGTAAGTAAAATAATATGTTATAATATTACCTTATCATATAATATTACATTATTACTTGATTTATATTGTACACTATACCAGGTGTGATTATTATAATTTTTATTTTTACATTTTTTAAATAGAAACAAAACTGTAATTACTAACTACAATTTTGAAAAAAAAAATGTATTTGTTGTTTTGCCTAGTTGCTTGTTCAATATGCTACTTTTTTCAGCGATTTGAGCCCCCCTTAGTAAAATATACTTTTTTCAGACTTGATTATACGCGTAAAAATCAAAATGTTAAGCAATACTAGTGGAGCATCAAAAAAACGAAAACAAAAACAAATTGAGGTTACATAGGTATAATATAAAATTAGCTATAATAAAATGAAAAATATTGCTGAACAAAATAGATGGGGGCCAAAACTTGATGCTGCCCCGGGGACCCTAATTTATAGTTACGCCACTGCACCCCACCCTTAATATACCTGGTTCAATTGAACCACCTTGACCCCCCCCTCTAACGCGTGTTAGTGGCAAACAATATATTAACATTTATTCATTGGCAAACGATTCACAATTATGATTTATTATACCATGCAATATTCTAAACCTGTGTACAACTGGTGACGCTGCTGCACACCGTAACCGTTAATTTCTATGGGATGTATTTTTAATTTATTTTTTTTTACTATTAATTAATTAATCATCAATAAATTGTACACGATACATTATTTATAAAAATTGTATCAATATCCATATCTTTTGAGCTACCTGATACATAATACCAAGTACGTATATTTGATTGTAGTGCAACACGCATGAATAAGAAAAACTACAGATACATTCAAATAGATTATAAGAAAAAATAATATTAAATTATAAACTAAGATGAAATAATATATTAAAAATAATTAAAACGAGCAGATACTTATTACAAGACTTGAACATTATGTTGACCAATATAAAATGAAAAGTTTTAACTGAAATCTAAAAATTGCCATTTATGTAAAATCTTTTAAGCATTACGTTGCATAGTGGGAATGTTTTTTTCTACCGAACAGTCATTGAGTTGAAGAACGTGAGGGGGGGGAGGCTAGATAATCAACAAATGATTGACCGAAATATTTTTTCGAATGTCTAACAGGAGTACACAATGTTCGCTCTTTTGTCCACAGATGATTTACTATAATTATGTATGATTTCTAATTATCCAAGTTGTATTATTGACATCAACAACAGATATTTGTAAATTGAAATTTGTATTGAACTTTTGACGTGCACTGTCGAAACAAACTTAAACGTTATGACGTTAAAAGCATAGCTCGTCGCAGAGTTAGAGTTTAGGACAGGATTTCTTAGAAAACCGGGAAAACGGGCTGGAATAAACTTGTATGCTCCTGTTTCTGATGAAACTGGAGTCTTGCGCACGCCTATGCATTTTATGTACATAGAATACGAGGATTAGCCGTTCGCTTGCGCTAAGAGCGCACGACGGATACTGCCGGGTCGTGCATTTAGAAAATTGCCGTTCTTGGGCAACTTAGAAAAACGCCCTATTAAAATTAATTAAAAATATAATTATGTAAACTTTTATTTACAAATTATTGATGTACCGCGAATGTGTTAACAAATTACTAGGTTAAATAAAAAATTAAAATTTTTATATTTAATGCAGGAAATGTATGAATAAATAAACAAATTTATATGTTTGAATAAAAATTTAAAAAGTCCACCTCCCGGGTCAACTGGGTCCCCCTGCTGTTTCCCCCTCTTAGTATGGCCCTGCACGTATACATAGTATATCCTACCGGTATAAACCGGTAAAGTATTGAACAAAATCGAAAAATGCCATCGAATCGTTTCGCAGAACTGTAATGGTCGCGTTGACGTCTAATAATAAAATTTAGAACTTTCATGTTTTTCGCACGGTCAGCTGTACGTTGCCAGTTCGCGTGTTGGCCAACCGTCTTCGTTGTTTGTTTTTGCGCCGGAAAACAAAACGAAAAACATTGTTTATCATACTGCACTCAACTGACTTCTGTTTGAATTCAAATAAATCAATAAATAAATTCTTGAACTATATGTTATATTATCACTCTGAAGTTTATCTGAAGGCGTTAAGTTCGCCGGGTCCACTTAATATTTAAAAAAACTTTTTGGCAAAACAACGTTTGCCGGGTCAGCTAGTAATAATATAAAATCGCAGAAACCATATTACATATATTATTCAAATACACCGAACGGCAAAATGGTTGTAAATCGCTTGGTACCACCACCCCTTTTTGTACAAATCTAAAAATGTGTACGCGTTGACAGCCGAAATCGAATGCGACGAAATCGAGGCTGGCGAACCCGAACAAATTGATAAGAGCCGACGCCGAGGAAACAACACGCACTTCACGCGTGATGGCGATGGAATTCGTTTATTGAAAGACTGCAGTATAGCGCTGTCGCAGGACAACACGATGCACGCACGGTATCGAATGTCTTTTAGATTCTGAGTGAAACGAGGAATGTATTGGTTTTATCTGCATTATGTGTGGGTGTAAGATTTTTTTTTCTTTTCGTGTGTACACGATTTTCACCAGAAGGAGTGTGCTCCGATGTGCATATACAAGCCTGGTACTTTTCTGAATGGGAATTCCGTTTAGTTCATACTTTGCGTAGGGAAATGAGGGAGAAGGGGGGGGGAGTAGTCATTTTTTGAATTTCTCAACAGTTAGGATGATTGGGAAACAATTGCAAAAAATTTCAACTTACCTATACTCGTTTGTATTTCATTGATGCACAAGATTTTTCACAGTTTCTTTGTAGCCAATAAAAAAAATAATTTTCGTCGAAAAGTCGCTAACAACATTTGTAAGCGTTAGAAAATTGAGAAATCAGGTATTTTTACGGATTTTGATCACACTTGATACTATAACTTAAACTGGTCCGCCCGACTTTTTTCACTCAGAATCGTTTTTACGAGAGCATCGTTGCGCTGGTTTCAAGTTTAAGAGACTGTGTTCTCACCCGACCTGGGAGTGTCGTTCGTTTTTTGTATTATTATACTCGCTGGCAAACTCATCACAAAACGTGGAGTAGGTAAATTGTTATTATTCGCCTCGTAGTTTTTTCCACGTAGTCGTACTTTTAACGAGAAGCCGCATATTTTGATATCACATCGACCCCGATTTTGAAGTTATAGTTATTATTATTATTTTAAAGTTTGAATAATATTACATAGCTGTCGCTACGATAATTACCAGGATAGTGCGCGCAGTATTCGAATACTTTTATAATATGTGATAAATACATTATACGAAATCATCAACTTCCTAGAAGCAACAAAAATCGTACCTACCATTCTTTATTTAAGATAACCTAAAATCAACATTGTATAATATAAACTTAAGCTCTGTCCTTTTTTCGTATGTATATAATATAAAAGTAGCTTGGTATTCCCACATACCACGTAATTCTACAACCCAATAATCTTTGTTGTTGTTGCTTTAATATAATGATAATAAAAAAAATGCATAAAATATTAGAACATAGGCACACGATATACATAGCGATACGATAACAAACAATATTGCAGCAAACGCTATAGAAAAAAAACGGAAAGTCAAATTATTTTCGGTAGATTACACGCAAATAATTTATAAAGTTGTTCGTTTCTTCAAATTTTTTTTTTAATCAACGGTGTGCAAATACATTCCCCTAAACCCGCCCCCCACGGAAGCCATGGTACCTATTGTACCAAATACTATTAGATGTACCCAAATCACCTGCGTTAAAAATTAAAACTTCGCTGCAGATGCACTATTGTATACCGTTGTATATTTATTGCACACTCCGTGGCATATTCACATGCAGCAACGTCAAATTTTACAAAAGAGCGTTTTTTAAAAATATTATTGTTTGGATTCGGGGGGGGGGGGGCACTTATAATATTTCTATTAAAAATCGAACTTGTGAACGTATCTACCTACCGTAACAGAATGTATTTTTTTTTATTTTAATTGTCCACAGGTTATAGTACAGAAATAATTGTCAACACTCGGCCGGGGAGGCGGCCTGAAGCGCTCAGCGGTTCTACGAATGATTTTGTTTGCCACGAACGCTTTACAAACGTTTATCTGGAGAAATATTACTATGAAAACGAAATAATATCGAAGACAACATTGGTTGATATCGATCGTTATAATTCGAAATTTCGCCGCTGCGAGGTACCGCACGATCCACCCGGGGTTGTTATATTATTATTATTATTATTGTGTAAACATTAGTGCGTGATCGTCGATAATAATTAGCACCGAAAGTCGGCAAGCCATTTCGTCGGAGTCCGGAAGATTAAAATGAAGTATGAACAAACAAACGAGGTGCGAACAATGAAAAAGTGTCTTTTATCATAATATTAATTACCATAGTTTTAACATAAACGTTTGAAAAAAAATCATAGCACTGAATAGAATGTGTCGAGCACTAATGTTGAGCGATAATAAATCGAATAAAATATAAAATTTGTTCTCATTAATTATATGTATCGTCGTAAGAATGATTCGAGAAGTTAAACTAATACAAACCTATTACAGTAAGATAATACTATTATGTTGACGGTCTAGCTGTCTGCTTCCTGCGCAGTTGCCGACCGTTTCCATAAACCGTCGTCCGTCACCGATGTATATATTCTAACGATAAAATTATAGTGAACGGTCGTATCGTCAGACAGAGTTATTAAAATAATAATACATTCTTAATTGCACGACAAATGTAATTTTTCCACGCCAGCCAATTATTTATGCGTTTCACATTCAGAAGCGTGTTGAATATTTTATTCCGACGGTAGTTTAGACTCTATGGACTGTTGACTAATATCGCACAACCATAAAATATAATATCATCTATCATTGTATAGCAAAATGTACTATATTGTTGCGAAAATATGGTGTAACAAAAAAAAACAGTTTGTATATAATTTTATAGTTAGCTAAATCCTAAATATTATTGACAATTGTGATAAATTAGTGTTGTAGGAATCGCAGGTTTGTTTCAAACTCACGTGCAGCACTCGGTGGGCATACGTCCGAGATTTATGTGAAATACCCGCGTGACATGTGTTTTGTGAACAATATTGCCCTGCAAAATATAACAATGGCGACGCGTTTAAAAGTTATCAGAAATAACTCGTCATTGCTCAGCCCCACGTGCAGAGATGTCAGAAATATTTTACCACGTATCGGTCGAGCAAAGTGGACGTATATACCGATAAGCGCGACTATTGACTCCCAGTACGAAGTGGTGCTGAAAATCTAAAATAGTGATGTACTCACCGATGTACGCGGAGGGCACGCTCCCTTTCTCACACCCCGGACACTGTTCCTTCATTTATCTAACCATTCGGAAAACTAAAAAATATTTCGGTCTCAGTAAGTATTATAATATTTTTATTTTAATTTTTATTTTATTGGAACATACGGACTGAGCCCTTTATATAAAGGAATGTATAATAATTGACAGGTAAAATACTAATAATAATGGTAAAAAACAAACATGATAGTTAATAATTAAAATTTAAAGGTTGGGTCCGAATATTATATAATATTAATTGTATATTGTATTGTATCAAACGGAATGGCATTTACCTATATAAATCCAAGACATATATTGACCAACGACACCAACCTTTGCACATTTTATACTGCAGGGCTCCGCGGCTCCGTCCAACTTAGGTTGTAACTGTAATCAAGAGAAACAACTTTTTCACATTATTATGGGGATCTCAGACTGTGGTACAATATAAACATTCGTGGCGCTTATACGCATATGAAGTCCAGTCCGTAAATTTCAGTCGATATGATGGTGATGTAAGCAACTAATTATTTTCACGTCCGAATGATTAAAATAATTAAACGGACCGTATATTATATATACGCGCGGTAATTAAAATCGTTATAAATAAAACCCTCCAAATTGGTGATGGAAAACCTCGTTTGGTCCCGTTGTAGGATTTCGGTCCTCCCATAAAAACGCGTTTTTTACGGTTTTAAATCTAAATTGCTAAACATTTGTTTTGAATATATGAACACGCGCTCATATATACATTGTACAGCACAGACCGGCCGACGGATTTCGAATATTTATTCGCAGTCGGATGATGATGGGTTTCCCGGTTTCCGTCGAGAGAAAAAGAACCGCTCAAACGCCTTTTGTAAAAAAAAAAATGTTTACACGCACCTATAATAATATTCGGGTATACACCGCAGCCGATCTTTGTCAATGCGACACGATATGTGTTCGATTCGGTTTTTAAAACTACTCTACGTACTTGATTGCACTTTGCGTCTTTATTACAAAAAAAAAAACCAAAACAAACATTCTAAGCACTTGCGAATGAGTAGATATTGATAAAAAATCGTGTTATAAATTATATTATCTATGGTATCACCGATTTCGAAAAGGGATAAACGTTTTGAAGTAAATAATTACGTTATTCATTGTTATATGTACTGCGAAATTACGAATAAAAGTTTAACACGTAATAGCTGAATACTAGGTTAACATTATTATAACATTGTTATATATACTGCAGTGCCCCCGGTGAAATGCATTAAAACTATTATTTATTAAGTCCTTGTCGCGCAGGTCCGGTGACAAATTTCTACCCTCCGGCAACAGTGCCTGTTATGTTTTATACAACATCACAGACTGCAAAAAACCAGAGCTCAAGATTTTACGATACTTCAATTGATTAATCACTTAAAGTCACTGCACCCTCGTAATAACACAGAAGTTGATAACTGCAGCAGGAACGTAACAGAAACAAAAAGCTCTGCGATCCGATTCAACTTGGAGCGAACATGAACGTAACTATACATAAATAATTACATGGGTACTTTACTACCTATATTGTCGTTTCGCTTTAGCCGCCCATAAACTCTTCATCGTGGATTATTTTTGCTGTCACTGTAGGAACTATAAGTAGACTTTTGTGGTAGGTACTCTGTATTTATTCGAAAACAAAGGATCGGTGCGATCTTAAAATAAAAATGTATCGTATTCTCACTTCGCAATCCAAGATGAATATTATTCTTCGAGTGACGGGCATTCAAACCATTGTTATAAATTATTAAAGGTTTGCATTTAACTTCGAATCTTGTATGTCTGTATGTTTGTCCGCGCGAATTCTCGATAACGGCGAATCGGGATGTGCTCTAGTTATGCGTGACGAAAAGCTTTTTCTAAATATTAACTGATTCGAACGAACAACAATGAAACGCGACAACTCGCGACAGCAACGCAATAAAGAATTCGCGATCATCCTTAGCTGCTCTGCGAATTGGTCAACATAGGTTTTTATTCGAGCACACATCAACAGTGAAAGTACCATCATACTCACTATACCTGGCAGAAGGACATCAGAATTAATTTTCTATTTTATATTTCACTAATAATTTAAATAAGAACCTTTTTAAGTTTTTTTTAATTTTCATAAAAATGTTAAATAAAATAATATTGGTCGATCGGTTGTGGTCTGTTTATTATTTGCAGTACTGCACGTGGTACGCAACAAAACCACTATTAGTGAATCATAATAATATATAGATTACTGCACCGCCATCGCGTACGATTCTGCAGTGGGGATTTTATGTTTGTTGGTATGTTTAATATTACAAGTATATAATATGTCCTGATGTAACTATCGCGTTGGAGAACTATATGTAAATAATATAAACGTAACACTCAAAGTCGAATTCACTCAGAAATAGTTGTAAAGCGAGAAGAATCGTCGTCGTTTGTTATGTGAAAACCACAATATTTGAAATGAGTTGTAAACTTTGATAACACTTGCAGGTAAAATGCTTTTTTCGTTTCAAGAATGTGCCTGTGCCTATGCATAATACTTTGCACGTACATTGTTGTATGCGCGCAACAGTTTCAATGAACTCGACACTTTTTTTTTCTTTTTTAATCCTTCCGGTTTTTGTTCGCAAACGCAGTACAGTGCATTCGGTACTCACGACTGAAGAGACATTATCTTACGGAAAAATGGTCGAATAAAATAGGGATCCTGCGTGTTAAATATATAACCGGAAACGGGCAGGGTACAGAAATCGGTGCAGAAATCGGGTCTTAACAGCCGCGCGCACGTCGCGTCGGTGTACAATACGATAAAAGACTTATAGTGAACGGCGTTAATAATCGTATATATTATAATAATATGTAAATGATAACAGTATAACGTTGTCTCGTACGCCCCCATACGCCAAGTCTGCTCGTTATATCGCAAAAACAATGGAGCAAACTTCACGCTTTGTGGTCGGTGGGGGATGGGGGGGGTATATGTGTATGTGCGGTGTATACGGGTCGTATATAGGTGTTTATTAGTATACGCGTGTTACGTATAGTGCGTATTATATAATATCGTGTATTATAGAGGCATGACAGCAGTTCCGCGTAAACTTTGTATACTTGATATACGCCGCAGGATAATTGGCTAATAACCAACTCCGCGACTGGCCCGCGTGTGCATGTGTCAGTATGTTTGCACGTGTGTTCCTGTATCCTGCAAAGGACATTTAATCATCAGAACTCCAGCGGAGATAAGCATAATAGATATTGTCTAACCGTGACAAATGACCGTTTTCAAACACCTCCAACCGCGGCAGAAACACATATAGAGTGGGAGAAAGAGATATTAAATAGACAATAATACGACACGAGTACATGTTTATGAACATCTACCTAAATATTATGACATTATGTAATGACTCCTTGCATAAATAGAGTGAGGCGAGAGCGACAAGAGGCATTAATTAGCATCTGCCCCCTATATCTTAAAAACTGACATTAAGCCGGGTATGTTTACCTCCCTGTAACTAATAATTAGAGATAGGATTTTAATGACCTAAAAAACACACAAAAACGCACTAAAAAACGTGAAAAAATGTGCAAAAATTACCTAAAAACTCTAAAAAATGATCTTTGAAATGAACAAAAATTCAATTTAAATGCGTAAACGCCTTCCTACGGTTGACTTAATTTTAGTATTTTGTAACATTTTTGTAGTTTTCCTAATATTAATTTTATTTGTTCATTATTATTGGCGGTATTATGCGCGGCGTAGCATCACGTATGCGTGTCGTATTCACTACTGAAACTATTGTTTAACAATGTGTCTTTGATGTATTATGATTTTTAATTGATTTATATTTTTGATTATGATATTATATTGATTATATTGATAATATTGATATTACTTTGATATTATATTGATTGTGATGTATCAATTATATTACGTTTTCAATATCGGTGGACTAGCTCATCAGATGTAAATCTGCGTTTTAAAATAATATGCAATTATTACCTATTCATATAGCACAAAAAAAAGCTTAAAATATACAAAAATGAGTTTAGTTACTCAATATTAACGTAATGTTTGTAAAAAGTTATCTTGCAAAAAAAGAATGTATTTAGCATGAAATATGCAAAAAAAAATGTAAAATAAAAAATACATTTTCTAAATTGTAATGTAACGAAACAAATTTGTATCTTTGTTACCACTGGACATAGCACATTGAAAAAAATTCAAGTCATCAAAATCCTATCTGTACCAATTACCGTGGACTTATCTCCTTTGTAGATCGACATGCATCGATGTGGCAGCAAATTTAGTATTTTTGTTGTTTGATAGTTATATCAATGCCCCTTTTCTAATTTCCCAAATTAACTTTAGAGTTCCACCTCGTTCACACTTAGATCACACTTTCTTTTTATAATTCCTTTCCAGTGTACTAATTAATAATTAGATTAATAACAATCCAATTGATCGTATGATGCGTTTGGCCGATGAGTACCCTACATTATTTAGTCTGTAATTATTACCTATCTGTAATGTGTTTTTACTAACTATTAATAATTATTTTTTCTGTTTTTTTTTTTTTTGTAATTTGTATTTATTAAATTATGCACATAATATACTCAGGGCTTGAAGTGGTAAAAAAAGCAAGGGGGGTACTCTAATCCCAACTAATTTTGAGCGATCCATATAGTATCACACAATTCCTAGGAATTATACATAGAATAAAAGTGTATATTACTAAATAGTATATAGTTTATAATTTATATATTTTAAAATGAGTTAGTTTTTGTTTGTAAAATACTGTTTAACACTTAGTGACATCAACTAAATTGCAAGGCCTATTTTTCAACTGTTTTACTAAATATTACTTACCTCAAAAATGCTATTCATGTTATGTAATTTATTAATCATAAAAATAAACAATATTTTTTAAATCTATGTAAATTAAATAAAGTATAGGAATTCAATTTGACATGGGTGATAATAAAAATAACATAATGAAATCAAAATTATCAATAACAACATGAATTATATTTTCTTCAGAATTGTCGACACAAGTATTATGATGAAAATAAATCAATACTGTTAGAATATTTCAATATTATAGTGTATAAATAATATTCTCAGAACTATAAGTCATTATCCGAGGGCGACCGCCGACGAAACGACTGTAGTATAATTATAAAAATATTGAACATTTTTTTTTTCTCGACATTTTATTATAACTTTTAAATAATTTCAATGTAGACGCTTTAAAAGCGCTGTGACAGGTAGGGTGACTGAGTCCCCTCGCGTCGATACCAACCCTGTGGCCCGTATACACTGTAATTGCTGCTGGGCTACATGCCCTTTTTAAATTACATGGCCTTTTTAACCTTAAATTATTTAATAATAGTTAAACGAATTACCGATGAACACTTTCTGCTGCAATGTGCAATATTGGAACGTTTATAATCTTTCCATTGGTCGAATATGACGCAATATTTGTGAATCATAGTATTTTAACGTTTGCCATAAAAAAAAAAAAAAATGCTCACCTCGTGTGTCATCCCACCAACATATTTATATTTTGTTCAATGTCGATAAACCATAGACATATCGAGTATGCAGCCGACCCATAAATTTAATATATTGGTGGTGATCTATTGCCCTTTACATTAAATCTATTATGATTATTATGAGTTAATATATTAGTAGTGTATCAGGCCTTTCAATTGGACCCTAACACTATTTTGATTGATTTACCAACGGTGGATTTGAGAGGATAAAAAGGTAATTGCCACCGCTCCGTGGATTAAAATGGTTGAACTAAAGTATCTGCTTGCCTCATCCCCTAGTCACGAGAGTCTGGTACCGCTTATGCTCAGATAAGGAGGAGCCCGCTGAAAATGTCGCTTCCGAGTCCAAATTTTGAAGTTTCGTCACCGACCGTAACCGGCGTAACCACATTGTAATAGTACACTGTACACGTATGCGGTATATTCTAAATCACACGTTCAAAATAAAACGTCTTCGCGACACGTTTCTCTTGTGCTTAAACGCCTTAAACTTTTCGAATAGGCCACATATTTTACAAATATTACTTTGCTGTTAACATTTTATATATTGCATTTTTACCACCTCAATAATGTATATACACTACCTCTTACCGCGTTCTACATATTTATGAAGTATTAAAACGTTACAACGGTTTTCACTGAAACAATGTAAACATTGTACAATTGAATAACATATTGTTTTGGTGTGTTGGAATTCGACCATTTTGCTGTGCATAATATTTACGTAGTGTGTGCAGTGTGATTTATGAAGTACGCTGCATAAAGTACGGCCGCATGCCGAAGATCATTTCATAATAATTAATAACAATATGTAATCGGTCATCATATAGGGTGCGAAAATTAAAAGTATACAAGAGGGTAGTTAAATCTGTACGAACTCACCCTTTTGCTAATGATCAGAAACATATTATAATTTTTTACTTTCTTATCTAAGTTACCTATTTCCTTTGAGTTATTTTTGATCTCACGTATTAAGCTAATGTAAATTACTTTAATTATTTATATTGGCTCAATATATTAATATATATTATACAAGATTATATATACTTAGATTATATGCTTAAAAAGGACAAATTATCATGATATTCGAACAATTAAGAGTATTCGAAGTAGGCACCTACACCTATATCGTACCTGGTACCTATATCGGGCCGAAAACTAAGTCTTACCGCAGTTCAACGATATATTTCGTACAAAATTATGTGTTATATATCGAGAATGTATGACAAAATAAAATAATAATTACAATAAGAATGACAAACACGGTAATAATCCTCATTCGATGAAAATACTGTTTTCTCATTATGCGTATGATAATAACGTATTCGTAACTCTCTCAAAGCATTTTACAGGTATACATAATATATACATTATATAAGGGAAACAAGTTTTGTCGAGTGTCATTTATAATTATTATTATCGTGTGGAACCCCGAATAGGCCTATTCGTTCCGGTGAAATCAAGAAATATATGGTGACAGTTATGACGTGCACGGGACGACGTTTATTATACAGGCTGATCGAGGTGTAATCGTTCTATACTTTATGAAGATATAAAATATATAATTTCCATATTTCTATGTGTATAAATACATAGAAAAATGCATACAAATGACATACTAAAGGTTACATACAAAAAACTACCAGATTTCGATGTGGGGTGGGCTGGTGTGACTCACGTAGATAATACGAGATCGGGAAAAGCTGCTACCAGTATACGAGAGCAATTTGCTGACTACTTCATGGGCGCTGGAGAAGTTCCTTGGCAATACAAAAATATCAAAAAGTGACAACGTTTTTTTATGAGCATAAAAAAAATGAATAAGTTTATTTAAATATAATTAAAAGAAGTTTTTTTTTAGTTAATTGTTAATTAATTTGTTTCCTAAACCGGTAACATCCCGGGAAATCCGGGACGAATGTCCACCCTATTTTAGGTTTATCATTAAAAATTATTTTTTGAGAATCTCCACCAAGTCCACTCCAATTCGCATATGCCTCATGTGATTTTTAAGATAAAAGTGTAACTGTGTTTTCATCTGATGTTTAATTGCCTTCTTTACCAAAACTGTAATCTAGTTTGCTTTTGGTAATGTTGCTTGGTTTAATAGTTATTACTTATTATACTGTAAGAAAAAATACAGTCATATCACAAGTACATAATAATATGAAGCTGACGACTAATGTCAACTATTTGAATTTTGATTTTGATATAATTTAGTAAGTTATTTATAAGTACCGTTAAGCTTATCACAATTTAAGTTTATTGATAAAAAGTTATTAAGGAAGCCTATATAATAATTATGATCAAATTATTTATAATGTAGAACTTGCATACAATGTTTCAGATTATATTTAAAAATCATCCATACTAATTTGATTAGAAAAAATAAGATATAATCAATTGAACCCGGATTTTGATTTTGACTTTCTAAGTTTTTCGAAGATTTACAAATTCAGAAATTTAACTTACAATTAATTTACAATTATTAACAATTGTTCACCGGAATCAATCAGATTAAGTCGGAGGCTACGTGAATTTGGCCCCCCGATTTTGATTTTGACTTTCTGAGTTTTTCGAGGATTTACAAATTCAGAAATTTCGTTTACAATTTATTTGAAAAAAATAAGACCAAGTCGGGGGGCCAAATTCACGTTCGTATAGAGCAGGGATTCCCAACATTTTTTACTTAACGGCGCACTTGATAATTTTAAAAATGTCCACGGCACACTTAAATAAATAAATAATGATGAATATATATAATTTCATAGTAATATATATTACATATTTTTTTTTAAATGATACAAACTTAATGTGATATTTGGAACTGTTGTTTTTTACATAATTCCTGTATGCGGGGTGAAACAGTTGAAACTGCAATACACAAATCTGGTTCAATATTTTTCAAACTATTTCTGCTACTTGATTTTATATTGTTCAAAGCAGACAACCTAACAAAGGTATGACGTGGAAAATGGTAATAACAATAGTATCGCTTTCTGAGAAATAGCTGGATATTCTGAAGCTAAGCTTAACCAGAAGGAATCTATGTTATTTTTCTGACAATTGTGTAATATCCAGATTGTAAAACTGGAACATATATCAATGAACTCATTATTTTCGTTATTAGTAAGATAAAGTTAATTTACATTGTCTGTGAAATCAAATGCTAACACGACCCAATCTGCAGATGTTGTCAATGATGGAAAATAGTGTTTAATTTTTTCTTCGAGTAATATAAGGTGTTCAATTATAAGTTTTTTTAGTTCATTAATATTAGATTTTCCTATCGTCAACTTTGAAAATGTTGGAAATTATTGAAAATTCAATTTTGTTTTTAAACCCTCTGATTTTATTCGTAGAAGAAATTATTGTTTCTAGACGTCCTTGCATAGACGCGGTAAGGTAATTTAGTTTTTTAAATATATCAGCCAAGTATGCCAAAGTATCACACCAGTTTTCATCTCGAAAAAAATCTTTAAATATTGGAAGATTTTCTTGTTCAAAAAATAATTATAATTCTTCTTTTAATTCAATAACTTGATTAAACACTTGACCTCGTGATAACCACCTCACTTCTGTGTGTAACAATAAATGTACATGATCTGAACCCATTTCCTTACAAATACTTTTGAAAATCCTTGTTTTCAGTGGCCAAGATTTAATGTAGTTTAATAACATCATTTAAAACGTTTAACATTTTTTCTCCTTATGTTTTTGCAACCAGTGCTTCTCGATGAATAAAACAGTGTGTAATAATCACAGCTGGATTTTTAATCTTAGCAAGAGTAACAAAACCTTTATATTTCCCGGTCATTGACGGAGCTCCATCAGTGCACACACCACAGCAATAACTCCACGACAATCCAGATTTTTCAAAAAAATTATTTACTACATCAAATATATTCTTCCCTGTTGCTGTTGAATTTAATTCTTTGCAAAATAGAAACTGCTCAACAGTATTAGAATTATCAACAAATCTGCCAAAACGTAATGATTGAGCTTTAGAAGTCTTGTCGGTATTCTCGTCAGAAATGGTTACTAATACACAGAGTTTCATCATATTGATCGAATAGACAATGTACGTCGAACGGTCGAAACTAATGTGATACCCTGTCAAAAAATGATCATACGTGTTTTTTCACTACAATAGCGAATCTAAGGGATGGGCAATAGGTTAAATAAAGGGCTTATTATATTAAAATTGTGTATTATGTAAATATACGTAACCTTATTATATTTTTAATTAAGAAATGTGATTTTTCATTATTTTGATATTTTTTTTAATTTTGCTGTGCCAGATCTGTAAAATGAGTGTTGTTTTTTAAGTATAAAAATATAGTCTAAACTTAAGCATTGATAACATTTTGTAAGAATCAGTTAAAATGGTGATATTAAAAATCTTGTTATTAAATATGAATCGTATCTGATAGATACATTTTAATTACCTCCCCCTTATGAATATCTGGATCCACAACTGCTTCAATAGCGAGCGACAACGCATGTTAACCACACAAAAAATATATGAAAATAAATAAATCAATACAACAATGATTTAGAATTACATAATTCACGGATAAACACGTCACTACGGCAGGCATTAATAATTTAAAAAAACCAAAAAATATGATCTTCATTATGATTCACAATAGACGCTGAATTGGACCGGAAACCTTTAGCATCCGACAAGGCACGTCCGTCGATTTGCATATTATAATATAATCGCGTAAAATGATGAGCTTAATTCTAATAATCATATTTTATTTTTATTCCATTTGTCCGTGTAAAATTATATATTAAAATAATTAGAATAAATAATGTCTGGGCGCAAATTGATTTATTGTTTTAATTAATACCTTAGGTATCTAGGGTTATATTTCAATATTATGTTGAAATCATCTTTAACAAACCAATTTATTTCTTGGAATATAGTAGTACTATATACTGATAATATAAATAATATATGCTAATAAAAAAAAAAAGTTTTATTTTTTGTCTTTTAAGTTTATAATATATATCAACATTGTCTTATCAACTATGGCGCAGTTTCGAGGAATCATTTCAATTTTTAACATGTATGCGAACGCAATTCAGAACTGTAATCTGTCGAAGCAATCACCACCAGGCCAACTATCAGTGCTTGTGAAAAATGTTCGAGACTTTGGATCATACATCGAGGGTAAGCGTAGTTGTAGCATTGGTTGTAGAATAAACAATAATTATAGCCCACGGTACAGGGGTTTTCGGCTACTACGAATATGTATCTATAATACGTAGACCGCCGACGCGTTGCACGAACGACTAAATCGGTTTTTCTAAAAAATACATTTTTTTCCATCGGACCCCGCCCCGACTACAACAACCAATTCGCCCCAACGGTTAATGTGCAATGACGACCGTCGCTATATCGGCATTTCTACAGAATTAAATTTCCGAATAGAACCGTGAGCTCGTGAGCTGTGGTCTGTGGTCCTTGTGTTCCTTTTATAATTCTGTGTAATAATATTGACGATCATACCCACTAAGCTTGGTGTAAACTTTACACGACGGGTAGGGATATTATAGGGCAATGCTCTGTGGATACTCAATCTGGCTTAATGTTGTCAAATCAATCGCTAAAGTAGGTATACCCACTGACCAGAGGTGAGCAAAACAGCAGAAGGAGCCGTACCGGGTCTAATGGCCTACAAGATTAGAGTGCCGGTAAAACTTCTATGTCCTGCAATATCCTAAATAGTTAATATTCTTATCAACTGTTAATTGTTATGACGTTCTTATGGTGGACATACGGAATGTAGTCACCTTAATTTTTTGTGAATTTAGACAAATATTTTTATGATAATTTATATTATAATTGTATAAATATTTTCTGCGCTCAACATGATTGGTAACATTAATATTTTATTCTACAATCAATGGTTATAGAAACCTCGCAAGTTACCAAAAACCTGTTGAATTTAAAATGTATATTTTACGATCATACCCACTAAGCTTTGTGTAAACTTTACTAGACGGGTAGGGATATTATGGGGCAACGCTCTATGGATACTTAATCTGGCTTGATGTTGTCAAATCAATCGCTAAAGTAGGTATACCCACTGACCAGAGGTGAGCAAAACAGCAGAAGGAGCCGTACCGGGTCTAATGGCCTATAAGATTAGAGTGCCGGTAAAACTTCTATGTCGTGCAATCAGGGCCGCAGCTAGGGGTGGCTAGGGGTGTCTTTTGCCCCGGGGGGGGGGGCAAATTTTTAGGGGCGGCAAAATATAAAAACATTTGACGTTGAAATGTCACGATAAATATACGCGCGTACCGCCGACTTATTTATATCGCGATAACGACGGTCGACGTCGGGTATCCGATCGATTTTTGATATGGCAAAACAACAAGGCCAAGCGCCCACCAAAGTAACGTGACGCGTACCGCGGCAAGTGATATAGCAAACACGTAACAACAAAATGACGAATGGTGTGACATAACGCCTACCTATGTATCTAGAAACTAGTAACACCAGTTGTCAATATGTCTTCTTCTTCATCGGATGACAAAAGTTTTTTGGCTTTAGTAAGTTTAATCAATGTTAATTACGCAAATAATAAAAAAAAACACAGTATTGGGTTAATCCATTCTGGAAAAAGAATCAAAAAATTAAAGGTAGTGTTTTTGATGTATTCAAAGAATTATGGTACTATGGTCATAAATACACGGATGGTCTTCAATTACAACAACAAAATGTATGTAAATATCTGGATCGTCTTTCATTTTTAACTTTAGAAAATTAATAAAATAATTAAAACAACAATATTTTCCAAAACACTGGTCACTCTTGTCGGTAACACGTGGCAAAAAATGGAACACGCTGCATTTGAATGACACCGAAGTAACATGTAGTTTGTCATATCACTGTCGTATCACTTTAGTTGGCGTTAAATCTATTAATTACATTGTTTTGATACAAAATAGCGTGTTTGGATGCATGCTACTTGCTACATCACTTGCCGCGCTACACGTCACGTTACTTTGGTGGGCGCTTGGCCTACAATTAATATTTGTCACTGTAATTCATTTATTTTGTGGTATAGGTAATATAATGTTATCGGTAGTTTTGCAGCTATCGTCGTATTCCGGGAGAAATTTAAAACTAAAATAAATATTAAATATTTTTGAACTTTTCTCAAACTTATATTGTAATAACAACACTGAAATTTATTTGTAAATTATTGGGGCTGAGTGGTGGAAAGAAGGGCGGCAAAATTAGAGCTTGCCCCTCCTAGAATAATGTGTGTCTGCGGCCCTGCGTGCAATATCCTAAATAGTTAATATTCTTATCAACTGTTAATTGTTATGACGTTCTTATGGTGGACATACGGAATGTAGTCACCTTAATTTTTTGTGAATTTAGACAAATATTTTATCTAAAATATGGTAATTTATATTATCATTATATAAATATTTTCTACGCTCAACATGATTGGTAACTTTAATATTTTATTCTATAATCAATGGTTATAGAAACCTCGCAAGTTATAAAAAACCTGTTTATATTAAAATGTATATTTTCTAGAACTAACCGAAAACTGTTCTACGGATATCGGGTTTGAACCGCCGTCCAGGTTCTTGGGTGAATTGAATGTTTCAGCTAAAGATGAGCCACACATATTTATAATAAAAGAAATAGTCTTAAAAGCCGAAGATATGATACAAAGCTGGATTTATTCTTATCAGAAGGTAATTCATTTTTCTGCTTTAAAAGTATAGTTTTTGAAGCGTGTATAGATCTTAGACGCGATGGAAATTGTCAATTTTCCATCCATTGGGCGAAAAATGCTATATGTAATACGAAAAAGTAGTCGTCTCCGCCCGCCGCGCTTGGCAAAAAATAACTGCCAAAAGAGAATTAATACACATGTACATTATACATGATGTGTATTATGTACGTTTTATCTAATACGCCATAGGAGTGTTTCTCCGGTACCTACTGTTCTTCCCGCGGATATTTTGGTAACCCATGCTGTTCTGTGAGACATTTCTAAATTAATAAATATAAATATTAAAAAACTTATTAGTTTATAATTGTTCATAAATATAATGATGATAATAATATTATTTGCATGCAGTTGCTTTAGGAAGCCTGAATTGTTCTGCAAAACTCCTAAATTAAAATTTTTTTTGATGCAAAAAGTACAAGTCAACAAAATACTCCCTGGGATTCCTACATTAGAATTTCTGTATTGGTGACCATGACGATAATCGGGTCCTGGAACTTTTTGTGCTGCGAAAATAAATAGTAGGAATAGGATTTTATGCACAAAAAACCTTAAAAATACTCTAATATGCCTTCAAGATTGTATTCATTTTTATTAAATATTTTTAAAATGTGTATAAAAATGTAATTTATTGATATCACTAGTCGTCTCTACTAATAATATTCATATATTTACTAATAATATTATCAATCTACCAAAATTAAGAACGATGATTTAAATAATACACATTTCATATCGGATTTAAAATCCCTTATTCTTATAAATGTATATATTTACATAAGTGTATGTATATCTATTACTTAAATACTAATAACTAGGGCTAGGATTTTGTAGCATTTGCATTTTCTTTCTTAGTACTCCAGGACATAGCTAATCAAAAACAAAATTCGATTCAAACATCACAGAGTTCAATTTACAATTTTGATTTTGCTTTTCTGCATTTTCTTATGATATTCGTAAATAAATCCTTTTTTGGTACTTCAGTGTCAGTTATTAGCTTTTTATTTAGTTTTTGTTAATTATACGCATATTTGATATTATTTGAACATTTACGTACTTATTTATCTAAATTATTCTTTATCAATTTATTTACATTACTGTATATATTTCGTGGCTTCACCTTATCGGAAAATATTTCTGAAAATAAATTCTTTTTTTATTCTTTTTTTAAATTTTGTCAAAGTGATTACCGGGTAGTGGGGAGTTGTGGTTACGTTGACTATCTGGACTTCAGACACAATGAGAACGATAATTATTGACTTGTTTACTATGTCTAAAATTACAATAATATTATTTAGCATTCACTAATAATTAGTATAGTAGTATATAATTATTATAGGAATTTCCATGGGGGTTCATATTCGCGTGCTAACGTACGGAGTATTGTTATTTATCGTGGAGCTATGGCCCATGAGTCACATGAGTTATCGTTAATACGTTATGCCGACAAGTATTTAATCGTTTGTTGCATCTAACTGGTTAAAATGCTTTTTTTGGAGCATTATTGGCAATTTTTTAATGTCTTTATTGTAGGTTTTTAGTGCATCATTTTCCTACCACTACTAATAACTAATAAGTAATCACTAATCACCATTGGCGCAGTTATAAATGTCTTTAAGTAATGTGACGAAAAATAGTATGTGAGTCACGTGAGAGGAGACAATATTTCAGTCTTGGGCGCAATGTATCCTTCGCCTATGGCTCGTGCTACACGTCACCCTCGACCGCATTGCTAGCCCCGCCACATAACATATACTATTTATTCGGTAACCGTAATCGCGTAATGTGTTTGTATAGTCTTACGGTAATACATTTTACTCGGACTTTAAAGTATATGCTTTTTTTTTTTGTATACGAAATAGAAATCCACCTTTCATACATAAACTCGTTCTATGTCATTATAATTCTATATAAAACAATTTTTTTGTGTGTAAATGCTTCTTTATCGCTTTTTGCAATTATTCCAGTTGAAGCTTTTTAATATGTTAATTGTGCAATAATATTAAACAATTTCAATTTATTCAATAAGAAATGGAAAAAAACACTTATTAGCTACAAAAACTATGACAGTAGGTACAGCTCTCCATCTATGTCGAAAACGGAATACGGATTATGGTTACTTAAGTTCTTTACAATTGTTTTCGTTTATTTATATCGATAAAGCTGATATATTTGATCGATAAATCGATGTATACGATTTTAAAATAATTGTTCAGTTCTTTTTAAGTATTTTAACAATTTAAGTTAATTTTTGGTCAAAAAAACATTTTTATTTTTACTTTATACAATTTTTTTACGATTCATTAATTTTCCGAAACTTGTTAAAAATTTTTTCTTCAGGTATTTATTTTATTTATCGTAGACGGATTGGAAAAACGATTATGTTCCACACTTTTCCTGAACAAATTGTTTACCCTTCTCACGAGTCGTACGGACAACGAAACCTTATCCCGCTCGGCCGTGACAACCCCGGCCAATATGTTAATTATATTAATACAATTTCTATAATATATTATTAATCAAACACAAATCGTGGTATTATAGATGGTTCAGATCTATAAGTATGAAAAACAAAAGCCAGTGACACTCGGACCGCATACGATAATTGCATTTTATAGAAAAATGTACTTCAAGTTGGATAAAGTATATTTTATGGTCGAAGGTAATTTATCGAAGTACGCTGCAATTGCTATGGAGAGAACCAATTCTGTTCTCCTTAAAGTAAATACACATTTTCTGGGTAATCTTACGTGATATTCAATTACAATATAAATAATCGATATTTTATACGAATCGCAGCCTTGGAGGATTGTTAAACAAAGAATACTGTATTTTTACAAAAAGATGGAAGATACCGTAAAATATTTGAATTCCTGCGAACCGTGTTTCGAGGAATTATACCTTAGTGATATTGAACAATTGAAATTATCTATTGAAAACCTTTTCAATACTCTGTCGATGTTTCAAACGTTTTCTTACTACTCTTTCGACAAACATCTTATGACCGAAATACTTTTATCGTGTTTAAATCAGATTGTCACAAGCAGTTTAAATTACTTGACCAACGAAAACACTGTGGTTTTTTGGAAACAATCAAAACAGCGAATGATTGAAAAACTCACCAAATGCGTTTCACTAAAAGAACATATATTAAATTGTTATAATAAAATGCGTAATATATTAATCGTGAAAGAATGTGAGCCATTTGAGGTGTATTTTGTAATTTCGTTTGAGCACGTTATGTTATTTTTCAATCGGATCAACAAAGTAAGTTTACTATCAGTAAAAAACATTATTATAAATTATTAAACAACAGTTATAACTTATAAGTAAAAAGTTTTATAATAAATAACACGTCATATATTTGCAGTCTCCTATATATTTTGGTACTTTTATAATCTATGATTAGCTGAGTACATTTTACTAAAAAAAAAATGTTCGCAGGTGAAAAATATGATAGAAACCTGTGAACATTATGAGGCAATAAGAAAATCAACTATCCCTATGATTAACAATTTCGACGTTGAACTACAGAACATTCTCTTAACGTTTACAAAAAACAGAGAAAACATTTTTGAAATAACTGATGATCAAATGTTCGATCGGGATACTGTTTTATTTGACACTGGATTCGAGGAATGGAAAAATCGTTTAAAAACGCATATTAAATCTGTGATAGACGATTTACCTGACTTCGAAAATAAAATTGAAATCTTGAAGAAATCTGAGGAATTGAATTTGAATGATTTGGAACTGGATCCTGTGTGCTCTAAAATGTTGACGGATATAATTATTAGTAAATTTAATTATTGTTAATTTTTTTATATCACACCCTTAACACTATTGTTTCTATGTACTTATTTTAGATTATAAGAATGTGTATGATAAGAACAGAAAAAAGTTGCCAATTTCGTATAATATGCCTATAATTTCCAATCAAACCATGTGGATATCAATGATAAAAAATAAGATTGACACCCCGTTGAAATACTTTTTGGTAAAAAAAAAAAATTAAATTAAATTAGATTAAAAATACAGTACACTTTCTTATAGTTCAAGCAGTATAAATCGTATCATGGCAATTTAAAATGTCAATGCAGTAAATTATGTTCATAATAATAAAAGAGGATTAAATTCTATCTCTTGATTTTTTCGCGTAATAAGTACATTAGTTATATTTTGTATAAACTTAGACACAGCTAATTGTCATCTACATTGTTTTTATTTATATTTTACTTTGTTCCTTCAGATCTGAATTATACAGAAGGTATACTGCAAAAACATTGTATATACTCATTTAATATTTACTTAACATGTATTTTGTAGAGTAAGAAACCAGACGTATGGGGGGTAGACTTGAGTACGTACGATTCATTATGTATCGAATTCAAAAATCACGAACTATCATTAAATGAAAAGTGGCACCAGTGGATGGCCAATTTGGTAAGTATAGCTAGAATAAAAGTATTATAGTTCATTTAAAGTATTTGTTTTCATGATGGAAACAAACAGAAACAAAACACGAAGAGTGGCGCATTACTGATAAGAGATCCAATCACAAGGATGTACAAGAGCAATTTCACGATATCCATCATAGAATCACTTGATATCGCTCAAATTATGATGTTAAACCGTCTTCCTATACTTCATAGAATGCAGGTTAAATTACAGCGTAAAGAATTGATGTACATACGGTATATGAACGCGGAATTAATTCTGAAACAATATAATCGAATAAGGTACCATACACTAGATTATACTATGAAAATATTACACATTTAATTGGTCCGTATTAACAGGCATATGGTACCGGACGTATATTGTAAATTAATCAATTTTGAAACGATGAAAATGGACAAATTAATAATTCCAATCTTAAACACCACAAAATGGTCATCGACCGGGGCCATGGATACAATTAAAATGACAAAGAAAGCTCTTGATTATTCCGAGAGCTTTTTAAAATTAGTATGATAAACACCAATATTTTTCATTAATAATTTTACTTTTTAAAGTAAAATAAACGAATTACTTTTGTTCATTCTTCATAAATATTTTAGATAGCTGATATGGATCAAATAATACGAGAAGAGATTGAAAAGGTCGATCATTCTATACTGATCGAGTTACCAACATCAGCAATAGGTTTTGACGAATTCGTAAAACTTAATGAAACACATATAAATGAAATGATGAAACAAATTATGAAAAACTCGATTCAAGTGGAAGAAATATTTCATTTCATAATTAAGACGGCCCTTTATAGAATAAATGATAAGTATTCGTTTAAAGACAATGACCACAAATATGATTTTTTCAACGTGGCATTAGCTTTAGAAGGTATTAAAGACACCGATGGCGAAACTCATTGTGACCGTGAGTGTTGTACCAACTTTAGTGAACTTGTAGTATGCAATTAAAAATTATCGCTTCATCGCACTGCATTATATTTGTTGAATATACAGGTGAAAAAATGTCCACTCCCGTTCATCCTACAAGTGAACAAGTAGATGACCAATGCATGGCTGTATTTCGGTTTTACAACTTTTTTTACGCAAAAGCATTGACGAATATGGTGTGCAATACATTAAACTTGTTGATAATGAACTTGAGAATTCCGTGAGTACAACTATTATTCCCGCAAAGTGCAAATGGCATACTCTTTGTTTAATTATATTTAATAATACAGACGTAATTTAAAACAACCAAGTTTTTCACCGATCATTAAAATCCGGTTGATTGTGAAAAACTTTGAAATACTAATAGAACCTTTGTGGAGAGATATTAGCTCGGCCATAAAGATCGTGACTAAACACATATTAAATGCGACTACAAATTTAACCCGTTGGGGTTTCAATCATATTGAAGTAATTACAACTAATCGTTTCAATATCACTTATTGCACGTAACATTATACAATGGCTTGTTAACTCGTTTTGATATGCAGGGTGGTGATTATTTCTATAAGAAAAGCATAATTAGATCTAAAAGCGTAACCGCAGCTGTAACAGAACTAAAATATGCATCTCAACCTATAAAAATGGAAGTCACCAATATTATAGGCGTAATGATTTTTTTTTATATTTGATAATTTCTGTGTAAGCACGATGTATGTTTAATGGAACATCATTTTTTAGCAATACATTCACAAGTATGAAAAATTATTGATCAATAATTCGTATAAAATATTAAGAATCAACGAGATAATGGGGAAAGTTGATCTAGCTGATATTCGAAGTTATTTTGATGGAATGAAATCAAGAGATGAAGAAATTTTCAAAGAACCTTCGATTATTGTGATTGGATTCCTTGAAATCCACTTGGGTAGTAACTAACTATAAATATACTTGAACGTAATGTGTAAAATTACTTTTTTTTTATTATTAGATGAATTCAAGGAATCAGTATTTAATGAAATAAATCAATGGCGAATTGTATACGCCAACTCTCTGTTGGAATCGTCTAAACTTAAAACTCTTTATACCTATGTATCAGATAGATACAACGAACTCGTATTACCAATCAACTATTTGGTTGATGCTAAAAGAGTTGTATTTTGTATGGAAGATGTTGAAAATAATATGACGGAGTTGGATAACGATGTAGAAACTACCGTTCAATTGTACGACTTATTAAAAAAATATAAAGTACAAATTCCGCCTGACAGCGAGAGGCACCTGAATCTACTCACTGAAACTTTTATAAAACTTAAAATAAAAGTAATATTTATGAAAAAAAAATGATCACAATAATTATTAGTTATTACCAATGATATTTCACACTGTAGTTATATGAAGTGCCCCAAAGATTATCCAATATTTACGATATACTGAAAATAGAACTAATTGATGGTGTAGCACATCTCAAACGTGATGTTGATATGTTTAATATACAGTTCCAAGAAAAGGGTCCAATGGTCGATGGGTTATCACCTACTGAAGCGGCTGAAAGGTACTAAAAAAATATTTGTTATTATTTATTTGGTTTTTAACTATTTTTTTGTTCAGGGTTTTGTTATTTCAAGATCGTTTCGACGAATTAATCTCCTTGATGGATCGTTACCAAGATTGCGAACGTTTATTCAACACTCCAGTGACCCCGTACCCATCTTTGAGTGAAAATAAACGAATTTTTACGTTACTGAATAGACTTTACGATCTATATGGTACAGTCAAAAATTCAATTGAAATTTGGTCGAGTACACCCTGGAATCGTATAAAAATAGACGTTATAGTTGAAACGTTATTGGACTATACTAACAAAATCCGTAGACTTCCTAAAGGTGTAAAAGATTGGCCGGCGTTTAATGAATTAAAAAAAAATGTTGACGATTGGTCTCAGAAAATGACGATAGTGGAAATGATGTTAAAAAATGGTCTTAAAGACAGACATTGGGCAATGATAGAAAAATTAACCGCTACCCAATTTCCCGTTGACGAAATCGATTTTGTTCTGATCGATGTTATTAAAGCTCCTTTGTTGGAAAACATGGACGAAATAGAAGATATATGCCAGACGGCTATTAAAGAAATTGATATTGAAGCGAAATTACGTCAAATAATTTTGGAGTGGTCGACTATTAAAGCAGAATTAGCTTCATTCAAAACTAGAGGACTATTGATTGTAAAAGGGTCAGAGCTGGCAGAAGTTGTAGCCTTGTTAGAAGACAGCCAAATGATAATGAGCTCATTAGCATCTAATCGGTAAAATTTCAATATACTCGTAGATAATATTTATTTTTACAAATTTTATCAAATCCGTAATATTATTATATAAAATATTATGTTAAAATATCTAATCATCAAATATTATAGATATAACATTGCGTTCAAAACGGAAATAATGGATTGGGTGAAAAAATTCGCAATAACCAGCCAAGTTTTGGAAAATTGGATTCTTGTACAAAATCTTTGGGTTTATTTGGAAGCTGTTTTTGTTGGGGGAGACATAGCCAAGCAACTTCCGCAGGAAACCAAACGCTTTACTGTAAATGTTTTATCAACATTGAATCTATATAGTATGCTAATTCTACATTTATACTTAGGCCATTGATAAATTATGGGTTCAAATAATGACTAAAGCCAAATTTACTGAGAATATTATTGAAATCTGCACTGGCGATGGGTCAATGGAACATTTACTACCATACATGTTCGAACAACTGGAACTGTGTCAGAAATCATTAGCAGGGTAACATATGATATATTTATTAATAATATTTTAAAAGCAGTCCCACGAGGATTCAAAGTAGTGTGCACTCCAGTGCTTCACTGTTTTGCATTAATACAACGTCTTCATGAAATGCCTTATGGCATTAATACAAATTTCGATTTACTAAACACTTATTAATTCATTAGATATTTGGATCTGAAGAGGAACATATTTTCAAGATTTTATTTTATATCAGACCCAGCGTTACTCGAAATCCTTGGTCAAGCTTCAAATTCGCATTCTATTCAACCTCATCTACTAAGTCTTTTTGATAATACGGCCAAACTAATATTTAGTTCAAGCGACTATGATAAAGCGTTGGAGATTGTATCTAGAGAAGGAGAAGGCATTCCATTAGAACATGCTGTTATGTGCAATGGAGGCGTAGAAAACTGGCTCACCGATCTTCTGAATGAAACAAAATTTTCTGTGAACCAGATCGTAGCAAATGTAGTAATTTATATTTCAACAGACCCGACATTCTCAGTCATTACAATGGTTGATGAATTTCCTTCACAAGTACCTATAAAAAAAATATTGGAATATTTGTACTTCAATTAAAATAATTTTATTGTCTCTATAGATGGGTCTTATCGGTATTCAAATTTTATGGACAAGTCTTTCAGAAAATTCAATAAAAAATGCAGTCACAAAAAAAACGATTATGAAAGAAACAAATAATACTTTTATTTTAATTTTGAATATGCTTATTGATTGCACTACAAAGAATTTAACGAAAATGGAAAGACTGAAATATGAAACTTTGATTACAATACACGTACATCAAAGGTTTGAATACAATTAAAATTTAAAATAAATACAAAGTATCCACTATCTATATCTCATACGAGTAGTTTTGTTGAAAAGTGAATGAGTTACCTATTTAATTTTCATCACTGTCTCATGCTCCAACCACCTAGAGTAACAATAATTTCTTGTCAAACGCCTAGGAATGATTCATATACATAGCATAAATATTATATAGAACTATTATATATTATAATATGTTGATATAAAATGACTATTTCAGGGATATTTTCGAAGTATTATACCGTATGAAAGTAACAAGCTTATTGGATTTCGAATGGTTGAAACAAGAACGTTTTTATTTCAATGATGAATTCGATCGAAGTGAAGTTAGCATAACTGATGTGCTTTTTATATACCAAAACGAGTTCTTGGGCTGTTCTGATAGGCTTGTGATAACACCTCTGACCGATCGCTGTTTCATAACTTTGGCTCAAGCCGTTGGTAAGTGATTCCAAACATAGAATGCGACATTATTCGGGACCAAACTTATCGCGGTCCCTTTTGTAGTAATATGTTATACTCAATGAGTTCATACTGTACCACAGGAATGAATATGGGTGGTGCACCAGCAGGACCTGCGGGTACTGGAAAAACCGAGACGACCAAAGATATGGGAAAGTCTCTTGGAAAATATGTGGTGGTGTTTAATTGCTCCGATCAAATGGACTACCGTGGATTGGGTCGTATATTCAAAGGCTTGGTACATTCAGGAACATGGGGCTGTTTTGACGAGTTCAACCGCATTGAATTACCAGTACTTTCAGTAGCCGCCCAGCAGATATACACAGTGTTCAAGGCTCGTAAATTCAATGTAGAAACATTCACTTTTAGGTATGTAGTACGTATAAATATGTGTATGTTGTGCGTATTTTTTAGATTCTGAGTGAAACGAGCAATGTATAACTTTTACCATGATGTGTAATTTTTTTTTCTGATTCTTGTGTGCGTCTAGTTTCTAGTAGGTGCATTAAAGAAGTCATTTTTTATAAGTTCAGTTTTCCAATTATTACGGGAAACCGACAAAAAACTGTAAAATATGGCAACATTTACGGGATGCCGATTTTCGACAAAATTTCTTATTTCTTTTCATTTTCATACAAAAATTATTGATTGTAGGGACTTGAAATGTTAATCGAATATTTATATGGTTATTTTCTAAAGACGATGTAAAATTCAAACGATTTCGAATTGTTCTGTGCTATTAATAGCCATTCGATATTTGGGAATTTTCTTAGTTTTCATAAAATGTCAATAAAAAAATGTCGGCTGCCTGAAAAATTTTGAAATTTTTATACAATGTTTCTCGTATGAAAAAATCTCAAAGTCAGTAATTACATATTTTTCGAAAACATTTTTAAATTTTAAATTTTTATAAATATGCCTACTTTTGTAGTTAAAAAATGATAAACATTTCAATATCAATACTTAAGACTTGAAAATGTATTATAATGTATTAAAGAAGTTGTTTTTTATCATCGAATTAAAAATAAATTAATCGGAGTAGCGCAAAAAAGTTTTATAAGCATTAGAAATATATATTTTGACGAAATCTGGTGTTTCCACGATATCGATTAAATTATGTTATTTATTTTATCGTAACTTAGAAAACAATTATTGGAGGGACTTAAAATGTTTACAAAAAACTTAAATAAACATTTTATAGAAATGGTGAAAATTTTAAAATATTTCAACGATTCTTGGTAGGTATTTGAAATTTAGATAAAATTACAATCAAGACTATATATTTTGAGTAGAGATTCCAGTTTTAATAGTTGTCTTTTTGCTTTTTCATAAATAGCACAGTATAAACTGATCCTCTTGACTTCTTTCACTCAGAATTGTATTTTCAAAACTGTTAAAGGCCAATACAGCAGTTTAATTTACCCATCCCTGTAGCTCACCTTACCGTGGAATCTCACCCTTTGTTAGGTACATGGCTTGTCAAAAATAAACCGTGTTTTTGTAGGTTCTCCGGTGCTATTATTTTATTTTTATTTTTTTATTAGCGATGGCGATAGTGTTCCTATGAATCCAGAATTTGCCATATTTTTAACTATGAATCCTGGTTATGCTGGACGTCAAGAATTACCAGAAAACCTAAAAGTCCTTTTCAGAAGCGTTGCCATGATGGTGCCCGATCGATTGGTATATACATTTTTTTTTTAAAACACATAACATTTTAAAAATAAAAATAAATGTACCTAATCTGCAATAATTTTTAATTCATGAATATGTGCAATACGGTTTATTATTTTTGTACAGATAGTGAAATTAGGTATATCATATTTTAGTTTGTTAATGAGGACAACATTTTATAACACCATAAATGTTGAACTCGGTATTTTGGTTTGCACAAATATTTACTATTTGATTGTAAATATGTTTCCAGATAATAATACGTGTGAAATTAGCAGCCTGTGGTTTTAAAAATAACCAATTTTTGTCCAAAAAGTTCTTCATTCTATACGCATTATGCGAAGAACAATTGAGTAAACAGGTTCATTATGATTTTGGGCTACGAAATATTCTAGCCGTATTGCGTACACTTGGCACCCAAAGAAGGAGTAACCCAAACCAATCGGAAGAAACAATACTTATGAGAGTATTAAAAGGCATGAATGTTTCAAAGCTGATCGATCAAGACGAAACGATATTTTTGTCTTTGATCGAAGACTTGTTTGTCGGTATGAAATCGACATCTACGACTTATAAAGCGTTACAAACGGCCATAGTAAGCTCGTGTGCTGAACTATCATTGGTCAATCACCCGACTTGGAATTTAAAAATTGTCCAAGTAAAATTTTTTTATAAACGTACGATGTCCAGTTTTGGTTCGATAATTAATATGTTTGTCCGTACTTATAGGTTTATGAAACATCATTGGTTCGTCATGGGTTGATGATACTGGGACCCACTGGATCTGGTAAAACGGAAGCAATAAGTTGTCTTTTATCAGCCCTAACTAAAACTGGTCTACCGCATTTTGAGTACCGTATGAATCCCAAGTCCATAACAGCTTCACAAATGTTCGGAAGGCTAGATGTATCCACCAACGATTGGACCGATGGTATATTTTCGACATTGTGGAGAAGAACGTTGAAAGTAATTTTTCTTTTTTTTGAACTACCGTCATAATATCATGATCCTGGTCTCGATTGTAATCGGTTTGATATATTATCGTAGTTGGAGTCAAACCAGTACTGTTGGATTGTTCTGGACGGACCAGTGGATGCAGTATGGATAGAAAATTTAAATTCCGTTTTAGACGACAATAAAACGCTTACCTTAGCTAACGGAGACCGAATCGTTATGTCTCCTAATGCTAAGCTTTGTTTTGAACCAGACAACGTGGACAATGCTTCCCCGGCAACAATATCTAGAATGGGAATGACGTTTTTCTCATCCACTGTATTACCGTGGAAAACTATATTTCAAGTGAATATTGCTTCTACTTAAATATACCTTTTTTTTTCTTTTTTAATCGAAAACACAATTTGGAGAATACAATCCTACACGTTGAATAAGAAATATTTATTTATTTCGTAAATATTTCAAAAAAGTGTTTCATGCTGAAAAAACATTCTCTTAGTGTATAAAACTTCTCGATAAATCGATTCATTATTTTTATGTTTCTAATAATGTGTAAGACAATTAATATTTTACCATATTTCTGTTTGGTATGCATTCAAACCGGGTTTTTCTGTAAGAGAAAATCATTCCTCTACGTTGCCTTTAATGATGCATTATATTGTTATTCATTTTTCAAACTTTATGTAACTATAATAGTAGTTTTCGATCTTTTGCTCAACAGTTTTAAAATAGTGATGCATAGAACGTACTGGCCTTAAAATGCATTAGTTGGTTGCAAATAGAAAATTAGTTATTACTTATTAGTGATGAAGATAGAATCACTTTGTTAAATGTCTATCTAGTGTCTAATGGTTCAAATTAAATGTTAGCAATTATAGGAATAGTTAAAACTGATTATGAAGTAGCTAGTGTGACAATAATATTATAGTTGCCAGTTCTAAAATAATTTTTTATTAAAACGAATATTTAATATTACGTAATACGTTTATTGATTATTGTTTTATCTGAAAACGCTTAATAAAAGATTATGTGCACCTAATTTTATTGTTGTAAACCTTGTAATTGTAACTTTACAAATAAAGGTTTTAAGGCAAATAATTATATTTCCTAATATAATATAATTCGTGATATTTCAGGGATGGGGTATAAGTAAACCTAACTCGGTTTTCAATTGTTTTCAAAAACTATTTGATAACACTTACGATGCATTATTGAATATACTTCAATCTAAGCTTACTCCTAAGATGGCTTTGTTAGAAGCTCATTATATTCATCAAACCTGTGATATACTTGACGGAGTCTTAAACATGGTTACTGATAGTTCAGGTACAGTCATAATAATTACACACTTATCTTATATGTAAATGATATCAACATTTTCTATTTTAATGACATTTTCAGATACCATATTATCACGGTTATATACTTTTGCAATAATGTGGAGTATTGCTGCTGTATTAGAATCTGCAGATCGACAGTCACTAGAAAATTTCATCAAAACAGAACTGAAAGAAAAAATGAATTTACCAAAGCTTAAGGTAAATTACAATTAATTTTCAATTCGTATAAAATAAAATTACTTATTTTTCCTTTAGCCTGAAGAATCAATTTACGATTTCACTGTTTCGAAAAACGGCGAGTGGCAACATTGGGGAACATTAATAGACGAATACACATATCCTAGTGATTACGTTCCAGTTTATGGTGATATATTAGTACCCAATCTGGACAACGTTCGAACGATGTATTTGATAACATTAATTGCGAATCAAGAGAAAAATGTTCTATTAATCGGAGAACAAGGTACTGCTAAAACCGTAATGATAAAGAGTTACATGCAAGAGTTCGACCCAGAAATGAGACTGAGCAAAATGCTCAACTTTTCATCGGCTACCACTCCAAATATGTTTCAAGTAAGAAAAATAATATACTTTATGTGACACAATATAATTGAATAATTGATAACTCTTTAGAACACTGTTGAGGGCTATGTAGAGAAACGATTTGGTACCACTTTCGGCGCTCCAGGTAATCGCAAAATGACTATATTTATCGACGACATAAATATGCCGATCATAAATGATTGGGGTGATCAAGTAAATACAACAATTATACAATTTTATTTATGTTAATAGCGATTAAGAGTTCTGTCTTCAAAATTATTATTATACCTTGTACGTATATATTACGTTAGATTCAAACTATATTCGCTATGTAACTTCAGAAACTCTTTATAATGATGATAAGCTATATTATTTTTATTATTAATTTAATGATTAAATCATCAGTTATCATTATTGTTTTCGAACTAATACGAAAAATACGATTTTAATACATACCATTAGCTTAATTAACATATGATACTATGCATCTAATTAAAATGTCCTGTGCATTTATCGGATTTTGTTTAAGGTAGGTACTTTTCGATTATCGCGACTACCAACGACTGTCGGTAATCGCAATAAGGTTATCTCTCATTTACAGTTGATATAGTTTTTTTCTAAATAAATAATTCACATCGGATGAAAAATGTCGTTTAATGTTGCGTAGTGTTTTTACTTAAGGATTGTCCATTTAAAGAGATTGACGCCACGTAAACAGATAAAACGCAGTCAAGTAACTATCGATATGATCACGTAGCTAATGAGATGTTTCACCAAGTTTTTATTTTTGCCATTTAGCTGATTTCCTCAACCGTTTTACATCATTAACTAAATGTAAAATATCTTTTTGTACATAATAATAATATAACATATTGTACAACTCTTTCCGCACGGATATCATAGTAACCTATTCAAAATTAAAATATTAATTAGATAGTCGATTACCGAAAATAGTTGGTAATCGCGATAACCGAAAAATACCGTTTTTATTAACAACAGTAATTCTAATACATAAAATATATTGTAATCTCTTTATTTTTATGTACTCAAAAATATTTGTTACTTTTTTTTATCAGGTCACCAATGAAATAACTCGTCAGCTTTTAGAAAACAAAGGTTTCTTTTCTCTTACGAAACCAGGAGATTATATTAATATCGTTGGAGTAAATATGCTGGGTGCTATGATACACCCAGGAGGTGGTCGAAATGACATACCACCTAGGTTGAAGAGACAGTTCTGTATTTTTAACTGTACACTGCCATCGAACACGTCTATGGACAAAATATTCGGCGCTTTGGGCTGCGGATATTTCTGTGAAGCCCGTTTTAACAAACACATAGTTCAGTTTGTCCCTTCATTGGTGACGTTAACTCGAATCGTGTGGCAGAAGATCAAACAGAAACTATTACCCACCCCTGCTAATTTCCATTATGTTTTTAACTTGAGAGATTTGTCTAGGGTTTGGGAAGGTATGTTGCAGATATACTCGAGCGAGTGTTCCAACATTTCTACACTGTTGAAGTTATGGAGCCATGAAATTCAACGAGTCATATTTGACAAGCTAACCAGTATTTCGGACAAAAATTGGTTCGTAGAAACTATTGAAACAACGGCAAAGGAATTGTTGAGTCCTGAAGAATTTCACTCATTTCCAAAAGACATACGTGCAAGTGTATTTGTAGATTTCATGCAAGACATGGTCGAGCCAACTGGCGATGAACCTGAAGATTATGAACCTGAATCTCCGAAAATTTATGAAAACGTTGATAAGTAAGAATTCAATGCTAACCGCATTATTAGATGTATACACACTGTGTTGAATATAATAGTTTAAGTTGGGACTCGTCGATGAAAAGTTATTGATAAACATAAGATAATATTATAATGTTGCAATATGTACATATTACTTTTTGTAAATGTTTCAATTTTTAGTTTCGAAGAACTAAATGCTAGAATGTTAATGTATATGAATCAAATGAACGAAATAGTAAAGGGATCTTCAATGGATTTAGTATTCTTCAAAGACTGTATGCTCCATCTTGTTATCATATCCCGCATACTAAGAATACCGCGTGGAAACGGTTTACTTGTGGGTGTTGGTGGTTCTGGACGAAGATCAGTAACTACTTTAGCATCATTCATTGCTAATTACTTCCAGTACTCAATTTTTATCACCAGGTATACTTAATTGAATTTGCATTTGTACTAAGCGTAATCTATTACGAATCTTATAATTAAAATTGTATTCCCTTGTATACGCTGAAAAAAGTGAATTTATGTCATAACTAGTTTCATATAAAAATATCCCTTTTTAATGTGCAATTTTCAGATCGTATGGTATTAATAATTTCTTGGACGACCTAAGATTACTTTATAGAAAAGCGGGATTCGAACAATTAAAAACTACATTCGTTTTTACTGATAATGACATAAAAGATGAAGCTTTTCTAGAATATATTAACAATATCTTAAGCTCGGGAGAAATCGCCAACTTATTCCCCAAAGACGAACTTGAAGAAATGTTAAACAATTTAACTCCAATTTTCAAAAAGAAAAACTCCAAGGGCATTCCAACTTTGGACAACTTATACGAATTTTTCATTAAAGAGTCAATGAACAATTTACATTTAGTTCTATGTTTTTCACCGGTAAAAATCCTAAATTCTATCGAAACCATCAACTAATTTATATGTATTTCAATTTTATTTATTTTAAAGATTGGTGAAAGTTTCCGATTACGTTCACTGAAGTTTCCCGGCATTATATCGGGTTGTACCATCGATTGGTATACAGCGTGGCCATACGATGCACTGCTAGCAGTTTCCCGTCATTTTCTACGCGATTTCCCAATGGTTTGTACGATAGAAGAAAAAGATTCAGTTATACAGTTGTTAGGTGAATTACATGATGGCGTCGCCAAATATTGTATAAGTTATTTTCAAAGGTAAGCATTTATATATTTACATATATATATATAGTATATAACATTAATGTAAATTAATAGGTTTAAAAGTTCTTATATAATAAACTTAGAATTATGTCAGTACATTTTCTTTAAAATTCTACGTTTCAAACACTTTCCATTACCGCTCAAACATGACCAATTACCGCACAAAATGCATAACCTAATGCCTGATACTTAAAAAATAATAAGATGCCACGCATATTTATAAAAAAATATAACCCGATTCCGCGCGCAAAAATAGTGCAACACGTTTACGTACGTAAAGTTGGCCCACCGAATTTGAGCAATTTTTTTTTTAAATAAATTTTTAACAATTGTAAATTAATTGTAAATAATTGTAATTGCGATCTCATAATTTGTAAATCGTCAAAAACCCCAATAAATTGTTCCAAACAAAATATAAAAATATAAATACCTCTATAAGGAATTATTTTAATTATTTTAGGGAAACTTAATATTTAATACTATAACTTATAATTGTACATATTTACCTACATAAAATTGTTTTAGATTATATTTTAAACAATTCATACTAATTTGATTAGAAAAAATAAGTTATAATCATTTGCCTCCCCCCGCGATTTTGATTTTGATTCCTTATGTTTTTAGTTGATATACAAACTCCGAAATTGCGTTTATAATTTATTTACAATTATTTACAATTGTTTACAATTAATCCGGAATAGATCTGACAATATTCAGGAGGCTACGTGAAGTTGGCCCTAGATTTTGATTTTGAGTTTCAACGTTTTTTTGACGATTTACAAATTCTGAAATTGAATTTACAACCTATTTGAAAAAATAGCACCAAGTCGCAGGGCTAAATTCACATACGTCAATTCTATCGCAAATTAAAACATAATTTTTTTTGTTAGTAATAAAATTAAATATTTGAATCACACCGCTAAAAATATCAACACACTATTTAATAACGTAAGAAGTAAAGCTGATGAAATTCCTTTTAATAATGAAATTGAGCAATGAGCTCGAGCAGTATAAATTTTACCGATAATAATGATTTTGGAGGGTTTAATTGTATTTTATAATAACTGTATAACTTTATAATGACCATATAGCTACACGAAACTCACAAAATAAAATCATTTTGATACTGTACCATTCACATATTTGTATTGGTTTAAATTCTTGTAGATTTCGTCGACAAATATTTGTAACGCCAAAATCATTCCTACTGTTTGTGAATGGTTATAAAGTTTTGTACACACAAAATAAAGAATCAATTGAGGTAATGAAAAATCAACGAATATTAGGACTAGAAAAACTTGCTGACGCTTCAGTACAAGTAGCAAGATTAAAAGAAGAATTGGTAGAAAAAGAAAAGGAATTAGTTGTTGCAACAGCTGAAAGCAAAGAGGTAGAGTGCCTACGTTGTTATGTTTTCATTCCTCGATTATTTTAAATTTCTATTTTAGGTCACGATTAAAGTAAATGTAGTGGTAAAAGCAGCAGAAAAAAGTAGAGCCGAGGTAGCCGTTGTAAAAGATCGAGCTTCGGAATTATTGAAAGTAATTTCAAAAGAAAAAAATGTAGCCGAATTGAAACTTAAGAAGGCTCAACCTGCTTTAGATGCCGCCGAAGCAGCATTATTGGTACGTTTTATGATCATACTTTCTTTAGGAATCACAACTGTTATATTTCAATGTCATGATTTTGTTTCAAGTAATTTATTAATTTATTGATTTTTGAAAAAAACGAATCTCTTACATTTTTAGACTATCAATGCAGCTGATATAGCAACAGTAAGAAAATTAGGGAGTCCACCATATCTGATTTCATTGATTATGGACTGTGCACTCATACTTTTTCAACGTAAAGTCTTAAAAGTCGAAGTGGACCCGAACAAATTGTTTTTAGAACGAAACTGGAAAGAATCGTTAAAAGTATAAGTCTCAAAAACTAACGATTATATTTATTTAATATTTATATTGTTCTCTAGTTGATGTCTGATACAAGATTCCTATATAATCTTCAAAATTTTCGAAAAGATCTAATCAATGGGGAAATAGCGGACTTATTAAAACCTTACTTCAACTACCCAGACTATACATTTGATAAAGCTAAAGCAGCTTGTGGAAATGTTGCCGGTCTTCTTAGTTGGACATTGGCTATGACTGATTTCTATAATGTAAACAAAGAAGTTCTCCCATTGAAAGCTAATTTGGCTAAACAAGAAGCCAGTTTCGCTACTGCTAAAGAAGAATTGGCAGATGCAGAAGCAATCGCATATGAAAAGAATAAGGAGCTGTTAGAAGCGAAACGGAAGTTGAATAATGCCCTCGTTTCACAAAAGGCAAGTCAGGATGAAGGTGATAAGTGTAAATATAAAATGGAGTCAGCAACAGCGCTAATTGCGGGCTTAGAAGGAGAAAGAAAGAGATGGACGGAGCAGCTGGCTGGATTTAACGCGGAGATTACAAACTCGTTAGGAGATATTGTTATCCTTATAGGCTTTTTATCATACTCTGGGCCATTTAACCAAGAATATAGAACACATTTAATGCAATCGTGGAATCAAAAACTTATCGAGAAGAATATTCCAAAATCTTCCGATTTAAACGTGACCGAAAAATTAGTCGACGCCCCAACGATAGGTGAATGGAATCTTCAAGGGTTACCTAATGATGAACTTTCAACTCAAAATGGTATAATTGTCACAAAATCATTTAAATTCTCGATCATGATTGATCCACAAAGTCAAGGAATAACTTGGATAAAGAATAAAGAAGCAATAAACGATCTGCAAATTACGACTTTCAATGATAAATACTTTAGAAATTATCTCGAAGATTGTATTTCATTGGGGAAACCGTTATTGATCCAAGATATACTACAAGATGTCGATCCAGTAATAAATAACGTGTTAGAGAAAAACTATTATAAAGTTGGCAGAACTCTTAAGGTCTTACTAGGCGATAAAGAAGTCGAAGTAAGCGAACATTTTCGTCTGTATCTCACTTCAAAACTTGGAAACCCATCTTATCCCCCAGAACTTTATGCAAGATGTACTATAATCGATTTTACAGTTACCATAAAAGGTCTTGAAGACCAATTACTAAGTAGAGTGATTGAAACTGAAAAAAAAGAATTGGAACAGGAGCGCATAGAATTAATTACCGAGGTAACTTTGCAAAATCGAAAAATGCAAAAATTAGAACACGACCTTCTAGTAAAATTAACCACTGTAAAAGGATCTTTGGTTGACGATGAAACGGTCTTGTACACGTTAAATAAAACGAAAGACACGGCTATGGATGTTAAGGAGAAATTAGAGATAGCAAATAAGACACAAGTCTCTATTGGTTTAATGCGTGAAAATTATCGCTCAATAGCAACTCGAGGCTCTGTGCTATACTTCTTAGTTGTAGAAATTGGAATGGTCAACCCTATGTACCAGAATTCTTTACAACAATTCTTGGAACAATTTGATTTGTCGTTGGCCAATTCCCAGAAATCTTTATCACTTGATCGCAGGATCAAATTTATAATTGAATACTTAACATACAGAATAGTCAAATACAAATGTCGAGGTTTGTACAAAGTGCACAAAACACTATTTACCATTCTCGTAGCCTTGAAAATAGATATCGACATGGGAAATATTACAAGAAATCAATTTGAATATTTTATCAAAGGCGGCGCTTCAATTGATATTAACTCCATCAGGCCTAAGCCTTTTCATTGGATAACCGACATTTGTTGGATGAATTTAACTTTGTTGCAAACTCTTTCACCGTTTGAGAATATATTAACTATGATAGAAACAAATGGCTCTCAGTGGAAAAGTTGGTATGAAAAAAGCAGTCCTGAAACAGAAAGAATGCCAAATAATTTGCATAATATTAGTGTATTCGAAAAATTATTGGTTATAAGAGCGTGGTGTCCAGATAGAACATTAAATCAAGCATTTGCTTACGTCGAGGAATCGTTGGGACCCGAGTTTGTAGATACGATGATGTTTAACATCGAAGAAATGTATGAAGAATCTAGAAGTGATACGCCACTAATATGTTTTCTAAGCATGGGTTCGGATCCTAGTGCTCTCATTGAGAAAACTGCGAAAAAAATTGAAATCCCATTTTACTCTGTGTCCATGGGTCAGGGTCAAGAAGTGCACGCCGAGAGACTTATGAAGATGTGTGCGACCGATGTGAGTAACCGTTGAGTTGTAACTTTTGAGTAACTCATTTTATGAAGTATTAATATTCTAATATTTACGCATGATAATTATTTTCTATTTAGGGAGGATGGGTATTACTTCAAAACTGTCATTTATGTTTGAACTTTATGCAAGAAACTTTTGAATACGTAATAAATACTGTTTCATCGTCAAATCAATCGAACTTCAGGATTTGGATAACTACAGAAGTCCATCCGAAATTCTCGATTTCACTTCTACAAATATCTGTACATTTCACGTACGAGCCACCAGAAGGTACTGTCCATTAAAATAAACATAAAAACACAAAAATACTAAAATTGAACAATTATCTAATTTAAACGCGCTATACGGCTATAATATATTATTTTATTTATAAGCCGCCAAAAAACAGTTGGCTCATCGATAAATCACTATCGACCGAGAATCTGATACGAGTATAATTAATATAATTTCTCTGTTCTTTCAAGGATTACGAGCTGGTTTAATGAGAACGTATAACAATATGGGAGAAGAAACGTTGAGCTATTCAAACATACCCCAATATAGACCTATACTTTACGTGATTTCTTTCCTTCATTCAGTCGTGCAAGAACGCAGAAAATTTGGGCCCGTCGGGTGGAACATACCGTATGAGTTCAACACATCAGATTGGTACTCGTCAACTTTATACTTACAAAAGATGGTTGACAATATGAACGCCAGTTCCCCGGTTGACTGGATTGCCTTGAGGTAAGTAATTATTGTTATTAATATAACATGATTGTAGTCTGTAGACGTGTTTTTTGAAGAAGCTTTATGCAAAAAAAAAAAAAATTTTAAAAAATAAATAGTATTTATAATGTTATATTTATTCAATAATCATTATCAAAACGGTATTGTAGGTACATGTTGGCTGAAGTACATTATGGCGGACGTGTAACTGACGATTATGACCGACGATTGTTAAACAATTTCACCGAGATCTGGTTCACTGACGAAATGTTTGACAACAATTTTTGTTTCTACAAAGGATACAACGTTTTGAGTTACAAGGAATTGTCAAATTATTTGACAGCAATCGAAGAACTACCATTTAAGGATCCACCTCAATCGTGTGGACTTCATCCAAACACCGATATCACGTAAGCTGAAAACTGTTGAATTTCATTAATATTTGTTGAATATTTATTGGAATCATAATTGTACACATTTATTGCACAGATATCAAACTAATATAGTTCAAGAAATGTTTGATACTATAACATTTATTCAACCGAAGGGGTCTGGGGGTGGAAGTGAAGTGACCAGGGAAGAAATGGTCTACAACATGTCCAAAGAATTGTTAGATAAATTGCCGTCTGTCTTTAATATGTTTGAAATCAAAGGAAGGTAATATTCGTAATAATATTTTATACCTTTGGATAAAGTTGTATGTTTGCGAATATTTTAGATTGAATTTAATGGGTCCTACGCAACCCATGAACATATTCTTGGGCCAAGAAATCGATCGTATTCAAAAAGTTATTGAAATAGTGAAAAGTACCTTGGAAGACCTTTTATTGGCAATCGACGGAATAATCATAATGAACGAAGTAATTGATCGTATTATTTGGTTTAATAATTTTTTCGTATTATTATTATTATAAAAAATACTATGAATATCATATACCCGGAAGTATATATCTGATATAACACGTTTTTAGGTTTTGACTGAAACGTTGGATTATTTATACGACGGCCGTATACCAAGGCACTGGTTGAAAATCTCTTGGTCGTCGTCGACGATAGGTTTTTGGTATATGGAACTGCTAAGCCGGCATAATCAAATATCTTTGTGGGTGTTCAACGAAAAACCTAAAATGTTTTGGATGACAGGGTTTTTCAACCCTCAAGGGTTTTTAACAGCGATGAAACAAGAAATATCTAGGGCTCATAAAGGATGGACTCTGGACAACATAGCACTCGAAAACGAAGTAACGGTTTATGATAAGACCGACATCCACAGCCCGCCTTTGGTGAGCAATATTCTTATTGTAGTATTATGTAACGTCTCCGAAAAAATAAGCCTACTACATACACATAACATGTGTGTGTGTGTGTGTGTGTGTGTGTGTGTGTAAATAATTTGAACTATATAACTTACATCATACTATTATAACACGTGCGTTACAGGAAGGCGTCTACGTGTACGGACTATTTTTGGACGGAGCGGGATGGAACAAAAGAGCTCAAGTACTTCAAGAATCGCTGCACAAAATCATGTTTACGGAAATGCCGGTCGTGCACATGTACGCGATAAATTTGCTTCAAAGCAAGCCGATAGTTGGTTACCAGTGTCCAGTTTATAAAAAGCCAGTGAGAACCGGATTGACGTATATTTGCGAACTACGCCTGAAGACTCCATCTAACGCACCACCAGCTCACTGGGTATCAAGAGGCGTGGCTCTTCTTTGTGACATAAAATAATTTTAACCTAATAAAAATGCTCATGATTACACGAATTGTTATATGAGAATAGTGTTCAATTCTTATCCCAAGACACAAGTCAAACGAAATTTAAGAATATGATAAATACTTATGTATATTTCGATATTTACCATGAAACATTTTTTTTTAAATTTATTTTGCTTTTGTTAGCGAACATTGTAGCAATGCGATTAAACCACGAGACATGAAAGAATAATTCAGTATGTGTGCAAACAATTAAAAATGTTATCCAAACGTCAATAGAGTTGATTTATAATGCAACTATAAATATTAATCATTAAAATATTTAATTCTTCTGCACCTCGTCAAGTCAAAACTATATGATCAAGTATAATATTGGTCAGGTTATTATTATAGGTATGTAATAGGTTATTATTTCAATTATTCGTGTTTATCAGTTGGAAGTTTACACCAATATAAACCTTAGATTATTCTGAACACAAATGAAGGCCAGTTTCAGACACAGTATGGGATATTAGATATACAGTATGTTCGGGCTGCGGCATTTTTGAGTTTGTGACTGATACGGATTACATGAGTTAACAGTTCTGAAACAAAACAATCTGCAACAAATCCATTTTCATTGCTAGATTTATAATAGATTTTTACGATTGAGTCACAATGAAAATATTATAGTTTGCACGTAACATTACAGCTTATAATATGAATATATTTTACAGGATTTTTTTAATAAAAAGAGAAGAGAAATCATGTTAATTTCAAAAATATGCATTATAACATTAAAATTACTATGTTTAGCAGGGTCTGGATAATCCGAACGATATTGGATTACCGGTTTGTTCGGATTACCTATATGGCTCAAAAGAACGTCAAATTTATTTAAATTTAAATTATGAAATTTATTTTTATCTGTATTAATCATGTGAAAACTCGTAATTTAATAAGACAATGAATACAAAAAATATTATAATAACTGACCCGTTTTAATCCTGTTTTTCAATGTTTTTTCATCAAAAAGTGATTTTAGCGATAATATTCATAAAAATGGCATCAATAATCTGCTTTGTACTCTGTCCACAACACACTATAGAAGCTATAATAATTGATAAAAATCATTTCAAAAACTATTCTTGTTATGCATTTTATAAATGTCTCCTAAATCGAAATGAATTATTAGATTTAATAAATTCATCGAAAAAAAAAATACTTTGGAAATAAAAAGACATTCTTTTACATTAGATGGTTTTTGATTTATTATTCAAGCTAATATTCATACTATTGATATAGGTCTATAATTAGTGAAATCTCTTTTATCCCTTTTTTTTATGAATTTGTACGATTCTAGCTACTTTAAATTCGTTAGGAACTAAGCTATTAGTTATACTATAGTTTATTATTTGTACAATAGGTAATATCACATATTCTTCTACTTGTTTAAGGAATAGTGCTGTATAGCCATCAGTTCCTGGTGCCGATTTGTTCAAACTATTTAATATATTTACTATTTCATAACTACCAATGGTATTTAACTTATATCTGATATATTATATGTAATTATTCCTACTTTAGGTTGTGTAATTTTTATTTTATTAAGAAAACTGTTTTATACTAATCTATTTCCTGTTGTTGCAAAATGACAATTTACAAGACGATTAGTATTTTATGAGCTTCTTGTATGTTATATCAACTTTTTGTTGTAAATTTTGTAGTTATTAATTAATTTTTATCCTTTAATAAATATCTGGGTACTTAACTTAATAAATTGTAAATAATTTAAACATTTGAATGTTTAAAAATGTATCATTTAACTGAATTAACTAATATACGAGTATAATAGATTATCTAATGTTATATTATGAAGTTAATGGGTAAACGCGGTCTAAGACGGTTAGTTTTTTATGAACATTTTTAAGGTAAAGTTAACTTAATTTTTGGAGTAAATATAGTACATATAAATATACATGTAAATATAATACATATAAATATACATGTAAATATAGTACATATGTACTTTTTTCCATCCCAGAAAAAATATCTTCTACTTAGGCTAAAGAAAATAGCAATAAATTAATCATTTAAAAAAAAAATCATTGTTAATATCTTTATTTTTTTTAGAAACAAATGTGATCCGAAGTATCATTTAAATCATAATCAAAATCTTGAACGTGAGTCTTAAACATTATTGTATGTGAATAACGCCTCCATTGTCCTGGTGGTGACGATGAGAATCTAGATGTGTGCAAAGTAAGAACATTTTAACTAACATTTTTTTTCAGGATGACAAATAATGTAGATAAAATATTATATAAATTCAGAAACTTTAAAAAAACAAATAATTTACCAACATTTAACAGGTTTTCAATTCATACATCATAACTGCGTTATACCAAAATTTAAAATCATTGGCATGCATGCACGATCGATTAGAAAAATAAATGTTTATTTAAGTATTTGCATTTTTTTGAATTATATTGATCAATAATATTTCATAAGTCAAAAAATAAAAACAGTGCAACAGAATATAGTAGCAACAGTGAAAATAGTTAAAACAATATATAAACAGTCAGATTACCCCCATCCAGTTAGTAAAAACATTAATTGGAGTAAGTAATTTTTAAATCATTTTTATACCTTTGTTCATAAGATAAATTTTTTGGCATTTTTTCTTGTTTTTTTATGGACAATGCCAGTTCTTATTTTTTTTACAAATTAATAATAAATAATAATAATAATAATATCTTATTACAAACGATATATAGCACACTATATAATGCAATGCCAAATGCACAAAAATACCACTATTTACAAATCGAATGATGTGAGACGGCCGACAATTTGACGATCGACGGTCGGTTTTCAATAATTATCAATTATATTTTTATAATGTTTTTTTTCCCCAGAAACGACAGTGGTCAGTGATGGTCGACGACGGCAAGTGATACCGATAATTATATAAATTTATAGTGGTACAATAATAAATAATAATGATATTTGGTTTCGGCCTTTAAAATAGACACATGGTTATTGGTTATATCATGAAAAAATCGGTCAGAAATAAAAGCGTTATTCAGTTCAAAAGGGCATATTGTATTATATTATATTATTTTAATATAGTTATTTTTAAAATTGTTTTTTAATTTCTTGATTCGCTTCCTAGACGGTATTTTGGAGGTATTGGTCAGCTCAAAATCTTACGACAGGAAATGTGGGTGTTGTCATCAATCATCAAAAAGAGGTCTCATTCTATTTAGTAACGAGAAAATATATGAGTGGTCATGCGACAATGCAAACTCTTTCGAACACTTTTAAATCGCTCCTAGAAAAAATGAAACCACTTAAGTTGACAAAGCTAGGTATTCCCAAGATTGGATGTTTATTGGATGGACTTGATTGGCCGGCAGTAAATCACCATTGTATTTTTCAGAACGGGTATACAAATAACCGTTTGCGTACCTTCAAAAGTAAGTATTATTAGAAGTTAACAAATGTTTTATTGCATTTAATATATATTTTATCTACTATACTTCTTGGCTATCAAATAGAATGCCGTCTCATTACGGCCGTTGGCCCACGTTGCCTACGTTTAGGTTTTGGTCGATCAGTTGACAAACACCTCCGAAATAACGCCTAGAAAGCGAATTAAATCATCATTGTCTTAATCAATATATTATTTGCAAGATATTTGTACTTGAATTCTCTTGCAGTCTTGCTTTTCCAGCCCCGATCCGCAGATCCTCGGCGACGCAATGAGCAAGAGTAACGTCTCTGGGCAAGTTAAATAAATATTCGTCCACTTCTTTCAGAAAACTTGAAAATATTTAATAAATAATTATTAATAAATCTAAAATATTTTCATTGAAGAATATTATTTTATAATAGAATATTTCATATATTTAAACACCGTGCAGTCGTCCCCGGGAAAAAAGTGAACCACCCGGGCGGTGAAGGCAAGCGGTTTGTGGAGAATGTAACACATAGAATTATGCGCATTTAATTTAACCTTTATAATAAAAATGATTTAAATTGGAAACAGTATATACAGATATTGTCACAACCGCCATACATTTTAAATATCAATAATGCTTAAGCTATAGTATCTTACTTAGTCTTAAATATATTTGCTGTTAATGTTATTTAATAAAAAAATAAATGACTTACAATATAACTATAAAACATTAATTAATAACAGTATGTACCATTCTATCTTCTGAAATCGGTTGATTATGAGTTATGACTTTTAACTGCTATTGGCTTCACTTGTTTACACGCGGCTGAATAACTCATAGGTTTTTCACCGGTGTTACCAATCTTCTGTTTATTGGACGCATTTTCATTCGGTAATTGGTTTATATCATTTGTCGAACTTGTGCCAGAACTATTAGCATATTTAATTAAAATTTGTAATTAATATTATTTTGAATTTACGCCATTTGCATAACATTTTTGACCAGTTTAAATATCACAACAGAGTTTTATACATTTAAAAATGTTCAACACGGCTTTAACTTAGTGAAAATTCCTTTAAAAATATAATAAGTAAATAACTAAAAATACTAATGTAATGACTAAATTATTTCAATCGCAAGTACATGTAACATGTAAGCATATTAGCATAAAATCTGTTACTTTTTCTGGTGTTTTAATGTATTGTTTATAGTTTTAAATGAAATATTCAAATACTTATATGCAAAGAAATAATAATATGATACTTCTAGATTAAAAATTAAATTAATATATAAACCTTTTTTGATGAGTTCCGTTGTTATTTTCCAAAGTCATAAAAAATAAAAGTATTTCAAAGTAAAATTATGAAGGATTAAAAATATAATAGCATAGCAATTATAATTATATTTAAATATCATATGATATTTATTAAAATAGGTAGTCAACTTTTATTTTAATAAGTTCAATTTACTTTTGTTTTTCAAGTCTTGTGTAACAACAAAATTATTTTAAGACATACAGTATTAAAATTCGTTACGAGTACAAAATATGAACTGTATTATAAAAAAATAAACTACTAATCAACAATTAAGTAATTATTTACTTTTTCGTTTGTTGGCCTTTGTTCATTTTGTTCGCTGGAGCATTCATCATTTAAATAGTACAAATTCGCTCTTCTGAAGCTGTAAAAAAAGTTACACTATAATACACGATTGGTATTTTTTATTTTTTAACTTTTTTGCGTATTAATTATTATTTTAGTTTTCAGTGAGTTCCGACGAAATACTTAATTTAAGCAAAACAATATGTCACTTTTTTATTTTTTATATTAGTATTTTCATTCTAAATAGTATACACGAGTATTACCAAAGTTTCAAGACAACAAAATCAATAGATCAGACATGGAAGCTGGTTTCTATGGGCCATATGGAAACAAAAAATCGGGTAAGAAAAGCTTTCGCCTATGATTATATTTCAGAAAGGATAAAATTGTTTGCACCGGTATCACAGGAAATTATTACCCACCAACATTTTTACTTATATATTTAACTTACTTATATATTTATACGAGGGGGGTAATAATTTCCCGGCCGTATTTTTTTTCTTTATCAATCGATTATTACCTAACTATATACGAGGGGGGTAATAATTTCCCAGTGTATCAATCGATTATTAATAATAAGTTCTAGTAGGTTATAGTTTTCTTTGTCTTTACATAAATATATAAAAATATTAAAAGTAATTTAAAAATTTTTTTTTTTTATTATTTTTATACATCTATTACAACTTCAAACTGTATGTTATTAATGTTTTTTTAAATAAATACATTTTTCATTTGTTTTTAATTTTTTTTTTAAATTCAAATTTTTTGAAAATAATTGCCATGTTTTATAATTTGTGCTGTATATATAGATGTTTTTAACATTATGGCAGCAGCACAAATTTCCACGTCAGTAGCCCATATACATTAAAAAAAAAAAAAACTTTAACTATTATAAGCATATTTTACAAATACATTTTTGGGGGTTGATTAATAAGAATAACTTGACTATATGTCACTGAGTTTAAAAAAAAATTATTGATAAGAATTTTTTATGTTGCGGTGGCCGGTGGGTTAATTGCGTCTCACATACTTGACCTCAACTTACGTGTCGAATATATTGACGTTTTTTGCGTCCCAAATATAATTTTCAATCAAAATTGCTTTATCAATATTTATTTATTAAAATATAATTTAAAATTAGTATGTATAGTTTTATGAACAGGTCGATGAAATAAAATTAAATTTTTATCAAGAAGAAAAATTAAATTAATTGAAACTCAAATAAGAAAATTTATGAATTTTAAAAAAAATTATTACCCACCTCGTATAAAGATATAAGTAGGTAATGAACGATTGATACACTGGGAAATTATTACCCCCCGAATACATTTACAATGAAACCTCTCCTAACGGACACCTTTAAATAGTGGATACCTCTCAATAACGGACATTTCTAACAGTCTCAGAGGTGTCCGCTATTCAGAGGTTTCAATGTATATAGGTAGGTTATTCCCTTATTTAATCTCTTGTTACATAAGGAAAAAATTACGCCCGGGAAATTATTACCGGGGGGGTAATAACATTTTATAAAAATAAATAAATTGTTACACCGGGGCCCAACAAAACCCAGTTGCTGCAATATCTAATGCACGTTAACTGATCACGCGCGGACACTATATATACTTTGGCGTGTCTACACCGCAGAGCACATTCAGGACAAAACGTTGTCGCGCGGCGACCAGTGTACCCAGTGCCGGATCTAGGACATTTGACGCCCGGGGCTAGTAAAAATGCAGCGCCCTTAACTGTGCACGCCTTATGTAGAGCTACGAGGCCCCCTCAGTGAGGGAAAGAGGGGGTATTTTAATATAAACCTTTTTTCTATAATATTAATAATTTTTATATTATAATAATAATAATTAATTTTGCATATTAAAAAATATAAACATTTTATAAACTTAAATATGGAAACTTTGCTATATTTAAATAATGTACATTGTACATATGTATATAAAATATCATATTTTAAAATGTTACACGTATAAAAACATAGAAAACAAACATAATTAATATATTACATGGTTGTTTTAATTTAACAAATAACATTTTAATATCTAAAAGTTTACTTTTCTAGCCTATTTTGCAGCGAAATCTTTTATAATTTCATCATAATTAATATTTCTTGCAATTTTATGATAAGTTATTAAGTCTTGCTTGCTTTGTAGTAGATCGCAAGTATGATTTTATATATATATGGTTATATTATAAAACTTATATATAATATAGTCATATCATTATCGTAGAATTTCCAAATCCCATCAATCGATTTTTCTCCAAAAACAAAAATTAGATAATATCTATGTTTGACGAATGAATTTTAAAAGATATCTACATCGGACAAAAATAGTTATATAAATTCCTAAATAATATGTAATATTATATTAATTTTCAAGTTTAAAAATTTTAAATGAAAAAAAAATTAAACATATGTACATTTTTAACATACCCATACTGGGGCTTTTTGATTTTCCATAAATTCTAGAGCGCCCTAATACCGACGGCGCCCGAGGAAATGATACCCACTTGCCCCCCCCCTAGATCCGGCACTGAGTGTACCTACAATCAGTGGATGGCCCAACATTGCGTGATCGTTATTCCTCGCTTCGCTGCAGGAAACTGTTCGCGTACAAATACAACGCGAATGGTTGTATTGTGGCGCTTGACCGTATAGTAGAGGTATTCTGGGGCTAAATGTGCTCTGACGTGGACGCGCCCTTACAGAGTTAAATACATACGCGATAATTGGTAGGAACTTATAGATAATCGCTTCCACGCAGTCGCTGCTTCAGGTCTCTCGTCGCGGTGCTTCAATATTCTGAATCTAAGACTTCAAAAGCTAGGTACTGTGCAAAATGTATTCCAGTCGTCACTGAATGAGATTTCCAAATCGGTTAAACAGACTAAGGAAATGAGTTCCCGTGGAGCACAATGTATCTATGGAGACACGTGAAATATATACATATATTATTGCAGAATGTTTTTTTGGCCAACACTATTTCTGAAAATTATTTTTTCTCATAACATGAACCGCGCCGATAGCTACGCTACTGCAACTTGGTCGGTTTTACCCTGTTCTTGTATCATAAAAACTTGCATAGGTGATAAAACGAAAACAGGGCGCAGATTTATATCCTATCCCGCACCAGTAATTTGCCAGGTCTAGCACCACGAGTCGAGAACACAACACATATAAGCTCAACTTTTTTCAACACGAATGGCACGAGTTTAAATAGTTTTTAAAATCGGAAACAAGGCAAGAACCATACCTAGTGCGGATCTAGCACCAATGACGTCATGTGGATTACTCTAGTTGTCATCTAAACCATTAGTTTTTTCATTTAATTGCAATCGATGACTTGCATATGAAAATTGGGGCAAAAATATAACAATGTTGATTTACTAATTTACACTTCGTCATCGGCCACTTCCGCGTATTACGGATTATTATCAAAATATGTATTGTAATTACTAAATCTTATCGTCTTTTTCTTTGAGTTATCTATTTCACAACTGTATAGTAACTGCAACTTCACGGTGAATATTGTTGTACATTTTAAAAAAAAGTATAATATTTTTCCAGCGGTCATTGAATGAGATATCCATGAGGTTCGAGGGGGATGTTCAGACGGCAGACGCTATTTAGTATTTACAATAAAAGAATTATTTTTAATCCGGGACGCAACAGGTCATACTTTTTCTGCGGGCGCACTCGGGACAATAGTTATAATTTATGTGTATACTTTTAATTAATAATGTACTTTTAATTTATAATAATGTAAATTATTTATATATACATGTCAATTTTGTTATTTTTTTAAACTTTTTTAGTAAAAAATAAAAAAAAATATCGCTTCATATACCTATGAAAAAAAGTATATCCGATAGATTTTAACACTGCAGCTCCTATTGAAATACTCTTACTGGCGTATAACATGTAACTGCTTATTGTTATATATTATGTTTTCAGAATGCAACATAAATAAAAATTGAAATAAATAAATGAAGCGGTTCGTAAATTATTATTCTATTCCGATCGTATCTGCACAATGGTGAAGTGTACAATTCAATACGCAGTACAACGTATGTCGTGATGTTAACCGTAAAACAAAAACGGTTTACGTCTAACAGTAAGAAAATTGAATTCGGCCAGCTGTCTGCATGAAAATGTGTTCATAAATCATAGACTATGCTCGAGATAACGTATTTATTATATTTATTTTGTAGTAGGTACCTATATACAAGTGCTACATTTGAATAGTAAATGCGTGTTTCATGTCATGTCATATTTTATAGTGTTGTGAAAAAACTTAAAAGCATTTGTACTAATTTTTCATATGCGTGCACGGTGTACCGGACATACATAATATTAAATTTCTTTTACGTTTTAAATAATTATATTTTACACATTAATCGGCTGGCTCGTGTCTTGGTTTTTTTGAATAATTATAACTCCACACTTACAATTCGATAAAATGACTAATATTATGTAAGCTCGTGCTAACGACACTGAACGTTCAAGACCTTTATTTACACGTACATACATGTAGTACAATTGCACAGTATGCAATTGCCTATTATTTTATTCACTAATTTCTACTTAGATTATTTAAGTGACACGATATCGACCAATCGCGTCAGGGACGTACGCAGAAAAAAGTTTTGGGGGGTGTTTTTGAAAATCAGGACTTTTTTTCAATAAACAAATGAAATTTTATTATGAATATCTTATGATATACTTAAATTACTTTTTTTTTTAAATATCAATATTTATTGTATTAAAAAAAAATCACAGAACTAAATGTAATTTTCGTGAAGTTTCAGCCATTATGTTAAGATGTTAAGAATTATCTTCACAATTAACTTCTATAATAAGTTTATAATGCATATTTTTGAATAATTCTTGATTATTAGATTTTAGAGCATATTTCTTTGCATATTTGTCCGAATGAACATTTTATGTAAAAAAGTAAAATAAAAGTGCATATTTTTAAAGCATTTTTGTACTTTTTTAAGCACATAAGTGCATGCATATTTAGTACTTTTTAAGAACATTAATTTCCGAGCTCTAGAGATAATGTATTATCTATTAGTAATTTAGTATATTATTATAATAATACAACTTGAGAGTTGAGACATAAAATAGTATATTGTCAACTCATCGTGGCCTCGTTCAGATCAAAATAAAAACATTTACGATAACGTCGATAACTAAAACCAAGAAATACGATAATATTTATAATACCCTTATCCGCAGTAATTGTTTCAAGTATAGTTTAGGTATTTCCCGAGTCTATGTACATTTTAGTATTATTTTGTACCCATGTCATTACACAATAAGTATAATATTATTTTATTTCTAAATTCTGTTTTATTTTTTTTTCAATAATATTAAAATAAGAATTTGTTGGTATTAAATTTTCATTTTGCTTTCGCCGGTGTTTCTCAAACACAATGTAATGATATACCTGTCTATTATAGTATAATATAATAAAACAATTAACATCAAAATTTAATAAGAAAATAACCAAACATTTCGGGGAGTGTTTGAACAGCCAAAACACCCCCCTGTGTACGTGCCTGAATCGCGTAGCACACTGGGACAGCATACACCGTATGGCATATAGTGTTCAATATATATTACGTATAGCAGCTGCAATACTTTCCCAATGACTAAAGAACGACCGGGAACTCTTGACGTTAAGTGTTTTTCTTACTTATGCACTTAATTTATATCTACCTATTGTTAAAAACTTAAGTTCTCCAGTAATGCGTAAAATTATAGATTCAACACGCGGCAATAAATATTGACACTGAAATGTTGTGCTTTATAAACACTAAAATCTCGTTGATTATGCATTTTGTTTTCACAATATTATAAAAGTAGCCTTAAAGCCGAAAAGCAATATTCAGCTACAAAGTAAAAAATTAAGCTGCAAGCCATTGCTGTTGTAGCCGTATGTAATTATACGTAATTATTATCAATAAAAAAGTCATTATTAGGAATGATAATTAGTCATGACGACGTCCATAAGCCATCACATTATATTTTACAAAAATAATATATTGTTCTCAGTCCATAGTATATTCACAATAGGCCGTACGTGGTATGTACCTTCGATTGTTTATAAAATGAATCCGATTAATATATAAAGAACACGATTCGAATGGAATGAGTAATGACAGAATGTATGGAGCTACCGGGTCATGTGGAATCTGGATCACTGCCATGGGCGGATAGGCCCACCGGGAAATCGGGATTTTCCCGGTAGGCCCTCGTTAATATCAAACTAAGAGGCCCCATCCCCGAAAATGTAGAAATTAAAATTATCATTTCATAATACCGGTATGAGTGGTAAGATTATTATATAATATTTAGACGTATTTTTATACTACGTAGGACATCGTAAATGGGTGTCATGTAGAACCAATGATAAATCTCTATTTTGTTGTATTTGTCTCTGCTATAGTGATGGGTCTGGACCATTCTCAAAGGGATTTAATGACTGGAAGCATGTATATACTCGAATTAATGAACACTAAACTTCAAAAATGCATATAATGAATGTAGATGCTCATATAATGAAAAAACATTTTTCCTCAGTTGATTCACTTTTAACTTATGGTTATAATTAATTAAGGAAGAAAGAAATAGAAAACAGAAGACAAGTGTTATTTCGTATAATTGATATAATTAAATTAATTGGTAAACGTGGACTAAGTTATCTAGGTAAAACTAATGAAGCTATTTATACTCTTGATAATCAATCCTTGGATAATGGTAATTTCTTGGAAATTATTTTACTAATGGGCAAGTATGATCCGTTTAAATTAGATGATGAAGATTTATCATGCAGTCATAATACCAATATAAATTAATAAACTATATGAATAACAATATATAAATAAACTGTGTAGTTTGCTGCTATGATATTTTGGTGAAATACAATTTATATACAAATGCATATCCCAGTTTATTTATTGCTTATAAATTGATGCTAACATTATCTGTAATTCAAGTAGGTTGTGAAAGAAGTTTTTCCAAATTAAAATACATTAAAAACTACTTGAGAAATACCTTGGGGTAAGATAAATTGGAATGTCTGATGTTAATGAATGTAGAAAAAAATTTGTTGAATAAAATAGATTCAAACAATGTTATTAATAAACTAGCTACTAAGAGTAGTACATTAAATAAACTTTTATCATTTTAACTATTTAATATGTATTTTTTATATTTTTTTATATTCTTTTATATTTCTGTAATTTGTGGGAAATAGTACTGCGAGCGGTTTTTTGTATGTATTTGTAGGCCCTAGTTATATGTGGGCCTTTTAAATATATCCCGGTAAAAAAAAAAGTGCCTATCCGCCCATGATCACTGCAATGATGTTCTAACATTACCAACATAAATTGATATTATAATATATGGTAAAAAGGAAAAACCATTTCGATCAAAGCTCGGCAGCTCGGCTATTGTGTTGAAAACTGGCATTGGCTTGTTCAAAAACGTATCCGTCATGAATTGCATTGTTAATTTTTACTTGCATACAAATTTCAAATTTGTGCTGAAAGTTGAAACCAGTGAAACCTGAAACAATGCATGTTGTGACGTGAAATTAAATCGTGGTAATTCGTGAAGACTAATGTTCGCGAGCCACATACATAAATACAATAAGTGACTATAGAATAAGTTTCAGACCATAGGTGTACGCATATATACTCGTATAGGCAAAGGCGCAGCACATATTTTTAAACGGCCCGACTGAACAATAAGCAACCCACTTGTTTCCCTCATTATGGGTCTAAGAAATGTAGTAAATAAGGAACAAAAATAATATACGAGTAGGTATAATACATTATATTAACATATACTTGTACAATAATATTAAACATAACATAATCAAACCAGTGGATATTTTAAGGAATTATCACTGGGCGACATTAAAAAAAAAAATTCTAGGCGACTATCAAAATCATCATATTATTATGAACTTATAAAAACTTTTCAGTATTAAATATTATAGAAAGAATTACCTATATCTAATAATACCATTAAAACTCACAACACATAAATAAAATACAAATAATATATTATGAGTTAGGTAGATAAATTTATTATTTTTTAAATTTTTTCAAAGAACTTCTGTACATAAAAATGGTCTTTATATGCTTCTTCGTCTGGCAACTTGTATCGCCGTTGTTTCTTTTGTAAAAATCTGGCAACTGATGGTCTAGACTCTAGGATCAAAATGTGCCGTACCACTGCTGTTTAAAGCGATATAAAGACGGCTGTTAATCGCTTCCCTCGAGTAATTGGAGGACTGTTTGTTTGTTTTCAAAATTGTATGGCAAGATACAGCGCGTTCAGGCCCACAACTACGAGGAGTGATAGAAATATAATATAAATATAATATAATTTTTTAGCTTCTGTAATTTGATCAAAACAAATCATGCATTGTAATCCTGATCGTTTTCCCAATTTTATTTTTCTGAGCATAGAAAACGTTTGCATTAACCATTGAACATCTAATTTTGACCCTTTATACCATTCTGTATTTGTACTATTTATCTGAGATTCGTTTACTGTCGTATCTAGTGTACTAAACGAAGAATCAGCGCGTGTACCGAGTGTAACAGAATCGCTTTTATCCCTTTTGTTTTGAAAAATAGTTGAACTACTAGGTTCAATAGATGTAACAAGACTTTGAGATGTAGAAAAAGTTTCAGTAGATGTAATTAGACTTTGAGATGTAGAAATAGTTTCAGTAGATATAATTAGACTTTGAGATGTAGAATTATTTAATTTTAATTGTTATTCATTATGAGATTTTTGAAAATAATAATCTGTTATACGTTTTGCCATTTGGATTTGAATGTAATATTACTTGTGTGATATTATTCAACGTTGTTAATATATTTTAGGGCCACCGAACCAAAGCATATATTGAGTCAATAGATTTGATATCGATATCTAGAGAAACAAAATAAAAACAACCGTACACTAACGTTTTACCAAAAAGTTATAAAAGACAATATAATTGATATGCTTATAAGCATAAGCTTACATTAACGACGTTATATAAATAAATAAATAAATAAAAATAAAATATATTTAGCAATGTTACATAAGTACATAACAGTATAATAGTATATACCCTTATTTTACACGGATGGTTTAAAAAAAGTCATCTGAATGTTTTACGTGTTAATACTGCAACTCTTGAATAAAAATATTATGTATCGATATTAATTCAAGGTTGGGCATTAACGAGTTAAAAAGTTAAATAAAATTAAAAGTTAAGTTACTTATAAGTTATAACCTCCTAGCGGTCGCGCTTATGAGAATCTCGTTGGCGGTCGCTCCGCGGTGTTAACACCGCAATTTTATTTCTTTATTTTTAGTATGGATTTTAGTACTGTTATTTTATTTTTTGCATAATATATGCTAGGAATAATTTACAATGACATTTTCAAACAATTCAATTAATCAAATAATTTAATTTTAACATGTTACACATATTAAAAAAATTAAAATTTGACTAGAAAATTTTTATTTTTAAACATTATTACAATAAAATACTTGTATATTAATTTATAATAAACTTAATAAAAATCTATTTTTAAATTAATTAATTATACATCAACATCTTCATCTTTTCGATTTCGTTGAAGTCACACTCATTGCATCTTACCTGCCGTACACTGTTCACTAATACTTTGGGACCACGTATTGTTGACTTAACGTGCACAAAAATAACGCATGACTATTCCAATATGTTTATAAATACATGATGAAGGAATAGCAGGAAGTCATAATAATCTTATCGATAAATATAATTAAAGGAAACGGTTTTTCAAAAAAGTGCGGTGTAAACACCGCTGGCGCGACCGCTAGAAGGTTAACTAACTTAAATAATGAATTACATTTTTTCCATGTTATATTGTAACATATGAGTTAATTTATTTTATTGTCACGTTAAGTTAATTTTATTCCTAAACCACAGATTAAAATATTTTAAATTTTGTAAAAATTAATTTGAAAAAAAGTAATAATAATCCAAAATATTAAATATTATACTAATTAATAAGTAATAATTTCTAATTAATGCTGTTATATTATTCACAGAAATTCACAGAATGTTAATAATATTACATCAATACGTAAAACGATTGATTGTAAAACTACTATTATTTAATAGTGTTTATAACCAATGGTAATACGTTACACGTAACGTGACCATACGTCCCGCTTTGGGCGGGACAGTCCCGCTTTTGAGCTAAGTGTCCCGCTGTCCCCAAAGAACATAAAAATGTCCCACTTTAAGAAAAGTTGACTTGTGGTAAGTATTTATTGATCACATATTATTATTATTATTATACTTATTAATATATTAGTTCCATTTTTCTGTTGCCATTTTTTTACAAATAGTTTATGTTTTTTTCCAATAAAAAAATTGTTATTTTTCGCAAAATGATGGGGTTTCCTTATTAAAATGTACAGGTGTCCCGCTTTGAAGAAAAAAAAATATGGTCACGTTAGTTATACGTATCATAATATAATAATATTATTATTATTATGTAAGTAGATATGTATATTTAATAAAAGTATTATTGTATTTTGTAGTATGTTATAATTATTGAAAATAGGTGTTGTATTTAAGTTCAAGTATAAAATATTAAGTTTTAAATTATTTTGTACTTAACAAGAGACGAAAGTCGTATTGTACGTTTAAACTGTCGAAAGGTTTAAAAATAAATAATCATTTAGCTAATAGCTTAAAGGAACATGGACTAAAATAAAATCAAAAACAATCAATTTGTAGATATTTGCCGAGACGACTGACGACCAGATGAAACCTGTCGCATTATCGCGTGCCACTTGGAATAAATTGCTTGTATTATTCTATGGATAGGTACCTACTACCTACGGTGAACGGTTACGGTGAACGGTCACATGGGTTTTTTCCATTGCTCGATAATTATTTGTCGAACGAAATTATATAAATTATACGTCATAAATAAATAACAAAATTAAACATAATAAATGAAATAAAATTAATTAAAACTATGTAATAATTTCAAACATCGACATTTTTATAAAAAAAACCGTTGTCGCCCAGTAATTAAATATATCATCTACTAGGCGACAAAAAGTTTTGTCTGGGCGACATTAATGTCGCCCAGTATATTAGTTAAAATATCCACTGAATCAAACTGTAAGGTACATAATCTAATAATGTATTGGAACTGTATTGAACTTTCAATATAAGTCTTTGATTATCATTACTAGGTAACAAATGTTTAAACATCAATTACATCATTAAAATCAATATCAATTAAAAGTTCTTGTTTTACAAATAAAAAAGGAGAACGTCCAACCTTTCTTGTGACATAGTACTTCTTAATTTATTTTTAATAATGCTGAGTTTTGAAAAACTACGTTCACAGCTACAACTAGTGACTGGAATTGTGACAAACATTTAAAGACAGTGAAAATTGTTTTTAAAAATGTCAGATTTACCATACTGTTTTAGTCAGTTGAGTAATTTGTGTACAGAACTTGAGTTTGTACCTCTTGGTGTATCTTCATTTCTTAAGTAGATCTTAAAAGATTAGGTAATTTCACAGCATAAATCATCTGATGAAACTGAAAAATATGTGTATATTGTTTTATACGTTGAAGTTTCATTTTTATTATCTAAGTTAGGTTATAATCCAATAGCAGAGATTATATTTAATATAATAAAATTAATGAATATCTACGGTATACCCATCAGCCCTTTAATTCCAAAATAAATTTTCAGGTTTAGCGAAAGCAGCATTCGCTGTATTCGTGCGCACGCCTGTGGGCTATGTTTCAGACTCAAGGCTAAATATCGTGAAAAACCAAAATCGAAAATGTTTGTCAGTGATAACTGATCATCCACAATTTGATTAGAATTGAAAATAATTTAAATCGATGGTTTTTATCATATCAAGATAATATAATCTAATATAGTCTTACGTATAAATAAATTCTTACACATGCTGACATGCCGGACATGCCACATGCATCATAATGTATTCTTAAATAAGTTGTTCTCGTTAAAGAGTTGAAAAAATATTATACTGTCAGTATCAGGGCCGGATTAAGCACGGGGCCTAGGAGCCCGGGCTCCAGGCCCTGGAATATTTAAGGCCCCGAAGGGGCCTTTTATCTCAAACCAAGTTCAAAATATTTTAAGTTTAAATTTTATTTTGATTATACATTTCTATGATTTTTGTAATTTTATTATTTGTATTACGCCGAGTTACTCGGACTGGAATAATTGATTGCAATCGCCGCACCAGCTAGAACACTACGTTTACTTATTTCCGACAATATTTTGTTATCTGTAGATTTGATATTGAATTATTTATAGTTATACATTATAGTTATGTATCTAGATTGTTTTTGGTAGAAACATACGAGTGTCGATCACCGACCATCATTTGGTCTTTACTAGTGTTAAACTACAAGGGAAATCACTTGATTTGCAGCGCAGAAAGAGCATTTTCAAATTTAAAAAGAGTGAAGAACGAATTGAGGTCTACCATGAAAAATAGCATTAATGACCATAGAGATCTCTCTACCAAAATAAATAAATAAGGTAAAATTATTGTGGAGTTCCAAAAAAAGAAGAGAAAATAATAAAGTTAGTTAATATTATATTTATATTTTGACATTTAAATAATATAATATTATATATTTGCATGTAACGAAAATCGATAAATACTAAAAAAATGTTAAGATATTTCCATATAATCAAATACTTTGTATCATTTTTTTAAAGAAATAAAATTCCGGTATTGGTAATAAAGATTCTAAGGACTAAGGGCCCTTTGGACTTCTAGACTCCAAGCTCGGTAAACTCTTAATCCGGTCCTGGTCAGTATACGACAGTTATGTATCTGTTACTCGGGCACATAGAGTAAATACTAGGTAGGGGCTTCAACCTCACCACTATTTTCCCTTCAAAACTGTATATTTTATAATAACACCTCGGGGGCACATTTTATTAAATTGGTGGTGCGGTAGTTACTAGTGCACCCCCTACCCGCGCCAATGCAGGACTACCGACATCCGGTGGTACCGGATAATATAATATTATTTACACAGAGATTAGTAGTAATCTAGTTTTTCATTTGTTCGTCATATTTATAACGAATTACATTTTTATTTCAATGCAATAAGACAAAAACGACGGTATGTTGATCAAATAACAATTAGGTCGTTTTCAAAAATGTTCACAAACGTTCTACCCCAGCGTTTCCCAAACTTTTGTTTGGGCTGGCCCGGTTATTTATATTTTTCACCTTCGTGACCCACCAAAATATATTACGTTTATCATTGTATAATAAAAGGAAAAATAAAACACTTTTGAATATCTACATAGAATTTTATTATAAAATTAAAGCGTTAATTTATATTTTGAAACTACAATGTAATAATTATAATATAGTTACTAATTGTATTAGTTGACTACTATTAGTGAGAAGTATGAAGCTGTTTATTTTTAACTAGGAACTCCAAGTTTGCTGGAAAGTACGTTAATTTTATTCTTAAGTCCGGTTCGACTTCCAACCGATTCCTGTATTTATTCTTCAGGAACACGAGTGTTGAAAATCCTTCACACTTATAGGTCGAGACAAAAGGCATTAGAAATTCTATCGCTTGTTCTGCTACAACTGGGTACTCCTGACGACAAGATAACCAAAAATCTATTGCTATTATAATGTATTTATAGATACGGCGAATGTCATATTTGGGTTTTTGCCTAGTTGATAATCTCAATAAATATTATTTATGTTGTAAATAATAGTTATTCATATTAATGAATTTATTTTTACTTAAAAGTTTAAATTATCAAACGAAAATGATAAATAACAAATTTAATATGAGAATTTCATTAAATTTTGCGACCCACTGTTTGGGAAACGCTGTTCTACCCAATAGTTTATTTCGACGTTTGATAACAAAAACGGCAGTCGCAGCAAACGTATTTCGATATTTTTTGGCTTTCAATTACATCCGCGGAAGAATCTCGGTGAATCCGGGTTGCACGCGCCGGCATCGTCGCTAAGGAGACGAACCTGTGCGATTCGCACAGCCAGGAGTGCACGTAGGTACCTCGGGTGGGTCCGAGTAACTCGTGGAAAACGTTGGAGGACGTGGCCGCGGAACGCGGCGCGCGTACTCTCGCGTACGTCCGAACGGATCGCGCGCGCCGCCTCGTCGGTAGATGTCGTCCGCCGCCGCCGCCGCCGCGATGGCGCATGGAGGTGCGCAGGGGTGGAGGTAGCTTTCCCCCATCTGTTATCGACACGCTCGCTGCGAGATCGCCACCCAAGGCTCAAAGATAAACGTCTATATAGATGTGCTATCCGTACAAAAACTTTGGCCGCCGCCGTCATTGATTGTGTTAACACACGCGCGACCGTCTCGTCCACTCGTAACATCATTGTTCGATCGCTACTAATACTGTTACTATCATTATTATTATTATTACTATTATTACTATTATTATTATAACATTTTTCGTTCGTGCAAACGCCACTTCTCGTTTTTCTCTCCTTCGCCGGAAATACGGACCGACGTTGCACCGCCGTCACGCGACAACGACGACGCGTTCATTGCTTTTTCCCTCGACGCGAGATAACGAACGCGCGCGTGCAAGCGCCGCACCACCGCAACGCAGTCCGTCGAGTTGTGCGGCGCACGAACACGTTTCCCGTTCCGCGTCCCGCCGCCGACAGCCTTCCTCTTCTGGTCCCGCAGTCCCCGTCCCGGCGCGACGTCACCAAATGTGCCATTCGTGTCCGTGCGCCCAGCCGTCGTCGTCGTCGTCTTAGCCATGATGCACTCACGCGGACCCGTGAACGTCGCTCGCCTGACCGCCGTCACCGCCAGATTGCCAGCCGCTGTCCACCGACGAAACTTCAGCAGCGACGCCGACCGTACGAAGGTAAGTTCGTGGGTCGCGGTGCTTCCGTAGTACACTGCGGTCTGTTCGTCAACACCGTCTTGTACACGTCTAACTCTTGGGTCTCTTCAAGTCCGTATCGAACGGCCAAGTCTGATCGGTTGTGTCTTACTCTATCTCTCGACCATTGCATTTCGAGTGCAGATGTGTTAGCGTTTGGTCAACGGTCTGCTTGTAATAACACTTTGTGTACTTGTCATCGCTTTTTCGAGATCGGTCGTTATACATTTTCAAAAAAAGTTATTAACATTACGTTAGCATCTTTGAACTATTGATTAAAGATAAAGGAAACACAAGTGGTAAATAGTAATGTTCGTTTAAACTCTGTTTTGAACCCAATTTCATGTCTCAATTGAAATGGCTAAAGTTTTTAAAGAAATTAATTACTAGAAACCAATCGTAAGTAATTTCTTTAGCAACTTTAGTCATTTTGTTTCAATGTAATGACAAATGTACATTAGATTATATAATAAATTGAGTAGTACAAAAGCAGACACATTTATAGTAGTTTCTGTAGGTAAGAAATAATCAGTGCAATTATGATATATAGTATGAAATATACCTATTATAAGAACATAATAACATACTTCATTATTTTGTGTACGCACTTAATCCTAGGCATATCTTATGGAATTGAAAAAAGTATGTAAAAATCTATTTTGTTCCAAGATAAAATTTGTGAGTTTCATTATTGTCGCAAATTCTTTATAGGCGAATTCATATATTTTAGTATTTAACTTAATTTGTATTTTCTGTTCATCGTAATTATACCTAAATACCGACTCCATAGTAGTAATTTAACAACTTCTAAAATACTTATATATCTGAATTTAATAAAAAAAAAACTCCTAATTCGCTCACCTTTTTACTGATAAATAGTTTTGTTTTTCTGAAATGCAATAAAAATGTATCTATTGACTCTGGATTATTAGTAAAAATATTGTTCAGCTTATGAATATTTAATTTTATATTTAGTTCACATTAATTAGCTCTTGTTGAATTATGTTTGTAGAGAGGTCTTGTTGTTGGCGCATATATTGACCAATCTGGGAATAACGTAAAACTTACACCAGCTGCTGATCAAATAAACCAAGAAACTGATGGTGCAATAGTTAAAGCATTAAAAATGTGAGTGTATAATATCATAGTAATAAGTTTTAAGATTGGTGAAAGTTTTTATTTTCTATTTTACATTTTACTTTAGTAATCTAAATTTTCATTTTATTTTTAATTACCTACATGTATTTTCTGTGTTATTACACAGCTATCTATGTATATGGATATATTTTCTAGTTTACACTTCATTCTAACAAAACTATATGTTGCTGTATTCTTCTTCTTTATCTACCTTAGTATAGTAATAATTATTATCTTTAAAATAATATCATTGAATGATTATAGTTTAATAAAAATAACCTCTATTCTAAACTTATTAGGTAGTAATCATTATGAGTTTATGACTTTAAATATAATTTTATCATAATATATAATTTTATTTAAAACAAAAAAAAAAATGTACTCTCTGTGTGTACCTACCATAAGCCATCAATATTATTACTAATTGAACTACAGTATAGATTCAATTTAATCTATTCTGTGATTAAATTATCATTGAAAACATATTCATATTATGTACGTCAATTAAATGTTATACTTTATAATTATACTGTAGGCCTTGAAAACTCCTCAATTCCTTGATAGTTAAAGTGTATTATTTTTATTTATACTTTCATTATATTTTTTTACCTTTTGTAAAATCGTAAACTTATTGAATAACTATTGATTTCACTATTACATGCTTAATATTTTCATCATTTTAGCCCTGATTTAAATATTATTTAAAATTAGCTTACATTCCAATAAAAATAAAATTGTAGTGAGTTGTTGTTACAACTTATTTACATAAGTACATACTTTGTATTTATTTGGTATGAATCAAAAATAAGATAACCATTTTAACTAATTGTTTTTACATTTATTAAACTATAGTTATTTTAAAATAATGCTTTGCAAACTGAAATTATAAGAGATAATTGTAGGTACCTATTAATATGTCATAAGTATTAGGCATGATTATTCAAACACTTAATATTAAATGTTACATTTACACTAGCATACATACAACAAATCTATTCCTCTTTAAATTTTATTTATTTAAACATAATATTTTATAAGTAGTTCTGTTCTTTTTTTTTATTGAACTTCAACCACTTAGACAGTTTTCATTTTGTATGTGCTTTTTATAATTTATTTTTTCTTTGCTATTTCTTAATTTAATTTCTTAGCTCTAAGTTCGGTTATAAGTTATCTACAGATTCTTATAAGATGTTAATTTTTCTTATATATATCTATATATTCTTATTAAAAAGCTTAATTTAATATTAATACGCATTAATTTTCTTTTATTAAAAGTTATACACATAGAATTTCTTTTTAAGATTTTGAATTTATGCCTGTATGATATATTAATATATACTAAAAGAAATTATTTCTTATTGTTTCAGTTTGCGACATACTAAAATGTATTAAAATAAAAATTAAAACCATGTCCGAGATAACAGAAGAAGAGAATTCTGGACCACGTCCAGTTAAACGCCAACATCTGGATTCAAATGAGTCTTTATTATCAAACACTACTTCGTCTGATTATTCTTGTCCTGTATGCTACGAATTAATCCATGAAGCATATATTACAAAATGCGGACATTCATTTTGTTACAGTTGTGTGTCTAGAGCTCTAGAAGCAAAATCCGCCTGCCCAAAATGTAGTAACATGTTGTCTGGAGGTATTCGTGATGTATTTCCAAATTTAGCACTTGACAAGTTAGTCAGCAAGTATAAACTATTAAATCCTGGTCGCAAGTTAGAAACCTCTAGTAAATTAGGTATAGTTTCCGGGCTACGTGGATTTGTCACTGCAGAATCGAAGAAGTTAACTTTGTCTGATGTGGATGCTATGTTGGAACTTTTAACTCGTCGTAAGCGTAAACTTGAAGCAGAGTCTGCTTTGACTCAAAACCGATTACTTTATGAGTTCCTTGAAAGGTTGTTATGCGATAAAGAATCACAAATGCGCAGAATCGGGAGACAAGTAGAACTAGTTAAAAAAGATGTGGCTTTTGTCAAAAAAATGTTAAAAGAATGGGAAGCTAAGAAACCTGCAGCTACAGATACAGAACACAACTGTCCCATTGATAAATGTGATAACACCACACCAATCATAAATAGCCTCAATAATTGCATCCCTGGTAATGTTCAACGCCGGCGAATGTGTACACATTTTGATGATTTTGTTGATTGTTATTTTTCATTAAGAGCAAAAGAACTAGTATTTGGTCATAAACATCTATCCGAAGAAGATGGAAATGTTAGAGAAAAAGATCACGAAAAAGGATTGGATGAGTTTCGTGAAAACCTAGTAAAGTTTTCCAGGTTTAATGCCCTTCGGCCCATAGCTACACTGAATTATAGTACAGATATATTCAATAATTCAACCATAGTTTCAAGTATTGAATTTGATAAAGATGATGAGTTTTTCGCTATAGCTGGTGTAACAAAACGTATTAAGGTGTTTGAATATGATAGTGTGTTACGAGATAGTGTTGATATTCACTATCCCTGTGTAGAAATGATATCTGGTTCAAAGATATCATGTGTAAGTTGGAATTCCTACAGAAAAAATACTGTTGCTAGCAGTGACTATGAAGGAGCAGTATGTGTATGGGATGCAGGTACTGGACAACGTACCAGGATATTTCGAGAACATGAAAAACGTTGCTGGAGTGTTGATTTTAACAAAGCTGATGCTGGACTAATGGCTTCTGGATCAGACGATGCCCGTGTTAAGCTTTGGACTCTTAACCAAGAAAGGTCTGTTGCTTGTCTGGAAGCAAAAGCCAATGTATGTTGTGTGAAGTTTAATCCAGTCGGTGCATCTTATCTAGCATTTGGTTCTGCTGATCACTGTGTTCATTATTATGATTTGCGACATGCTAAACGAGCTCTTGCCATATTTAAAGGTCATAAAAAAGCTGTGTCGTATGTCAAGTTCTTGAACGGAAAGGAAATGGTATCTGCGTCGACTGATAGTCAATTAAAACTTTGGAATATGGACGAAGCACATGAAGGTTGTGTACGCTCTTTTGTGGGTCATATTAATGAAAAGAATTTTGTTGGTTTAGCAACCGATGGTGACTACATAGCTTGTGGATCTGAAAATAATTCCCTTTACATTTACTACAAAGGGCTACAAAGAAAATTGTTTACATTTAAATTTGAACCAAGTACAGCAATATTGAGTGCAACTGAAGAAGAAAAAGACAGGCGCAGAGATGATGACGTCAATGAATTTGTTTCGGCAGTTTGCTGGCGGCAAACATCCAACATACTAATGGCTGCTAATAGTCAAGGAATTATTAAAGTTCTCGAACTTAAGTAATTTCTTGTTTCATTTCACACTATCATGCTTAAAGTGTATAAGTTTAAGTTAGTTAAATTTATTGGTTATTTTTATGTGAAATTGTGTAAATTTTAATGTTAATATTTTCTCCCTGTATCATGGAATATGTGTTGAAATAGTGTGATATTTTGTGTTTATATACTTTACTAAAAAAATTAATGTTTTGATTTTATTGCATTATATGGATTTTAATGTAGTAATACCCATATTAAGAAGTGAGTGTATTTGCTTTCATTACCTGTGTCAATGTCCTACATAGTATTTATAATAAATAAAATGTATATTTTTATTATTATTACTTTTATTTTTACTATTAGCTGATGATTTTAATTGTGTTGAAAGTATTTTATATAGATGAATAGTTTAATATGAATAAGAGAGTAAATAATATTAATGAGAGTTTACTATGAATATATATTACATATGACTATAGTACATAATTTTGTTGATTATTTTCTTGTTCCTTAGCGGTTTTAAAAATGTTATTATACGACTAATAAAAATAAAAAATTACTATGATAAATGTACCTTTTTTGTAGTGGCAAAGGTTTTTTGAAACAAGGAAAAGCTCGATTATTTTACAATGTAAGTCCTAAGTACGGAACAATTGCACTGGTTGGAATTGGTAAAGAAGAACTAGACAACAAAGACTACGGAGATGGTGTTGATCCTAAAAAAGAAAATATCCGCAGAGCAGCAGCAAGTAATGCAATGCCATCTTGTTAATTAATTTGAATTTTGTTTACTTTATCAGTCATATTTCAGATGGTTGCAGTAGCCTTTCAGATTGTGGCATTGAAGACATACTTGTATCTGCTATGGGTGATTCTGAGAGTGCCGCTGAGGGTGCTACGCTATCCACTTGGAAATTTCAAGAGTATAAGAAAAAGCAAGATCCAATCCCTAAAATATCATTGCTTGAAGAGACAGAAAGGTTTGTAGAATGATAAACCATCTTTAGTGATCTAGAAAAATATTTTATCTGATCACCCTACTACTCTCTACTTACATTAAGAACAGTCTTGCGTGGCCGATCATCGAATTAACCATTTGTGTCAGAACGTATGATACTCCATGACTACCTACGCTCAATTCATTGGCCATTTAACTTTTTTCTTATTGTGAATAGAATAAATATATAATATTCATATCAGTTATATTCAGTGTAATTATTTACTAATTTAAGTCTGATGTTTTTGTGTTACATAGAGATGCGTGGTGTTGTGGCATTATTAAATCAAACGCTCAAAACTGGTCAAGAAAACTTACTGAATCTTCTGCTAACCATATGACTCCAACTATATTTTCCAAAGTAATTTTTATTGTCTCCTTGAAATAGTTTAATTATATTTCATACGCTTAGCTAAACTGTCATATACAATTATTATAGATAGGATTACCTTCGTGTAAAGTACCAACAGTTAATCTCATTTTGTGAAATTGTTTAAACTGAAGTAAAAAAATTATTCCAACTGTGTAAGTGAAACTCATTAATATATTTAAATGTAATACGCAATATTGTTAATATAAAAATTCAAAATAAGATGCTGATTGTAAAAAATTAAAATATACCTTAAAGTAGTTAAAATAAAATGTGTATGTAAACAATTTACACATTTGTTATAAAATATTAAAACAGTCAGAAATATTACCTTTTCAAGGTAGAACAATTAATTATGTCTGTGTATTATAATATTAATTGTTATTAAAATGAACTTAATATTTGGAAAAATTACAGAAATTGACATTGTTCAATAGTGTCAACAATGTTGTCTTACATCATTAAGAATATTCAATATTGATTCATTACCTCCTTCAATAAAACAACAATAAACAGAGTTAAATTAATATTTAAATATTTTATTTATACATTTTTGAAGTATGATTAAACATTAGTTCATTATTTGTGAAATGTTGAAATAAAAAAATCAACCATAACCAACTTTTTGACAGAATATTGTCATTTCACAAAACATATAAATATAATAAATACTATTTAAAAATCATTCACAGATATAATATTATATGACAGTTTTATATTTATAATATAAAGATTATAGTCTCTGAAATCATCAAAAATAACTATTGCTATTGATTACAGACCAATCATAGATAGCATCAGACAAAATGATTATAATAATCTAGGGGCGTAATATAGATTTTATCTAACATCATGAGTCATAACTTAGGGTTACACTTTTGATAACCAGTAGGCGATAATTGCGTAGATAATAAATTAATTTATATATATTTTTCTTTAATTAGATTTTATTTAATACTTTCTTGTGTTAATTTTTGTTTACAGTTATTTATTTGACGTTTAAAAATCTAATTGTTATTATTTAAAATATAAATATAATGACATTTAGATCAAAAACTTTTATCAAACTTTGTTTTTATACCATATTTAATTGAACTGAAATGTTGCCGTTAGGAAGTGCAAGAAGTACTTGGAAAGAAAGGAGTCGATGTCCTGATTCGGGACAAAAGTTGGGCTGAAAAACAAAAAATGGGTGGTCTATTGAATGTTGCCAAAGGTAGCATTGAATCTTTAGCATTTTTGGAAATCACCTATTCGGGTGGGAACGAAAATGATAAGCCCGTAGTCTTGGTTGGTGAGTTAACATGAGTTTTTCTTAAGTTGTATCAAGTGAAAAGTAACAAGTATCATCACTATGTTAAACAGGCAAAGGAGTGACATTTGACAGCGGAGGTATATCAATCAAACCTTCGGCAGCTATGGGGGACATGCGAGCTGACATGATGGGCGCTGCTAATGTAGTAGCGGCAATATCAGCTATTGCAGAGTTGAAACTTCCAATCAACGTTATTGGTGAGTTTGAACTAGCTCAATAGTATGTTTTAATAGTTGTTTACTAATACATCTCAAGAGTTCACACACTTCTGTAAGACATAACCGACTGACTAAAACTTCCATGTTTCCATAGGACTGACTCCATTGTGTGAAAACATGCCAAGTAGTAATGCACTGAAGCCAGGGGATGTTATCGTTGCTATGAATGGTAAATCCATACAAGTAGATAACACTGATGCCGAAGGCAGGCTGATACTTGCTGATGCTCTGTGTTATGCGGCTAAGTTTAATCCACAATTTACTCTAGATCTTGCTACTCTAACGGGTAATACTATTAATATTAAATTGTATGTAAAATTCTTGTTATGAAATAGAGGGTGTCCCACTGGAATTTAAACAGACGTTAACAATAGTTTGGTAAATATAAGTGTATTATTAAAGAAGTTAAAAAATTAACTTTTTATTTAATAACTTTTATAAATTTAAAAAATAGCCATTCTATAGGGCTTATTTTTCTGAAAATTTTAATTGTATAACTTTCAGTTTTCATTAACTTCTTGATTTTTAATAATATTTCTAGCTTATAAGAAAATAATGTACTATTTACACAATTTTAAATATAATTACATTATCAGCAAAACTTATCGGAAAAATGACAAGATTATAATTAAATAATTTCTTTGAAAACTAAAAAAATTATTGAAATCATGAATCCAAATGAAAATGAAAGTTGAACTGTCAACATTATCAGAAAACAAGCTCTATGAAATGGCTATCTTCGAATTTCACAAAAATTATACAATAAAAAGTTAATTTTTTAACTTCTGTAATAAAATACAAATAAATACTCTTATATTTACCAAACTATTGTCAACAAAATTGAGTTTTCCCAGGGATGCTAATCATAAATAGAACTTGATTATTTCTATTAATATGGGAGATATCGCTCTCTGTAAGTTCTGGTGGGCTAACATGTATATTGCAATGTGTGTTTTCCTGAGATAAAAAATGAATCGCATCAAATTGTGTCCATGATGTTCTGTTAGGTGCAATGGTAGTAGCCATTGGTGAAGCTGCGTCTGGAGTGTTCAGTACATCGGACACTTTATGGGCCGATCTAGAGAAGGCTGGTCATTACACAGGTGACAGAATGTGGAGATTCCCGCTATGGAATTATTATTCGTCATTATTGCAAGGTATTCTTATCAATTTAATTTAATCAATTAGGGTCAGCCATCGTTATTAAATTTTAATTTAAATGATTTAACAGTGTGTCTGTAATTTTTTTTATCGCAGGTTATTCTGGTTTCGATTTGGATAATATAGGAAAAGGCACTGGAGGTGGTGCTTGTAAGGCTGCAGCATTTTTAAAGGTCTGCTAGTTGAATTTAAAAAATAATAAAAATAATGAACAGAAACGGTGTTAATTAATATTATTTGATTATAGGAATTTGCACCTCCTGGCAATTGGGTTCACATGGATATAGCTGGAGTGATGAAACCAAGTTCTGAAAGTGGTTCATATATTTCAAGTGGAATGTCTGGCAAACCAACAAGAGCATTAGTACAGTTAATTTCAAACCTTTCGAAAAAAACTTAACTTATATGTTTCAATTGCCAACGCATTTATTGCTATTAGTTATATTATTAAATATGAAATGTGAATGAGTGAATGATATTTTTAATTGCAAAAATTAAAAAAAAACCTTTTTCACAATATTATTGTTTGTTTTTAGTTGGATTATCAATTCCTAAAATAGTTTAATTTTACATCTAATCGAATAAATTATCATAAGACTACATGTACAAAGTTACTAATCAAGTTACTTTTCAACTGATCATGATTTGTTAGCTATTATTCACATCCAAAGTCAATCACTGTGCGTAGCTTAACTCTTGTATAAATGTAATCCAATTAAGTGTTACTATGGCATTGTTGTAATTCAAGTTTATTCTGGTATGCATAAGTAGTTTAAATTTACTCAAATTCAGGTACTCGCTGTTTATTTTATTCATATTATTTAGTGATATGAGATACATGTTTGTTCATAATACTTTCACTGGACCAATATAAAAACATTTCAAATATTTGAGTTTTGTTAGTGAGTCAGATTCGGACAGAGCACTTTTACAAAATAAATATACGTTATTATAAAAATATTGCAAAATGTACTCTTGCCTTTAAATATATGTATTCTAAATATTATAGGATAATGATCAAATTTAATATAAAGTGTACAATTTTTATTTAATACTTTTAAAATTGGATTAAAAAGATAATTATTAACAATAAACAACTATATTGGTCATATGCCAACCAAAATAACTACTAATTTGACATATTTAATACAAATCCATTTTAATAACACACAAAGTGGCAAATTAGTTAAAGTTTTAAGTGTAGGACTGCGTCAATATACTTAATGATTTACCTTATCGGCCAATGATAATGCAAAAGATAATCTAATCAGCAAAAAATACCCTGCACGTTTGTCTTAGTTGCAAGTGTGCACCAAGAACTTTTTCCGCAGTTAACATGAATACAATTTCAGCACAACTTACTGGAATTGAGTTAATCTCTATTTTCGTTCAATGTTGGTACTCTTATGTAACTATTGCTTTTTGGTTAGCATAAACAACTCAATCGAACATTTCAAGCTGTCTAATTTAACGAACAGTAATATTTTGATTAAAAGTTAAATATTGCTAATTAACATTTTCATTATATGTTATCATACGAGTCATAAAAATATAATAATTTTAGTTCCGAGTACCAGTCTGCGTAATGGCTAAGATCTGGAATATGTGATGATCTAAAAATACATAAAAAAATGCACAAAAAAAAATGTATAAAATAATATAAAAATGTTGGATAATTATATTGAAAATGTATTAAATAATACTATATATTGTATACTATACCTAATAATTTTTTTTATATACCTACTTTTTTATAAGTACTTGAAAGAAAAAATGAAACTGTACAATCTACATTTTCTAAATATTTTCAAAATAATTTAACAGCGGTTACATGTGTTTTTAGATAGAAAAACTTCTCTGTACTTCAACATATGTGATGTGGGTGTATTTAAAATGCGTGTTATCGTTGATATTCTTATCATCTGGTAAAATACCTAGAATTTAGATTCTAGATCGTTTGAATTATCTTCTCTGTCTAATATTTTTGAAATTTTTTTCATTGTATTGTAACCGGTGTTTTTTTCAAAAACTGTTTCGAATTTGATGACCAATTAGCCTGCTGAATATTAATTTTTCTGCTTCTATGATTTTCATAGTACCGCCTGAATTGTATTACAATGAAGTGAAACTTTCAACGAGACACATGCAAATAAATGTAAAAAAAAAAAAGTCTGAAATATGCATAAAAAATACTAAAAGATTGCCGTAAAGCATAAAATTCTATGAAAACGCAAAAAATGCGAATTATAAATTGCACCATTAGATTCTATGCGCCGTGCATTAAATGTGTCTGTGGAGAAAAGCTACGCATTAGAGCAGAAGAAAAAAAGAAAAGCAAATGCATCAAGTTCTGGGGCCGAATAATGACCGTGTGTTATTGCTGCTTATCGTAGTCACGAGTAGTGTAAAATAATTTGCTAACGGTGTTAGTCACAAGTCTTGCAGCGCCGTTGCTTTTTTCAGCGACCGTGTGCCAATACTATTCGTACAACATGTTACACGTTTACTGTACTCAACAACGGTACGGCGCGGACGGATTGAGCCCGCAAAAATCGTACGATAGGCAACCAAACGCGCATCGCAGCCAAGACGTATTATTAATAGTTATTATCTCACGTTCTCTTGTAGGCGCGGTGCACGATGGTTGCCTATTGTGCAACGAGTGCGGCCGACTTGAAGTTACCACTCGTCCATACCGCGGTTGAGCGCTCCGGGCGAATTACCTTTTCACGGTCCTGTACGGCGGCGATTCCCAAACTTTTTCAGCCTCGGAGCCTTTTGTCAAGGAGAAATTTCTCGTGGAGCCCCGAGAAATATTTAACGTCAATTTGCATTTACCCGTGTTCTATGAAGCATAATTAACACGAACCGTATACGTACGGCAGTCAAAATAAAATTATATTTATGAATAAGGGAAACAATAGTTTTAAAAGAACTGGAGGAAATATTGTTTATTATTGAAATCTACAAAATTATTACATTTTTGTGGTACAACGAACGGAGCCCTTGGGAAACCATTGCGGAGAACAGAGTTTGAGAACCGCTGCTGTACGGGGAAACTGTGCTACGAGAACGCACTTGCACGAAATACAAGTACAGTAATCCCTCGGTATCCGCGGGGGTTAGGTTCCAGCAAAGTTGCGCGGATATCGAAACCGCGGATAGCGAGACCATAAGTATGGGTATAATAAAGATACAATTTCATCGTATGTATTAATAAAATGTTATCGCCGACCCAACCGCGGATAATCGAAACCGCGGATAACGGGGGATTACTGTATTTCAATCCAAAGTTCAGAGCACAATGTTCCACGTTCCAACGCTGCGCTCCACAGGGATTTTCAGCTACCCGCAATAACAGGGTACGTAAAAAAAAAAAAAAAAATAACAGTTAACCTCTTCAAAATTCCGCTAGCAGTGCGAAATTCTACACTCGAAGCGACCCATCGTCTCAAGCGTGGACGCCCGCACGGCCACCTTATTTCATGGTTCAACCGTTTTGTTAGTGGTATCTTCACCGTGGAGCTCATTGATATGTTAGCTGTACCGGTTGAAAATTGTAAAAATCGTAACATTCTCGTCTCGTATTAATGTATAATATTTTTATCGCTATCTGTTTTTCCTAATGTTAAAAATGTTGTGATATCGTTCAATGAGTTTAAACGACCAAGTCAGAGAAACTTAAGTAAATAAAAAAATTGTAAAAAAATCAAAAAAAACATTTTCACGTGCACAGCAAAGGGTCAGCTAGAATAATTAGCCGACTCGCATGAAAAAACAATCGAATTTGAATAGGACAGTTGTGTTCAATGTCGGGCAGGTTAAACATTTTTTTCCCACCCAGTTTAATTAAGTTGATATGCGTTTGGTTAAAAGTTAATTGAATTTTCGGTCAACTTAGTCGAGTTTTGAAGCGAGTACACAACTTTTTTTTACTCTTTATCAAGTTGAATAACACAACAGGCCTACTCTATTTGTTATCAACTCGTACGTAACTCGTAAGCACGGTGTTACTACTGCGTGCTACGTAGTCACTACTGATAAAATCACTCGCTCACGCGGTCAAAATAAAAACAATAATGTGATAAATAACATTTTTGTCTTCGTAAAAAAGTCAACACGCAAATTTATTTAATTTGTATTCTACTGTTGCGCGTTTTTTATTCTGACCAATTATCTTTTTGGCGTTGCGGTTCAGTTACCGATCGTTTCCTGTTAATCAGCAACGGAAGAAACGCACGGTGCGATCCAACACCAATGTTTCTCTAAAGGTGCGTACACACATTGTGCGACGTTCGAAGTGAGCTCACTCGAACGCGAACGAGCACGCATGAGCATTCGGACAAATTCTGTTTGTTCGTATGGACACAAAATATATGGCACGAAATATACTATGCGTAGCTGTTCGAGCCCGTTCCAGAGCCGAGCACAGTTGTTAACATACTTTAGTATCGAAACGTAGTGTCATGGCTTAAATACAAACAATTCAACCGTATTAACAATTTATTTATTTATCGGTGAATTATGAATAATCATTTACAAGTTGCAAGTGCAGCATTTATTGTAATGCAGCGGTTCCCAACCTTTTTAGTTTCGCGGACCACTAATTTTGTAAAAACATATTTGAGGCCCACCCATACCATACCTATATACGGTTTCATAAAATTATAATATATAATATTTAATATTATACCTATGGCTCGCGGCCCAAGGGTTGGGAACCGCTGTTGTAATGCACCAACCGATGAAAAATAAAGAAAACAAAGTTCGACGTAACAGACGTTTTTGGAGATCAAAACTTTCCATCGACAATGAGAATAGAGGAGCTAATTTATTAAATAGTATGCAGTCTGATGTACGCGATTTCCATTTTCAACATTTTACGAGAATGTCATCAGCTGATTTTGAAAAAAAATTATTAATCTCATCGGGCCAAAAATAATCAAGCGAGATACGAGTATGCGTTCAGCTATTTCGGTAACAGTTAGGCTAACGCAGGTTTTAACGCACGTTTGAATTGATTTACCGACCAAAGGACGACACCAATTCCTGGCGATAATCCTTTGAGCATGACTGAAAAACCGACAGTGATCGGCTCGCCGTGCGAGTCTATTCGACCTCTTCAGCGAACCCTCTCGAACGCTTGCGAATGCTTGCGAACGTCGTCTACACCAGTGATCTTCAACCGGTGGGTCGCGACCCATTTTTGGGTCGCGTAAGCTTTAAAAATGGGTCGGCATTATTATTTTTTTTAAAATAAAAATCAATTTTATAAAATGAGACGAGTAAGAGGTATAAGAATATTTTTTTAATTGTTAAACTTAGAATAATAATAAATGAAAATACAGTTCAAAAATTATGTATCCACAATATTATGTAATTTATGTTTTATAGTATAATATTAAAATGGATATCAAATTATGGTATGATTTTACGTACTACGACATGGAATATAATAATTAACGATTTTAGCTTTTTTTGTTTTTCTACAAAGCTAACATGGGTCGCGAAAAATGTAGGCCTAAAAAAGTGGGTCGCGAGTCCAAAAAGGTTGAAGGCCACTGGTCTACACGGTCGCATGGTGGGTCGCACGCGAACGTTCGTGAGCTTTCGTTATTTTTGTTCGCTCGTGTGTACGTCTCGGTTGCACGTCGATCGTTGCGCGTTGAGCGAGGTGCGCACAATGCATAGGGTTGCCACATTTGGCTAGGGTCTTGTCGGGACATTGTAGACATTTTAGGATAGAGTGCATTCAAATACTCAATTTTGAAAGAATAATTAGAGATCTTTGTTTTAGAAAAATTCTGAGAACGAACGAAAGTGACCGACGTAAACAAGCAATACCTAACGATTTTTATATTATCGATATGACCGATTTAATTGAATTTTAATCGCATACGTTTAGTCGTACAAGAACATGTACAAGTTGAAAAACATTTTTTTGTTTTCGATCATGTCATGCATATTTGTATGCGATAAAGCGAAATTTGCAATGCACAGTTTCAATCGGGACATTTTGGTTTTTTGTCGGGACAGAGAGCTCAATATCGGTGACAGTTCCGATATATCGGGACAGATGGTAACCCTAACAATGCAGAGCGTTACTTTTGAGCGGTGTGGTTCATTTTATGTCTAGAACATTTAAGAATATGAACATTTTTTATACATTCATAATTTCAGTGTTCATCATGTCGTTCACCACGGTGGATCGTATGATTATTTTCTTAGACAAACCAATTTTACGGAAAAAATTGTTGGAAAAGAAAAGGGTTGGAGTTCATGCCATTAGTCGTACGTACGTACGTCGTGGTATGAGAGCACAGAATGTTATGGACCTCAGAAAAGCTCCATCGAGATTATCAGTTATATTAAAGTTCCTAGAATAATTATTGTTGTTGTCGAGCCACGTGTTATTAATTAGGACTATTATTACTATTATTAGGACTTTATTAGAACTTTATTAGAACTATTATCCACTAATATACTAATATATTTTTAAGTTTTCAATATTTGAAATTTTTTGGTGTAGTTCACGAAAATATCAGTATATTTCATGAGCGTCGAGCGTCAAAATTCGAACACGTTTGATTTGTGACGCTCGCCGATTGTAGTCAATGTACGCACAGTGATATAAATTGTATGGGTTCAATTTTTTTTCGCAACGTGACCTTAACAAAGCATACACTATTGACTATATAAAACACGGTCTCCGTTGTTAGCCGGCGTTATCATAGGTTAAGTACATAATTGACGACCCATGTCAGTATTTGAAAATGATAAAACGAGTTTATTTTGATCACTGATGATTGCCGATAAGTTATTTTGAACTTTGGGCGACTCGCATCTAACGTTGACTGAGACACTCTTTGACGTGAAACGAAATCGATTGAAATATCATAGGATAGAATATAATATTAAAACAACATTTTCCGACTCAACTTAACCGACGAAAATCGAATTCATTAAAAGTTAACGGAAACCCATGTGCGACTGGTCAAATGAACTTTTTACTTGAATTTTAACTTTTGAAACTCGTCAATCCCCGGCGAATGGTCGGACGAATTTCGAGTTATTAAAACGAACCGTTACGGCGGAACGTGCCAGTCCTCGCTAACACATGATATGCTCGCCGACGGAAAATATCTCGTTTCATCGGCCATTCGCTCATTATAGTCATTATACCCGCAACACGGCGCCCGCGTAAATGGGTAACCGTAACAATGTAACCGTCTGGGTGTACTCCAGCAATCGGCGCCTGTCTCGAACATTAATGCGCGCGTTATACGTTATACACATTTATGTTTTAACCCGCGACCGAATATCGGTCTTAATACGGTATGTCCTATGTGAACGCGACCAATACGATTCAATTATCGGCCGTCAATGCGATTATCGCGGTGGTGTCCTATGTAATAAATTATTACTAATAATTAGGGAACGGATTTGAATGCAAATTGCATTTTTTTCTGAATGCTCGAAAACATTGGTTTCCAAGCAAAAAGTTCATTTCATACATCAAGGAATTAAAAAATGTAACTTTTATTTTGCATTTTTACAGCATTTTTTGCATTTTTAATGCATTTTTATGGTTTTTAAGTCATTTTTTCAACATCTTTTCAACATTCATACTAAAAAAAATAAAAATGCCTAAATATGTATTATGTTACGAAATTACCAAATTATTGTTGACCCGCATTAAGGTAAAGATAAGATAAGCTATTTATCTAAATTGTACAGAAGATAATTGAGAGTTAATTTATTAAAGTTTTATTGTATTTAAATATTTTTTATCAGATTTTTCATAGTAATGTGTTTTTTTTAAAAGTTTTAAATTCAAAATTGTGTTTTTATTGAATATAAATACATTTTTAAAGTTTTTTAGGGCATTTTTTTAGTGCATTTTTTGATGTTAAAGCATTTTTTTAAGGCATTAAATCGTATTTTTTTAAGGCATTTTTCTTGTTTTTTAGAGCATTTAAATCCGTTCCCTAATAATAATATACGACGAATCCGATAAAAATGTATGGTGGCTTTTGCGACGGTCCACTAAACGGTCGTGTCCAGTATATTGTTTTGCAAGTTTAAATCTATATAACTTGTAAAGTTTAATTATTAATATATATAAGTAGTGACTACTTTGTATGTTGAATATGTCTCTGCCATTAAGTATATTAAACAAAATTATTTTGACTGAAAATGCAACAATAAAGTATTTATTATATAAAATGTATGTAATAAATTCCAAAATGTATATTAAATAAATGTGAAATTATAAACATTTATATGTTCAGGTATAAAAAAATGAAAAGTTGTGGACTTCCGAAATTAATAACTCAATGTTTAAAAATTTTAATAATTAAATATTATATTTAAAATATATAAAATATAAAATTTTAAGTACACTAAATAGTACCTATATTAATCGTATAGAATACGGTGATTGCATCAAAATAATCGTTAATAATCGCACGACGCAACGACTAAAAACAAACTATTTTGTTTTTAAATCCGTGCGACTAATCGCATACGAAAAATCGGACGCATCGGTCGCATTTATCGTGTCACGTAGGCCACTTCCGTTGGTTTTGGTTATCTTGTTTATTTGAAGAATCGCATTGGTCGCGTCGTATTGCGATCACATAGGACAGGGATGGCAAATCCATGGCACGCGTGCCCGAGGTGGCAAGCCAAAAGATTTTGAGGGCACGCGAAAAATTAAAATATTTTTGTGAAAAAAAAATTCGTTATTCTGAGAAATTAATTAGAAGAAATTCAGTGTGATAGGGCTATAGGCAAATCGATCGTAAACATAGGGAACAAGATTTTGAATGCGTGGAATGAAATTCCAAAAGATTATTCCACTTTAAAAATAGTAGCATTAGCTTTTTTATTTAGTTTTGTCTATTTTTTCTTCAACATATTCATGCGAGTCACTATTTTCAGAAATGAATTTTATAAAATCTGATTTAAGAAACCGACTAACTGATGAATGAAGTGCAGCATGTACTTAATTAAAAGTTACTAATTATAAGCCAAATATCAACGAATTGGCATCAACTATTCAACAACAAAAATCACATAAAAAAAAAATAATTAACAAAGTAAAACATAATATTATAATTGTTTGTACCTAAACCAACCTTTTTTATACTAATACATTATTATACAATCAAATAACTACAATTTTTTTTTACAATAATGAATATAACAAAATATTTTTCATGGCACGTCCGAGCAAAAATAAAAGGTAATTTTCGGCACGTAGTGTTCAAAAGGTTTGCCACCCCTGACATAGGACATACCGTAAATGCAACAACGGTCGGTCCGCCGCTCGATCATCTATGCGCGGAAAAATTTTTTTTTTTTACTCGACATTTTTCCACCGTCGATTCATTGTGGTTGTCCTTTGTTCTCCGAGAGAATTAATTAACAGCAACACGCGTGCACGCGTTTTAATTATAGGACGTCTGCAGTACTACTCGTATAGCTGTTCACGCGAATTCGCCCGAGTCGTCTAATCACTTTTCGTTAAGACATCAGTGAATAGAACACGTTGTCGTATCAAAATGTTCAACGAAACATACGCGTACTGACACAGTAGTTTTATGAGTTCTAATACTTTTCGCATAAACCGTTATTCCACCTAACTCGAGAACAAAATGTAACGTGTTATCAGTAATCAATTGTCTAGGAGAATTTAACTCGGGCATAAAACACCCTCCACGATACACCCTATCATTTAGGAACAAATCCCACGACGGTTAGATGAGTAGTTTCCGAGATTTCGTGATTTTATCGATTTTTATTAAAATTTCAAATCCAAACGCTTATTTATAAAAATTGTGATCATAGATTTTTCCATAAAAATAAGAAAAATGCACCATAAACATTGTATACAATTTTAAAATTTCAAAATCAACCAAAATTTTTTTATTGATATTTTACTAAAAAAACCAAGACAACTCTCGAATTTCAAATGACTATAAATAGCACAAAAAATCCAAAACTGTTTGAAATTTACACCGTACCTAGTAACTATATACATATTTGGTGAAAATTACAAATGTCTACAATCATTACTTTTTGAATTACAATGAAAAATAAAACCAAAATTTTGTAAATGTTGCTGTTTTTTTGCAATATTTCGGCACTTTTCCGCAATTATTAGGAACACTGTTGCAAAATTCAAAAAATGACCTCTCTAATGCACCAACTATACAACATATGGGATCGGAAATATGCATTACATCTGAATAACGTTTTCTAGGAAAATCGTAATGACATATAAAAAAAAAATCCACACAGCATGGTAAAACAAATACATTCTTCGTTCCACTCAAAATCTAAAATCAGTTAGTCACTTTCTAGATATATTGATATACATTTTTGGCCACAGTCTGGACTCCATACCGTCTAAAGCGACCAATTGTTCGTTTATTGCTGAGGCTTATATTATTTGGTGATAAATGATAGTATGATTATTGTCGATTTCGGTAGTTTTGGACATTATAAAGTGCAGAAAGTTACAACGAGATAAACGCAACGATAATGTACCATAGCCGTTGCTATTTTTTTTCAATACTAAAATTACATATTAAGTTCTTATTGAACACGGGTAGGTACGTAAGTTGAACCACATTTCCAATTACGTTTATTTGAGCTAATAATATTAAATTAATTAATTCGAATTATAGAGGTTTATCTGTCCAAAATATTCGATTTGCAGAGTGTTTACCGCCGTCTCTCTCTTTATTATTTTCGACTTACCGAGGGGATTGAAATACGTTTGTTTTCTTCAAATTATAGATGTTTTCTCCAAGGCCCGAGCGTTTAATTACATTTATAAAGGTTATCAAACTGTCGATAGTTCACTGTTTATTTTTTTTTAAATGTTTTTCTTCCGTACGACATTTACACAATGAATGCATATTCACACAAATATTGGAACATTATTAAGTCTAAAATCAATTGAATATTATATTGATTGAATACCTAATAGTTGTGTCGTAATAAATACTATGTATTACGTTCTTATATATTTTCAAACTGCAATGAAAAAAGGAGATTTGCGGTTGAGCTGACTGTTTTTGAAATTGTTTAAACAGAAAATACTCATTCGCCTTACAAAACTGTTGAAAATAGAAGACTGAAAATGTAACGATTTTTCTTTCGATAGAAATTAATCGTCATTCGAGCAAACAATATTTTGTATTTTGTCATTTCTAATGAACTGTGGGAAATAGGTAAAAAGAAAATGTTTCTCAGTTTAATAGCACAAAAATTTGCAATCGACTCAGATCTATATGCGAAAAAAAATAAAAATAAAAATAACTCGTAGAAAATATTTCAACTATTAAATTAGAAATATAAGTTGCCAAAATCGTAAAATTACAGTATGATCAAATTTCAACTGGTATTGTATGCATTTTTGTTACGAAAACGTTGTTTATTGACGATTATAATATTAGTATTGAGTTTGATAAACGGTTATCGTATAATAAATATTACTTGTCAAAAGGTTAAAAATCACTATTTACATTATAAATACTTTAAAATATATTAGTATGTACATAATGTCGTATGAGCTGTGTCTGGATTCGTCAGTCGGTTCTTTTTTTCTTTTTTTTTTTCATAACTTATTACAAACCCGGTTATGACAATGCATTCGAATGTTTTATGCTATTATAACCAATTAATATTGATTGTTATAATATCGTCCTGTAATCCGTAGTATAGGTATTGTATAGTACGATTTCTGTACCGAGTACGTACAATTGTATTTTATATTCCTTATTATTAGGTGGAGGATATATATTACCGCTGCAGGTGTCAATTATAATATGACTACTATAAAGTTACTGCTCACCGGAGTACAACGTTAAAAATTGCAAAAATAACAACTTATACTCAACCATTACTTTGTGTGTTTTTCTGAATAAATCGCCTTTTAATTACAAAAGGACAAAAAAAAAACCCAACACGTACAGTTTATACTGTCACGTATCCTAATTCCCAATAAAAAGTTACTTAGGTAAAGTAATTTCTTTGCTATAGAAAATATAATGTATATTTTAGAACGTTCTTTATAGCTTATATTTTTACGAAAGCTCTACATAGTCTATAACAGGGATGGCAAATCCGTGGCACGTGAAGAAAATCTGAGAGCACGCAAAAACATGAATTGACTATTATATTATACTTTATTTTTAATATTAAATGATGAGACCGCGGTGTTTGCACTTTTTCATTATTTAACTGAATAAATAAAATACTTCTGATACATATAGGGTGATTTTTTAACCATGTCCATGCCTTTTTTGGCCGTAAAAGTGCTTCAATTTGGATTTAATTTTAAAAAATATTCAAGTTACCATGAGAGTATGAGACACACGTTTTCTATAACTTTACTTTTTCATGTCAACTTAAGGCTGCCTTCCGGCTGTACAAAATTTGTTTTTCAAATGGAAACACCATATTTTTTACGCAAATTATCATCAATTATCGATGCACATATTATGCGATATTATCTTCATCAAAACTCAAAAGGGTATTACCGGCTGTCAATTCGGAAACTTCCGGTTAAATTCGGAGTTTTTTTTTTTCTCTCTCGCTCCACCGATTTTAATTTCTATAGATCCTATAGACTATCGGCGACGCAAGATGTTTTGTTAGAAGCTAATTCTTTACAAATGTAATATCTAATCAACGATCGGAAAAATAAAAAAAACTTTTTAGTCGCTCGTCGCAAACACAAAACACTCGGCGTCGAGTAGGCACACATTATTATAATTTATAATCAACGATGAGTCAACACTGGATTTGTTCTCGAGTATAGAAAAAAATAATATGTTTCGAACCCCGCCATGGACCCCTCGTGAAGAGTCCGAGTCCGAGTCGAAAACCAGTTGTTTTGAAGATCAACGATAAAGAAAAAAATAAGTGCGTCGGGAGAGAGGGAGAGTGAGAGAGAGGGAGAGAGAGAGAGAGAGAAAAACTAATATTGAAACGCATATAACAAAACATATATAGGCTTTTAAGTGCAACAGGATTTAAAAAAAAAAAATAATGGAGGTGCATTCCTCGGTAACATCAACCCGTGTTGTATTGAAGATTTCGAAAACAACACATACCCACACAAACCGGTCCGACGGAGACAGGCGTGGCCGTTGGCGCAGCCATAGGCTTAATCTCTGACACGGCTGGCTGTATATGTTATTAATGTTATTATAATACGTATTATATAACACGGGCCTGTAAAACGTTATCGCGATAGAGGACCGAACGTCGGTAACTCAACTGTCCGCGGGTAACCGAAAGAGCGTAATGTAAAATGAAAACGGTTTCCCATTCGACACATTAATTTATGTATAAATATAAATAGTAATATATTTCTCTCCCGATACGATTGCCGACTCGTTAACGGAAAGAAAAAAAAAAATGAGAAAAAAGAACGAAGCCATGATTTACGCAGCATCTGTACCTTCCTCGGCAATACAATACAATGTTTGGTTTGTGCGCGTGCGTGCGCGTGTGTGTGCGCGTGAATGCAGGTGCACGCGTCAGTGTGCGTGCGCGTGCGTGTGCTTGTGTGAAAGAGTAACGTCGGGCGAGTGTGTGCGAGAGGGGCTGATGGTTAATTGCGCCGACGATTTACAGGTAGTCGAGATTTTAAGATTGGTAACATGTCAAGTCCGCCGATACGATTCTTTTACCTGGAAAAAGAATAATACGTGAACCCCACCGATTACATCTGTGTATTTTTAATGAACGAGTACCCAAACACACAGTCCATAATAGGTACACTTTCGTCGAACGAAAAAAAAAGTAAAAAAAAAAATAACAATCCTACGACGCAATTTGATAAAGCAGCGTGTGATTTTTGGAGCATGCTCAGTGCTCACCCACTTTTTTGTACGCTTAAACTGCGTACTAATTGTTCAAACATTGAGCTATCGAAAACGTGTGTTTGCCTACTGTACGAGGTTATTATATCATAGTATGACGCGTCGTCAACAGTTCCATATAAGTTAACGGAATTGTTTGTATTTATTCATCTATTTCGGCATAAACCAATCACTGGATTACTTAATTGCCTTAATGCCTATCTGAAACGTCTATAACTAAATGGTCATACATTTGGTTTGATTTCTTCTTTATGTTCCGGTGTAATTTAGATGAAAAAATCCGAAAAAAAAATATGATGGGTTCGGTGAAATGTACATGCATCGCCTGTTTGAGAGTGACACGTGAGTGTGTGTGTGTGAGAGAGAGAGAGAGAGAGAGAGTACTGCATGTGAGTGTGTGATCTAATAGTTGTTCATCGACTTCGTAATTATTACGGCCGCCTGGTGGTGGTCTGGAGTTGATCGGTATGACGTGTGTATAGACTTAGACTATAAGTTATTGTAATACATCACGTACTCTAATGGCAGCGTCATATATTATTTTAACTATATTACGATGTACAACCGAATAACACAACTATATATTATACATCATTACATATGTAAATCGGCAACAAGGATCTCGAGTTAAAAAAAATTGCATTTTTATATTTATATAAAAATATATACGTTCGAATTAGGTACGGTGTTTGTAGTAGATATGTAGGTATTTTTGTCATTTCAAATGTATTCCGTGGCTTGATTTTTATTGAAAAATAAAAAAACTAAAATTTAATGGAACATAATGTAACTAGTATAGGTAATACAATTTAAAACAAAAACAAATTAGGCACCAGATCTTACTTCAACTATCAATTTGTCGGAGTGTTAACAAATTGCATATTATAAAAATGTACCTTTTGGTAGGTACTAGGAGGAAATACATTTGGAGATATTCCATAATGTTATCGGTCATCACTCATTAGCTCAAACTGCAAAGCGCGAGTATCATAAAATAGTTAAATGATTATAGTCTCACAGTTATTACTAGGGCCAGGATTTATATGGTCTAAACACCATAGAAATATGTACTATTTTGTATACACGCTCTTATTTTGTAAAAACATACCGTCGAGAATAAAAAAGTACGCAAAAATAAAAATTCGATTTTCATGAAAAAATCTCTCGTATTTTCATCATTTCTAACACTGTTTGGGCGTACAGGGTGCGTACAGTTTTTTGTATATTATTCTGTTGTTATTATTATTCTATGTATTTCTCTACCACCAACCGTGCACATTGTGTGTATGTGATTGAGTGTACTCGAAAACTATGGAGTATGGTAACTAAAATGATTGAAAGGAGAAAGAACAATGGTAAATAAGATGGTTACTATATGTTGGTGTACTGTAATTTAAACGAGCAAATAAAATATCTAATAATTCACGGCAACACACAATGAGAATAAATAGAATTCAATATGAATCGGCCCTTCTGGCCCAACAAAGTAATGATAAGTATAAATGGGCACTTCTGGCTCAACAATATGGTAAATTAATAATAATAATAATAATAATTCAACGGATAATAATAATAGACTCACAATTTCGTCGGCGCGTGGACTGGCCAGCCGGTACCTATATCCAAATAATACACATAACAATAATAATTATAACAAGTCGCGATGATTGGCGCACGCGAAAATATTATGTTTGACCACGACGATTCGCGCTAGTGGTGCGCGAGGAAAAATAATAATAAGTAACGGCGATTGGCGGACGTAATCATTTGTGTACGAAAAATCAATATAAACCGAATAACGGCGATTAGCGGACGTAATAATTTAAGTACGAAAAATCAATATAAAACGAATAACGGCGATTAGCGGACGTAACAATTTGAATGCGCGCGGACGGCGGTCTTCACTTCACGGCGGTTTCCGCACGACAAGGTAAAAATCACGCACGAACACTACAATAATGCACACACACACGTCGGCCTTTTTTCGGTTACACAATGACACACAAAACACGATAACGGACGTATATTATTAAAATTAACCACGTGTGCGCGTGCGTGAGTCCGGCCGATAGGAGATAATCGCACGTACCTAATTTCCGAAAGAACGGTGACCGCGAATACGCGACGCGACCGCGGTGGCGACTTGTTGCCGTTATAGGGCGGCAACAAACATATTTCTACATAAGAGTACATACCATGATTCGTTTACTAGACATTTACTCGACGTGTGTTAAACGCGAAAGGCCGCATCAACTGCATTTATAATGTTATACTAAAATTATCTATATAAAAAAAAACAAATTCGTTAATGTACCATATATTTATGTGGATAAAACGCTTGTGTATATGAAACGCTTGTGTATATGAAACGCGTGTAGGTATTCCACGAACTAATAAATAATAATATTACTGTAAATATAACCGAAATAACAATAAATATACATTTAAAAACCATATATTGACACATGACTTAATGTGATCACTGATTTGTAGAGTCAACCGTTCGTGGGAATCAAAAAATAAAATCCCAAACTTATTCTTGTGTTACCAATGTTATATTGACCTTTTTTTTTTAGAATCACCATGTACCGGATCGTTGAATCACTTTTATGAATATTTTTCATCGTTTCTATGGTATTTCAAACTGATTATAATTTATGAAACCAATTTTATTGGGCATATTAAAAATACAATGAAAATGATATCAATTTTTCAGTTGTTTCAAAAATTACAAGTACAATGTAAATACATTTTTATTATGTACCTATTTAATTTTAGGATAAAATAATACATAGTTAAAAATTATATGCTATGTACATGGATTTTAATATCAGGCTAGTGTTAAAATCAAATAAGAATATTCTCAAGTCCAGTAGGAAAATAATTAGTTAATTTACTTTATTTTAAACGTATTATTTATTTAATCTTAATTGTATTCTAATTAAATGTAAAAGGACAAATAGTCATTAAAAAAAAAAAATGTCATATGGAATCAACCGGGTTATAGAATCATAATGGTCTAAACCGAAGAGATCACATTTAGCGGAACTCTTTGTATACGCAATGAAAAATCGTAATACACAGAAATAGGCAGTATATGTCAAAAATGGCATACTATGCATACGTATGCAAAATAAAACTTTGTACCTAACTACTTCGGATCTATTGACTACAAATTATTGGCTACATTGCAGACTGTTTAAAATAAACATGCAAACGCGTAGTACAAATCCCGGCCCTAGTTATTACGTATAATATTATAGGCTACAATAATTCTAATCATTATAATTATTACGGCGTTTTGTGTTGATCAATTGATCGATATAATAATCATTCTCAGCGTTGCATCACTTTGAATTTTTCTGTTCGTCACTGATGGGCAATATCAATGACGCACAAAACATTTTAAGATATTGAAAAATATTATTTTCACCGGCGAACGAACGCCAGTATGCGTAACCTATGTATTGACATAATCTTAAATGCACTGCGGCGTGAAAGTATATAAACGCTGCCTGCGTCTCTACGACAAATACTGCAGTCGCCGGCACGATGGGCATCCGGCACATATTATGTGTATAATATTATCATATAACGATAAGTCATTTTTTACCCGACAGTGTAAATACATGGTAGTTAACAAATAACAATTATCGTTCGAGAGTAGGAAGATGAAACGTTAGGTCGGTCGCATATTTAGGACCGGTACTTGTTGTGTGTACATTGGTATTAACTATTATTGAGATAAGTTTATCAAACGACTAGCTTTAAAATCAAGGTAAATACATTTTTAAACGATAAAAACCGTACATATGAACGTACGCACGTATCGTTTATACATTTCATTGCATTGAATAATTAATTATGATTATACCGCTATATTAAGCGTTTGGCATAAAGATTTTTGTTATAGGTACCTATAAATACGTAATGTAGTGTTCGTTTTTGTTCTACAAATGTTTCATAAGAAAAGCGTGTTTTTGAAAATTAAGAAAATATTTGTCTCACAAAATGTAAAATAAATCAACTGTTAAAAAAAAAAAATACTTAAGAAAAAAAGTTGTCGGCAACATTCGTATTATTAAAAAAAACGTTTACCGCTGAGAAGACCGACGGATTTGGTCGGGATGGTCACAATAGCAGAGATGAAAAGTCGAATTTCAAATAAGCCTCGGTACAATGTATAATTTATTAAATAAACCTTTGAAGTTAACGTATATTATCGAGTTTATCGTTTGGAACCTCGGGGGTTCGTGCGTATTATGCCGACCGGGTGAGCGTAAACCAGTTTTTGAACATCAAACGTGACCACCGCGCTACGAAAAATCACATCCGAATTGAATGCAACAGCTAATATTGTTATTATTATTATTATTATTATTATTATTATTATTTCTAAGACTCGACCCATCGCCCATTATAATAATAAACTTGTGTGTCGAATTTGTCAGGAAAAATCACGTATTTAGACTTCATATAACAGTCGGGTCATAAATTTACTTTGAAACGATTCTCGGAGGCGCGGCACCCTGAGTCTTTGGATTTTTTTTTTTTTGCTCATTCGTATTAAATCGAAGGATTACAATTTTTTTACTGCCGACATTTTGAAGTCCAAACGTGTGTAGAATAATGTTGTTGTTGTTGTGGGTAATGGAAGTAATATCATACAGCAGGGTGATTTTTAACCATCCCCTTTTTTTATCGTAAAAATGATTTAGTTTTGATTTTTTCTTTTAATCTTCAATTGTTACTATATGACATATGTTGTATACAACATTTTTTTCAATGATATCTTATGTGTGTCCTTTCACAAGCTGTGTTTCTCCGAATTTAACACCATATTTTTTAGGCAAAATATTATTCAGGTCCTTTTTCTGGAATTTTTGATGTAACGAATCCAATATTCGGACCAATACTTCCGGAATCATTCAAATTTAAAATTGCACGTGAAAAGTGTAAAATTCGCATTACTTTGAATCAGAAGCAATTAGCGATTACATGGGACTAGAAATTATATCATAATATTAGATAGGCATTAAAATACTATTTGCCTCAATACTAAAATTAGAAAAACTCAAAAAGTACTCGTTAGAATTTTGATTTCGATACGCCAAAATGTACAGAAAATTCTTAAAGAAATACTACAGTGATACAGTGTTCTTGTTTGAAAAAAAATGATGTTAAAAAATATTTTAGATCATTAAAATATATAATAATAAACGTATATAATAAATTATGGGAAACATAGCTTTTATGGAAACATGAACAATAAAAAAAATAATGAACATCCGGATCACTGTACTCGCATTAATATAATGTGACAGGGATAACATTTTTTGGACATTTCTTTGAAAATAGATTAATTCCTATTTCTGTTTAATTCGTTAAAAGTAGTTTAATATTTGCGCGTAAAGATCGGCTAATTTTAAAAACTCGTGAAGTCATATCCGTTTTACCCGAAACGGCCAAAACGCGTATAGCACCTATGGCAAGGCTACAAACTGTGAAACATACAACTAATTTTTGAAAAACGTTTTTTACATTTCGCACGTTCTCGTACACAGTGCCGGCGCGGCGTACAAAAGCGTTTTAAACACTTTTACAATACGCGGGAAAATGATAAAGGCACCGCTGGTTAGGTTACGAATGATCGTGAATATTTTCATCTTAACGTAGTCGGACGAACACAAATTTCGTGATAAATTTGCGTACATTTTGTTGACATGGAACTGCGGAGTGCCTTTGATTTGGCAAAATCAGACGACGCAGAATATCTGTAGCCGCTCGTTTTATAAACGCGTAATAATTGCTAGATAATACGCTTTACAAAACGTGCCTACACTCATCTTATTCCAATGCCCCGTACGCGACGGGTGCAAGCAATAATCATCCACCCGCTAGACGGTTATTGTCATTCTGAAGTACATATTGTCATTAGTCATTACCAAAACTACAAAACGTTGCAACAGGTACCACATCGCGTTCGTTATCCCGAGAACCGTCGACTCGGGCTACCTGACAGTCTATTATTGTACACAATACGGTACGTATACCAACCCTGAGCACACCGTCTATATCAGGGGTGGCCACAACGAGGCTCGCGAGCCGCATGTGGATCTTAATTGAGTTTCGCGCAGCTCTTGAATTAAATTTAAACTAAAATTAATAAATATAAAATTTGTTTTATAGAATAGTTTGACACGTTAGATAGTGTTTTTATTGCCGTCGGTTTCGTTATCATTACAGTCGTTATTAGGTATAGATTGGCACGGCGGCGGTGCTTTTAGTATGTGTTTAAGATCACTTAAACCTTCATTTTCATTCCGGGTAACCGTCGTAACCGTAATTGACCGTAATATAAACAGTTATGTAGTCCCGAGCCGCGCGCGTCTCTTTTGTTTTACTCCGCGCACGTCTGTTGAGATGGTTAAAAAAAAAATTGCGAAACGAGCGGCCTCGACCTTGACCGTCGCGCAACACAGAATAGTCCTTGCGGCGTCCTTGCGTACGGGTTTTTTTTTCGCACATGACACGGCTCAAGGACGGACAGTCAAGGACGGCTATACACTGGCTGCAGAAAAAACCGGTGGAATTGTCGCGAAAAGCGTGAAAACAATATTGTATTATTTATCACGATATTCGGTGTATTCAACAGTACGGTCGTACCAGGTAAGTGCGAGAGTCTCTCGGTTTAAGAAAAAAAAATCACCTTTGAGACAAGTAGGTATTAACTATAATTTATTACGTTTTCGTTTTATAACCGCGTTGTACACATCGTGTAACGCGTTTACTCGGTTATTAGAGATTGAAAATAATATTATATGTTCAAACGTATTACATTATATTCGACCAGCCCCGCCCTCGGGTGGAAAAAAACCGGCTCCGGATTATTGTTCAGCCCGTCGCGTCGCTTTCGGTCCGTTTCAATTGAAATAATTACTTCTAAGAAACCTTGCCAGGGGTATTTTTTCCCCCATACACGCACCCGACATCATACACCCCTATTAATCGCGGGTTTCGATCTCCGCCGCTGCGCACCGCCGGCGGTGGGTCTTGAATTCATACGTACTACAGAGGGTTGGCATTTTGCCGAGTCCACGGGGAGTGAAGCAAAGAGACGAAAACAAACATACACGGACGTGCCTTGTACATGCGCTCGTGCGCGTGCGCGCAGTCGAGTGTGGGTTCACGGGTGCACGTGCGTGCGCGTGATGCACTCGGGGGGGGGGGACTTTGAATCGGGCGAGCCACGACGCATTTCGCCTAGTGCGCTAGTGGGTAAAGTGTGAGCTACAACGTTTAAAAGCGTTGTATAAAATCTTATTCGTTCGGGTCACGAGCACCGCAGATGTGCCGTTCCTCGGGGGCCAACAGAATCGGTTTCAACCCGACACCGAACATCTCACGTCGTTCGCATAATACGATTTAAATATAAACACGTGCGCACGCGGTCCGTGGTAGACTCCGGGCTGCGCGACCGTTTGTTCGAACACTGCGCGTAGAGTAACATTTTAGGTCCTGCCGGTGCACTCGGCTGAGTCATACGCGCCGGGTCATCGGATAGCCGTGACATAGAGAAACGAGTTCTCGCAACCGGTTTGAATCACGGCTAGCGCGGTGCGAGGACGTAGCGGCGGCGGCGGTGGCGGCGGGGGTAAGGTGAAGGATGGTGTGGGAACGCGGACGGACAACAACAACTCGCCGCCGCCCGACCGCGCGCATGCAACGATAGCTGCCCCGCACGCGCATCTACCGGCGCGGGCCTCCGTCCTTGAGTCGAACGACCCCCTTCCCCCGCCCGCGCATGCCGCATGCCGGTTTTAATGTTATTATTATTCGTATGTGTACTGAACACGAAGTAAAAAAAAAAAAAAACCATTTTTATTTTACGACGTTGTATCCACGCGTGTTTTTAATTATTCATAGCTCATCTTTTCCACTCGTCGTATCCACACCCCCCCCCCCTCCCCCTCCTCCTACCGCGGTTCGTTCCCGGCGTATGCACTCGACGTAACGCATCCGATGCGTCGGCCGAAAGAATATTTTCAAACTTGCCTGAGAACATGCCAAAAACAGCTCTCGTCGGCAACATCGACCGAAACAGCTCAAACAAATAAATAAAGGATCTTAATAAGAACACACAGATGATGACGTGTTGATAACTCTAGACATGCACTTTTTCCCGATTACTTTAATTCTCATGTCATTAATTCTACTAGAATATGGTGTGTCTATCCTCAGTTTAGGTCTGATTTACTTATGTAAGCAATCTGCTGTTTTTCCAGCAAGATGTTGCGATCATAAAATGCAACAGCGGTGGTTGCACTTTTAGTTCGTGTATTTAGTGTAACACTACCTATAATATTAACGGGTGTCCGGCGAGTGGTAAATTCTAATTTTCTACCCTCGTCATATTCATACTTTCAATATATTTGTTTGGTTAGAAAAAAAAGTGTTCTTCTTTTAATTAAAAATATGTTAATGTATATTTCTCCTTCAAAAGTCAAAATAGTTCTCCCGTGCAAATGCGTGATCGATAAAATATTTTATTATTAGCATATAAATACATATATTCACTACTGTAATCATAATAAATCAAATATTTTAAAAATGCATGCGGCCCACGATAACTTTTATTTGTTTCATGGAGCCCGGTCTTCATAAGATATAGGTAGGATCAGAGCCGTGCCGTTAAGATTTGGCGCCGAGGGCAAAATTAAAAATATTCGCCCCCTATTTATTTATCATTAATCATATTGCATTTCATTCCTATTAAATTACATTTTTTTTTTTACAACGTATTTTGAACATTGATTTGACAAAAAACTAAAGCTAATTGTAATAGTAATTATTAAACAAAATAGTTAGGTATAATTTATTAATTTATACCGTAATAATTAATTAAAAATGATACATATCACAAATTATATTATATATACATATTATATTTACAAGTTTAAAACTGAATTTTCCTGGACTTTATTGAAGCAAAATCTTCAATGACGTCTTCAAAATCAATGTTTTTCGTTATTTCATGCTCAATTGATAATATTGCTGAATTGGTTAATCTGTCTTGCGACATAGTTGACCGTAAATACGTCTTAGTTAATTTCAGTTTACTAAAAGAGCGTTCCCCGGAAGCGACGGTAACAGGCATGGTAAGAAACAATCTATATGCAGTCATTAAGTTTGGACAAGTTGAATCAAGTTCATATTTTTTAATTGCGTTTAAAATATTTAAAGTAGTTGCGTTTAAGTCTGGTAAAATTGCTTTTACTTGATATTTAAAAAATTCGATTTCGCTAATTATTTCCTGGTCAATATCTTCGTTGTATTTAACGTGCAGTAGATTTTGACATAAAGAATACGATAATTTATTATAAAGCCAAATCGGTAATACAAGAATAAAACTAAAACGTTACGGTTGACTTATTGTTATTACTCGAACATAGTCAGAAATTTGTTTAGAAAAAATTTGTAATGGTCCAAAATAATTGTAAAACAATAATCTTTCTCATATATTTTATTTATGTAAAGTTTAAAATATTATAAAAAAAAATTTTGGCGCCCCTTTAAGCCATGCGCCCGAGGCATATGCCCCCCCCCCCCCACGGCACGGCTCTGGGTAGGATACCCATGTCATAAAATTAATTATTGTGATTTTCAAATATTATAATATATATTTATATACGTATAATTTTTATAAATATATTCCTTCTATTATACTTGTATTACAATGTTATACATTGCATTTTATTGTGTATTATTAGTAGTCTATACCGGCGATGGAATAATATGTCATTTTTCAGGGAACGGTATATTCCAGCTATAGAATAATAAAAACGTGATCTTTTCGTCCGCACCGGATATATTTTGTCGTAATACGTGCGCTCGTACAGTATTCGTATTCGTACAGCATAACAAGGTAGTACATCACAAACGGCGCGTTTGTTTTGTACGCGCATTGATTCCCTTGTAGCGACGGAAAAGCTTTTTATACACGACGGTGCTAAGATAGAAAAAAAAAATTAAACGGATTACAAAAGTAATAAACGATCGTATGCGTTATGTTTCGTATTGTTATCTTCATCGAGGCCCTTTTTTTGTGTACATTATGATACACAGTGCGTGTGTGCACCAAAACGAAATGATTTACGAAACGTACGGAAAACCCGCCAGCTGCTGCCCGCTAGAAATCTTTCTTAAATGTTCTGAAATTTAATGTGAACAATTTTGTTTTTCGTAAAAAATTATTTCGCCGTTCTTCGCGGTGAACTTAAGACCGCGGTCCGAAATCGTACACGTAATAGGGCCTGAATTACCGTCCGATGGTAAATCGATTATGTTTTTTACAACTTATGTGCACGCGAGCTATTACTATTGAATGCATGGCATCTGCACGTAAATGAATAAAACGCATAAAATATTTCAATCGACTAAAAAGTAAAGATCAGTGCACCGCAGTACAACCGGTACCGAATATTCGCACTCGTATAAATCATAACTGAGAGTTCGCGGTACGTCATTAGACCCGGGTACATTGTTGCAGTTCCCCTACGAATTCTCAGGTACCATAGGCGGGGTGAGTCAATCACAACAGCAAACGCAGGTAAGAAAAAAACAAACTATGGGTCTCGAAAAGGTTGTACATCAATTGCGCCGAACGGTATTGAGGTACATAAAAGGTTGTACATGAATCGGGCCGAACGATGTGTTTCGGTCTTAAAAAGAAGCAATTCTCAGCAAGTTATTTTTACGGTTTTCGCTAGTGACTAACAAAGTTATAACGTTAACGAATAGGTTAGCTACATAACTGATTACGATTTATTTGTTGTGTTCATTTTTATTATTTTTTTGTGTACCCGTTTAATTGAAATGAAAAATTTAAAAATAATTTAGTGAATATTTTCGTTATAACATTTTCTTGGTGCAATCGATGTACACCTATTTAGTTTGAGATAAATTCGCAAAACATGTGTAGATTCCAGTTGGTCTAGAAAAATCGGCGCAATTGACGAACACCGAAATAGGCATCTTCCCTACGCCCGGGCCACTTCAATCGCCAAATCACGTCGTGTGCATTGGTTGTAGGACACGTCGTAGGGTCAGCAACAACAAAATGATAAACGCGGACAATAATTTGTGTGCTATTGTAGGTAATAAGAACATTATATACGATCGGACAGCTTGTACTATTGTAGGCTGAACGAACATTTCATATGGTGCACAGTTTGTACCATCGAAGTCGTAAGAAGAGCACAATAATATGTATTTACATTATATTGTATAAAAAATTATTAGGTAATCTGATAGTACATAATTTTCATCATTGTAGGCACTTAACAAGAACGAGTAACTTTTGAACGCTTCCATCGAATATTTGTGTTGTTAATACGCAAGACAGTATACTCCATTAGCATAATCATTTTTAATCACTTTTGTTTCAATTTTGTTGTTATTAAAATTTTGCCGAATATTACCAAATTGATACCGATGGGTTGATCAAAATAGTGTACATCGCTATCATCAAATTAATAAATTTTCATCGTATTATTGGTATCGTAAAAAATGTCCGCGATCACTAGATTATTGTTACCGTACAAGGTGTCCGCGGATTGCAAATTAAACAATAGACAGTATACAAAATGTATGCTTACCCGTGTGTAATACCTGTAGTGATCTACGATAAGCTCGTCGTTTTTTTCGGAATATTGGCTAAACTTGGGCTTAGTCATATCACTGTTTACCTGATGTAGTCATGTTATATTAATAGTAATAACAATAACAATATGAGATACAACCTACAACTTTATGTGGTTATCATAGAAAATTGTAATAACAAGTTTACGTACAAAATATTTTGTTTTATGTTACGTTTACTTAACAAATATGTTGCTTATCGCATATTTAAATAAAGGTGCATACACCTTGCAGTGGTAATTTCATTTGAATTTCTTAATTTTTTCTCAAATTTAATGTCAGTACTAAAACAAACTTATTATTCAAAATTAAATTAAATATACTGCATATTAAAGAATTACGAAAATCTGTATAGTCGTGCAAATTAAAAATTACTATTTGTTATTAATTGAATTATTGAATTAATGTATTTTATAATTAAATTATTATTTTAATTTATATGGGGATAATTGTAATTGTACTTAAATTGAAAATGTTGGTTTCAATAAACATTAGGTACAGATAAGATGTAATAATGACAAGCTTTAAATATTTTTTATTGTATTATATTATTATGCTTATTATTTTAAGAAAACTCTGAGAAAGCACGTCTAATTCCGATTAATCGATCATATTCGAATATATTCGAGTATGGCCTATATTTTTATTTTCATTCAAAATTATTTATAAAAAACGTATGAGTACAATTTATAGTTATTAGTGTTGTTAGTAATTACTGATTTGGGAAAAGTGAAATGGTGAATAGCGATATGATTAACGCCAAAAGTGACACAACTCGCACAAAAAATATATTTTGTCACGTTGTGCGAAATGTGAGCAAGTTGGCTGAATTACTTACACTACATCTTATACACAGCTACCGCCGCGGTGTATGTGCACCTTTAAATGTGTGAAATATTCACGGAACAATGTTATACGATAAAAATATAAAGTACGATAACACACAATACGGTATAAACAATTTTTAAATTTTTCACGGAAAACCAGGGAGCGTAATATTGTATAGCATACGTTTTAATTGCCTAAGAGTTTAAAAAACAAATCCACCCGCAGCCGGGCACGTTAATTCTAGATAGTCCGTTTCCAGAACTTATTTTTTTCTTTAAGATTGAAATTACATATAATCGAGGCGAAAACCAACTCAAACAATACTTTCGACAAGATACGTAGGATTATCAAAAACGTTCGACCAAGACCATATTGTTTTTATAGTTATATGCAAACAATTAAATAGTACAAAAACATCGATCACCGTGGGCACGACTGCAGAGTTCAAATAGTAGGTATGTTTATTCATCAATATGAGAACAAGACTGAATGAAAAAATAGAAAGTCGGTTGGTGCATCAAGTGTGATAATATTATACGTTTGCGGTATAGACGAACGGTATAAAATAGATGAAATAATAAACCGTCGAACACAAAAAAATAATAACGAACGAATGAAAAACCGTGAACTTTGCGTTAGCGTATAATATAATATTAATAAAACGCGAAATGCCAACAGATGAGTGATAGATAAAAAATAAAAATAAAATAAAAATTAGAACTACGGACTATTTATACAACTAGTTCCAGCAGTTAGATGTGGCAAACCTATAGCACACGCAAAATTGAATTTATTAAAATTATTTTACTAAACATTTGCTTAAAACCCTCCTGACGTTTTTGAGCGCCCTGGATATTTCATAAATATCCGCTTTTGTAGATTTTTACTTGTTTTTTTTCTAATGTGCTGGTATATTCAAAATTGAAAACGATACCGGTGTTTTTTTAAAATCATTATATCAGTCGAATTAATGCATAATATACAATTTTAGAAGGAATTGGCAAAAACAAATTTTATTTTGTAACTATACTCTAACCCTCAGCATTTGACGCATGTATTCCAAAATATTTTAGGGCTCGTAAACGGATAAACGCTGACATAGAAAAAGAAACAAATATTTTCCAGACAGTTAAAATACAAGTGTAAAATAGCGCTAAAAACACAAAAATAGTAACGACGATCAGGTTGTTCGACGCAATTTCGTAACAATTAAAATAAGGTAACGCCGAGGAAACTCAGTAAGATGGAAAAAGAAACCAGCTGATACCGTAGGAAACGTGTTCCGCATTGCCCGCACCTTAAACAATTAGCGTGTGTAAATTTTTGGCCCCCGTTTGTAATTTTTGGATCCGAACCGTTTTTACACTTTTTGTTCAACGTTTTGTATTTCGTCATCGTCGTCGTCCTCTGAAGACCAAATTACCACGTCATTGTCGCCACCAAAACGTTGTTATTATTTTCCACCAAACGGTCGTGCACGGGTCTTATTGTATAACGCGCGCACGTAACACACCGTACAGTAACAATATTTACGTGTAACGCGTTCGTTGTGTACGCGCAAGAGGTTGCGGCGGGGACAACCGGTGCGAGCCGGCCGTGACCGACGAGCGGTCGGACCGCGGCGGCGGCCATCGAGAGCCGCGAGAGGTAATACAATAATATTGTCGCCGCGCAGTTTGCGCCCATCTGCCTTTCCGCCAGCACCCGTGAGCTCCGTGGACCTCGTCGACCAGCTGCCGCAACAATATCGCCGTTGAGCTGCACCATCGTCGTCTCCTGCGCCCCTTCAGCCGCCGCCACCCTTCAGCCGCCGCCGACGCCGCCGCCACCGTCTCGCTGACGCCGCTACCGCCGCGGCCAGTGCCGCAGCCTCTTCCGCCGACACGACTTGACAACGCACCGACAATGTCCGACATGTCGCACGTTCAGCATTTTCCCATGGTAATCTTATTTCATATTATATTTTTGGTATTTTTTCATTTGTGTTGTAAGCCTTCCGAAGTACCTACGTCCTTTCGCCATGCAATACATCGAATGTACCATCATAATAATAACCTTTTCCGTCCCTCCGTTCCTTATCGTCTCCGTCGGCGCACCGTACGCGGTTTCCGTGGAAATTGATGATATGCTCGTATTATGTAGTCTACAATATTAGTCGGTAGAAAAATGTGGAAACACAATGGACGGCTCACGCTGATGAATAATTGACGATTAACCGTGTACACTACTATATTATTGAATGAACAATATTTTCGACCATTCCATTCGCTATATATGTGCAATTGAACCGGTACTTATCCAAACAATTTTATCTAGTGCTACTGTATTCAGTGGATAATTAATATTTTTCGTTTTTTTGGTATGGTTAGATGAACAGACTTATATTACTTCGGTAATCATTTTTAAGCGATATTTTTTCTATCCGTGTTACCAATTTACCAAATTTACCTTAAAACTAAGTTAGTTTATAAGCGTGCTGTAGTGGGGCTGTCGAAAGATTTCAATAGCCTTAATAAACTTTCTCGGGACAACGTGGACCGTTTTGCAAAAAACCACATAAAAATGGGTCCAGTAATTTTTAAGTGCTTGTATGACTCTTAGAATAGCGATGTACACTAATAAGTAATAGTGGTACGTTTTTACGCTTTGTTTTTGGTGATGCTATTATTTTTCTAAGACGTATTTTACATCAAAACCTCCCCCGAAACTAGGCCAATCCATTGGCGAAAACCGTACTAAAATCCGATGAATACTCTTCGAGATATGCGCGCACAGACTGGAAACGGACTTCTACTCTATAACAGTCCGAAATCCGTGTCCCTTCGCGAAATTATATCATAATAACAACGTATTTCATCGTTCTCCCGTCTCTCCGTCTGTTTGCGTCGGCGCACTGTTCGCGATTGCTGTGATACACATACAGTCGACGCGACCACGCGAAACAACGGTTTACCCGTCGACGTCATAATAATTGTAGTATAATTGTGTGATATCACATATCCATTTCGAATCATTCGTATATCAGTAGTTTTTCCACTCCGATTACGATACCAAATCTACCGCGAAAATCATACACAAACAGTGGTGTCGACGAGGCTGCAGTTTTCGCATTTCGTTTTCCGATGTCATTTATCAGGCATCGGTCACCATCGGCCGTGCCGTTTCTCTGTTTGGCGAAAACAAAACGCTCATCAAAATATGATAATCGCCGTGTCTGTTTACCCGATGTTCATGAAGTGTAACCACAAAAATGTTTATTGCTCGCTTGTTTTATAGTATATAATAATACGACTTTATCGTAGACGTAGAAACAAACCAGTCACTGTAGGGTAGGTAGTAGCATTGATTAGACAATATTCTAATATCAATATTGTGGTTGGTATCAATATACGTTCGAAAAATATCGATTATGTCGATTTCTTTTTTTAATAGGTATTTAATTCAAACCCGGTAAATTATGGATTTTTTGCAGTCATTTAACGTTTCATAAGTGTGTAAATTATGTATAGTATCAAATTATCGTTGATCATGAACAATAATTATTCATAATTAATTATAATATAATCAATATATGTATCTGTGTTCGCATCGGTAGTTTACGTGTACTGTCGCCATACGATATTTCATATTTGATTACTATTATAATAATAGGTATTATTGTTACCATAGGCCCGCCGCAGTTGTAGCAGATTTACGATTACAAATAATTATTGGTCATTGATAATACTGTTATTTGAACCCGAAACCAGGAAGAGTATCATAAATTATTTTGATTGATGTTGATCAGATATATTATTTATCACTATTTATTATCAAAAATGAGTAAAACTATCCCCTACATTGGATGTTAATATATCTTAAAAAGTAAACCCATGTCACATATTTATATTAAGCCATCTGTATTATATTATACTGTTACTCTAAGTTACTGTATTATGATTACTGATTAGGTTACCAATAATAATGTTATCCTATGTACGCATTTGAATACTATGTAATTGTATTTGAATTCTTGTTTGCTTAAGCGTTATAAAATGGAAAAACTTTTAGAATTTATTTCTATCGGAAAAACACTAAAAAGTATATTAGTATCATATACATTTTGAATAAGCCTAATCACATTTTTATTTTAATTTAAAAAAATTGTTTGATTATTCGTACCGAACGTCTCAAGATAATTTTTAATACACTTTCAGCGTTCTGGTTTTTTTTTGGGGTTCGGGTAAATTTGAAATCGAGTAATCTAGTAGCCTGACATAATATTATGAATATTATTACATTGCCGTTAATACGAGTTCACTATTAATTATTTTATTGGGCCTTTTATACACATTTTTTACGGCTTTACTAATTTTTTGTCGATATTAGATAGATACTTTAATACTTTCGTGTTTGTGATCCATTTGTCGATCAATTACAGTATTACACAATTCGGTATAATTCAATATAATACAAGACAATTAAATACAATTACATTATAATAAGATATAATACGATTCGATATAAATTAATTTAACACGTATGACGTACATGTTAAGACATAAGTTTTCTTACATTTCCATTTTCTTTCAACTACTTGTGAAAATAAAATACATTTTTTCTTTTTTTGATAATCTCGACGAACTATATTTTACGTGGAGAAAAAATATACCCTATGTCCTATTACCGTTATTTATGGGTTGAATATAATTTACTTTTTTAGTTTTGCTTTTTTCCCGGCGTGTTTTGAACATTAAAAATGTTGATTTTGTGATGTTATTATTGTCACATCAATAATGTATACCATGTTATCCGTAGATCATATAAGATAGGTACGTTTGTGTATTGTTTAAAATGCTGCCAAGAATCTATATACTTAATCAAAAACTGTCAAACAGATATTTTAAAATTATTTATAGTTATGTTGTCGTAAGAAAACATTGTTATACAGTGCATAGTGCATATTGTATAATATTAATGGGGAATGAAAAAGAAACAAACAGTTGAGACGGCGCGAGGTATTCAAAATATAAATCCTTGTGAAGTCGGCTTATTATTTTCAGACATCCACGTTGACATTAAATAACTCGACTTTGTTCTATTCAAAAGGTTAATTTATTATTTTATTTGACGTATTTATATCAGTATACGTGTTATTTGTATAGTGTTTGTGTTAGTATGGATGGTCTAGGCATTTTGATAGTCTTCAGAATGTCCAATCGTTATATGGTTTTCTAAAAAATACATCGCATAGAGGTCACCAGAAACAATAATCTGGTGTTGGTAATAACACTTTTAATTTACAGTAGGGCCAGTATGAGACAGAAAGACAGCTAAAATTGTACGAATGTCAACAACACATCGATCACGACTGAAACACATAATTTTTTATGTGTTTTTATATGTGTGGTGTATGATGATTACCTATATTAATATTAAACATATCGTACAGTTTTTACATTATCTGTCCTTTATTCTATCATCGGCCACAATTTATGTTATAGTTTTTAAATAACTACAGTCTATATATCTATTTATATCATAGCGTGTTAAATTAAATTTACACTGGTATTTTACTCATTGAAGTTAACGTGCTTCCACAGCGTGCGCTTTGGGCGTGCATAACAATATTATTACCGATATGACAGCGGGACTTGTATTTCCCCGAATCTTTTTAATGTCGCATTACGTAGTTTTCGTTTTAGGAATACCGAATACGCCTTGTGTAGTTTAATAAGTTTATGTACGTTACCTGTAAGTTGTTGTACCAAAGTATGTACGACTTTCCGTGAAATATCATAATATCCCACTAGACGGCTCTCAACGAATCAGTTTGAATCATGTTCTTCGTGTGACATATTATCAGTTGATATATTTTGATCACGAAACACGTTGACCGACAGTCAATTTTTTTTTGATTACAATTATCGCTTTTTTATATTTTATATATTGCAAGTAGGAGTAATAATGTACGAAAAAATAACTTGTGAATTTGTAACGTTTCAAACGCGAATCAATTATCGATTAGTTATCATTAGTATTTACAAATCAACGCGGACTTTTAGACAAGGAATTTCGTTATTTAATTCGGTTAATTTACACACGAGACGTACCTATATTATTTAATTGGTAGCATTAATCAAATATTGAATATTTTTTCACAAATACCCAGTTTGGTCTATCTAATGTAAACTTGTACACGAATGAACAATTATATTTATTCGTGGACTTTAGAATGGCCTCGAAGAAACCGCACGTTTCACAGATCGCCCGTGTACTTTGCGCGTACGCAAAACTACCGGTTGGTGAAACACAATGAATATATTTTACGTTGTAACATTTTATACCGTTGCGCTGAGTTCTCGTCGTACAAACATGTATAACGCGACGTATTTAACATTAATAATTGTATTGCTTTCAAACAAATTCACCACTAACCGTCGTTGTTTTATTTCAACAGGATTCGATAAAACGAGTACATACCCGACCACGCAGAAACACTACCAAAACGAATACAACTTACGGATTCTCTGAATATTACAGGTAACACGTATACGGTATTAATTTATTATTTGTGTAATCTATAATTGCATCTCAAACCAACGCTATTGAGTAATAATAGTAGACTACGCACACGGTCTGACACAATATATTATACTCGTTGGACTGAACGGTCTACTCCCCACGTACGAATATCGCTCAAATATCGGCACTCTCGATAACGACACTTGGGGATGAGAAATCAAAACTACCGAAGAGTTCGTTCAACCGAATAACGTCAGCGGTGTAACACGAACGTATCTGTCGTGTCGCGAACAATCCGTACAATGTCAACATTGTTCTCAAAACTCAATTTTTAAACGTAACCTACCCATTGTTCGTAATCACTAATCATATACTCGTATGTGTGTATATACGTATAGATCGAATACGTTGTGCAGAATATTGCCTTGTCCTTATTTGTTTATTGGGGGGGGGGGCTATGATAATCAGATTTTTTTTTCTGTACGTGGGCGAGTGTAGACGATTAACATAACATTTAGGGTTTGTTGCACATGCAAATGCATAATATTATAATCATCAGGGCTCGAAAGTTGTAGAAGCTAAAATATGCATAAAAAAATTGCACGCAAATTGTTAAATATGCAAAAAAAAAATTTAATATATAAGAAAAATAATAACTTACATTCTAAAATAAATCATGTTGCAAATATTTATATACGAAAAAAAAAAAAATGAAAAATTTGCAAAAAAAAAATGAAAAATTTGCAAAAAAAAAATGTTAAATTTTATAATAAAAATAATATGGTGATAAACTCATTTTTACATCTTATTGCACTGAAAATGAGTATATTTTTAGTAATTGTGAAGTTAAATACGAAATAAATATATTTTATAATTTCTGTTAAGTTGTTAAAGTTGACCACCAATATTTTCTCAAGATTTTCAATTGAAAATTACCGAAGATTATTTGAATAATTAATTAGAGAAAAACTTGAAATATGCACTTTTTTAGTTAAAATTGACAATATATGCACAAACAATTTTCGACTTTCAACTAACCATTGTAAAGCTCGGATTTCTAGTTTGGTCTGCTATAAATGGAGAGCATATAGAACAATATACACCTCCTACAACTTCCGAGCCCTAAATTAATTATGCATACAAATATTTAAAAAAATATCATTAAATGTTTCCATCCGCAGGCCTGACGCCAGAGTTCGACAGCATGAATTGGCCGGTCGCATAGGCGTAGAATGTATGAAACCAAATCCGGGCGGTACTGGTCCGAGTCCGATGATACGATTAGACAACATTCCACCTAGGTCTATGCTACCACCCAGGGCTCCACCATCGCGACCACCTCCTCCTTATCCACCACCACCCTATACGCCTCCACCTTATACGCCTCGCGGTCCAGGAGTCAAAGCGCCGACCAATACGAAAGAGCACAAGCGTCAAACGAGCGAACCCGATACATCTAATTTTTCCAAGCCATCCTTCTTCAATTTCGCGCCACCGTTTATCCAAGATTTTAATTTCAACAAAGATGACGGGATATTTCATCTGGTTGCTTACGAGACAAAATACGTTGATACTCCGCTCACCGTGCTTTTGTCTCAGCAGGAAAATCCCACGTCGCAGGCTAAACCCGGGCCCAAGCCTACTACGGCGCCCAAGCAGGACATTCCCAAGGCAAAGGACATTCCCAAGGCAAAGGACATTCCTAAGGCAAAGGACATTCCCAAGGAAAAAGACATTCCCAAGGAAAAAGACATTCCCAAGGAAAAAGACATTCCCAAGGAAAAAGACATTCCCAAGGCCAAGGACATTCCCAAGGCAAAAGACATTCCCAAGGCAAAAGATATTCCCAAGGCCAACGACACTCCCACATACCCGAGGTATCCCCATGGACCGAGGATTCCTGGAAGCCCAAGGATTCCGGGGACCGCCAACAACAACAAAGATCCTCTTGCTGAAGAACGTCCCGGAAAACTGCGCGTCACTCGTATCTGGTCGTTGACCGAACAAGTTGAGTATTTCGTGTGAACGGATACAATGGTACTGAAAATATATTTCTAGAAATAATCATTACTATAATAACTTTCTTAGTATTTTTAGTTAACTACAGACAGTCGGGAGGTAGTTGCCGCCCAACACTCATTATATTACTATGGCGCAACTCACCCGAACTACTGTGAATTATATTAGTTTTATTATATTATACATTATTGTCGGCACGCGTATTTTAATGTATTGTAGCGCTTAACGCGATTAATTTTTTTTATTTTTCAAAAATCTCTCTCACCGTGGTTGCCGATAGCCGTTACGCTTTTTCATATACATTTAATATTTAGTTTTCCATTACATTTTTAATAATTTTTGAACCTTTGAATATCATATATTATATATAAGTACATTTAAATATTTAAAATATATTTTAGTCTTAGAAATCATTACTGTTTTATTGTTTTATTCGAAATCATTAGTAACTTCTCACTACCTATACCGTACTGCACGGTCGACGAGTGGTAACTTCAAAGTGAACTTCTCGCCGCATAGTGATGTCGAAAATATTCCAAAAATTGTCCGTCTACAGTTTACGATCCTATATTTTATTGCATTAATTTTTCAAACCCCATAATTGTTAAAATTATTTAATATATTTTGATGGAAATGGTCAAAATACCGTTGAAAATAAGTACTTACAATAATAATATGAGATTCCGAGTGAAATACATTTAAATAAAAATCCGAATATTAACGACATCACTATTGGCTACGTAATGTGCCGTAACGGAGACCAAACCGGGTTAACGGCAAAGTTCTTCAAAGGCACTGCTCACGTCATCCACGCAGCACTGATGACGTGGTCTAAGTGCGAACAACTGCAGGTTGCACGGTCTTGTACAATGCGAGGTATTGTTCTAAGTCTTAATCTCGGACCACGATCGGCTGTAATAAAATAAGACCATCGTCCAGAGTAAATGGTTTATTTGGTAATAAAAAAAATAACAGTCAGATTGCAAAAGTTCCGATACACCGGTAAACAGTTCGCGGCTGCAGTACCGGTTGATGACAATTTCAACGACAGGTGTAGACAGTGCGGTAACTAAATGCGTTGTAACTACTACGAAGTGAAATTATTTCTGGGGCTTGGTGAAATAAAACTGAATACTTTGGCAGTGGCGCAGTGTCGCAAAGAACTTTTTATTTTTACAACAGTGTTGAGTGTTTGTAGTTTTTGATTTCTCCCGTACACACTTATAGGGGTCGTAGAACCATAAGGGCTGCATGTGAACGCGGAACCAACTGGGGCGGGTCGTATGTAGTCATGTCTTAGAAAATTAATGCATATAAAATATTATGGTTAAAGTTATTCGAGTACGGCAATAGAAAAAAATTGAATAAAATTAGTGTAAAAGAAAAAATATTTGCGTGCGAATTAAAAAACAAAATTAAAAACGATTGTGGGATTATGATAAAACTTAAAAACAATGGTGTTCAACATTTTCAATTTTTAGATCTTTTAAATTCATTTAAATCACAGTCAGGATCATCAACTATTCGTTTACAAATAGGCAATAGCTAACAAATTGTTATTTTGTGTTTATTACTCGATGGGTGGATTTCATCAATGTCAATGTAAGATTTGAAAGGTTTTGCCGTGTTATGCAACTATCACGAGTTTGTGCTTATTAGGGTCTGCAGCCGTAGTCAACAGTTAAAATGTATAATTACTCAATACTATAAACATCAAAATCGACAAAATCATTCAAAACTAGATTAAGTAAACTGTTACACGATGGCTTTTATATTTATAAACTATAATAGCAGTAACTGTCATCCGAGTCATATTAGTAGTTCAAATGAAATAATTTTTACACACAGGTATATTTTTTTACGACAACCTTACCCTGCAAACATGTTCTAAGCTGTACTACGAAAGAGAGAAGACCAAATAACAACGAGGCTCCGGTAGTGGACGTGAAAACATCGAGTAATGTGCTCAATAAAGTGCTCATAGTTTTTATTCGTACGTCAAGTCTTCTCCGGTGATACTGCGATACGACCATTATAGGAAAAGGGTCGCTGTGAATTGCGTCTCATTTTAAATTTTTTATGTAAATTGCGGCCCGGGTATATTTTGTACACACGTAAATTGCGGCCTGTGTATAATTTTGTAAGTATGCCTACACTTACACGTTTAAACTGTGCAACACCAACGTTGAATATCATTTATTAATAATTTATGAAAACGATATTTGAAACCATCAACTACTTTCAACGTTTTATTCCTTTCGCTTTTCATAACGTCCATTTTTACTAAATTGAAAAAACATTTAAACCGTAGAGCAACGTAAAACCTCGCGTGCGTAAGATATTCGATCAAATGCACACTAGCTGTTAGAAATATTATATTAGTGAACATATTATTATTATTACCAATCAAAGATTAATACTTATCATTAAATTGTACAACCGACTGGAAATCGGAATATCCCAGGCCGCAGTTTACGTACATTCCAAATATACCCAGGACGCAATTCACGTATTTTTAAAAGTACACGGGCCGCAATTTACACAGTATATGAATATGACCTTTTTTGGGGGACGCAATTTACCGTCTCCGATAGGAAAATTGCGCTTCTACAAGCATACATTTATTATTACATTTATTTATTTACTTTTGTGCGTTGATGTGATCCGCGTATACGGCAGTATATTTTGCATTTGGCGCTTTAGCACGGTTTCAAAACTAATATTAAATCGCAAATATATACTACATGACGTGCAAGACGTAAGTATGTACGGAACTAGACGTGTCGTGCACCGAAACCATATTATGATCACGGACGTGGAGCTTTATCGAACTTAATCATTCTCTGGTAAATCGTGATTCAAAGAAACAGCAGTTGGAAATAGCAATAAAATAACACTATTATGATCTCGAATACAAAACAACAAAATATAATATTACATAAATCTTATGATTTGTACCTCGATAAACACATTCTACGTGAGCATTCTAAACGTTAAGTCTTGTATTATTTATTTTCTCGAAAACACGGCTTTTCCAAATGTATGTTATTCTATACCGAGGATGTACAACTTTTTGGAAAGAGTGGGCCACATTACGCGGGTAGAAATTGTCGTGGGCCGCGTACACTTCGATAACACTATATTTTACTTGTAATTTTACCGTAGCGGATAGAAATAGTTTTACGATGTTACATTCATTAACAGTTAAAAGTAGAAAATAATTTTAAAATACCAACAACACGCTCGTAGGCATTATACTATTGGATTAATTTAAAGTTTATCTTATTTTTAGCATGTTTTAGTTTTGTACTTTTAAAATAATTTTTTTCTCAAAATATGTATGATAGATCGATGGTCTTGGTAAATTGAAGTAAGCGCCATGTTCAAATTTACCGCGGGTTCGACACCCCTGTTCTGTAACACGGGCTTCTCTACAGCTTGTCCGTCCCATAAACGCACTCACATAAATTTGATAAACTGCACGGCGTTAAAAGACATTTGTAACATTTCAGTAGAACATTTCGTTCATAAAAAAACGTGTCACGACAACAACAATAATACCTACGTAAATATGCGCGCCGGTATCTTGTTGTAGTACGTACTTGATGTACGGTCGAGACACGTGCCGAGTATTGAGTAATCAGGCCTGCAGTGATTGATGAGTGTTGACATTTATAAACTATAGTAAAATGTTTGCCCTTTGACTGATAAATAAAAAAAAAATGTACGCGGCCTACCGTGGAAACATTTCGAAGGGATATATACTTTGTTCGTGGTTCAATAATATTATTCAATATTTACGACCAGCTGTTCGATTATTGTCAGTGTACGATAGTTATACATCGCTTAATCGGTTTAATCGATTACATTTTGAAAAGTGTTCACTTTTTTACATTTGTGTTCACTTTTTTACTTTTTAGATAATCGAACTTACAAGCCTTTCTCGGTCACATACACCTTACATTCGAACTGATTTGGAATATTGTCCACGAGTAACAAAAAGTCTGTGGAAGCTGTCGTACGTTTTTACGTTTCCTCAATTGTTTTAACTGCAAGAGAGAGCATCATTTAGATTATATAGTCCTATTCTTGCCTCCCTAATATGGGCGCATATAGCACAATATTTTTTGCGGGGGGGGGGGTGGCTCAAACCCCCGTTGTATTGATAAATAAAAAGTCTTTATATTTTAACACGTTAAAAGTACGAGCGTTTGAAATTTGAAATTTGATTGTACTGACAAAATGTAAGTATAATACTATAATGTGAGCTTACATTCGGCCAAAATGAAGAAAATCTTTTTGTGGTTAAAAGTTTATAAAACTTTCAATTTTAATACGTATGGCTTGACTTTAAATTATACCAGGTCCGCCTCAATTGAAATTCAAATTTGATTTGCCACTCATTATCAACGTTTACTTAAAATATTACATTTCTGTGTTAAAGAAGGTCTTCGTATTTTATAGGCCCTAGGGCTATCAAGTTTCACGCTATGCCACTTAGCCCGCTACAGTCATGGTTTGGTCTTGGATCATATCACTATTCACTATAATATGTATTACGATTACGTGTCATGATTATATTATTATTATTATTTTACTTATCTTCTGATCGTCCAAGATAAATTTTCTCAAACAACTACCATTTTTATTCGTTCTTGTTATCAGAATTATTTCATGTATCTCAAAAATAAAATTTATAATTTTTATTGTTCAATCATTATTTATAGAAAAATAGTGATATTTTCATAATTTTTTATAACTTTCTTCATACTTCATTTACAGGATCTTGGCAATGATTTGGGGGGGTCTAACACCCTCTACCTTTATTTGCGCGTATGCTCCTTAAATCTTGATTATCTCGAAATTCGTAGAGCTATAATTATAAATTTAAATGATTTAAATTATTTATATCATTTACTTAATAATAATATTGATTGTTCTGCATTTTTACACAAATTAAACTTCTATGTTCCAGCCTATGATACTAGATCTGATACCACTTTTTTATTTTGCGCCAAAGACATAAATTATGCTTTTAATATCCTACAAATCAGTTAATGCGTTCTGTAAATTAATTAAATATCGACATTTTTGCGTTTAATTCACTACAATCTTTTAAACATCATATATTGTGTCTCATACTTTACGTAATGTTGTACAGCACTACTTGTATTATTATTAATCAAATTAATTTTATTTCTATTATTCTATCACTGCGAATTATTCAACCATTGCATTCATTTTGATAAGTATATATATATTTTTCACTATTTTAATTTTTAATGCGTTATCACCGATCGTCGTGTAATAATTACTGCTTTGTTTATTGGGCTCGACCCGTTGAATTAAACGAATAAATACATAATTATCTAAACGTTGTTGGTGGCGACAATCTTCGATTAATTTCGATTGAACAAATTCATAAATTAATAAATAATAAATCGAAATTTCTCACTTTTGGCAATCACGGTTGTGTGCAATGTATGACAACCGACCAGCCCCGTTTCACGGGTATTCATAACTGCGTATAATTTTCTTGGATATCGTATTTTGAACTCAGCGTTGTTACAAAACTTTTAAACACGAATCAAAACCCGGAAAATTCGAAACCGTGCCCGTAGACTAATTCCGCGATTGCACTATATATATATAAGGTACACTTCCAACGGTAATTGCATTTTTACAGAATCTTTTAAAAACTTTTTTCATTTTCGATCCACGGCTCTCCACCGAATATACTCGCCTGTACACGGAGCTCCCTGAAAATCATCATCCGAAAGTGTTAGATAATCATTTTTTACCATCTGTAGTCGTTTGTTACTATAAGTCGTGTATTGTTCGTATTCGTCGTACCCGAAAATGGACGATCGCTAAGCATTTTGATACAACGATGTATACATTATAATGCAGTTACGAATCATCGAAATAAATCATCCACGTCAAACTGTATTTCAATAACAATAATATTGTTTTCTCGTGGTTTCGTGACAAGGATCTATCGCGGCGCCAGAGGGTGGCGATCGGCGTGATCTCACCGTCCTCCCACCGTTCACATAAAAAAAAAAAAACCGTTAGTACTCGGAGGCCTTTAGACGTTTTCGACTGACATATGCCGGCCATGTTTCAATATATATTTGAAATTAATGAAATATTCGATTATTGAAAATAATTTAAATCATGCGGTACAAACCGGGTGACGACACTTTTCTGCGTATTTCATCGAGTGTAACATTTATCAAAACGGTCCTCGATCGGCATTTTTTTTCCACAACATCGGGATAACGTTCCGGCAGACCCTGCGAACGAACAACTGCAGTCAAAAGAACAAAACGGACTCTTCCGATCCGCGAACAAGACGACAGGACGAGAACAACGTCTACACGAAGTTTGCGTCGACCCAATGGTCTGATATTATAAATAATTATCCTTTGCGCATGTATAGGTACACCGCTAACAACGAAACGCGGTTATCGTCGGTGACACGTTCGAATTGCTTTTCAATTAGTTGCTATCGCGTATTTTTCCCTCCTGACCGTTTCACATTTGAAATATTTTCTGAACGTTCAAGTTGATACAGTATCGTCGAAACTTTTCAACTCGATTACGGAGGAGCAAATATCATTTTGTTATTGCAATATCTTACAGAGGCATAATTTTGTTTTCATAACTATATAGTTCGTAGTACGCGTATAGAGTTGCGTTTGGTGTGCAGTGGATTGTGTTCCTGTAATTGTTATAGACGTTTTGTTCAGCGTATTGAAAAAAAAAAATCCCTACAGCCGGTATACCTATTTTAGAGCAGTCAATTTTCAAACAATCCCTCGGTATTCTTTACGGAAACTTTTGAAAACTCACGGAAAAACTATTAATATTGCGGTACACGTGCTTCAAACCCAGGCATTTTCTTTTTTTACACATGTACGTACTATATCTTAAAAATAAACGATGAACGTTCGTCTATCGTACGGTGATTACGTTTAAAAAAAAAAAAAAATACGGTATCGCATCGTTTTAAATTACTTTTTTTTTTGTAAATAAACGTACTGAGATTTTTAATTACATTATACATGTATGGTGTACAAACAATAATAGTTTTATAACAATACATATTATACAGGCTGAAATTTTCAAAACTAACAACATTGTAACGATTTTATCGAATAATAAGTTCTACATTAACAGTAAAGTTTTCTCATTCCTACATACTCTCTTTAAATGATTCTTCTTTTTGTATTAAACATTCCGAAGAAATTAAACATGACGTGAGCTACCTCGGAAACTCGGTTAGGAAAAAAACGGGATCAAATTCGTCCCAAATCATTTTTTCGGGACAACGAGACACAAGTTTGAATAACGGGATGATAGCAAATAATAAGGGGAGTATGGACACCTTAATCTAACGTAATGTTGGAATAGTTAAACAAGTGATTTTGAAAATGTGTGTTTCTTGTTGTATTAGAATCTTATTAATCTTGTTGAAAAAAAATGAAAATATTAGAAAGGATAAATAGAATAGGTAAAGTATACAAAATTAAGAAAAACCTAGATTTAGCTTTTGCGTTATAATATTATTTTATAATTATTTATTTAAAACGTCACGTTACATTGAAATCTATCGACTCACGAAAAAATAATTTTAATAAATTGCTTTATCAATAAATACTTTTATCAAGGGGTTTTATTTATATAATCAATCCAAAAATCGCAATGCTTTTTCTTCTGCTAACATACGAGTAGGTACTTATATCAGTAAATTGATAAAACATTTGGTGAGTGTGTAACGTTATTTTGCTTCGCAGTGTCTTTGTACTACACAAAATAAAGATCTTTCTCCGTAATCTATTATACTATTTTATCTATTTTTATCAACTATTCTCTGTAGTAACTATTTGCTTGCCAAATTTACGCAAATCTCATATTTTTTTTACCGTCAAACAAGAATCGATAAAATACATAATTTTGCAATATTATTCAATCATTTATTTAATAATCATATTTTTATACTAATAAAATCTAAATACATACTATAGCCGAATTCAATAAATAATAAACTTTTATCATAATGTAATAATAATTGTTTCAATATACAATAATAATATTATAATGATAATAAATTAATAATAATAAGTAATAGAAAATAAACGATGTCGAAAATCATAATTAATACACAGCTATAATATTTTCCGAAACAATAAAATACCGACAAAACGTTTAGATTACATCGAATTACATAACTTACATAAATTAATATTATAAACATCTACACAAGTCGCGGTATTAATAATATACGTGTTCGGACTGATTACAATTGATTCACGACCGGTATCTCAACCGTATTATAATATCATGACAACCGTCAGGGAGGACGTGATTATGTTGTTACAAAAAAACCTTGACTTGCAACGACTACCTTATACATTTACACACATCATATTTACAGACGACCGTACTGCTACACGGGCGGACGCGAACCGTATTTCGCGGGGTTAAGGGAAATGGGCACGCCGAAAATAATAGTAATAACCACGGGTGCGCCGATTTCGTGTTCCGATGTGAAAGTCTTTACCACCGCCCCAGCGGTTTACTGCTCGCTGCGTCTTGCGACCGAACTTCCCTAACTTCACCGTAAACGTGCGCGGGGTTTTTTTTTCCTTTGTTTCTGCCGAACTCGCGCGTCGAAATCTATACGTTCGGAAAGCACGTCAAGAGGTTAGGGACAATGCGATGAAGCTTTTAGGCGGACGAGGCAAACGCCGGTTTAGCCACCCCGACGGCGGGCCCTGACGTCGCGTCCCCGTGCTGTCGAAACATTCCAAGAGCACACGCGTCGGCGAGAGGGAGGGAAGGCCGCGTTCGCACGGCCCTGGGTCCAGGGCCGTATTTGAACATTTTACGCCCTGGGGCAACATATTTTTACCGCCCTCCCGTACCCCCCCCCACCCCAAAAAATAATTATCAAAATAGTTTTTCCAATAAATGTATAGAAGACTGAAGTATAAATAAAAACATTTTTTTTTTTTTGTTATTAGATACGCCATAATATTTATTTTCAATAAAAAATTGCCGCCCCCCTAATAAGCTAAAGAACTTGCCGCCCCTGGCAACAAGGGACACTTGCCCCCCTCTCAAATACGGCCCTGCCTGGGTCGAATCGTAATTGTTGCACTCGCGGTGTATCTGTGCGGGTGGAAGACGCCACGGGTAATATACACGCACACCCCTGGCGCATCTGCAATGATGTACCCACCTAATTGGAACGTACCCCTTGCGGACGCGAGTAACGAAAAGTGACACGGAACACGCTGCAATCGCCCTCTCGGTCATCGAAAGCCGCTTTAAGTGCGTCATGTCCTATCCATCTTTCTGTTACCCGCGGAGCGAGCACGACTTATCGCCAAGTCCTTTGGTCCTGCACGCTTCGGCGAGCTGAACGCGTTCGACCGATTCGTCTTCGGAATCGCATTGCATTGCGATTGCACCGGTTCGAAACCGTCCGAGGACGGCGGAAGCGTGCGAAAAGAGAAACGCGAAAGGATCGGGCGGATGAACATGTGCATATATTCACAAGTATTGATTTTTCTCTGTTTTTAGACGTACTCGCACTACAGACAATACGGTATCATCGATGTTTTCGGAATCGGCGCGGACAGTAACAGCTCGGGTGTAACGCGCAGTTCGTACACGGCTATGTCCATACAGAACTGGACGTGCGAACGTAGAAAAGTTTCGTCTTACGTAGATAATACCATAATCTATTACTATTATCATTGGTACGTGTGCGTTAGTGTTACAGTACGGGACACGAAGTTATACATTATATATGTCCTATAGCCCGTGAAATATTCATATAGGTATAATTATTAACAATAATATATTCGAAAAAAGCATGTTACGCGACAACCAACGTACTATAGTTTGTAATATTATGTTTTTTTTTTTTTTTTAAACTTAACGAACATTATTTCAGAGGTAACACAAATCGAACATACACATATATTATACATATTATATATTTATAAAAATTAATACTCGTAATAATATATATCGTTAAAATGTTTCAATATAATAATAATAATAATAATAATAATAATAATAATAATAATGTATAGACAATTATAATAATATGATTTATACGCGGTTTATCATATTAATACTGCAATAAAAAGTGTTTATTTCACCACGTGGTCTTACAATAATGTTTCGAATCTACATGACGAAACGTTTTGACCACAAGCTGTTAATACAAATTTACATAATTACAACCTCAGATTTCAATTGAAAAAAAATACCCAATTTCAAATAGTACATCAAACAATAATAAAAATAATAAAAATAATAGTAATAAGAATAATAATAATAATATGTCTATTTCGGTTAATTGAGTATTGACTTTTGAGCATCAAACTATGAGGAACAATATTGTTTTTACAAGATATAAAAATTAAAAAAATTAACAAAACATACGAAAAACGTGATTTCATTGGGTTTTTAAGATGAACTGTCCGCAAGTGTAGAGAAAAATGTGTCAAACATTATACGCGGTGTGCGGTCTTCGGGAAACCGATTGGCATTCTAAAGGTAAATCGACATTAATCAAATATATTCCCTTTGCAGTCGTTAGTGAAATTTAGAGCAAAAATCTGCCGCGAACCATCTGTTTGCCGTGATTTAGCAGTACATGTGGATCGAGTAAAATGGTGTCAGCTCGTCCGTTCGACGACGTACGATTGTGATTTAAGGCGAGTCTACGCGGGCATCGAATTTTCATAACACGTCCGTTTAGGACAATAGGTCGAGGCGAGTTTTGTTCAACATAAGCTTAATATTTTTAATTTTTTTATTTTTTGCTGCTTTATACTCTGAAGAGCTCTGTCAACGGTTAATTTGCGATATGTCAATGTCGATTTATATTTTATAAGAGTACATTATGTTACCTTTTTGCATGATTTGGTATTTATAAAAACAGGAAAAATTAAAAGTAGGTACTCCTACGTCGAGTTTGTTTGTATACAGTTTTTTCATTTTGCGGTCACATTTTGCGAGAATAGTTGAGAATCCGTCAACAGTCAGAACTTACCCTCAGTACCTACTAAGTTAAACATAAACGTGATGCATTACTCCGGTGTGCAAAAGGAATGGCTTTGCAACTACTCAATTAACTATAATATTTCTTACGAAAATATTGCTTTCATATAGAAGTTTTAGTAATTTAAATAATGTTACAAACGGAAATGCGGTTTATCATCGAAGTAATATTATGTATTATTTATATTTCTCATAAAACGTAAAACTTGCACAAAATCTGTTGTACATTTGCAGATGTGGGTAGTGATTCCCAATCGATTGCTATTTAGTACCGTATATTTTTAATAATATTATCAAAAGTATATACATACTCGAACCACGCACTACAACGGATTTATCGGCGCGGGGGGGGGGGGGGGGGGTTGCTGCACGAGAATTTGGTTGCATGTTCTAGAAAATCGAGGTTTTAGAATGCCAAGTTTTATAAAATCTATGGTTAAGAATATGAGGCTTTCAAAAAAACTGCGTATTATAATATGTGTTCGGGAAGACGGGAACTATCAAAATACAAAACTGTTAAAGAATAGCTGATATTTAAAGTTATCGTTTAGAAAATGTAAGGGTATTGCTAATATTCTTATGTACTCAAAATCGTATCTATTTTTAATCGTTAGAAATTGTTAGTTAAAAACATTGAACATTTCTTGATTTGAAAATGAATAAATTATAGTAAATATTAACACATTAAAGTATATACGAGTACGCAGTAAACAAAATACACTTTTCTCAAAGTCAACATTCTAAAAGATTTATTTTCTTAAACGTAGCTTTTCTAAAGCTTGGTATTCAAACATAGAACTTACTAAAACCTGCTCAGTAGGTACCTTACACAAGTGCATACAAAGCGTATATATAGCGTATAGCATATAATTACAGTTATCTTGCTAACAGATCTTGACATAAAATTGCATCCTACGAATTCGACTGCGGTCACTGTTTTGATCGTTATTTAATTATTTTCTCTGCTGCCGTGGATTTACCCCTAGGCGTGCTTTGTCCACGAGTACAGTTATACCTACTCTGCAGCGCGCGCAAATTAGTTTTAAATATAATAATAATAATTTTAACAATAATAGTAATAATAATAATTAATAATAATAATAACAATAATAGTAATAATAATTATGACGATGATGATAGTAATAATGATAATAATTATAAAAATAATAAAATGTTAGTTTAACAACAGTAAGACTTTTGCGCAATGATATTCTGAGCGGATCGTACGGGAGTAAGAGATTTCTCGGGTGCGACGAACTACGACCACGTGTCCTATACGGGTTTTATCGTGTAACACAGGTACTTTCAGACGGGTTTCCGCGATTATTAGTCTTAAACATTGTCCACGGGAATCGCTCGTTTTGCTCGCACGGCTACGGGATCGCAAACGTGCAGCGTGATGAATAATTGAAATAATATTGTGTGCGCGACGGCCGGAAACATTGCGTACACGACGAAGGCGACACGTTAGGGAGGGTTCGCAAACCGTTCGGGGGTAACTTTTTTCTCGATGCGTCGCGGCTTCTTGCGTTTCCAGGAATTTTCATTCAACGGTCCGAGGGCACGGCGAGCCGCGCGGCTGGTAACGTACGGTCTCTCGTGGTTGCCTACCGGAACCGCGGTCAACGGTGACCGGAAACCGGGGTCCGCCACGATTCTGCCGGGTCACATGCGCCTACTGACACGTCGCGGAGCTTGTGCGGGGCGAGAACTTTTCGATCCGGGTCCGAGACCGGTTAGGTTCACAATATCGCGGATGGCCGAAAGAGCGCAAAGCTTTAGTGTGTACGAGTAGAATAACGTCGCGGGACGTAATACGAGAATAACCATTGTTTTTTTTTATAAAATAAATCGTTTTTTTTTGTATTTTTTTACCGTTGAATTCAACACCGTCGCATGTGTTTACAAGTTGATTTTGACAGTGTTCACCAAAAAAACAAAAGTCTATCCATACACCTACTTTATTCGATAGTATTGGTTTGAAATCGTTCAGAAAAACAAAAATAAGAAAGACAACTTGCTGGTATTTTTACGGTTTTAAGTTACAACACGCTGATTGACGATCTACGAAATGTAACGACACCGCGGTGTGTCTCGGTGATTATATTACACATCTAGCTGGTGAACATGATGGTCGTCGGGTAAACCGGGCTCGTGCTGATGATCGATACTTTGTGAGGACATTATAGAATATTAATGACGACACGATGTGATTACATTTCGTAAATGATCTAAGAAATTAATACCTAGATCAGTGTTTCTCAGCCTGGTCAGGCGGCTGTTACGCTAGCGCACGATGGACCGGAAGTGGTTGTAATGAACACGCGTGTTGACGTGAGGGGATATGTCAAGTTCAAAGTTCTACCGTTTTTGGTTTCTTTATGGATTTTGCTAGTTTTTTTTACATATTGCACACCACCTTTGTACGATGCTGTATGTGCACCAGAACACAATGCACACCTGGACGGGGGGAGGGGTCGGTTTACGATCTTTAGTGCACTTTTCAGTTGAACGGTCTACACCGCATTTAACGCACCTTGGCCGGTGATTGCTGTAGTCACGCGTATGACCATATGCTTGACACGAGTGGCCTTGCGGCGGGATATTTCGTTCGGCGTGTGGTTTTTCAATAACCGCACAGCAAAGTGGAGCAGCGAGTCAGTCCTGAAGACTTCTTGGTTATTGAATAGCCGGTTTAACGCGGCGCGGTGGTAATGGGCGTTGATTCTTTATGAGATTAACCACGCGCGTAGCCGAGTGTCCTAATTTGGCCAGAGCGTCTGTAATCTCGGTTGAGATTGTAGAACGATGGAGATTTCTAATTACTGCCGTGTGCTGGCGTTCGCAGCGCGGCCGAAAGGAGTGAAACTCTGCGTCGGTCTCATTTGGGCGATCAGTTATTATATGGAACGTCAGACGGTTTTTTGGGCCGGACTATTTGAAACGATGGCGTGGACATACACGAAATATCGTTAATACCGCAAGTCGGTGACGTTCTTTACACAAATCGTCGGTATACACGAGTTAGGCGCGACTTCGGTTTGAGGTGGTCGCAGCTCACACTCGACTACGTAGAAACACCTCGGTTTCAATGCTGCAGTCTGCCGTGGACAAAGCGGCGTAACGATTTGGTGAACAAGAAGCTTTGATTTTTAGAATTAGAAGGCGAAGAAATATTCCGTTTTGATTTAGTTGAATCGAGGCGGTGGCATGTTAGTCGGGCCTGAAGTGTGCTCTTTCGGCCAACGGTCAGCGGACGGTTTCCGGGCCCCGAGTGGCGATTACCGTTGTGACGTCAAGTGATGAAATATTTAAACGAAAACTCGTAACCGATGTTAAGCACGTGGTACAATATTGTTATTATTATACAATGTGCGCCTAAAATCTATCTGTCGATAACGTTGTTCGTCGCGCCGCGTGGAAACAGCGAGGCGCCGGAAGGGATATACTGATGAGATAACGGGGGATGACGCGAAGACGGATGACCATTATTACGAAACCGAACGGAATGAAGATATTGAAAAATAATAAACACCGAAAATAAATAAAAAAAAAACACTTGTCGTGGAGACCGTGATAATAATAATAATAATAATAATAATAATACTATCGATTAAAATACAAAAGCAGTGTTTCGGTACATCGCCGAGGGAGTCCTGGGCTTGCTGCAGCCGTCGGACCTACAGCATGACCAGATCGTCCTCGGGGATCGACTCGAAGTCCGTCTGTCAGAACCGCGTGGCCGCGATGATCTGCTGCTGCTGCTGCTGATGAGAAGGTGCCCCGGGCTGCGGGTTGGCGAACACGGAGACTCCGGGGTTGCTACCCCTCTGGTCCGCTGTCAAGTCGGTCTGCAACAAAACGAGAATATTCAGTGCACATTTTACCGGTGTGGGTACACGTCACGTTATAAAACGTCCTGTGACTCGGTTGCTCCGTAGACAGGGTTCGGAAAAATCGAAGCAATCCCTCCGAACACCGTCGATGGCGGACGCGAAACCGTACTTTCCACTCGACGAGAACGGACAGGCGTTTTATTAAGAGGACGCAACAGTTGACGTTTTGCCTCGGTCGTATTACAATTATTATCGATGCGCAGCAAATTCGTTTAAAGTATATAGAACCCATTTTGTGTTGCAAATTTTCCAGTGTTAGTGCGAAAACCGACTTCGCTAATATCAAACTTCACGGGGATATCGCATTATCCGCGTCCTCTCCCCGCCAAGGTTTTATACGATATTTTAATTTTTCAAGCGAGCTATGGTCACGTAAAACGTTGAAATATCAAAAAGGTTCATGGCCCACTTAAAAATTAAAATACCGTAAAACCCCAACGACGAGACACAGCTAATGTTCTTACACCTTGTCGGCACTAGATCCGCAGTGAAGTCGGTCTACTCTGAACACCGAAGGTTTGCAACTCAAAATTACTTCTACTGAACGCAAGATTTTTTGTGTTGCACGTTTGTGTGTCGTGTAAAATGTTAAAAACCGATGACGGACGAACGTTTCTACGTTATGCTCGATCGGTTCGGTCAAGATTGCGGTCCGGGTGGACACTGAAAATACAAATGTCGACTCGCCGTAACATTAGTAACAATCCCGGTCCGGCGCCACCCGTAGATTCGTGTCTTCAACATTTGTCGGGCAACACGATGATGACGAGACGTTCGATTAAAATACGAGTAGGTATCGTTTTGTGCGTCTCACGGGAGGCCGAACACATGCCGCGCTCAGGGATTTTCGGTACGAGTTCTGTCGAAGAAACCAGTGAGCCGCGATATTAATAAAGGTGCATCGTCGTCGTGGATACGATCATTACGAAACCGTAAAACTCTCGGTATATAAGAAAAAAAAAAAATAAATAAATAAATAACAATAAATCCATTACCCACGATCACTATGGGTGGCTTTTAACAGCGTTCGCGGTATGCGAGACTGTTTCAGTGCGCGCGCACCATAAATTGTGTTGTTACACAAAAAGTGAAAATTCTGCGCAGTTCGGAGGAGAAATAATCCCCGCGGCACATTATCTCCGAGCGATCAAACATTTTTAACCGTCCGTACCCGTCTGCGGAGTTATCGGATTTTAAATGATAAATCGGTTTGCGACAAATTTACTACCGCGGCGCCAATACGATATAATATCTCAGTGGTCGGTCGCTCGCCAAACGTACAATCGCTTTGTGCGCGGGGGTGCAATACAATTGAATCTTACGTACACCACCGAGATTTCATAGTTTCGGTTTTACCGACATTTACGTTTTAATCGATCGCATCGTCGTTCAGTGGCATCCACCTGCGATTTCGATTGTTATTATTGTTGTCGTTCAGACGCGCGGAGAAAAGTACGAGGTATCTCTTCGAGATAAATGACCAACATAGCATCGAACGGTTTCACGAAAATAATATTGTGTTACGAAACATACGATTAAATATACGCACTCGAGCCATGCGTTTTCAGGTAAGCAGCTACGAGTGCTACGTAAAATAATAGTAATAATAACGTGACGGTGTACATCGATTGTTGTTGCCACGATTACACTCTACACCGGCCTGCATGCAAGCGTGCGCATTCGTGTCGAGTGAAGTACTGGCGAAGAAATGAAGTCTGCCCGGTCTCGAATATGTTAATGTCATTACAAGAGCGTCCCATGAGCGTTCAATGATCGCGATGTATTCAGTGGAGGTATACAGAGATAATCGAATATAGTCATTTTATTTTGTCATGCGCGGTACTAAAGTACTTCGTTTTCCCAACGAATTATAATAATACTTATTGTTTCGGTAAAATGTTTAAAAAACAAATTTTTTAAAAAAAATACATCATAAAGACGGTCGGTTTCGCGATAAACTACAGTATGTTTGTTTTTTAATTTACAGGAAAAACTGTGAACGGATGGTAGTTTTCGGAGAATTCAATCCGCAGATGAGCACTTGTCCGTATCTCAAAACGCGTAACAATATTTTTCTGCGAGTAAAGAAAAATAAAAAATTATTAAAATAAATAGGTAAATTCGAGTTAGAACCGTCAATATTTTCAGAAAAATTAACCCTACAGAATTACTATCTCGGTTTCTAAATTTTATTCAATTTAGCAATAAGTTTTTGCGTGAGATTTATTTGTACATATTTATAAAGAAAAAAAACATTGCATTTGATCATAATATTATTATGCACATAGTGCTAGCACTCAGAGGGTTAAAACAGGAAATAATCACTACAAATCGTCCTGTATTATGTGTCGTTCTAATAATATTGCGTTGACGCGGGGCGTCGCGTCAATGTCTAATGTTTTTGACAGCTCGCGGGACAGCACGCGTGGGCTCGTATCCTTGGGTTTCGACGTGGTGCGTGGTAGGGGTGTATAGAGGGGAGCGAACTCGAATATTATTTTTATAGCGTTCATACCTTTTCGGCAGATTATTCGTGTTGATCGATTATAATTATCAAACGGTCAGGTTGTACACGGATGGTCTAATATTGATGGTTATTAACCATTTAATTTATTGGACGATTTTCCGTTGTGTCTCCTCCCCTTCCCCACTCCACACGTCACGTGTCCTGCTTGATGCCGGACATTTTCCTTTGGCCTCACTTCAACGCATATTATTTACTAAGTACTCACTATTAATACTTACGCATCGTATACTAGCTGAACATTACGCGGATTCGCGCGGAACAGTCTTGGCATAGTTTTCAACGAATCGCTGTGCCTTGAACTATTTAAAGCCAAGCCATGTTTACTAGTTCACGATTTTTTTTTAATTGTTTACGTAAACAAGTTTATTCTGTTCGAGTGCCTTAAGATGTATTATACTTTCGGGGGTTTCCGTTGTCGTCGCCAAAAACAAATACATTTTTCCGATGTTCACACTCCCGAACACGCGCAACCTATAATAATACAACTGGCCATGTGAAAATCACAGATTTTCTAGATTTAACCCGTTCACTTGCAGTGATTACTGATGCGCGAATGAAAAGGAAAAAATCTAAAAGTGTTTCCGCTTCACAGGAAAACATCAAACAGTGAACATGCTATTGCTGGTTACCATAAGGTTACGCGGTAACACAAAGGACACGCAGATATTTAGAAATTAATGATCTGTGTATGTTGTTATTGTTGGTGTTCTGCTCTACCCGTGGCCCGGGATCGGTATTATTTTAAAACTTTTTCAGCCTATGCTGATTACTAAGTGTAAATATCACCAAGATCGGTCGAGGAGTCCGCATACTGTTCGTACGGACAAATATTTATTTTCACGTAAACTATAATTAATATTCATCAGGAGTGTCCAAAGTTTTTCGGTAATACTAGGCCACACATGAAGCGAGTAAAAGTTGTTGCGGGCCGTGTGCGTTTTGCAAATCATTAAATATCTGATTCGTCCTGAAACCCCAGCACTGGAACGCGAATTTATGTGCCGTGCGTACCGTATAACTACCGCGGTAGGGTTGTGGTGTGTTTTTATTTTTTATTTTTTTTTTTGCAGTACTTGCGACAGACATGTTATGTGTGTATAAATTATTCATTTCGCAGGGCGACGAGTTCAAATTAATTTTGCATGTTTTTGCATATTTTATCGGTCTTACAGAAAAACTGCGCGTGCACGTAGGTATATCTACTAATTTTTGCCAATTCGGCATGACATGATATTTGCTTTTGTGGATCATCATGTTCTCTGCTAATTGCGTCGTACTCAAGTTGCTCGCGTACACCGGGGTTATAACTTATAAGGACGATGACATAAAAATATAGAAATAATAATACTAACAATCAATGCGATCGCGATTCGTGTACGCATTCGAAAATTCAACGATACATTGTGGCGAAATAAAAATAGCAAATTTTCAACGTTACCGCGACAGAATGTTCTACCGCGTTTTCGGTGTGAAGTACTGACTGCTTTCCACTTGCCGTTCTTCGAGAGCTCTCGTACACGCCGTCACGCGAACACGTCGGTGTAGACTTTGAAAACGTCGGTTGAGAAAATAATTATTCCACGCCCGAATTTCGTCCGAACATGTATTGTTCGATTTTTGCGATTTTTTTTTTTATCATCATTTATTACCATTGACGTGATGTTTTGCACGCGTTGTTCAGAGTAGGAAAAACTACTTTTTAAAATATTTACAGGAACGTTCGGGATGAAAAAGCGCAAACCCGGAGTTTTCCGTACAATTTTTTTGCGGGCAGTATTAACATAGTGTATTGGTAGGTGAACAGCATATCAAACGACCGAGATCTTTGTTTTGGTTAGGCGAAAAAAGCGTACCCAAACTCGCTTAAAAAGTTGAAAGTAAATTAGTTGCATTCGTTTTTCGAAAGAAAAAGAAAATGATATCGCGCGGAGAGGAAGAAAAGAAAATAATTATATTTTTTTTACAAACAGTATATAATATTTTGAATTGACGGCGATAAAAAGCGAATTGACTGAAAGTTAGTCAACTGTTGGGTATTCTAAATGAAATTAACTCGTTCAGTCAAAACTAATAAGCGGGTAACAAAAAAAAAAAAAAGTAACTCGTCGCGTGTAAATTAATTAAAACAGACTTAACTTTAACTTTTAAACTCGTTAAAGCGCCCACAACAACGGCAAAACCGAACCACCGTTGCGATTATTAAAGGTTTTTTCCTCCCCTTACTTCGTTTCTGGTTAATCTACATTTAAGTACGTGCGCTCAAACACGGAACACGTCGTGAGTTACGCTAGTGCTCGAGTGAAACGAACGGTACGAATGCGTGTTGACAATTTATTTCCGAGCTACGTTCTTCTACGTAGTAGTCGTATAGGGTCTAGTTGAAAACATATTATAATAATCAGGGAGCAAAATTCAGTGAAAATTGTGTTTTTTTCTGAATGTCCTAAAAAAAATGGTTCCCAAGCGCAAAGTTCTTTTCTTATGTCAAAGAATAAAAGAAAAAAAATGAAATTTTTACTTTGCATTTTTAATACTTTTATTATTTTAAGAGCTTTTTTTGACATTGTTTCTTATATCTTACATGTTACAAAAGGTTTTCGGGAAATTTGACAACATTAATTTTGAATTTCTCCTAAAAGAAAAAGGAAATCATACATCTATTTTTATCATGTACCTATAATATTTGAAATCATTAAACACCATCTGATTATACAGAGCGACATAATGAAAAACAAATAACGAATATTCCTATCTAGATTGTTTATTAATTTTTTGGAAATCGTTTTCGAAGTGAAAAGAAAATAACGGAAGAAAAACAACGATCATTAATCATTAATAATTTAAATAGTAAGCATTTTTTTCTTTAATGTCTTAGATAGTTGGTAGTGCATTTATTGGTTATTTTTTAATGAATTTTTTTTTATTATTATATCGTTAGCTTAATAAATTATCATCGGGATTTATACGTTTATAATGTAAGCTTACGGTTTTCCAAGCCAAATGATTTCGGCCAGTTTTGGATTTTGAATTGATTCGTTTAATTTTTGCAAGAAGTCGCGGCGAACCATTACCAGGTTCAACCGGAGATACATTCGCTCTCTCGCCGTAATGATGTTGAAACTGTTAGCCGGTCTGAGGTCCGTGTACAATGGACAGAGCCAGTGACTGTTGCACAAAGAGCCGAGACCAGTAGGGCCTATTGTACATCCACGGTCTGCGTAACGATCATTTATTTCAATCCGTTTTAACAGCTGTTTGGGTGGCAGGTTCATAGTGTACAGACGCTGATCACACGGACGGTAAATATTACGTATTGGACGCGGTAAGCGCTGAGTACGCGCACGCGCGTGTCGTCTTACGGGTCTTCTGGGCACGTCCGCACACGACCTGGCCGCTTCCGGACGGTCACGTTTAGTTTTAATCACGCGACAACGGGTCGACTAGGGGTTGTTTTTACCGCATCGCCCCGTCGAGCGATTTCTCCCGGCCATCGGTGCGCGCGCTTCTCCCCGTAGAATACTCGGACGGCACATAGATACTTTAACACCGCACATACACGCGATACAACGAAACCGGCGCGGGGCGGTGCGTCGTAGTTCACTCGGTGTGTTTTCGACTTGTTCGTCTTACGGACGGGCCGCGCGATCTTTAAATAATAATAATGCCCACTTGACCCCCGACGAATGCAATATTAAATTTCGATTTCCCGACAGGCGCCTGATCGCGTCATTGATATTATCACGTCGTGTACCGCGGGGCGTCTGCTGCGGCTCAATCGTAACACGATAACGAGTCGCGGGAACGGGTGGGGGTTGCTCTCGGCTCTCGACGAGGACATGTGTGTTGGCAATCGTCTGAGGCTGCACATGGGCAGGGCCGGATTTAGAACAAGTGCCGCCCTAGGCCCTTTAAAATATGCCGCCCCTACCCCAAGAAAAAAAAATTTGTAATTATTTCTAATACATTTATTACATTTTAAAGAAATTAGTCATTAATCATTATAAACAAAACAAATAATAATTATAAATCCTAATTAAGCATTATCAGTATAAATTTCGCGAGTCAAATCATTAATAATCCATTTAGCCGGATCATTATAATCAATATAAAATGTATCTGGATCCATATTTAAAGTAGAGGTTGTTAAATTATTAATGACAAAATCCGATTCGCACCTACTCGTTTCAATCTCTTCTAAATCATGTTGATGTTGTTGACCATTATCAGGTGTATTCAAAGAAGACGGTGTAGCAGGTTTAAAGAAAGTACTTAGTTTAGGTATTTTATTTAGAACTTTACTCTCTTTATATTCTTTATCTTTGGCTCGCTTTTTATACTCTGAACCACTAAAACGTTTACGACCGTCACTCATATTGAAAAAATGCTAAATACTGTAAATTATTAATTATTAATTATTAAATATATTATGTTGTAATATGCACTCCCGACAATGACGAACAATAAACTGAAATAAAGTGTGGTCGTGTGCGATGTGGATACACAATATCTCTAGCCAATTTCTATATATATATATTATATTTTTATAGTAATTACTTTTAGGAACAACTTATATTATTATGTACCTAGGTAGGTATCTTATCTTTGTAGCTCACATTACGAGAAAATTGATTTCGGGTTAATGACATTTTCAGTGTGATGCGCCCGTATATTTTACACACAGATATCTAAAAAAAATCATATAAATATTTCATGCATTTATATGATTTTTTTTTTATTTCTTACAAAATTTGCCGCCCTTGGCCCGGGCCTCACGGGCCTAGGCGTAAATACGGCCCTGCTCATGGGATAGCCTCGGCCGCAGGGCAACGTATTAATTCACCCCCTCGCAATGTAAACGTGCACGTCTACTAACGCGACGATATTATTTATGATACCGCGACGACGGCATCGACGATATCTTGTAAGTTTTCCGTCGCACGGTATACTGCAGACTTGGGTAAGAACGTTTCGGGAACGGCGACGAAACACGCACGCCCCGTGGCGTCCAAGAATATACCACCAAACGACCGCCAAATCAACACGATCGCTAGGCTTTCCATTCTCTCGTCGCGCGTACACTGGCCACGGCTAAACAGGGACTTGGGCCGACTCCGACCGGGGCGAAAAGAAAAGCGGCGGCTGTTCACGCCGATGGTCTTGTAACTCGTTAGAAGAATGGCTGTTGAGGTTGCCTAGACGTATATATTTTGATCGGAGTCCGTGCGACCGGGCGGCCGTAAGACCGTTCTCACTCGGGTGTTGTAACGAAATAATAATACGGTGAAACATCGGTACCTCGAAGTCGTAAGGGACCAAAAAAAAAAAAATTTCGACATATCGAAACATCGAGTTAGCGAGGGAATTTAAAACATAAATAAAATTTGAAATAAAAATGTTTAATTATTGGGAAAAATTTGTATTTATACATTGCATACATATTATGTATTCGTCATTTGGGTTCAATCTGAGGAAAATTTGAAACTTTCAATTTATTTCTTTGTGGTCAACACGAAGAATCTTCTATATTTTTCAAAATTGATGACAAAGCTTTAGCAGGAATATTGAAGTCTGCCGCAATATCTTTTTTCTTTTCACACCTTTTTCAACTTCTTTTATAATTTTTAATTTGTCACCAACATTTAAGCACTTCAAAGATGGTTTATTTGACATTGTAAAGAAAAAACACACGTCTTAATAAAATAGAACACAAAACGTATTTGTAATTAAAATCACGAACAAGTACAAACGACAGAATTACGACTAAATAAAATCAGAAGAAACAATGTCCATGTAACTTTATCGCCGTTATCGGTCACTAGCTGAACTATATAAATATCAACATTATTATATACAACGTTGTGTGTGATAACCTCTATCGTTTATCTTATATTTTAATAGTCTGGGCATTTAATACGTTATCTAATCCGTCATATATTCGAGTTAGTGAATTATAATAGGCGTTGGGTACCGGATACCCGAGACTTGGACTTATGGATATTCGATATACCGAAATAAAATGATACGTGAGTCCAATACTGAATGGTCGGGACTGAAAAAAACAATTCGACATACAGAAACTTCGAGATACCGAGGTTTCACTGTATCGATAATTGTGTGCGGTACGGGCCGGTAAGATCGAGTCGCCAACAATGTTGTGCAATAGGCAACCGAACGTTCGTCGCAGCCGAGGAACGCGGCACGTCCTGCACGACAGTTGCCTATACCACGTTTCCTGACCGTCGCCGCACCGTACCCGGGCACGCACTGGTGAAACGCCCCCGGGAAGTCGCGGCGGACCGAGTGCACTGTCAACGCGAGCAGCTACCGAAAGCGCAACGGTGCAACTCGATGCACTCGACCGCGCGTCAAACGTCGTACGCCAGTGGTTCTTTCTCGATGGGCGCGACACGACCGTCTTACGGTGACTTTTACCGTCGGCTAACCGCAGATAACCGCACCGAAAAACCTGGACGAACGCAGTGGGCGTGACTTTTTTTTTCACCAAAAGCTGTAGTGATGGGGTGAGGGCACCTGGACGAGCGCTAGTAGCGATGTGTTGGTACAAATATTTACGGTGCACATGACGGGAAAAAAACCACGATTAGGAAAGTCCGTTGTGCCAAATCGCGTTAAAAAGTTAAAATTAAAACTTAGGACAGGGGCAAAAAGATAACACCTGGAGCGGCCACTTCCGTGCACTTTCCCGTTCACCACTAGGGGCGTGCACAACAGTTCCGTCGGTTCGGCTGTATAACGCGCTCGCGGAAACGGAAATTATTATGCTCTTGATAAATTCGTTTCGACGAGCGTCGAAACAGAAAATTCCCGAGCAGTAGCGCTGACGACGCACGAGGCCGAAAGAGTTTATACTCCTGGGATTAGAGGGTTTACTCGGCTAACGATACGTAGGTTTCGGTAACGTGTAGAATATTATGTGAATACGTAAACTCTTTTGTATTTTCACGCATAATGGGAAAAATATTCTTTTTATTTTTTCAAAACGAAATTATTCCATAGAAAAAATTGTATGAAAATAAAATACGGTTGAAATTAAAAAAAAAAAAAAACGGCCGAAACTCGTAGGTCGGGTGAGATTTATGGTGATGCGGGTCCTTTTATACTTGCAACCAATACGTACGTAGTTGGTCCCGAAAAAACGGTTCTGAGCGAAAGAGGTCCGGTGGATCAGTTTGTACTTCTAAAGATGGTCGATATAAGATAGTGGTAGGATCAAATTTCTTAGTAAGATAAGTTGAACTTTTAATGTTATAACTTATAAGTTTTGCGAAAAAAAAAAAGTTCCGAAAATTATTAAATGACTATAAAATGAAAATAAATAAGTACCTGTATATATCGATAGTATAAATATGTTTCGGGTCGCTACGATTCATACTCATGGAATCACGATAAAATAAAGGTAATCTTATGAAAATACTAGGTGGCGCAGAGTTTGATTCTTGATCTTGGTTGAAGTTTTTTTTGTAAATTTTTCTGTTTTCGTTAATTGTTTGGAAAACTATTGGGAAGTTCGGAAAGCGATCAATTAGACAACGTTTACTTTCAGAAAAGTAACAGGCTTGTATACGTCGGTACAATGCTTATGGTCAATACCATGCACACACACAAAAAAAACACATATCGTGATAAAACCAGTACTCGTTTCACTCAGGATCTAAAAACTAATAACAAAATTCAATATGGACTGCGCATTTCACAACAGCACCAATGACAGCTATGGTACACGTTTTGGGAACCAAAAAACACTTGAATCTCGTCATAACGATCTATTCATTTTGTTTGTAAATTGTTTACGCGCAAACTAAATGTTTTTCGAATGCGAACCACTGTTTTAAAACGGTTCTCGGTTGTTGTTGTTTTTCTTTTAAATCGTCAGTTGAATCATACATTTTGACTCTCAGCTAAATCAGCTACGACTTTTACGGCTGAACGATAAACGTGTAAAAAACATGTTGAACAAAGCCGGTCTTCTAAAATGAGAATCATTTTTGTACGCGCTCGATACAAGTCCCTGAATCATTTTGCGTATGAACTGCGTGAGCTCGATTGTTGGAAAACGTACAGTGTTCAGGTGATTTTCCACACTGCTCGGGTAGAGTGTAAGATACTATTTGTTTCAATCGTCTTAGCTCTTTCACAACGGATTAATTTGTAACATTTGTAGTGGTCATATTTTAATCTGCCATGCGATGGATCAAAATGTAATGCCCACACTGAGTCCGTCACGGGGAAAATGTCTAGTTACGTTGCGCGACTTTGGTTACAATAGATAATGTTATAATGTTTGAAATGTTAAAAATCAATAATTCGTGATCACAAAACACTATTGTGTAATTGTTTTTATCCGTTAGTATACTCAGAGGTGAAAACCTAAGACATACCGTGACGCGTATAATGCCAGTGCTTCTTAAACTTTTTGGTAATCCGGTCCGTTTAAGTTAATGTAAAATTGTTATGGCCTCCTTAGGTCGGGCAGGCAAGAGTCTTCAACCTTTTTATGCCACATATTGATTTTCTACGAATCTCGCATTCGCAGATTATTATTGTTATTACAACAGGTTACATACATTAACATATATCGATTGTAAATCAAAAATTATTTACTTATTTAATTAATCGTTTTATGTTTAGTACGAAAATATTGACAGTTGCTTTTCAGAAACCAAGTTCTAGTTTTGGGTTTGACAAAAAATATACTCGCGGGCCGCAAATAATGACAAGGCGGGCCCGGCAGGTTGAAGACCCCCAGGACATTAGTTTCCATCACAATCGTCTAAAGTTTAGACTCTAAACAATAGGGAAGTGTTTTCTTAGCTGCGTATTATTAAAATTTAACTGTTTTACACACATTTTTCACGGTGCCCCGTAGTGTACAGAACACGAATGGCCTCCAATAAGGGGCCACGGCCTAAAGCTTAAGAAGCACTGGTACACCCTGTAAGGATATCCATGTCGGACGACACCTACCGCTGCATACTACCGTGTTGACCAATCGATTTGGATACGTTTGATTCCTGTAAAAGACCGTTTATCGCATTGTTGCAAATGGCCGTCACGCGATACCGCGCGATTCATTCGTTTCAAGTATGACGCAAGACACAATACATTCGATCAAATGTCAATGTATGTAGGTACAGGCGGTGAAAAATTGTCATGCAGTGCGCAATTCTATTTCAAACACGTGCAATAGTTTAAAACACAAGTCGGGGAAAAAAACGGCGACAAAAAATGAACGAACGAACGAATAATAATATTAATAGTAATAATAATAATAAAAATAATAATAATAAAATAAATAAAACCACGGTTTTGTACAAATGAGTCCGTGAGCACGGTTTATTAGTTGATCATAAAAATATATGTTCTGACACGAAAAATAATAAAATAGTTTATTGTCGATGATGGTTATTAATATTATACGAGTATTAGATTTAAATGTATTTATCATACAGCTTATCGATTGTGTACTTTAAAATATTACAATCACGCAAAGTGTGCACCGCGTGTGCCATCATAATAATTGACGTATAATAGGAACTCTACTATAGGATCAATCGAGAACGTACACATTCTAAAGAACATCATGTATATATACGTGTTAATAGTAAAATAAATAAATTATAGATACATGCAAATGCAGCTTACAAAAACAAAACAAATAAATAAAATATAAAAGCTATCAGCACGACGCTAAAGATATATATATATATATATGTATATATGTATAAGTAATATGTATATGGTAAGCGTTTTTGATTAAGTCAAAAGAAAAAAAAAATAATAATAATAATAATAATAATAATAATTACATTACAGACTAGGGGGTGAACAGCGTTACGTTTTACAGAATGTTGAAAATTGATCGTGAATTTTTGTTTGATATTAAATGTACCTATGTAATATAGCAACTGCACATACGTGGTGACCACTGTAACCAGCTATTGATGCGAAGTTAAACCGGGCGCGTATAAGTACGAGTACAAAGTACCGAGTAGGTACACGAAAAACGTAGTACACGCGCGCCTATGGTATATTATATTGTGTGGGTTCGTGTAAAAGTTAGTATTGAAAACACGGTGCATCCGAATCGGGTGTTCCGAAACGTCCGAATTGGTTCCCGAGCTGCTACCAAAAGGGTATAATAATATGATGTATAATATAACATAAATATAATGCTAATTGGTTCACGAATTATTTTAATCGATTGTCTACATGAATAGCACGTATTTTTCGTTGGTATAGGGTTAAAAATCGTGTTTTGTAAGGTAATACATTTTTTTTAAATTTATTTTTCATTCATATTTCTATTCATCTCTCGGTATTTAATTCTATCGATGTGAGCGTTTGTAAAGAATATGTACTATGCATTTCAGAACTCTAACCGCATCATGTTTTATCACTGGTAAAAAAAAACTCGACGAGAAACATTAATAGATCGCATTTCGCATTTTTCGAAAGTGTTGGTCGGGAACCGATTTGGACGTTAACTTTTAGGCATGGGAATCGAAAAACATGAATAATTGTGCGAAGTTGTAGTACAACGAATGATACGAAGCACGTGGAGCGATCCGCCTTAGCGTTGACGATCTGGTCCGTTTTCGGGGATAAGAATAGAAAACAAAAAGTCCAAAACATAAACGTTGCCGCGTAGGAAACCGAACGAACCGTTCTAAAGTCTTCTATGTGTAGAAAAAAAAATTAAATAATAATAATGAAAATGAAATGAATAAAATCGTTGGCATATCCCTCTTTCTCTCTCTCTCCATCCCTCCCTCACCGTCTGTCTGTGTGTCTCGGGTGTGCGTGTCATAACAACATATCACGTATACGTCCGCGTGTGTCACGTGCATGTGTGTGCGCGCGCGCGCGCATACCGCGTAAATATGCGTTGGGTTTATACCGTGCTTTCGCGTTGGTGCAACTGGTGGTGGAGCTGCTGCAGTCCCGGTTGGGCGGCCAGCAAAAGTGGTATCTCGGCCGACCGGTCGTGCGGCTGGTGATGGTGCTTGTGGTTGTGGTACCGGCCCAGGGTCATGGTCCGGACCTGCGGCGGCGGCGGCGGCGGCGGCTGATAGTGGACGTGATGGTGATGCGGGTGGGCGAACTGGTGCTGGTGGTCGACTTGCACGTACTGCACCTGCTGCGGCCCGCCGCCGTTGTGCCGGTGGTGCATTACGGACATCGGTTGCTGCTGCTGCTGCTGCTGCTGCTGCATATGCTGTTGCTGCTGTTGGTGGAGGTGCTGCTGCTGCTGCTGCTGCTGATAGTGCTGGTGGAGCAGCAGCTGGGACGGCGGGGGAGGCGGTGTCGGACACATCAGGGTCGGGTACGCGACTCCGGCCGTCGGGGATCCGACCATGTCGGACGCGTACAGCTGCTGTTGCGACGTCATCGGGGGCGGCGGCGGCATCAATCCTCGGGCCTGTAAAGCGACAAAGGAACGGGCGACGGTTAGTGCGGTCTCGGCGACGGGACGGTTGGTGGTGAATCCAACACGAAAAAAAAACTGTTAAAAAGCGCCGTAATACTGACCCGTTAGGTTAGGTTAATACTACCTAAAATACAAAATATTAATACTACCTAACCTAACCGCAATACCGACACAATCTAACTTAAGTCTCTAACTACTGTTATCATCTAACGTAAAATTGTAATTTAATTATCACACTTTACACGCCATTTCATCTCTAGGTATAGATAGCGAAAGCTAGGAGTACCTTATTGTAGAAATAAAAAAAAAAAATAATGACCCGAGGGCCTTTACACATGAGTTGCACGATGAAAACCTTATGAAAAAAGTGCGGGTTCGGAGATCGTGAGGGGTTGAGCGGCGAAAGGTGCCTGCACGGAAAACATGAGTAGGCGTGTCCTAAGGAGTTCACGCGCTGCCGTAAAAGTATTTCGCTTTTTTCCCAAACGGAACGAAATAGAAAATAACACGAATAATTCTCAGTATCGTTCTCGATCGTTATAAGAGGTGAAGTGTGATTTTGAAATCGGTTTTTTCCCCTTACGATATAATCTTCATTCAAAATAAAGTAATACGTTTTTTTCCGTACGAAAGTCTTTTAATCCCCACAAAATGTTCTAAATTCTTGGTTTAATTTTTCTTACCCGAATTCACTAATTTAACATGTACCTACAAGCGTTTTGCGAAATCGGAAGAAACACAAAGAATCCAAAACATCGGGAATTTGATTTTTAACCTGCATTTCCCACTTACCGAAAAGCTGAAATCATCCACACTCCGACAAAAGTACCCGATTTGCACGAAAACAAAACTTTTGGTAACCTTTTAACGTAATCTTTGAACGTGCAGTCGTTAAATACACAGGGCTCGGCTCGGAAGTATAAGTATACCGGGTGATTTTGTAGACGTTATACTTTTTTGACCGTAAAAATATGCTTTAATTTTAATTTTTTTTTGAAATTATCACACGCTGATCGACTGCAGTACGTGCGTGCGACATATTATTTTCTCCTCTCGCACGACGACGGCTAAACCATCATAGCGCGCGAGCGTATGCACGGCATCTCGAAGCCTACGTTTTAGAGGGATTACGGGGCAGAGTCTGGCGAGGCTTATCTCATCATTTAGCGATGGTCGGCATCGTAAAATATATTATAATACGTAAACGTTTATTCATTTATTCAAATCTTTGCCTTTAATTAATGTCTGCGCACGATTTCTTCACGCCGTCCCTGCGGCGTGCACCTAAGTGATGCCGCCCCGTATTACGTATACATTACTGTGCATACGTATAGTAAACTTTCATCTAATAGTAAAGTTAGCCAAAATAAACGCGTGTCTATGACGTTAATTTTAATATCAAAGTTCGTTTTAATTAGTTTTGAGATGAGAGGGAAAAATATTTAGCAATGTTCGATCGAACATATCTTATTATATTAATTTTAGAAATTTTCTTTTTTTCAAACGTTATGAAAAATAACCTTAATTCGTACGAACCATCGTAATTCGCATTAATACACTATTTAAACTAAATATATATGGTTTTTAATAAAAAAAAAAATCTATTTACATTATGATCAAGAGAATAATGCCTTCAGTAAAAATATAATTGAAACGTATTTTGCATAGTTAATGAATGTTTTGTGCAAGAATAGTTTTAAAAGAAATGTAAATAATGTATTTTGTTCTGATTTTAATCTTATTTATTATTTTTTTTTTGTAGTTAAAATATGTGTTAGTTTATATTAAAAAAAAACTAACCACCTATAATTTTATATTATATATATATATATTTTTTTTAAAAGTTCACAACTCATAAGGAAATAGAAAGTTTTTTTTTGTCATGTCCAAACAAGCACATATCAATTGCCCGTGGATCAATCTATGGAAAATGTTAATCGAATAAAATAGTTAATGGAATGGTTTTTTTTTTACTGTTAGCTATTTTTTTTTTTAACAACTTATTATTTTTAGCTAAAGTCTTAATACTTTAATAAGTTGTGTACACGTATTGACTGGGCACTTACTTGTTGTTTGCATGTTTCTGCGTCGACCATTCGGGATGAATACAATCTGCCACTGTTCAATCGTTCGAATGCTTTTTCGTCTTCGTCTAGATAATCTGTGGAGAAACGAATTATATATTATTATCACATATTTAACGAATTCGTGAGTTCCGTTGGTATCCGCAGTACAGCGTTCAAACTATAATTAACACCGCGGTATTAGAGCCATAGAGTTGGTAATTTGTCTATACAATCGAGTCTTAGATCCCATGTTTGTTCTCATTGATAATGCGTACACGTTTCTTATTGTGTCGAGCGTTTATGCTTAAGAAATGAAAAAAAATAAAATTAGACGCTGCAGCGGGAAAGGCCGCGAAAACACACCCAATCGTATTGTATTCGTTCCCGGGTAAAAAATTGACAACAGTCGAAAATATTCTGCACTACAAACGGAGTTGACGTAATCCGGACGAATATTACGCGATGCGACCACTTCGACTTGGCCGAAAATTGTGTATAATAAATAATAATATTGTATTTCAATCGATGGACTGTACAGTGTGACGCTGATGAAACTCGAACAAAAGCGAGAATTCGAAGAACGAACGGGAAGTACCTATACACTAGCTACGGAAAGTTTTCGAGTCGTATATAAAAACGAGTACTACTCGTACAAAAAAATAAATAAATAAATAAAAGAATACACCGAAAGTGATAAAAAAGGAATTTTCAAACCTTAACTTGGTGTTAAAAAAAACGGTAGAGGCGAAATATGAGAAATAAAGGAAAGGAAATAATCGTGTTTCGTCCTATATAGAATCCCCGGTCATAGGACATTTTGTTCACAGTAGTTTGGTAAATATAACTATATTTATTTACCAAACATAAATAATTATATAAGTGTAAATAAAAAAATTAATTTTTGATTTTATAGTTTTTGTGAAATTCGAAGATAGCCACTTTATAGGGCTTATTTATCTAAAAATGTTGTAGGTTTAACTTTAAATTTTCATCGTCTTCTTGATTAGTAATAGTTATATTATTTTTTGTAAGCTAGACAAATTATTGAAAATCATGAAGTTAATGAAATGAATTATAAGTTGAACCGTCGAATTTTCAGAAAAACAAGTCCTGTAAATCTACGACATTTGTAAAAGTTATCATATGAATTTTTTAACTTCTTTGATAACAGGTACACTTATGTTTACAAAACTTTTGTCAACAAAATTGCCTTTGCCCGGGGATGCTTACGAAGAAGAAGAAAAAATCCAGAATTTGATTATCTCTATTGACACGGGAGATGTCGCCGCGCGTAAATCCCGGCGGGACATATTCCCGTAGAATCGTCATGTTTTTCACCGCTCGAGTGTTAAATTAAACGGGTTTTCGCGAAAACGCTTTGTTTTTATTTCGTGAGCGTCGCGCGTCTAGCGCCGTCGTCTGTAATTAAACAGCCAAGCCGGTCGTAGCGTTTCATCGCGCACGGCCGGAAAAACGGTGCAGACATGTCGCGGGCGCTCGTGTTACTTTGCCGCCGACGCAAAGGCCGAAGTCTGCGACATAGGAGCAACAACAATAATTAGACGTCAACTCGCGTGTACACGTACATATATACGCACAGGTACAACGCCGATTGATCTCACGCTCCGGGTACTCGGGAACGCTCGTCAACACCAAGCACGTGCCTCTCACCCTTGGCGTTCCGTTCGTTCGCGAGGGATGGTAAGACATTTATTTTGTACTTCAACGATTTCGTCACCGTTTTCTTTTTATTATGACGCTTTACTTCCCGGAACACGAAAAGTAAAAAAATCAACCACGTTCGCCACCACCCTCACGTTATGTTTTGTACAATAACACCGTACGGCTGTGGCGTCCGCGGAACAGGCGTATCGAACTAAATATCTCTCGGCCAGGGGCGTAGCTATAAATTTTTTTTTGAATAGGCCCACATAAACCTTCCACTGTTAGGCGGAAGTAGACACTAATCCCAATTTTGGTATTGGCCTCCTATAATTTCAAAGTTATCAATGATTATTTTTATTTATCCGAATACAAGATCATTTTTTTATAATTATTAATTACTATACTCGTAACTTACAACATTATACGAGTACGTATTGTCCAATTAAATGTTATTAAATTTTAATTTTCAAAGTCAAAATTCTATCTTCTTTTCTTTATGATACCAAACTAATCAACAAAAGCCGATGGATTATCAATAAATTGTTCACTTATTTCCCTTTCTATGGAAATCAATGTCAAATCGTTTAGCCTAGGAATTTTTATAGTTGACCTGAGGTATGTTTTCATATTCTTCTCATTATTGAAATACTTATTTTTCTTTTTAGAGAAATTCTGGGTAGACCCGGGCCTACCAGGCCTACCTACTGGCTACGCCCCTGCTCTCGGCGGCGGCGATGATAGGGCGAACTGTAAACGCACTCGACCCGCTGGTGATCGAATGATTTATTACGCCATCTGAACGTGTACGGCGGGTACCGTGGGATTAACCGTGGTCGTTAAATGCGATTAATGTGAATTCACGGAAATTCAATATTCATAATGATACATAAAACACGAAACCGCGGCATCCACCGGTTTACTCTTAATATTATTACTATTATTATTATGATTATTATTTAGCGAAGCAATTTAATCATGGATTTCGGCAAAAGGACCGAGGCCACATGAAGTCTTTGTAAAGTTCATAGAAGCTTGTATATACATTATTATGCTTATAGAACGTCAAAGTAAACGTCGTGTAATATAACGAGTGAAAAGAATAATAAACGTCGAGGGCAGAGAAATAATACTTTCCGCCGTCGACACTATATATATAGTATTGTTAATGTAAAAGCTAAACATTCGCAGGTACGAGTTTACAGATTGAGCAAAAAAATGTATGAAAAGGTCCCTCTTGAATTTGATTTTGCTTTAATTATATATTTATATTAAACGCACCCACGCTACGCTAGCAGTTTAAATATGTCAATTCATTTTTGTCTTTTTAATTTAGACTTATTACTAACTTAATTGCTTTTTATTTCGTGGTTATTAGATTGAGAAGTTAGGTTAGAAGCCAAAAGAAAGAATCGCGATGACTGCGGACATCGATGCATATGCATAAAAATATAGAACTTATAATTTAATTTACTTACATAGTGTCACATCACAGATCCACACAATTGTGTGTACATAATATCATATATGTTAATGATTAAGGTTATACGCAAAGACTGAAACCTTTAATTTCCCCCCATACAGATTGGTCTAGGGAGGCCAAAAGACACCTTGTAACCGCGATTATTTTTAACGTTCATTCCGGTGCGATAAACTCTCGTGGCTTCTTCAAAACCGGCCGTCGTAGGAGCAGCAAAAAGAAAATAACAAACTCGCGAAAAACAAAAACTTATAGCTGTGCAAAACTCACCGTTGTCGTGCGGTATGATGTCTGGATTCTTCTCGAGCCCGTCGTCGACGGCTTCCGTTCGGTGATGGTGACGGTCCATGCCGCCGCCGCTGCCGCCGCTGCCGCCGCTGCCTCCGCCGCTGCCGCCCCTGCCGCCTCCGCCGCCGCCGCCGCCGTTGCATCCGTCCATAATTACTCCGCCGGTGCCGCCGACGTCGGCCGCGGTCCCGTCGCCGTCAACCCCGCCGCCGGTTCCGGTTCCGGTACCGCCGCCGCCGTCGATGGCCGTTTTCGACTCGTCGCTGGACCGTTCGCGGCGTCGGCGACGGCTGCGCTTCCGTTGCACCGCTACGGCCAAGGCCACGATGCACGCGATGGACACGACGGACGCGACGCAGCCGACCGCGATCACGGCCAGCATGGGCGAGAAGCGGAATCCCGTGGGTGTGACGGCTGAAAAACGAAGAACGCGTTAGGCAGGTGATCGAGTGCGTAGGTAGGACGCGGCGTTGGCTTCGGTTGATAAGGAAAAAAAAAAAGAAGAAGAAGCCGTGAAACTCCTAGGTCGGGCGCGATACAGGGACGGGTTGATGCCATGTATTCGTCATTTATACTCGAGACCGTTGCTCTCGAAAAAAAATGATCCCCAGTGAATGAGGTCGGGTGCACCAGTTTCGATTCTCATCAGACATTTGATATTATACTGTGGTAGAACCAAATATCCTAATAACATTCATGTTTACGTATTAGTTTTATAAGCACCTATATTTAAGGCCCAGGGAGTTTATAAATTTAAGTACGGAATAAGGTATTGTGTGTTTTTTTTAATTTTGCCCTTTAATTGAATTTATATTATACTCTAATTTTCATAGTTACTAAAATTAAGTTAATCTATAATACTATTAAAATTATAAATATGGATTCTAATCGATACTATATTATAATATGTATCTTGTATACTACAATGTGTATAAAAGATACTATTTTTTTTATAGTCTCATTTTTTTTAAAAGTTAGCGTCTAAAATGTTTAAATGTTATTGGATTTGAAAAACAAGTTATATTATGAGGCCTATGAAGTCAACTGTATTTACTCGTATAATACATACAAACCTAGTAGATTAAAATTTAAATTTTAAATGTATTTCATTAAATATTTTTATTAATACACACGATGTACAAAAAACAAACACCATCTTAATAAAACAAATACATTCCGCGTCGAACTTAGAATTTAAAACTGTCTAGGTCGATGTATATTCAATTTAAATAATCCATACATATGTGACCAATGTACACGCATTATCTTATTGATGCCTGTGTTAGAGAATAAGAGAGAAAATAAGCTTCTTAAAAAATGCAAATTTAATAAAAATTAACGCTTTTTTAACGAACGGATTTAAAAATAACAATATTGTACTCGTTAAGCCTTTACCATTTTTAAAAAAAACATTTAAACGACTAGGTATATATAAGTCGCGGTTATGTTTAGACAACCGGAAACGTATATGGATTTCGACAAGGATAACTGAACCGGAAAGTCTCTCGATAAGATAAAAGGTAAGCCTCTTTTATCCGAGTATTCTGTAAACAACCCTGGTAAGGGACGTGTCCTCGGACTAGAACCCAAAGTCGGGCCTACATGGATTTCCCCCGGGCCAGCGCAGAACGATGTGACGAACCCTCGTTTAAATCCGTTCTATATATTCCCACAACCTTCTCCGTGCGATCAGTCAAAAATATATTATACAAAGGTCGTCTTTTCCGACGAGGGTTATAAATAATATATATAATGCGATTATACTATTTGAATATTTTCACGAAAAAAAAACATCCAGTCATATGATATCAGTCGCCGTAACCGATTCGAAAGACAAGAGAAACCTTATAAGAGTAGCGTGGCGACTTCAAACATTTCCAGAGGCAAGTATTTTTCTCGACACACACCCACCTATAGACGAACCCACGAGTCACGACTCACCCGTCTGTCATTATACATGAATATTTAAAACTTGATTTTTATAATTTCCTTAAAAATTGTCTTATAAGCATGCACAGTCACGGGGTGGTGGGAGATTGCTATTCCCAGACAATTTTTAAACCACAATTATAATTATAAGATTAATTCAAAATATAACATGGCACAAGAGATTTTTTTTAAAATTATTTTCGAGTTATTTTTCGCAAGATCACTCTGATCCATAAGTAGGATTTAATAATAAATTCTACTATATACGCACTTCATGCAACATAAATATCACATTATCGGCCACTGTCCAATTTTCAGAGGCCAGAAAAGAATGTCAAATCCCAGACAACTTGTATGAAGCGACATTTTCCGACGCAAAAAACAAAAAAAACTTATATGAAAAAATTTAAATGCCAGCGTACGTCGTAACTTGGTTCTATGTTATGCCACGCGGTAAATCGCGACACGTTAGAGTGTACCTGTTGTAATATCGTAAACTGCAGCTACGGCGAAGAACGTTTGGGAGGAAACGCGTCGATCTGAAGGGAATATGTACATGTAAAGCTGAATTTGCAGTTTGCAAACGGCGAAAAGAGACTTTCCGTCTCCGCGGATCTGACACGACCTACATAATAATCGCAATGATACACGGGCGCGTTTACGTTGCACAACGATATCGCGTAGCTAAACGTATCGTTAAAACGAGACCACGGCGCACCGGAAACCTGCCCCTCGATCGCGTACCCGCCCCGGTTCGGTTATTATTGTTTCAAACGAATCGTATACGGTCGTCCGACTCGCCGTTGCTCACGTTTCGCGGGGGTGGGCACATTTTACTGCCGGTCAGCGTTAATCTAATCACGCTATCGGGCAGCGAACTTGTTACGCGTCGTATACTATTTCATTTTTGATCATCGCGCCCGCTTTACCCCGGGCGTAATTGACCGTGCGAGGTATATACCCGGTATACATATTATATATATATATATATATATATATATATATATATATATATATATATTATACGTTTTATAACATCCTTTGTCCATTCTTTCCTCCTCGTTAGCTCCACGCCCCTACCCGCTCCCCGCGGAGCTACGTGACCGGAATACAAGACGAACAGACCCGCGAACGTCGATCCGTATACGTGCCGTGTGCGTGTCAGTTGAGTTAGGTGCACGTGAACGTACCTAACGATACTCTTCGGAGTGTAATGACCGTCGTTGGCAAACGGGATCAATTTTAATCGCGAGCAACCTACACATTTATCAGCGCGAAAATCGACGGATAAAGTTATACGTGTTTCGTGAGACTGGCTGAGACCACTTAATATGTTACACTCGTCGACCGCGCGCGGTGTAGACGATACCCGAACAGGCATATACAGGAAAATACGATCAGCAGGAGCTGATTAAATAATTTCACGGCTAACTCCTCCTTCCCAGGCGGATCCTACCCGCCTTCCCTACCGACACTATTTTTTCACGCGTGATTCGGCGACTGTTATGGCTGCAGTCGTAGGCACAACTAGACATGAACCACAACGGTGGCCTCGCTACTTAATGACCGGCGCTGTAACTTGATTCACCAAAATCGTAAGTTATACCTAGTAGTTTTAAAACTAATTTCGACTTTTATAAGCGTTTTCCAACGCGTATTTCGTCGTCAGTAATTAGTGCATAGTTTTTTCACGCATATTATATAGTCTATTATTATATGCATATACAGCCTTGGTCAGAACCTATCCTGACTTAAAACTCGGTTAACCGGTGCTTTTAGAAAACCGCAATGGCTACCTAAATAAAAACAATGGATTTCTAAGAGGCCACTAAACGATGTGCGAATCCCGACGACCGGGTGGAAAAATTGATAGCCCAAAATTAGAGGATTAACCGTTTACGCATAAGCTTAAGTACATCGGGCGAGTGCACTCTGTATACCGCGCGAACCTCGTGCAGTGGTGAGTTCGTAATTTTCTCTAGGCCATCACGTTTCGAAAACACCGCTAGTGGACTTTACGAATCCGGGTACACGGTCTGAATGGAATCCGTCGAAAGCCCTATTTAATATGATATTACCATCGCCGCATTCGTATTCCCCAGACATTTCCCGAGTTCCGCATTTTACGGGTAAAGTCCAGAAGTGCACCTCTAAAAGTGCATTCTCGTGTTTTCGACGCATTTCAGGGTAAGGTGTGCGGTAATTAGTATCATGTCATTATTTTACCTCGTAATCTATTGATTTTAATTTAGAGAATATTGCGTCTGATGACATTTTCGCATTTTACGACGAACCGCCGAAAAACCGCGACGACGCCCGCCGCCCGTGCAGTCGAGGTAATGACTTTTAAACCGTTGTTTATTCTAAAACGTTTCCTGGACGTGTTGAACGCACCACCGCCGTCGTATATATGAACGTTTTAACGCGCGATGGGATAGAGCCGGAGGGAACAGGCGGCGAGAAAATAATTTTATCGGCCACGCCGCCGCGCCGTCTTAACTTCCCCCGACTAATAATAATAATAACGATATTATCGCGTATAAAGCTGTAGTGCGTCTTAAACCACCTCGCGCCATAACGCTGTGTATACGTACACGTAATGGGTGAGATAATAATTCATACATTACGCGGCGAGTAATAATACAGTAATGTTTATGTAATAGCACCTGTAAACGCGGCGGAATTGTTTTACAAAATACAGCCGCGGCTCGGCACCAAGTTTGCGCGCGAGACAGAAGTACTTGAATTGCGCATTGTCGGTGATGTCATAATTTTGGAACGAATAATGTAATTTAATCTCCTTCTTCCTTTCCTCGCCCGTCCACCCGACTATCTCTTTCTTTTACCCAAATACCAATTTTCACCTTTTTTCAAATTTATCATTTAAACGAGCTACGTTTATGTCAAATTGTGCTATAACAGTAGTAAACTCACTATATATTATGTCTTAACGTTGCTCGATCATGTACGACGGTTTAAAAATAATTATTTATTAATTACGTATATATAATCGTATTATTTTATTCGAGAAATCTCGCTGTATGCAATTGAGTATTTGTTATTAACAGAAAATAATAATTTAACTTCACATACCTTAGTGCCGAAATATAGAACAAAAGTTTGACACAGAAGTTCTTGGCTTTTAAACATCCAACTAACTTATAAATTATGTAAAACTGTTTTTCTTTGACACGACTAAGTTAATATGTTGTTTTTATTCGTAATATTTTTTGTGATACGATATGCTGATGAAATGTGAATCTTATAAATTCAACAATTTTCTGGCTTATAAAATAATACTTAAATAAACTGATTATGTTGTAACTATTTGGTTTTGTTGTTCTCTTTCCAATCATCTTGTTATTTATTTCTACCCTAGAATGTTTTACGCACGTCCGCCGGGCAAAGCGCAGCCGTTCGTTAAAATGGTCACGTCAAAACGTATTATAAATACTGCAATAATAATTCGTACGGTTTCTATTGAAAATCCGGGCTAAGAAAGGTTGAGATTTTATTAGTTTGCACACGATGCTTTCGAATGACGAACAAAACGAATTATAGATTTGACCCAAACTATTCACGAGGGTGTTCTTTTCACCATGTTATTTCAACCCTCTTCCCCATTGAATTAGAGTTACTGCAAAAGTTCTTCTTTAGGGTGAGTATAAACGGATTCGTAACCCTCAAAAATGTCTCCGTGAATGATATTATGTTTATTTGTTATTTATTTGGTTATCAACCATCAAATTAAACATTTAAATAGATAATACTGTATTCCGGCAACAACACTGTAATATGGTAATATTATGTTACATGACTTGAGGGGTTCACTGCGATTATGAATACTACAAGAAAGTAAACTTAAAAGTTAATTACTTTCATGCCATATACCCATAATACCAATACCACTACTTGAGGTAGATATATTTTTATTACAGAACTGCGTTGCAGATAAAATAAATTATTAATTTATCATTCATCAAAATGTGATCTCAAATAATATATTTTACCAATATGTTTCTCATACCGCCTTGATTGTTTATATAAACATTTGTAGAATCAATAAAAAGAAAAGTATTTTTCCTAATAGTTCAATAATTTAGTTCAAACTTGGTCGGTGTTGTTTATCGAATAATTTATAATACGAGTATAAACATATAAACCGATTCCACGGTGTTGAGAGTAACTTATCGCGGATATCTATAGCCGGTTGTTATTTTTGTTTTTGTTTTAAATAGCTTCAAAATCAATTAAAAATATTAATAAATCGTCCAAAGAGGGATGACTGTTGTACGCCCCATGGAATAAGAGTGAGGTCTATATGGGTATAAAAGTTTAGCGTATCATAAACAATCTCAAAATGAAATCTAAAGTATGATAAGTTTGTATATTCGTTTCTGTTATTGTACATACGCATATGTATACCTAATATTAATTAAATAGAACACAAAATAACATTAACAATTTTTTGTTGATGGTCAATAAAACTAATTTAATTTAAATTAATATAACAAAAAAATAAAGAATAAACTATAAATATTGCCTTGAGTATTTTATAATGAAGTTTGCTAATGAATACGATCGTTTCAGATTTAAAAATCAACGTCAGGTATAAATAAAGGCGCCTAATAGTGTGCTATTATAGGACTTTTTTAGGACATCGCTTCACACCGGGTTTTTAGGAATATTTTTTATTGCTTTATGCACGTGGGTCATGTTGATAATTTATAGTTATCATCTTAGAGTATATATTATTATATCATTATCAATAATTAACTATATCCCACTTTAACATACACGGAGTGTCCCAAGTCGGAAGTACGAACCGTCCAACGGCGAAAAGTTTATACATCTTAGAAATAGTTGTCCCTTTCAAAATCACATTTCCACGGTTATTTTATGCTCTTTTGAACCGATCGACCGAAAGCTAGAATGGAAAGTGATGAAATAATTACCAAGCAATCGAGTTGATTTTTTGTTTAATGAATTAATTAGCCCCAATTACTCGGCACTATTTTCGAAATTCAACTCAATTTATTATTATAATGATATATGATATATCGCCATCATTATATGTATATTATTAGTACACCTATACCATCCCCGTTGCAGGGCCAAGGATAGGTCTCTCACACAGACTTGCCTATTCTACATATTTATCTATTTTCAATTTATTCATTTAAAGTGCTTCGACCGGGTGGGGTCGGTGACTTTTGGCCCGCTGCGCTTAACGAGTCGCACGGTAGGGATGCAACAGTAGGGTTGACTCATGCAGAAACCGTCGTGATCGAACAAGGTGCTATGGAACGGTTGGTCGGGGAATGCTGACGGTTTCTTCTCTCGGTACCGTGTTTCCGGAGAAAGCGAAACCGCCGGTGGAAGGATTCGACCGTGCGTTAGTGCACGCAGCCATCTCATACAGCCGGCCGCGACCCCTCGGCGCGTTATTTTATGTATATTACTGATATTGTTCCTCGGTGAAATTGCACGACCAGCGAATATGGCGATGTAATAAGAAGTTAGGGGGTTAACCGTAATCACGTACCTGTTCGTTTTTCGGCCGACTTGAGCGTGTAGGCGTGCAGCGGGACCGGGTCGGACGGGCCGCGGCTGTTGTACGCGTACACGCTGATGTCGAATCCCAGGCCGGACGGCAGGTTTCCCACGGTGAAGGCGGGCCGGTCGGCGGTCACGTTGCCGGCCAGCGACTGACCGTGCCGGTCGTACACTTCCATGACGAACCTCTGGCTGAGGCCGCCGTCGAAGCCGGGCTGGCACCGGACCATCAGCGAGGACGACGTCTGGTTCACCACCGAGCAGTTCTCCAAGCTGTCCGGGCGCCCTGAAACGGTCGAAGAGATGAGTCACGTGCTAAGATAATAAATATATAATATATAATATTTGTGTATGTACGAGCTGAACTACCCGTGGCTCACACGGAACAGTCTTGGCCGAGACCAACAATATTTACGAACATAACAAAAAAAAAAAATTTCAAGTCGCTAGCTATCATAGTTTAGTCTATGCTTTGATTATGAATCAATCAATCAGTCACAGGACTTCTTTTTTTTATATATTACAGGTGGCGGTTGCCTATAGATCAAAGTATTGCTTTCTATTTTATCTGTGTTGCAAAGTCAACCAAAGATTCATGTTCCATAATTTTTTTTGGTTTTTACCCATTTTAACCTTTAAAAATCATAAATCTTGAAAATCTAAAGTCGTTGGCTATCATAGTTTAGACTGTGAGTTGATTACGAATCAGTCGGTCAGTCAGGACTTTTTCTTTTTTGTATATGTTACCATGAGTCGGGTACGTGGAGTCCGAAATGTTCTTCGGTTTCCGGTGTACCAGTAAACGATTAATCAATTGTTTCAACTTACTATTTGATGAGTATTGATAAAACAATGATAACATGTGCGTTTACTGGAATTACCGTGTACTTCAACCGTCCAAACGTTCGATAACAGCACATGAGAATAGATCGGAGCGCTTGATGCAGGTGGTTTAACTTTTTTTTTTTGTACCTCTACGTCAGTGAAACGCCAACTCAACTCAAGGCACGGACCACATTTGAAAATGTTCCAATCATTGCGGACGACTACTCCATTCCACCCTCTACCCCTTTTTCCCTAGAAATATGTTGAATAATGACTGCAGGATATTTGGCCATGAACCATTAGTACGACGTTATGATGGACTAATGATGAAGGTACCTATTTTAAGTCGTAAGACGTGCAGAATAAAAATAATAAGAAATCACATTTTGTTCACTAAATCTGTTTAACTTTTAATTTTTTTTAAATAACACGGGTTTGAAAAAAAGGCTATTTATTATACCTGATCATGACCATTTTTTTTTGATTTCTAACCGGTCGACATTTTTGGTGTCCGTGGACCGGCGTTTGACACGTCAATTGAAAGTTTGCCAACCCTTTAGCTGTGACTTTATACTTATATATATTTATATATATGTATTGTAGCAGCGAAATTGCCAATCTACAGAGCGTTGAAAGGGTTTGAATGAGAATTCGTTCTGTCGGTATTAATTTTTGGTCGTTTAATTAATACACGCATCATTTGAGCTTGGAACGAATCCACTATACAGACACGCTATCGCTGATTTATTATTGTTTGCGAGTCACGAAGATGTCCTGAATTGATAAAGGCCATAAATTGATAAGCGTTGTCTATAAATGACAGTTATACTAAATTAATTTATCGTGAAAAGGTCCCGAGGAACTGAACGCGCACGTATACGTAGGTATGCTGACTGGACAGCGCAAACGCCGCGAGCTGATTGTGTATTGTACAACATTTGGCTCGCTAGATATTTTGTAGTATTGTTTTTGGTCAATTAACCGTTCGACGTCGAATACATCGCGAGTTGATGAAGTTCTGACGAAAATTAATTGGTTGTTCGAAGTATTATCAAACAATTATAATTATCGATAAGTGCATACACTGCACAGAGACGTATACAACTCGATCATGTATATGACATGATGTGTATATTACGCACGATTAAAATGTTCTACTATGTATGTACCTATTATAATATACGATGAACTTCGAATGGGGTCTTTTATAAAATTTTTTCTTCGTCCGCGTGAGGGTGGACGGGACAGTGCGGAGAAAATAGAATGTGACCGAGCCGTTATTGTCGGCCCGTCATTTCGAAAATGATTGTACGTACTTTATCGAGTTTGTAAGAAGAAAATGGAAAACTAGAAATATCTTAATGGCCTACAGCACTTGATTTCTCTACGAATACCTGTTTTATACGATTCACAATTTTTTTTTTGTTCGTGTATAAAGTTATGCAACGCAAGAAAGACATACTATTTTTTATTTATTTTCTTATTTACGTATCTAGTAATTTAAATATACTTATAATTGGATTGCCGTATTTATGCGCGTATTGTTGAATCCTCGGGCTATTGAAAAGTACGAGGACGTTTTTTTTAACGACGGCGAAACTTCTGGTCGGTCGGCCGAACACGCCCGCTTACGACGAGGTTTTCCGAGGCCGTGACGTCATAACAGAGACGATTAAATTATACACACATATATGGCGTACTACGTATACATTTTTTTACGGACAATAGGTTCGTGACGTTTTTAATTTCGCATTGTCTAATTGTTTGAACGACTTGGGGGGCAAAAAAAAAATACGTTTTACCGAGAATTTTTTTCAGCATAGCATTCGTGACTCGGGATGACAATTTTTTTAAGCTCTAAACACGCGTATACATACAAGTCGTACCCTATTAGAAAAAAGGTGTGCTCGATTACGCGGGAAATTATGTGTGAAGAATTATTACACACCGCATTCCTGCATCGCACCGATTGAAAGTGATCGAGTTTGGGCGTGAAAACTCCGGCGTCCGGTTTTTCACCGTACCGGCGCGGCGGCAATAAACGCGTTTTTAGTAGGAACGGTTTTATGATTATTATTATTATTTACTTTTTTTTTTCTTTTACGACGTTTAAACGTTATATTTTATCGTCCTGGTCGTAAAGTGCGTTTTTCCCCGTGACGCCGTTACGCCGCCGGATGGCCCGCGCGATTTCGCGAAGAATTGATTAAAACATTAATAAATATCACTGTAGGGGTGTGTTTGGGGCGATTTGATTGAAATAAAACGCGTGCAATACAGTTAGGTCCGAGATAATAACTAACCGTCGTCGGTCAGTGGCGGCGAACACATCGGAAAATAAAAAAAAAAAACAATGAAATAATTACTAATTATCCGCGAGGGGTGTACCATCAAAATCGTTTGGATCGTCGATGAGAGGACGACGCGATTATATGCGGTGAACGGAGATAAAATATTATTATTATTATTTTTTTCTTTTCCCGATAAACAAAATTATCGCGCATCGTCGTCGTCGTCGTCGGAGAGAAACTTTTTTTTTTTTTAATTCGATTATAAATCTGAGGATCGCGAAAAGGTTTTAGTATGGCGCGCGAATATAGACGTATTAACAGGATAACCGTAATATATGACGGTTTAAACTGCACGGCGGCCGCGGCGGTGTGGGGAACGCGGTACGTATATAGAATAGGAGATTTATAGACACTTTTAACAATCGGTTTTTCGGTGAATAATTTAAAGCGTTACCCTCACTCTACCTACCCTCCCCGACAAGCAGTACGGCGGGTTTTTTGTTTTATTTTTATGTGCTCGTGCGGCCGTTAATGTACAACACTACGTAGGGTACCTATATACATGTATATAGTCGAGTGTTCAAATAATAATAATAATAATAATTTTAATAATAATAACAAAGTAAAAGTTTTTAATTTCAAAAGCTCGCCGCCAACCGTTCTCCGGCACCACGGCCCCCGGGGGCATTGGACATGCACACCGATATAATTTTTCGGTTTTCGGTGACCCGACAAAAGTTGTGCGCGGGGCAGCGGCGGTTGTCGAACCGTGGCAACGAGTATGCTGCTGATAATAATGTACAAGTGTAAATTTTTTATTTTTTGCCGAAACCTCGCGGGAAATTCCGCTTTCCACCGCCGCCGCCGCCGAAAGAAAACGTACTCGGCGGGGCATGACGTTATGCCAAAAGTTAAACGCCAAGTTCGGCGGTGAGTGGCGCTCACAAAAGGCCCGGGTCGCTCTGGTTTTGTTCGCGCGGCCCGGATGTCGGTCGCCGGGTTCGCCGGAAACGCCATTATGTAATAATATTATTATTATTATTATTATTATTATTATTGTGAAAACTTCCACTCGGGTCCGTGTGTATGGACGAGATGTGCTTTCTACACTATGCACACTTCCGCAGACGATTCGCATGAAACTTTTGTCATCCGTCAAGGAGGACTCGCGATCCGGTCCCGTGCACCAGACGAAGTATTAAGAGCATCGCGCGTCATTTCAGGACCGCCGTGGTATGTTTTAGCAACGCTTATATGATATATAGTTTAGGAGTGGTCGCAGCAGTAGGAAGCGCATTCGAGAGCTCGAGGATAAGTACGGCGCCGTCGTTGTCGCACTAATCGTGAAGTGCGTGTTTCAATCGATATTGCGGTTTTACCTTGCACGAACCTAACGAAATCTCGCGACGAGGCGATGGTCCAAGCGAACTGCGTTAAAACGGCGAACGCGGTGCGATAAGAACAAAAACAAAAAATTCGGAAACTCTTACGATTGGGGATCCTGCGACGACTGCGCGTGACCGGACACCCATATGGTGACTTACAGAGTCACCAACATAACCGCGAGTTCAAAATATCCATCAGACATAATAAGTTAGAGTATATTCCAAGCACATGTCCCGTATGAAACTAAACTTCCGATATCCGATTTTACAAGAGATATATTTTTTGTGAAATTAAATGTTCGATATTTTTAAATGGACATCGTTAGAAAACAAAAAAAAAAGCTAAATGTAGAACTATATGCAATGGGAGCTGCCTATAAACAGTACGTATTATAACTGGTGACACTAAACGCTAAAATCTTCTGTCACTGCCGTATAGGTATTATGCTCGTATCTCGTCCACCTATTTTATTAAAGGTACTCGTCGTCTATCTCGTCCGTCCAGAATATTCGTTAATCCGCTATAAAACTGATCATCTGTATCATTTATATGTAACATATCTATTATGTATTTTAACAATTTTTTTTACTATTTTTAGCTGTTTTTTTCGTCGCTATTTTGACAGTAGCGTATAATAGTATCGTTACTGTCGCGTTACGTATCGCTTCAAAAATCTCGGAATATGCATGACGTATTCGGTCCTCGATGACGAGCGCGGAACCGAACCCACCCTCCCACGCTTCCAACCCCGGCTAGCCGAGAACGTCGTGTCGCGATTTTTCTCGCCTCTCCTGAGGTCGCGACTGACATCAGAATATTGTCAACGGTAGTGATATTCGTGCGGTGCGGTGACTTGACAGAAAAACTGCGATCGGCAAAACACGCACGAGCTGCCGCGGCCGGCCGATGTTTATGGGTAATTATTTTAATATTGACCTTTTCCCCAGTCAAATCACCACGCACCGCTTGTCGGATGCGCTTGTTGTAAATATTTTTTTTTATTTCGAGTTAAAACGCCGCGCCGCCATTACAGTACAGGCTGTACCACCGGGATCTACACAGAGCGATATCTCCCGTGTTAAGAGAGATAATGAAATTAGGGGTTTTTTTAAGAGCATCCTTGAACAAAAGAAATTTTGCTGACAACATTTTGGTAAATATAAGTGCAATATTAAAGAAATTAAAAAAATTAACTTTTTATTTTAAAATTTTTAAAAATTTCGAAGGTAGCCGTTTTAATGGGTTTATTTTTCCTGAACATTTTGACGGTTCGACTTTCAATTTTCATTAAATTCTTGATTCTAGCTTACAAGAAAATGGTGTACTATTTACATAGGTGAAAATAATAATATAATTATTAGCAAATTTTATCGGAAGATTAACGACGTGAAAATAATTTACATTATTTCTCTGTAGACTAAAAAAATTATTAAAAGTTATGAATCCAATCAAAACTAAAAGTTGATCCACTGAAACCTAAAATCGAAATTTCACAAAAATAATATAATAAAAGTTTTTTTTTTTACTTCTCCAATAATACACTAATATTTACCAAGCTATTGTCAACCAAATTGTCTTTGCCCAGGGATACTCATAAAAAACAGAATTTGATCATTTCTACTAACATGGAAGACTTCACTCTGAGTGAATTCCGGTAGATAGACCTTGTACATATATATATATAGTTACGCGCACCGCAGCAAGTCGCGTTTCTATTAATTTGTTGTTTGTTTCGGAATCGTGGCGTGTGTACATAATATTATACCATGTTCAGTACGGTCCACGTTGTACGACTTGCAGTCTTGCGACACGAGAATTACCACTTGATTCGGTACCTCTACGCATAGTCCTAACGTTTATAACGCGTTTATATGGTTTTTGACTTTGATGAAGTAATGCAATTTATAACGTGTCAGCACTGCACGCGTATCGGGCTTGACCTCATATGCAGCGCAGTGCCAGGCGGAAATAATGTCATTACGTATTTATTAAAAGCATTGGTATAATTTAGGAAACTTTAATGGTTTTTTCGTTAAAAAAAATACCGAAAACAACATGGGGAAAAAATACCACAAATCCGACGATATAAATATAAAGTAAATATTTGGTAGAAATTAAACGTCACGGGCTTGTCTGTCGATAAAAAAATATATTTATCATAGAATGTACAGTGGGATCACGATGGATCTGTCGCTGCGTAGTCGACAACAAATCGCGAGAGCAGAACGTAACCGTCGGCCAAGACGTACCGTAATTTATATAATAAATTATTATTAACAATATCTAATCGCGATTTACATGATAATTATTGTTTTTCACTTACCGGCTGCGATCACCTGGTACACGCATGGCACGCTCTGCTTGCCGAACTCGTTGCTGGCCCAGCACATCAGCGTACCATAGTCCAGTGGTGTGAGTGGCGTGTACGCGGCCGTGCTCCGTGGTCCTTCCTCCGTGTACCGGTCCCTGGCCAGGGTCACCGTCTCCCGCGAGTTGTTGAAACGCCACGTGTACTGCACACCGTCCGAAGGGTTGGCCTCCACCTCGCACACCACCTTGGCCGCCTCACGTCTGCCGACTCCTTGAACCGTCTCCTGTCCCGGCCGACACACCGGAGCGACTGCGAAACGCCAAAAGCAAACAATTATATAATCATATATGGTACAAACGCGGGTGAGTAGTGCCTGATATACAATTTGTTCATTTTACGTTATTAGCATCTTTATGTGGATAAAATTGAGAAAAACACTTTTTTCTTATGTGCTATACAATACGGTATAATGAGTTAGTATGATAGTTAAATTTGACCAAAAAATTGTTGAACAAAATAGGACAAGTTACGTACAAAGGGGCAGAGGTAATTAGGCGTCAGCATATTATTGATTGAAACGCTTTTAGGGTATCGGTGCTGGACGGATTCGCAGACACACATGGTTGAAAATCGTGAAAACAATATTTAAAATAATAATTATTATTTAAATATTACAAGAATGGCGCTCGAATGAAGGATCAGAATTTATGCTTATGAAACGCAAACCGATAAGTGAACGGTCAAGAGACTTGAGCGAAATCACTGAAGATTGTCGTATCAGTTGTATCGCCTGTGCGCAATCACAGTCGTACAATAATAAGAAATCAGAACGTATCAAAGGAATACATATTTAAGTATTCAACCGCGAATATAGTTTCTCGACGTCATAATATATTTTAACAGTCCTACAACTTTTCAACCCCAAGCCATCGAACGGGAATGCAGTTGCCGTGAATAATGTGTGTCAACAAGAAGAAACAGATTTTCAACTTTCATCTCAAAAGCTCCGATGAATTTCATTACGAGCTGACGTCATTAAAATATGATATTAGATTCAAAAAAACCGTTGTACTGGAAAATAATAATATTCTTTGAAAAACAAAACTGACATGTACGTTGAAGTTTAGCAAAAGCCTCCTTGGCTGTAGTTTGTTTAACGAAATTGCACAAAAAAAAATAATATAATATAATCCAATGGTCTGGGGCCTAATACAATTTATATTCAGACGTTTTTTTTTGTAAGACAAACGGAAATTTTCTTAAAAAAAAAAACAATCTTATTGCGATACCGGAAAAAAACCTCTTTTCGCCTTGTTTATTATATTCTATACACAGTTTTTCTTGCTGCTTCAAATAATACGTAGTCACCGAGTGGTACTGAGAAAAACTTATTCGATTAATTTACGTGCGTTGTACTGTCACAAAGCTAATCGAATCACAGCGTATTTTGACTTTGGTATTTTTTTGTGTATGTCATCACGTTTTTTCCTAGAAAACGTTATACTATCAACAATTGAAGTATAGGTTTCCGATTTAAAATGTTGCCTAATTGGTGCATTAAAGATGTAATTTTTTGAATTTCTCATCGGTTTTCCCAATTATTGCGAAAAAATGAAGAAAGATTGCAAAAAAACGGCAACATTTACGAAATAGCAATTTTCGTCAATTTTTTTTTCATTGTATTTGTTCGTAGGAACTTAAAAGTTTTACCATATATTGACAAGGTTTTTTTTGTAGAAATTGTGTAAATTTCAAACAATTTTGGATTTTTTTTGTGCTATTTAGAGGGCCATTTGAAGTTTGAGAATTTTCTTAGTTTTTTTTTTTTTTGCAAAATGTCCAAAACATTTTGGTTGATTTTAAAATGTTGAGATTCTAATATAATATTCTTTATTTATTGTTCTTACGTGTGTGTAAAAGTTTCAAAAATCTATGTATACAATTTTTATAAATGAGCGTTTGAGTTTTAAATTTTGATAATAATCACGAAATCTGTCTACTTTTTGTAACTAAAAATTAATAAACATTTTAATATCAATACAAAAACTTGAAATAGAGAAGTTGTTCTTTTCAAAAACGAAAACCAAAAACAAATTTACCGGTGAAGCGTAATCAATTTTTATAAGCGTTAGAAAATTATATTTCGATGAAATCGGGTGATTCCGCTTTATCGATTAAACGATTAAACGGTGATCGTTATTTCATCGTAACTCAAAGTATAATAATTGGAGTGACTTGAAATATTAACAGAACACTTATATAAACATTTTTTGATGATGGAGTAAATTTGAAAAGATTTCAACAATTGTTATGCTATTTATAAGTATTTGAAATTTAGAGAAAATAGATAAAATTACAATCAAGACTAAATATTTTTTACAGGAATTTCTGTTTAAAAAGTTATCTTTTTGCTTTATTAAAAAATATAAACATTATAGACTGATCCTCCCGAACTCTTTCTCTCAGTTTTCGAAAGCAATGGTACATTTGTTCTAAATTTAAAAGAACACAACAGCAGTACAATTCACCCCTCTCTGTAACGCACCCTACCTTGGAATCTCACCCGATCTATGAGTCTCGGCCTTCTCTTATAATACATATCATTGTACCTATATATTTTTTTAACGTCGCAGACTCTTCGTTTGTGCGATCCTCGACTCTTTATGCGGTTTTTGATTCGACGTTATATTCTCTAAACTTGACAAATCATTATTTCACTCACGATCCGTGGGCTACGGCGTCAATGTAGACATCGTAGATGGCGGAAACGAAAACTATGTCTGATCCGAGCCCTTTGCCGTCCGGGCTTAACGAGGCCTCCGCGGGGCTGATTCGAATGACGTACCGTCGTCCAAGCAACGACAAAACTGACCCAGGATGGCGGTGGAGGGGGCGTGGAGGGTTCGGATATTAATCGGAAGGGATTCTCGTAGTTTTCCCGAACCGTCTTGGCAGCAGCGGTTCGCCGAACCCTGCACGGCCGCGTGTTATAATTAGCCCGTTATGGAACACGACGAACGCGGTAGACACGTCATGCGCGGACGGCACGAGCCCTTAATTGTATTACGATAGCATTACTGCAAGTCCACAAGGGTTCTCCGTCATCGTCGTACATAATGCGATATTATAATTCGGACGACGTTTGTATTATAATAAAATTAGCATCCACGAGTATTACTGCGATGGCGTTTCAGTTCTTCAGATGGTTCAGCGCAGCGGTGCCATTTACACTGCCTACTATAATATTGGCCAACGATTTGTCACTATTCCGTTCGAAAACCTCGCATGTGGCGACAAAAACCTTGAATGTCCTCCTTTTGTGTCATTATGTCTTTTAATTTTTGCAATATTACAACATTAAACTCAAGTGGCGATATGATACCGCTGTTGAAACTCGTGCAGCTGTACTCTCCACCGGGTCACATCTCCATCGATAACTTTACGAATGTATAATTCGTAAATTTCGTCTTGGGGATTAAAATTGTGTGTTCGCTTATTCAACAGACAGTTTAATCGGGCACCAATTGTTCGGGTCAGCTTTGAAGATCCCTAACAAGTTCAAACCTAAGTGTATAAGTTCGTATATTCATATAACACTTGAGTCAGGGTTTATATGCAAAATGTACTCGAGTGTCTTTAACCAACGCTTTAGGCTAACGGAATCGATTTGAAAAAATGGTAATTTTGAATTTTCCTTTATTTTAAGATTGTTAAATTTTAGTAGTCTTAAATAAGGTGCAGTCTATAAAATTTTAATCGGTATCCATACGCGAACCTGTATTGTAGAATTGATATTTATGCATGTAGTCCGTTTAAAGTATTTATACTTGTTTATAAATTAATGTATTTTTAGTAATGTTTCTTAAGTATAAGACGCAAAAATGGTATACGTTCGGTGTATCCCTTAGAAACTGCACTTCGCTCTCAGAAAATGACCGAAACTTATTTCGGAACAGAAAAATTGATCGGAGTTATTGATGATTGAAATTAATCCTAGTGTGAAAATCGAAAAACAGTGGAAACAATTAACGTAGAGCGTCTCGATTGTCCCCCGATTTCAACGTACCGTCTGATCCTTGGCGGTTATACGGGTTACTGCAGGAACAGGGATCGGCGGGGAGTACACGTGTAACCGGTAGGTATAGGCACTTTACTCTTGTGCGATTTACAACGAATTATATTACATGTGCGTTGAACCGAAAGCTATAACCGGCGGTACCGCCTATATACGGTCGGAAATCTGAAGTGTACCGAGCCCGCCGATCCGCGTACGTAATATGTGCTATGTGCGGTTCGACGAAACAATTTTAATATTATTTACTCTCGTCTGAACGACTCCACAGTTGATTCGGAACAAGAGAACCATATACGCGCATCCAAGTGTCGATAGCCGGAATCAGAGTGATGTAAATATAATCGCGTTTAGCGATGGTTTACATGCGGTATAAAATTATTTATCGCGATGAATTATATTTTTAAATCGATAGTTTACAAAGCGACAAGAAAAAAAAAATGATACACTCATAAAAACGCTTGTTGTACAGATGAAAATAACTACCGTCGATCAACTGCTAGCACTAAAGTTATAATAAAGACAATAAGTATAAAAAGTAAATAAACAAAGAGAAATAACCAATTCGACCGTCCGTACCGACTAGTACACCTATTATGGTATAATATGTTAACCGTAGATGGAAATCTATAGAAGTTGCAGCGATAACATTAAATACCGTTTAATAGATTTTTTTTTTCTTTAACAAACAGTACAGTTTCCTTATTTCCGGTCGGACGCTGACTTTTCGTTAAGTATTATTCACCCTTTAAAAAAACTTTGTACGAGAAAACTTTTGAATGAGCAATCGAATTAGGTTATAAAACGATCGTAAAACGAGAACGGAGAGAACTTAATGGTTAAGTTTGTTTTTTTTTCCGCCGCGTTACTTAAAAATGGGAAATACATTATTTTCTTTGTGAAACAAAAAGCCTACACAGCGCCCCGAAGTGCAGATACTGCTGCTATAGCTGTTTGCCGTGAGAAAATATGTTTATGCTTACTTTCTTAAATCCTTATGAATAATAACACTCACCACTTGTGCGACGGGAAAATTCGTTAACGAATTACGACCAATGTTCTTTTTCCCGAGCACTTTTTATCGTGTGGCGTATGAACACTGAACAGGTGTTCACTTGTCTCCAACAAAGGATTAAGTTGGCAAAACGGTTTTTCCTAATATTATTTATGCGTATATTTTTTTACAAGCGTCCACATCATTAGTCATTGTGTCGCAAAAACGTCATGTTTAACAAAAATAACAACGGCAGTAACGTAGGTATGAATTCGTGTTTTATTTTTAAAAATTTTCGCTCCACAAACACGTTCTTGCGCGATATATTTTTTAATCATTTCGACGATTGTTGTTATAATAATAATAATAAGGCGAGGAATAATATTATTATTTAGCTCGCTCGCCTGTACCGTTGCGAAAACGGTATAATAGCGTAACGCCGCATAGTGTATATAATATTATCTAAATGAAAAATGTCATTACCCATACCCAGCAATTATAAACGATTTCATAAATGTAATATTTATGTAAATCCAGGGGTAGGTAATCATAACGATGATAATAATAATGTTATTCAGGGAGCATTATGGTTCGAAATGTGTAAATAAGTTTAAAGTTAATTTCGATTGTCTCTGCGCGTTCTACTCGTCGTTCACCAAAGGACCGACGCATTTTCTTCGGAAGAGAATAAAGTTTTTATAGTGTCAATTAGAATGAAATTTAAATACATTTGTTGAAAGCGTCCCGAGGACCGAGACTATATAGTGTTTAACGTTATTGTGAACTGTTAAATTCGATAAAGGCAAACGTAATAATAGTGACAATGATAATGACAAGACATAAAAAAAAATACGCGCGCGCGACACAAAACACATCAGACGCTCAAGACTGATCGAACGCGACAGCGAGATATTCACTGTCGTAGAAGTGTTATCCCTTTCATCCCTTTCGTCCAACACCTATATCGCATATACAACGTAGGGAAACATCGAAAACTCAGGCTCCGTGCGAACAAAACGGCATTTTGAGAGTTGAACACGTAGAGCTGCAGTTAACACGGTATGTGTTAGACGGCAACAAACGTTCACTTGTAGTCTGTAGAGGCAGCGAACCGATTTGACTTTTTTCCAACGCACGATAATCCAATATTTGTAACCGATAACCAATCAGATACTTGAAGAAAAAAAGATAATTGATAGATCAAACGATATTTTAATTTTAAGCTGCCAAAAATATTGTATCCATGGGCCTCAATAAATGTAGTTCTGGCCTCTGCAGGCCAGTGCTGAAAGTGGAGTCGGAATGATCTAAGGATTTATGCATTTACAAAAGATAGTAACACGGCTTTATGGTCATAACAATATTATATGTAATATAACAATGATATAAATGTAACATAAAAGTGGACACCACCAAGGACTGTACACACATTTTGACGTACTGATTGAGAGTGACAACTACTCGTACAGAATGAAAAGGTTCCATTGATATGGTCATGCATTTGACGTCATAAAATGTTATGTACGCCGCCAGTGTAGAAACAGAAAGTAAAACTGCTCGACCTTAATAAATAAGGACATTTTTGAATACACAATATAATACACGTAATACGCGCACGAACGTATAATTACCGTTGGTATCGAGTACTTATATGTTAATTGTACATATTTCAAGAGCTAGTTATATAAATTTAAAAATCCAGGAACACTTGCTACTACTACTTTGTCGAGTCCAACAGAGGACCGTAATAAACTCAACGCATCCTCCGCGTTCGAAAATACTGCGACCGGGTAGGCCGTTCGCCGTCGGGTGGGTTACACACGGTATACGGTTTGCTCGTGACCGCGCAAACGGTCACACTTGCAACGTATCATCGTTGTTATTGTTATCATCACTATGGTTAACGGTACTCACATTTTACGTCCAACGTCACGGGGTTGCTCTCACCGTCGCCTTCCTGATTGCTGCCGACGCACGTATAGATACCGGCACGGCTCCGCGAAACCTTTTGCAACACCAAGCTCTGATTGCTGACTATGGTGCCCGCAGCCGGATTGTTGTTCAAAAGTTTTCCCTGTCGACGCAAACAAAAACGATATCATATGTAACTGCTCTATGGACGATCACTGTCGGCACGGCAAGTATAATAAAAATACCCGCGACGTAGACCGTTAGCGATCAAACATTTTTGTGGCGCGGGTTAACCTGGATTATTGCCTTGGCAATAATTTGGATATTTTTTTCGCAAGGGTCTTAAGAAATGAACGTATTCAAATACCAACGTTGGAAACCGAAAAATCCGATAATATCGAATGACAGGGAGCGCGACACGAAATATTTGTATTTTTATAGCGATCGCTTACGAGGAAACGCGCTCGCTCGAGGTTTATATTAACATTTCGCCGCAGTCGGCATCGCGTGGTTAACCATCGAACGCCGCACAATACCATAAAAATAAATCGATTTTTTATGCACAAAATTCGATCTTTTACAATACATGTATACACGTATATACAAAACGGAATGATTTATCGTTATGAAGATTTCGAAGCGGGCTCTTATACGTCTCCTGCAATAGCGTTTTCCGAACAAACAAAAACAGAACACTTTGGACAATGCATAAAATCAATAGTCACCCCAATACTACCACTGCTACTACTACTACTACTACTGCTGCTATTACTATTCTACCAGGAATCTAAAATTCAAAAAAACATAGGAGGCTATAGTATCACGTGTTTTATACCATATTATTGTGTGTTGGAAACGCGACCGTTCGGAATAAATCAAATTTATCCAACGGTGAACGAGAAATATAACGGAACAACGGTCCCCGATTCGACCGTTCTTCTTTTCCAAGATCACATCGAGTTGCGCGTGCCCGTGTAGCGAGTAGAGATTTTTTTTTTTTTTGGGGGGGGGGTGGTAATATCAGTTTACTCACGTTATGTCTCCACGTGACTCGGTACACCCACGGATTGGACTTTATGTTGCACTCGAAGTATACGTCAATGCCCTCCTGGATGGCACTGCTGTTGATGTTGCTGCCGAGTTCCAGGTTGACGACCGGCACGTCTGAGGATGAAAAAAAAAACATAATGAGTCCGGCGCACGGTATAGGTGAAGTGATCGCATGGCTGCGTTCGTGTACGTTGTGCAGTATTTTCGTGTTTCTAGCAGAGTACTACTTATTATAATACTAGTATAGAGTGCAATTTATTTATTTTTATCGTTTCCACGAGGGATGATGATCATTGATCAATGGTGATATCGTACTAATTGTTGCCCAACGATAATATCACGTTTTGCTCTAACATTTAATTATTCGTTTATGATGGGGCGGACAAAAAAACCCCGCAAAAAGAGAAACAATTTTATATTTTCTCGACGTCCCGGCGCGTTCAAAATGTAATAATTGGTAAACTTTGTGCCCTCGAAACGTATATCATAAATAGCAGCCGAAAAGTTTTTGTCGATAAAATTTAAAACGCTCATTTTTTTTTCTTTCAAAAATCACATTTTCTCCGGGTCGAAGCGCCCCGCAAAGTACGTTTATCGTGCGTATAATTTAAGTGGTAATCGTTCTCTCAGCTAATACAATAAAAGTAATCGATCCAAGAGTTCAAATAATTGAAATGCGTAGTTGTTATTTTATTTTATTTTTCATGCAACAACCGAAAAGTTTTATAGTTTGTTTCTTTTGGTATTTTTAGTTTTCCTCTCTTATATATACGTTGTTGACTTTTAATTTCCCCGTTCGTACTTTCTCATTAAATTATATATTATTATAAATATATACATTATATTTTCTGATATTTCTGTGAGTTATATGAATGTTAATGACTGATAATTGTTATTAAAAACTCAGAATAATATACATTTTTTTTTTTACGTAAAAAAAATTAAAGTTTTTATAAATGATCATAACTAAACATTCGTTTTGTGCAGTTGTTTATTTTGTAAAGACTTTTCTCCAACTCTTCAAAAGGCCGATACATGAGATTTTTGAAGATTCAACCTTTTCGTCTTTAAATATTAATGTTTACATTTTAATAAATTAATGTTATACCCCAATATTATATTTATTGAAATTGTTCAAAAATATACATTTTGGAAAAGCAGGATTTGTTCAATTTTTTATTTTAGAACGGAATTATGACTACTAATACAGCCTTTATATGTATTTATATATTTAAATTTTTAAGAGTATAAGCTTCACGTCTTAAATATTTGTATACATTTAAGACGAATTCATTAGTAATTTAGATTTTGTTTCGCTCAAAAATAATGTAATTACAAAAGTTTATGTTACTGTATGGCAATCATATTAATATCAAAAATAATCATTATAACAATAAACCATGCATTTTACTAGAACGACACATTTAGTTTTAATTACGCGAAAAAGTTCTTCAAATGCACAATCAATATACGATTCGCATGTTGTTTGAACAAGACCGCAACTTAAACGCAATACGTATATCTAAGTGTTTATGTGAAGTATGAAATTGCTTCGTATTAGATGAAAGTAATCAAAATATTCCGGGAAACGATGGACAGAAGTAAACGTTCGGAGCGGAGTACAAATGTAATTGAAAGTTCACTTGGTACACAAGAACACGGTTTGTCAACCCTATTGTGTTTTAATTTATACAGATTGGAAATGTTATATTTTTCGAACAATAATAATAATAATAATAAAAAAACCTCATTGTGTTTGGTCCGTTGTTTAATTTACAGCGTTCACCCATTGCTGCGAAACTTCAACGCGAAACCTTTCATTCTACTTTCCGACTGAAAGGCTATAATGCGAATGGCGCATGACAATACGTCCCTTTTTCCACCTTAAGCTATATTGTACACTCTTCTCCCTGATCACAAATAACGTTGAAAACAAAAACGTTTTATCTCACAAGAGTTTGCAGTACCCTCCCGCTGTACTCGTACACATACACATAAATATATTTATAATATTCGTAATGCACGTGCACGATATTCATAACGGACGCGCGTTCTGCAGTGTTCCTATCGAACACCGGCGGAATAAAAATTCATAATAATGTATCGAGTTCACGATGTACGTTTTTTCGCTGATTCGTTTCTTCAACCAGTATAGGTACAAATGTACAATATTGCACCTCGCGTGCAACGAAACGAGATGAGGTCCGATGCTTCGGACATCGATCGAACGGGCGAGTGCACCGAAATCTAACCGAACGAGATATTATGACGATGAACTGCAGTCGTCGTCCCGTGACGATTCAAGAGACGCTGTGACACCAACGCGGAAGTGTGAAGCCACGCGCTGCGTGCACCATTCGATCCGCCGCCGGCTAAAGTACTCGACGGTCGTAGTTCGACACCTGAGCCTTCATCGTTTCGGCATTTCCAAAATACTGTACCGATGTTCTCACTACACCTCGGTGCGAATAAAACTCGATGTGTCGAATTCCTCGAGTGCTCGTACCGACTTCCGTTCCCCCTGGTGCGGGGGGACCCGACGTAACGAGAGTCTATAGCGTGCGCGTATTGTAAATGCTCAGGGAAAGCCGTTGTTCAACAAAGCGCGCGTATCCCCGGATGTTTCGAGGAAGGGACGCACGCCCTTTGAACAGTAAATATTTACTACGGTATTTCGGTCGCGCACAAGCCCGACCGCTCAGATCGGCGGCACGAGTAAACGGTGAAACGCGCAAAAACGCCGAACGACGTACTATCCGTTCGGCGTGAGATATTACGTTTCTGGCCGGCAATAACTATGTCCGAGTACGTTACTGCAAAGAGTCCGCGAGTAGACCGACGACGGTGATTTCGACAACACATATATGGTCAAGAGTTTTTATTTTACGTTTATGCGTCTCACTCGTCGACGATGTGCAGTTTTTGAGAGACGCCGGACGACCCGGTCCTAAGGCGGGAAACGTTACGAGATCAGTGCTGCGAATGCACTGAAAAACCATGAAACAAACATACGATAACATCACGCGCTAACCTAACCGGCGAAATGTGCGTTGAAAAATGCATTTTCAATTACGAGTTATGACTTTAACCTTTGAAGCAATGCCGGCGCATCAGGCCGATCGTTTAGCTGGGCTGCCACCAAGTCCATAGTCACCACGCCCGTGGACTCGCACTCGTGTACCTTTATCACGCTATCGGTAAAACAGTTGGTTTATAGCAACGATAGTCGTTCAGTTTAGATTATTAGTAATTTATTACTATACTCGTTTTGTCGGCGGCCACCGCAAGATTATAATAATATGTAAAACATGTGCAGCTTGACGTCAACACGCGCTTCGCGTTATACCGAATACGCGCGCGATACGGTTTATTTGCTGCACATTTTAACAATCGATTCTTGATTCTTGAAACCCAATCGTACTCTCTACGCTGACATGTAGTCACTCGCCTCAGCACGGCGGGCGAAGGGCCCGTGAAAGTGTGACGAAAACGTTTGCCGGATCGGAAATCCTCGAGTAAGCAATGCGCTAGATCGTTCACGGTTTGCGGCGGAGGACGAAAAGCAATAACAACAACAACTGTCCGGAAATCCATCGGCCGCCGTCGAGGGCGATCCGGTCGGGAGGAATGCCATTATTGCTACGGACGGATTTGCGATTTAAAAAATCCACTACACACCCGCGTGTTGCGTGAGCGTGCGAGTGCGCACGTGTTTGACGGTACGCCGCCCGATGTCACGTCGCCGGCTATGCTGACATGTAGAGGCGTTATACAGGCGGGTTGTCTCGCGCGGCATAGCTGGCTAATTCGAATATTTCAGATTCTACGTCAGACGCGAATCGATTGCGCGTAAAATATATTCCGGTTGCGGAAAACAAGAGCACCGCTCGTGAAATGCATAATATCAACGCAAACTATACGTACGCTTCGACGTGAAATCAACCGTCAATCAGGCCGTGGTGGCCGGATAATTCACCGAGGTTAAAGTTAATCGTGAACAGGTTTTCGATTTTTTTCCCCGTACAAACTATTTAATATCTGTGCGCATAATTTTAGTCGGCAGAAAATGTTGTCGTACACAACTCTAAAAGTACACCAATTATTATAGGTATTATTATTATAGATTTAATATTTATAAGCTCTTTCGCTTATTATACACATGTTCTTGCCTTAATGCCTGTAACAGACTCGTATCAACCGACTTCAGGATTCATCTTTTCCGTTACGGTAACAGATCTTTCTAATGATATATCTTGACATTTTTAACTTATATTCCTGTAATTCAATCGAAATTTTCGCTGTTTTGTCCGAATTTAATGATTTGCGTTGCGAATTAATTGATATTAAGAACAACGTCAAAGTGACACGTTGTAATACAGAAGTTGATGTTGAAATATTTTTTGCTCTACTCGAAAAATGCGCCACTAACTAACTACTAAAAAAACCAAGATAGAAATTAAAATAGATATTTTGATGAGTATGAATTACAGAAAAACTAGTGAAAATTATATATTTCTAATAAAGAATCCTCAACTTTTAATCTCACTGTCAATAACTATTACTCAGATTTATTACTTCTATAATAATAATAATCCATACGTGTTTAATGTTAAATTTAATGTAATTTCGTTATCCGTTATGTAATCATAATCGTAAACAAATCGTGTTCTATAAAATTATTAATTTGTAAATAATCGTAAATGTTATTACATTTTATATGATTTGATTGTTTGTTATGTAAACGTAATCGTAATAATCGTAAATAAACAGTGCAATATTCGCAGCACTTGGACGCTAATACACAATAATAATTACAAGTGATTAAAATTTAGCATTACTGATAACCGTCAGCTGACCAATAAGGGTATCGCGTTGGATGATCGGTCCGCGGCGTCTGTGGGGTTTCTCATATCGCGCGCGGTGAACTCTGTCCACGGGGACCGAGTGTACATTTACGCTCATCGGGTGTGCGCGCGCGATTGATTTCGGTCATAATACCGTACAAACTACGCACCGTTTGACAATAATACGAGCGCGGACGCACACTCTGAAAACGTGATTGGAATCACGGTTATAACCGTCCGACGACCGTGATTAAAATTATTAATATAACGTTTGGTTCGACGGGGAAAACGCGGACCGCGGGACCTGCAATCTGATCGCGAACGGCACATCACGTCATAATATTATTATCATCGTTGTATCGGTCGAAATTAACGGCGTAAATCATAGCGCGCGTGGTGTGTACAAGTTGGCTAAACAATAGAGATAAAAATGTCACTATATTTTCTCGATGAACAAAAAAAAAAATAACAAGCGGCGTAGCGAAAATAAAAAAATCTAAAAAACCAAATCGTATTAATTTTGTAATGCGAAAAAATAAAACTAGAAATACACCGCGTGTTAAAAAAAAAGAAAAGGAACAGTTATTTATCTCGTATAATATTAACTCGTTTGCTATTGTACTGCAAAAACACTCGACTTCAAAACCGCGGCAAATTGCATTATTGTGTGTTGTGTTGATGTTATCCACACGAACGATACAATACATAGTACGTTCGAGGGTGTGTGTGTGTGTGAGCGCGCGTGTTTGTTCGTGTACTCCCGTGAATTGCAATAACTTTCATTAACGATGTTATTTACTGATTAAACTTGGTAAACTTCTTCCCCGGCCCCGAGGTGAAGTAACTAACTTAGAAATTAGAGTGAAAGAAAATCGTATAGATTATCATATTATAATTAAAATAACAAATGACTTAACTACTCGTTAAAACGTTTTACACTAAACTCTAATTAGTCTTAAGCATACAACAACCGCGAAAGAAGTTTTTGTTGTTGAAGCACTGCGATACCATGATAATATAGAACTATATGTTCTGAGCATTATCGCACAACTATACAAGCGAACGATGTAGATATAATTTAAAAAACCTTTAATCAATCAACAAGAAAACGTTTATGGTCGAGAAAATAACATAACTCGTTAACTACATAAAACCAATACGGTGATTACGGTTTTGTATGTCTGTTATGTGCAATAAAACTCATATTTTGTTCATGATCGTGGTGCAACGCGAACGAGTATCCGAAACACTATATTCATACAATCGGCGAAATATTATGTACCACGGGATGATACGTAACATAATATAAGTGGTTCGACCCCGGATAAGACAAACATACTTAAGTCCGGAGATAAACACACAATTTTCACCGCCGTAGGACGATATTATTTTATGTTGTAATCAATTATCATTCCCAAGACGGTAAGACCATTAACCCAATTAACTAAACGTGAGACGGAGGTTTTCTTAAGTGCGCACTTCATTCCCGAAAAGTTTGTTTCTTTTTGCTAATTCGATTAGTATTCATATGCTACACAAAAGTAATGCAATCGTCTAATGACGTGCAACATTCGGAGTGGTGAGCGTGTGTGCGACGACAAGAATACTAATAAGCAATAAGACGCAGGCGTCTCCCGACGACGCGTCAAAGAAATATTATTTTAGCAATTCTGTTTTCCAAAAAAAAAAACGAAAAAATGGTTTTCCTTTTTCGCTTTAGTGCTTTTATTTTCATTCATTTGATCGTTTTTCTGGGTTAAAAAAAGCGACGGAAGACAAACACCGTCTTCGTTGTCGTCTCAAACTAAATGTTAATACAACAAACGTACATTTTTATATATATTTATATATAAGTCAACACGTTTCCCAAGTACGTTTTTTTCCTACACGCCAATTATTGCGTTTCTATTTGAGAAATATCGAATTTTTCATTTTATTTTCGTGATGTGTACGCTATTTCAGTTACATGCGAAAAGCACAATACGCGGTTCATCAGGCGTTTTTCGTGCAGTGGCAGAAGAGTATAATTATACACATTCGGAGCGCGGTTTAATCATCCGGAGTATAGTTACGAGGCAATGATAATAATTATTAGTTATAAATCGATTAGAGATTCCAAGATACGCGACATTCGTTTTCTTACTGGAGCTTGAACCGTTCGTGTTTTGCAAAACGACTGTACACACTATCTGCGCTGGAAATTTATCTTTCTCTATTCGCTCTCTATTGCTTCGTCATGATTTACGCGAGGAAAAATATAAACGTAATAATAGCGTTAGAACAATGCTGGTTATGGATTTTCGCAGTACCTAGGCTATGATGTACAGGGAGTAGTGTAGACATGTCAGTGCGCGGAACATCGATCCCGTACACGCGTCCGAACGGAATACATTTTCTCATCAAACATGCGCGTGAAACGGTCAACTTCAATTTTAAACGGTTCGTAAAAGATGGACCATTTTCACGGGCCGAATACGTGACGGTTTTCATTCCGACACGTACCGATCGATCTATATAGTACAATAATATACTTATGTCATAGTGTTTATTCTAAAGAAATAATATTTGAACTGTTTTTTTTTCCGTTTTTTTTTTCGCGTTTCTATTTGCACATGGACAAGTGATGAATTTGCGCATTTTATTCGTTTCAACAAGTGGTAGTTTTAATTTTATTCGAGTGAAACGCGGCCCGGGGCCCGGAAACGAAATGAAACATAAATACGCCTGACAATAACATAGTAATAACAGTACGCGTATGATAAAAAATCAATAATACTGACGGTTGTGCAGTCGATGGGCTTGTTTAGGAATGACTTAAGTTGGGTTTTTCATCTTCAATACGCACCAGGTGAACGACGAGGGAATCCAAAACAAAAAAGAGTTAAACGAAGAAAATGGAATAAAGAATTGACGAGAAGTGCGTACAGTCGTGGTGAGGTCATCACGTGATGAATTTTGATATCTCGAGAGGAATCGAACAACGGAGAACGTCGAACGTCTGAATGCGTGTGCGATGCCACGGGGTACTCGCGGTAGCACGGCGAAATGTTCAAAGGTTGTAATGGAGTTATATCGATGTGCATTGTGCGACGCCGAAGGGTGGTAGCGCGGCCGGTTATCGCTGATTTATTGTTCCGACAAAAAATCGATAACACCGGCCGATCCGATAATATTTTATGCTGAACGTGTTCAAAAGATTCAACCGCTCATAAAAACATCGGTACCTACAGCACGCTAACATCGCTCGTGGATGTGTTCACGTTTTTTTCATTATTATTTTTTTGTTAATATCTTTGCTCGTTCGTGATGACGGAGTTTGTTTCCCCTCGACCGCTGATACCGCGGTTCGGGAAAGTCTGGTAATAGCTGGTACCTACCATATAATGTGCATTTGAAAAATGTAAATGTAAATATTAATATTAAATTAATAATTATTGTGGAGTACACCAGATGTATAAAATTTTTTTCGTACGATACAACTTATAAATATATATGGATAAGTTTGCCCGAACACAATATTCGCACGTACATGTAACCGACCACGGGTTAGAGTTCTTGCAAGAAAATAGACGCGAAACTAAATCATGGGCATAATTACTTCGGTTAGGATTTCAAGCCGTGTACAATATTATAAAAATTACTGCGGGGATCATCGAAAAGCGATATAACGATTATAACAATAATTACCGAACACGGAATGCCTGCAGGTCTAACGTTATAAGAATGTAAGACGGTTGATAATAAATTAGCTGAACCCACTTTTTCTTTATAGCACCACCGCGAAAGTTGCGAAAACCGGAACTTGACCATCTCGTTACAACGAGTAGCGCGTATACAGGATGATTTTATTACCAACATGCTTACCCATTTTTTTGGCCGTGAAAATGCTTAAACTTGGATTTTTCTTTTATAATGTTCGTAACATAAAACACGTTTTTTCCGAACAGGAACACCATATTTCTTACGCAAAACATTAGTCGGTTTTTTCTGGAATTTTTGATGTAACGTAGTCAAAGTTTGGACAAATACTTAATTGAATAGTTTAAAATTGCGTATGAAAAGTTTAAAATTCGCATTATCTCGAGTCAGAAGTAAATGTTACTACAAATGATATCAATAATATCATAAGACTTTTCCCATTAATATTTAATTAGAATAATTCAAAAACTACTAGCTCTAATTTTGAAGAAAAATGCCCTCAACAAATAACGTGGTGGAAAAGGGTGTTTTCGTTTGAAAAAAAACTTAGTATCCCCACAGGACACCCTTAAGGTGGAGTGATAAAAAGAATTATGGAAAAATAGATGTAATGGTGACTTAACATAAAAAAAAAATTCGAATTTAAGCAATTTGACGGCCAAAAATGGAGGTGAGCATGATTAAAAAATCACTCGGTGTTCACTGAATAATATGTAATATCATGATATTATTATTGTTGATCATATTAACAGGGCCGTAATCGTCGAAACTTCGGTTGAATTTAAATAAATAAATATTAATATCGAGTGAAGTTATATCGTTGCGAAAGCTCGGAAATAACACCGAATCCATAACTAATCCCGCGGGCACACTGCAGTCCGATGTAATATTATACACCGATACGAGCAAAATATACTATAACGGTCCTGTCGCGCGGGGGCTTAGCGTACTAAGTATAAAAATAATAAAACATAACGACCCAATCATTGGAAAAAGTCTCGGGAATAATAAAAAGAAAAAGGTAATAAATGCTTGGTGTGTATAACGTTTCTTGTTTGAACGGTTCGATTCGGAATTTTCTCTCACCGTATTTTATTTCATTTTTTTTTTCTAACCAAAAAAGTATACGAAATAGAGGTCGAGAATTGCATGCGATACTGTTTAATAATGTAGTTTGCAATATTTTTATATCCCGAGGATTCTTGTAATAATAATAAGAAAAAATAAAATAAAACAGTTCAAAAGAAAGTATGCATACCGAGAGTGAAGTATTAGTATTCGCGAATTAATAATGAATGCATATACATATATATATTATTAAATAATAACCACAAGAATGTTCTGAATTCAAATCAGAAACTCGCGATAAATTAACTTGTCGATATCGTATATTCACTGTAAAACCTACACTTAATAAATTGAATATGTGCTTGTATTAATAAACCTATTCAATTATGTATTATTTTGAAATAGATGTTGTTCAAGCTACAAGGTACTTAAGATAATTAAATAAAAATTAAATAAAAAATTAAATAAAATAATTATGAAATACAATTTTTAAAATTATTTTTTATAAAACGTTTCACAAATCACATCACAACTTTTTAATTGTTGGGCAAATGGTTGGATCTAAATAGAAGATTATAATACTGTTGTTGATTGATTCAATAGTGTACACTGGGAGAAAGAAGGAGAGAGAGAGAGGGAGAGAGAGAAACCCATCTGCTCTATACGCATTTGTCGCAGATCGCATTGCGATTTCAGATTTGAGATTGCTCTACATAGAAAACATTTGAGTTATAAGTTAAAATTGACATTTGATTGTATAAATGTCCGATGTCCATCGAAGCAATCGAAAAACTACAAACAAATAATTCGATAAAAAACTTTTATCTTTTTTATTTATGTTTTCTTGGAAATTATGAAAGCTTTTAACACCATTCCGGAAAAAAACTTTCAGTGACACGTAAAAAAAAAAAATAAAATAGAGAGAAACGATGATACAAATGAAATATACTTTAAAATATAAATTACATAAGCGTATCATTTCTAAACAGCTATTTTGTTCCTCTGTTTTTCAAGTTTCCAAACGATCATCGTTAATAAAACACAAAGCAGATAGTTTTCTTTGTTTTAGCGAAAAAAAAAAAAGAAAAATAAAGTATACAATATTGGCGCGCGCGCAATGTCGAACAGTAGTGGTTTTACAAAATAGGTGTTGCGTTAAACGTGCGCGCGTAGTATTCGAATCGACAACTAAAATTCATTATCGATCGCACAGTTTGTAAAAAGAAGACTAGTTGAATAAATTATTATTACTATTCGGAGATGTTGTAATATTTTGTTTGAACGAATAAACAGTTTCAAAAGTAAACCGTGAGACAGGGGAATTTAGCGAATTAATTGCGTTCCGCGGCACTTGTACGGTTTATTATGTTGAAAATATATTTCCATTTTTTTTCCCCCGCCTGAATATTACTCACGGCATAATTATTACCATGATTATTATTATTATTATTATTAGTAGTAGTAGTATTAATATTTTGCGCATTAGTTCGGTCTTAAATAAAAAAAGAAAAAAACCGCTAGGTACGCGGGTACTCGTATAATTAGTTTTTCGCCGCATTCGGGAATATAAATCGACGACTTTTCGAGAAGAGAATACCACCGTTACCACCGTCGTGACTTTCCACCGCTGCTTCGATAAGCACAAGCGAATTATTGTAATTTAACACAATTCGCGGAAGGTGAAAAAAATGGTCTGTAATTTGTAGTCCAAATAGGGGAAAAAAACAAAACACGAAAAATTGAAAATCGTAATGTAACGGCGATTCACTTCGACGTGTACAACATAACTCACACTCTCATACACATACACACAGTAAATAAAGTTAATACTGGAAGTAACGCAAATCGTCTTATTGTATTCAAACGTTCGCCGTAGAAGACTTACAACCACACGGATGAAAATTTTTATCACTTTATAGAACACATTTTTCGACGATTAACGTTTTCACGTCCACCACCGAAAAGCAGCCCCCTCTTGTCTTCGTTCTCTTCACTTTTCGTCGTACGATCCCCCTGCCCAGTTACACTATAGTGGTTTTCGCCTAACTGTAACGAACTTAAACTTACCGCACAGCCTTAGGTACTATAATATAGTATAATATAGTAATCATTTTGTAGGTTTCATAGAATCATTTGATAGAACTTTATTGCAAATAACACACTGAGGTTTCTCTTCTCCATTAATATTGATGGATGTAAATCCATATTGAACATAACTTTCATCGTACTTTCTTTTTTTGAACACATTTTACGTACGTACGCAATAGTATGGCTCAGCGTCGTGTAAACGTGAAGTCGCATCATATTACGTATATTTGGATTTAATTATCCGTTATCGGAGGCCGACAGATAGCCCACGAATCAATATTAGATTAGATTAAATAATAATATTGTACCTTTTAATATTACATTACCCGCATAGAGGTCAATCATTATTAAATATTCGTAAAATTGTTATCAATAGGCGACCGTCCGAAAACTAATTTATTTTTTCAATTTTATGAATAAAATATTTCTTGTTATTTCATCATCACTAAATTCCCCCCAAGCAGTACATAAATTCCCCCCCCCCCGGTTGGGAACCACTGTACTATATGTTGTGTTTTCATATCGCAGGCCGTTGTTTTCTCTAAATCTAGAGTTCAATGCTTTTGACAATGTCATAATTACGAAATATTTTAACACCCGTTCCTATAGTACCGTGATTGTAATTTTATACATTTTCTGTTGCGCAACACTGAAACACTGTATCATATTATGCCCACAACGCGTACGGCGCGCGGTGAAAGATGTTTTTCGACGGTTTTCGGAGGTTATAGGTAGGTAGTGCGAACGACGACGTATTGCTAGCTATTTTATCTCGCACATATTCGCATCGTACATCATCCCGTATGATATATTGCGTCAAGTGAAGAGGAACCGTACGCACGAGATTTTGAGCGTACACCTACCCGACGTACGCGTGTATACGTACAACATAATGGGTACATCTGCGGATCTAACCGGCGTTTCGAACGGTTTCCCGAAGCTGATCCGCGAAAAAAAAAAAATGAAAAAATGAAACGTTACGTGAACGCAAGGGTACGTATACGCTGTGTTTTTTCCCCCGTCTTGTATACGATTCAATGCGTGTATCTTTGTGTTTCCAGCACGCGGTAAAACGGATTTAATAGAAAAAAAAAATGTTGATGCGCCGTTAACCGTTGTTTTGCGCCGAACGGTTATCTCGAGCGCAGCAGTCCGCAAACGCGCGGCGTTCTCGTTAGTTTATCATAGAGAATGTAATGTGCACACCACCACCACGGCCGGCCAGCACTTTGAACTGCAATTATATATATATATATATATAATAAGATGATGGTGGAAAGAAAGCAGCGAAGTGTTTCGGAATTAATTCAATCAAAAGTTCTTTCTCGACGGACGAGGAAATTTAATAATAGTTCGCCTAAGACCTTTGTGCCGGTTGAACAATAACACGATAACTGTTATTGTATACTAGCACGTGGACATAATATTGTTTTCCAATATCACTATCACGTTAGAACATGTGCGCATAATTGCGACGAAATGTGAACGTTTATACGCGCGCAGTCCAACGGCGGCGTTTAAAACTTTCAACGGTTTCAGTGTTTCTGTACAGGCGTTTAAGTACAACAGTAATTATGAAATACTCGCGGTAAACTTATAAGATACGCGTGTATACGCTATATGTATTTTTTCTCTTTGAATCGTTTTCGGAATGTACCGCCAGACAACACTATTGACAGTGTTATTAACAAGCGTTTTTTGAATACCTTAAATACTATACAATAAACATATAATATAACGTACCGCAGGGATGGCCAGTGATAAGAGGATCATCGCGAGCCGCACAGTAAAATAAAAAATATGTACGAGCCGATGGAGCAGGAAATTACTCATGAAAAAAACAAAATTAACCGAAAACAAATACTTTAAGTTTGATGTCTATCAAAAATAATTATAAAATACGTTAAAATTAAAAAGAAAATATTGCCTATTTAAAATAATGTATTATATCAAAAACCTTTAATATAAAATCAAATGTGCTAAATTTTATCTACAAATTGTAATTTAATAAATTCTCATTAGATTCCAATTTTTTTTTTAAGTGAAAATGTTTTGCGACTTACGATTTGACGCGAGCCGCTATTTGGCCACCCCTGTAATATACGCGTGGATTTACTTACGGAATATGCTAATCTTCCATCCCTCCGAAGAGTCGACGTCGACTGACGGCGACTGGCGATCGGGTTTGTTGTGTCTGTTATTCACGGTGTCCTGTTTGCCGATCTCTGTGCGACAGCTCAATGTCTTGTCCGAGTCCTTGATTGCTGGCGTGAATGTCAGCACGCTTGTAGTCACGTTGCCGTCCGAGCTTGTCTGTTGAAAAGAAAACAAAAAAAACCAATCAGTTTGCAGACACACTATTATTATTTACTACACGTATTATATGTGTTTATGTAATAAAAATTACAATGTGTTTTTTATTAAGCGCTCGAATTGCAATCAAAAATCGCGTTCCTAACGGAACCGTAGCGCTGGATATTAATGTTCTAAATGTCATTATTAAAATAGCTGTCCCCAAAATGCGTGAGTCCTTTTGATTTAGTAGCACACTTATGGGAGGAGGCACCTGCGCCCTTCCACAATAGCCTTAAGCCTTAGGGAACAAGACCATTTCTAGTTGTGACTAACAACTTATGAGATGTGACTTACAATTTTTGACCTAAAGTGGGTGGTATTGAAGGATAGAAGCTTAGAGTTTTTAAAGAAACTATATTTCAATCAACTATGTAGCTGTTTTACATAATCTTAAAATAATTCGGAAAGACATATTGTCATTTCATAGAATAGCAATTTCAAAATCGTATGAATTGAAATGATCAAAAGAAAATGTACAATTTTTTCATATAATACAAATATTTTGAATTTTATACTTATAATGCTTAAATAATTCTGTACCTTGTATTTCTATACCATATACGTACTATAATACTAGTAGATACTTGGATACCTAATGTTTTTTTTTAAATATGCATTAAATATTGTTTTGAAAAATTTTGCCCCCCAAAAAAAAAAAAACAATACCCTTGATCCACCGTGATTTCCCACGAGCAAGGACTTACTTTTACCGGTGATCCGGGATGGATGGAAGCGGTATTTGGGAATCTCCTTATTTAACAAGGAAAACGTTCGTTTTGTGGTATAAGTTTCCGTTTATTTATCTTGGAGAAAAATAATCTTTGTGTGATATTCATCAACGAGAAATAATGTGCGATTGAACACGACGTTCGTCGTTTACGGCTGCAGCTAATGACTATTTGAGTAATAAGGTTATTGCCCGCGCATTAAATCCGCGATAATTAATATCAAAACGAGACCCACGAGGAAACGATTTAAACGATTTAATTTTCAATAACTCTCTCCTTCTCCGTTGCAGACTCTTTTTTTCGTATCTATAATCTCAACTCATTCCTCAATTAATATCCTTCACGACACTCGCTGCACTCCAATTCATTCCATCGTGAACGTTATAAATTCTGCTAGGTTCAGTTGTACACATCATACGCAATATAATTGCATTGATGTAACGTTCTCGATAGGAGTAAAACGAAAGAATGAAACATTTATCGAAACAGATGCGCGCGAAATGTCGTAAGTATCGTATTAATTAATTTCAGCGCGAGGAAATCGAAAACGGAACACGACGATATTATGCGCCTTCTCGTCGCGTTACCGGTTATCAACCGAACAAAGAACTGAAGACGCACACTTACTATAGGTAACCGCGCGTGGTGACGATTTCAGTTCGGATCGTAGACAGTTGACGGCACGTGGTGGCCGCAGATAAAAGAGTACCTAGAGTTGCCAAGAGTGTAGAAAATGTTCGCGCCGACAACGGGATGTAATAATGACGATACAACGTAGACGGTGTGTAATGTTATATGTTTGGATAAATCATTATGAATACAAGTTATCATCTCGGTAGGCTACGAGGCTACGTACGTTTTGCCGCACACCATTCTTACCGCGATCGGCTGCAGAAAGTAGGTTTCATATCTTATCTTCTCGACGAGGTCCTGCAGCGTGCTACACGACAATAACACAAAAAAAAACTTCCAGTTGTACTTCGTTTTTCTTCTTTTTTCACGTCTACACTGATATTTCCTCGAGAAGTTTTCTTCTTTTAAACCATCAACCGCACAAGTTTGCCGACAATCCACCACCGCGGTGCACTATCGATGTACATCTCACAATATATTTGGGTCACCCGTTAGACAATAACTTATAATTAAAACGATTATCTCGACCGTACTACGTGTACACGCTAATCGTTCCGATCTATATTATGGTTTCCATAAACTAATATTAAGACATCGAATATTTTTTTTATTGATCTTAAAATATACATTGACGACTGGGCCATTAGTATAATAATATTATGTACAATTGTGTTATTTTTATTTTTTTTTTTAATTAATTCAACATTTTTATATTAAATTATACAGTTAGGTTTTTTTTTTAAAAATAAATCATGTTTTTAATGTCTCGTGGATTCGGCCCTAGGGCATGACAGATTTGTTCGGCGATTTCACATTGAATATTGTATGATTTTATTTTTAAAAGTTAAGACGCGTAACGTTATCGCTGCACACTCTCAATGGAATAGTCCATGAGTTGCGTATTATTTAGCTTCATTTTGTAATATTTAACAGTGTCCTACGAAACCAGTACATTTTTTTACAGTTTCTCGAAGAAAATAACGAATTCGAGTACAAAATTAGAAAGATTATTTCTAAAGTGAACTAAGTGTTTTTCGATGGCGGCTGTTACGAAGTTTAAAACTAAGTAAATATTTGCAGTCAAACGGTCACAACTTGATTTTTTCTTTTTTCTTTTGGTCACAAGTCACAAGTCGAATTAAAGGTCATTACATTTTAAATCGTTTGCAGAAAGTGAAATATAAATTTGACCTTTACCCGTGACTATAATGCAAAAAAGCCCTACGATCAATACTTCTAGGTATATAGGATCACAATATTTATTAATTATGTTGTTGTGATTTGTTCCATTTTTTTCCCGTTTTAAAAATGCACTCACAGATTGTAGTAGAGCAATGAGAAATTATTAAAAAAATCGGATTTTTAATTTAAACGATTTCATAAAACGGACAGTAGTGTACAACACCGGGTACAAATTAATGCATTTGGTTATAATGATGTAAATTTTATTATAATTCTCTGCGGAGATATACAACGCACAAATGGCCGGTTTCAATTAATGTAATTGATCCGTTCCTGAAGAACGGAAATAATATTATTCCGAAAATGCTTATTTCGATATTTTTATTTCAGTCGGCGACCCGTGGAGGAAATTTTAATAAAATATGTAATTCCAGCCCGAGTAATAGTTGCAACAAGAAACGGATTTGCTGCGCAGAAAAACTTCTCGTTCCTGCGGTCAAAAAAAAGGGGGGAAAAAATTAAAACGACAAAACCTAATTTATTCGTTTAAACATGTCGGCTGCTTTAAATTTTGTATGATAAAAAAAAAGTCTTTCTAACGACCACAAAAAAATCCTATTGTCAGCGTTTATATTTCGTTGGCCAAGAGCCCACCGCAAATGCCGACTCCGATATAATATCTCGTTATGCAATCGTATACCTTTGCTAGGCTTTTTTTTTCTTTCAATTTTCTTTTAGTCTCAATAGTCATCATAAACCTGGTCGTTCCGAGACGGAGGGTTAAAGTTTTTAAACGAGATTTCTTCGTCGACAAACGAATGCAAATTGTACATTTGGGAATTATACAAAAATGCGGCAAATCAAATATTTTTTTACTATACACGCATTTATTGGATATTCCGTTCGGCGAATTTCGTACAATCCGCTACCGATCTAAAAACAATGCAAATACCGAACAGATATTGTAGTTTAAAGTATAATTGAATTTACGGTAATGGAAAAAAATTCCTCTCGCCGGCAGCGTACGAAAGTTTAGTTTGTATTGTTTACCGTATATATGTTTAGTTGAAAGTAATACAATACAAATAAAGTCGTTGCGACAATAATGCACTGCATTCAAATGTAAATGTGCACTTTGTAGTGTGTTCAAATCAAAGTAAAATATGAACTTTGTGATGAAATGTGTAACAATTGAATTACATATTCATGGTGTGCATAGCCTGAGCGAATTAGAAAACATGTAAGCAGTTGCAAGTATCCACAAGTTTATAACGGTTATAAACATTTTTCGTGCACGGTTTATACCGACGGTTACAGTTACGCGCAGGATATAGGATTATTACAATGTGTTCTCGATGAAAACTATTCGTTTTACAGTCCGGGACGTAGGCAAGACGGGGACGGATTCAATAAGATTTATTAACAGGTTAATTGTTCGGAGTGTTTCAGTTGAATTACAAATAATCACGTGCTCTTGTTAATAAACAACAGCGGCATTGTCAGCGAACGCGTGATTATCAATTACCTTCAAACGAATCGAGAGAGTCGAGTAATTCAATATGATCGAGAGCGGCACGTGGAATTCTTATAGGAATCTCCAGTGTGAGCATTAGCGTTCGGACGTTTAACTGTCGTACCAAACAGTATCTGAGCGAATCTGATTACGATAGGCACCGGTAATGGGTTACACAACATATTAACATTCTGTTATCGTTACCGATCCGCCGTACGCTCCACCGAACCCGTGAAAGTTTTGTACGTATAGCGTTCGCGAGTCGCGAGGTTCGCATGACAGCGAGTGGAAGCAAAAAAGTGACATAACACGTGGTCATCACGATGAAATACGTAAAATAACCCGCGATCGCTATGATGTTGATATCTTTTAAATGTATCATTTATTATTAATTAATTTTTACTGTTATCATTTATTATTGGGACCAGGATTTAAGGGCCTAAAAAGCCACCTAAGAATTCTTTACAAAAATACTAAATATTCGGTTGGAAATTACCTTTGAATTTTTTTATAAGATGTATCGTTTCAAATGGGATTCTAATTTATAATTTACAAAAAAACTAAAATTTGAAAAATTTTACTTGATGCGGCGACTGTGGGTGTTGACTGAAATAATCCTTAGATAATATAATCAATTAGTTAAATTTAAATTATTCAGCCATATGTTATACAAATATGCGTAAGACCGACTTAAGTACCGAAAAAGGCTAAAATAATGATCTAAAATGAAAAGACGTGAAAACAGGAAAAAAAAATGTAAAATGAGAGTTTCACCTTTGAAGTATTTCTTACATGGCATGAATAAGGTACTTGGAAAACATTTGACTATGATCACCTACAAAAAATGTGCCCTTTACGTTGAAAAATCCGGTTCCTATTTATTATTATGTAAAACAACGTGTATCTCCACCGAGTCGATCGCGTACGGTTATTGCAGGACATATTATTATCATCGTATCGTGTCGCCTATAAAATCGCCTCGCGCGTTCGCAGAATTTTACCTTGTTTAAGGACTTTCAATAGCGATATTCAATATACGGTCTTTAAACTCATTTAGCGACGGCGGCGTTCTAACGGGATGTGTCACGGATAAAACGGTTATTCGCGGAGACGTTTGTCGGTATATCTGCGCCACGGTTGCAGTGGGCAGTAGAAATGGATACTTTTGGACGTATTTCACCGTAATCAAGATAAGGGAAATGTGTAATTTGGCCGGGTGGTAAATTTTTACGTTCAATCGGACCCGGCGAATTCGACCTGAGTAACCATCTTTTACCCATCGTTTCCGGTCCGCCATTATTTTAACATTTTAGTAGCTCCCACAGAACGCTATAAATCTATCGTCGAATTGGATTACTGTTTTTAGTCTCTTGACCGTATACACACAGACACACACACACACACACACAAACATGTGCGCACGCACGCACCAGAAGGGAAAATCATGATTGGGACGGGGTGCGATGGGAGGCGAGTCGTTAGAATTACTCGGCCCCCGTTGGTATTTATTGGCCCGAAACCTTTCATTCGCCCTACACTCAATTCCACCGTCCCAGCGATTTTATTAATAGTCTCTACTCCATCCTGTGTAGCCGGTCAGCCCTGCGGAAACACACAATGGCCACATGGTCACGTACGTTTTCGTGATCTAACTATTGATGTGTCTTACTTTTTCTTTTTCTTTTTCCATTTTCATTTTTTTTTCATTCTATTTTGAAGCTGATTGGCTATGATAGTAGATAAATGATCGGAGAATTGGCAAAAAAAGAAGGAGCAGACAAAACAACAACGACACTGAGTCACGCCGTTCAACGAAGTTGCATTGCACCGAAACCGAAGGCAGTGGAGAGTACGAGAAAAAACGGGTATTTCTAGTAAAACTAATCTCTTGAAAATTGAGTACAAATAAATTGAATTATATTTGACATGCAGCGAAACAACTGACTATCATACGAACTCGTTACGTTATTGGTTTGATAAAAAAAAAAAAAAAAAACTTGAGCCGGTATATTTTTATACGGGCGTATCGGCTGTAACTTAGATTTCTATATTGGATTTCGATCGTTCGATGGAACAAAACTCTCGAAAGTTTTAAAAGCGAACGAAAAGCTTACCGTGGATAATTAAACGTGTCAATAATTCACACTAATTATAAAACTGTTTAATATTTTACGGAGAATATACGCATTAAATTGCATAAATAATTGAAAATCCGTACCTCAATCATTGCCGCGCTAGTCGCGCCTTGTATTATTAACACAATCAATGTTCACTCCCGCAGTGATTAAATTAAAATTTTCATTAACTACATTAGCAGCAGCGGCCGGGTGTACGCCCGCGCGCACGCGAACGACGTGTATGTGTAAACATGAAGTTCAGATTTTCGACGGCAGTAATTTATTCACCATCCCGTGCGCCGGCGAAACGTACGCGCCACCGTGATGTATTATAACGATATTGCATATTATTATTTCGACTGCGCCCGCCGGTTCACGTAACGAAACACTGCAGCAGCAGTCGTTGCCGGTGCAGCAGGATGATTCGCTTTCGCGGGGTCAAGGAAAAACGCTAAGTTCTCGCACACACCCATGCTGATCTATACGTACGCACGCGTGTACACGTCGCGTAGTAGTAGTGCCCGTTATGGGTTCCTCTTTGTTATGTGCACCCGCTGGCGTGATGTGGCCGCCGTCGTATTCTCAGACGATATTAAAGTAAATGATGTTTTCCCATTCCGTTCCGACCGTTTCGTATTATATTATAATATTATAGAGCGCACATTTATCTGTAACTCGCGGTCTTGCCGGCAGAGACACCGTGTAAAACGCGCACAACTTCGCCGCCGCCGCCGCCGCCGTCCTGCGAACTGCTCTTGCTCGTCTCCAACCTCTCCTCGGTGCACACCAGACGAGTGCCGGATTATAAGTTGGCCCGGGGGGGAAAATGTGCGCCGGGGCCTCGGTTTTGTGATATTTTTCAGCGGCAGATCCAATAGCTTTTATTTATAGCGTAAAACAATACATCGTGATTAGATAATAAAACAAAAACATTTTACCGTCGAATAACGATACTTAAACAAATCTTACGAACGTTTGACGCAATGATAAAATCGTTCATTTGACGTGTTAATTCGGCTCGTAATAATTTTACGACTGTCTCGTTTTAACATGCTGTGTTGAAGAATTCGGTAAGATTTTTTCGCTGGGGTTACCGTATTATGTTGTCAAATTTTAAAAAAAATTTGACATATTTTTTACGAGGTATTTCCTCCGTTCAGAGTAGTTGCGCAGTTAATATATTATTTCTGTCGGTCGCCGTAGAAACTTTTGTTAGGACAGGGTTATTGAAAACAATATAATAATCGCGGCTATAGTAATAATATCTTACGATATCGGTTTTGAAAACCGATTTCTCATTCGACTCGAGCGTGACAGCCGACGTAAAAACGTATGAGTTTACGATGACGGTGATAACGGTTGACACTGTCGCGTCGTCTAGCGGAATAGACGCCCGTTTAAATATTATGAACTTGCCGAAAGAGGGAAGGTATGCGTGTAACTACCCCCGTGCTACACACACACGCGCGCACACACATACACCCGAGTACACACAATAGAGGAAGGTGGATGCTAACAGGACGACCTGCTGCCTAGGTGCTCATCTGAGTGAAAAATAATCTTTGCCGTAGTTTTTATCTTGCCGTCGGTGGATATTTACAGACGTAGCAATAATAATAATAATCATAATAATAATACGTACTGACCGTACGACCGTTTCCGTCCGTTTTCTCTTCTGTGATTCTCACGCTCAGACGACTTCGAATTCATTCCGTTAATCACCCCACCAGCCGGGGTTAAATCTAATAACAGACGTTACGAAAACAGCGACGAACTCGCACGGAGGGAGGGTGTGAGACTTGGTGAGAGAGATAGAGAGAGAGAGTGAGAGAAAGGGAAAGAGAGAGAGATAGACGAACAAAAGGGTTCGAATGTGGGTACGTGTATGTATATATATAAATGTGTGTGTATTGTGGAAATCGGAAGGAAAAACGAGAAAATAGTGTTGGACGACATCCAGAGCGCAGCCGTTGTGGGGCTCCTGTATAGCTTTTGCGAGAGAACAATAATCCCGCAACCGAACGGCATGAATAATAAGAAAAATAAAAAAGAACGGGTTAATGTACGCACACTCAGCGTAATTAAAAAAAAAGAGAAGGAAAGAGATGTATAAACAATAGAGAGAAAACGTTTTCTTCGCGCAGCCGAGCGCGAATCGTAGGATATGTAAATTTCGGATGACACAATTTCCAAACGTAATTTCCACGTAATGTCAACATCACATCTACTCTTCAGAAGGGCTCGTTTAAATTTAATATTCACACACGTTCTATTCACTCATATTGTTCTCTTTTCATAACTCGAAGTGTTTCCACGTAGTCTTGTCTCGATAACCTCGCACTCGCGGAACACGAAAGTATACCACTCAATCACCTATACGAGTCGGGTAAGCATAAACCGAAACGATAATAATTGTTGAATATAACGAGTTTGAATATTATATTTGCGGGAGCAGTGTTATTATTTTTTCAAAAATCTCCCCGCGTGCATTGCCAACGTAATACATTTAGAGAATTTTTTCAGCTCGCACAATAATTTATTCGAAATAATGACTCGTGTTTTTTAATTTTTTATATTAAATTTAGATGCTGCAGTACGAGAGCGACTGTGTATGCGCGTTACAATGCAATACGTCTCTGTAATAATAATAATAATAATAATTATAATACGTCCGTTTGCCGAAAGCTATTTCATTGAGAACAAAATAGCTCCAGAAGTTGCGCATAATCGATTGGCGCACGAACAGTTTAAATTCTTGTACGCGATATAATTTTTATTACGGTTTATTATTATTGTAATCGAATGGGTTTATGTCTTAAATTAAAAATCTCTCGTAATTATTCATTTGAGCAGTCGGAATTTATCTACGTAGCGGGCGATTATAGAATGAGAGTACAAATTATAATACAAACTATGCAAGTTAAAAAACTAATTATTCAATCGAACTCGGTCCACGCGGTTGATAAGAACGCGAAGCAAGGAATCGAAAGTAATGCGAATAATGCGATGATTTTTTTACTCTCGAAAAATACATTTTGTGGCCGTAGTAAAAGTTTTCGAATATTTTATTGCAACACATTATTTCCAATAGGAACCGTGCTCGGTATTGAACAAATAATACTATGGTGGTTTCCAATAATATATAGTAAGACAGTATAGCTATCAGTTTATCACTCAAAATAAAACATAAAAAAAAAATATGCCTGTTTTATGTTTTTTTTCCCTTTGCCTTTGCACTAACTTCATAATGGTTGATATTTCAAACAAATATTTGCATTCGTATCACATGAACTATATTAGATTTATAACTTCTGATGGTATTTAACTTGCAAATTTATCATTTAGTTGTTTTCCTTTCAAACGAGACAGTATATTATACGGTTTTACATCATTCAAAGATACTTTTCGGCTGCATAAAACCACAGCCATCATGCTATTACATACTATTAAAAATTAATTGTAAGTTTTGTTTCTGCGTGTTTCTAGTCAAACATAATTGGGCCGGTCACTAAAATTCTACAAATGTTTTCCTGTGCCACGCCAAATCAAAAAAGGAAAAAAAGAATCGGCTTTATAGGAAAAATAAAAAAATGTGAAAATTTATTGAACGCATTCTTTTATGAGTATTGGCTCTATTAATTTCGATTTTTCGCGGAGGCCTTAATACAATAAACTAATGAGCATACAATTTTGGACTCTTGTACTAATTTAAAATTCTGTTTACGAAATGGGGCACTTATATACTTACGTTTATTATTAATAATATAATCGTTTTAAAAAACCCATATGGAATCATATGTTTTCGTACGTTGTATTCAATTTTACGATACGATTCGTTTCAATTGAGAAAATTACGTCAAATAATTAAAGAGCGATAGTTAAATTGACGAAAGTGATGTCGTGTGCTTTTACTTTATCGCTCGTTTTGCGGTTGATGGAAAACACTTTAGCATAATATACTATTCGTGTCGTATGTTCAACATAGAATATGTAAACATAAAAATTGAAGTATAATATACCCGCAATTTGTTTTTACTCAATTTTTTTGCCATTTACGCTTGGATACGAGGAAATTATCATATTCTATCCGACGCGTCTGCTGGCCGATGCTTAACTTTTACAATCACCGAAGATCACGGCCGCCGCGGTTATCGAAGAGACGAATATAATTATATATTTATACACATGTAAGTAACACTTTTACGTGCCGTCGGATTTGTAAGTGGAACGCGAGCAACTGTGGTGTCTAGCTCGAGCGAACCAAATAATGATATACTCCAAAGCGAGATTTCCGAGGCCGCCCGGAGGCCGAAATGTATTTTATTGCAACCCTGCAGCGTCAAAACGAAGGATAATATATAACTCCGGACGGGGGTGGGATGAGGACGCGAGGCTTTCGATGCCGGACAACCAGAAGATTTAACGTAATTTACGTTGCGATCGGAAGCACGGGAAGGGTTTGGGGGTTGGTGGAAACAAAAGGAAACGTACATGGATATATATATATATCTATATATATCCATACGCACACACACATATCGTGCGGACTTATGTCGAAAGTAACTATACTGTACACACTATAATGGCGGCGGTGGTGGTGGTTTTTGGCGAGTTCGGTCAAAACTTTGGGAAGAAAGTTTCCGTCGCCGTGACGTGTGATACACTGCGGCTCCGGTGTGCACATATTATCGGGTGGGACCGCACATTACACACAAACACTATATGGCACCTAAGTACGATATTTCTACGTTTTGTTTTTTCGTACGTATATATTTCGCGCGCAAACACACATATTTTACGATGTGCGCTCGACCGTTGGCCGTCGAACGGATCGATATACGACCCCCCGGATAGGAAAAACAGACCCGCTCGCGAAAAGAGTCCGTTTGCAAATATAATGTAATAATACGCGGTTATTGTGCAGCACGCAAAGGTGCGGTGGGGACGCGAACGGATTTTCTGTGGAGCGCACGGTTCGTGTAAGAAATAGAAACGGGTACCGACCCCTATACAGAGCCCCGTCTAGTCCATGGCAAAAATGATTTTACCAGCAGAATCCTAGGTGTCCCGCCGGCATGTGATTGTTCGATTTTTGTCAGAGACGCGTTTAAAATGATGGCATTAAGGGTGGGGAAAAAAGTTCGCGTCACTACACCGGTGATGGTATTCGATAATGACGTCGAAACGCAAATTTTCTTCCGGCTCGCTGCGCTTCTCGTTGTGCGTGCACATCGTTTTCATATTAGCATTATTATTATTTTTTTTTTTTTCAAATTTTTTGTTGCTATAAAAATAAAAACAAAAAATAATTTTACATGATATCAAAATGATTACAGTGAATTATCTCCTTTAAGCGAGTTGCTTCTGATGGTGGTTACATAGAGTAACATCATATGATACAATTGCACACGCAATATAAGAATCTAATCAAAACGGAATAACAAATATATGTACAGAGTGTCCCAACGGGATTTATACAGAGCAATATCTTTTGTATTAATAGAGATAATCAAATTCTGTTTTTTTTATGAGCATCCAAGGGTATAGGCAATTTTGCTGACAATACTTTGGTAGATAAAAGTGTAATATTTGAGAGGTTAAAAATTAATTTTTTATCTTATTTCTTTTATAAATGTCGACGATTTGTAGGCCTTTTTTTTCTAAAATGTTGACGGTTTAACTTTCAATTTTGATTAGGTTCTTGATTTTGAATATTTTTTCTGGTTTACAACAAAATAGTGTACTGTTCACACAATTTTAAATAATAATAATATAATCAGAACTTTTTTATCGGGAAAATGACGAGTGATAACATTTTCATTATTTCTTAGTAAACTAAAAAAATGATTCGAAATAATGAATCCAATGAAAAATGATAGTTAAACCATCAGCATTTTCAAAAAAAAGCCCTTTAAACCTTTTGGAATTTCACAAAAATTATGAAATGAAAAGGTAATTTTTAACTACTTTAATAATGACTTATATTCAAACTTTGTCAACAAAAATGCCTTTGCCCAGGGATGCTCATAAAAAAAAAGAATTATTTGTCTCTATTAACTCGGTAGATATCGCTCAGTGCTGATCTAGGTGGGACATCCTGTATATAATTATATTCGTAAATTTCAAATGTCGTGCGCATATAATATATTGCTTACCAAGCGAACCTCGTAACATTTCGGAGGATACGACGCTCGGTCAATACTATCACGGCGGCACTGAGATATACGGAGTATATGATTATTATACGTTCGCGTGCAAATACAGTGATTGGAGGGACTCAAAACTGTCGTCGAGCAAATAAATTAAAATTTTAGTACGATAAAAACTAATCATGCAGTCAAACGTCGTACGAGTAGAAGAGTTCGCGACGGCGGTGTTCGTCTGAAAATGTTTGTACAGCCGATCCCCGTTATATAGAGATTTATTGCCGCATCGGCGGGACGAAGGAACGGACAAATGCCTTGCTATTTAAAAAAAACTCCGAATTTTCAATAACCGATTCGGTCACGTGGACGTATAATATATTATAAACCAATATCGTTAGCTTATACCAACGACCTGTGGACGAAGAAAATTGAAACGCGCTGCAGACATTACCTTTTTTTTATGACGTATATATTACACAAACAACCGTACAACGAACGAAATCGTTGATCAAATCATATGAATATTATTTCGTATTCGTCCGGCCGGCCGTTACGTCGTTTACAACTAAAAATAACTTCATAATCAAAAACCTTCAAGTTCGCAGTTAACGCGACTGTAAATAGCTAAAAATGTTTGTCGCGTAATTATTGTAGTAAGCACACAATCAAAATTTCCCTCCATACTATCGGTCTTTTCCAAATAACAATGCCGTTTAATGACAAATCTCAGAACAAGGGCCTCATTTCGCCGCGTACACCCAACATCTCGAAGCGTCATTGGTCAAATTCACCTAGGCAAGATTACAAAATATAGAAATTTTTTATTTCACCAAACAAGTGCGCCTTACTTGCCAAAAATGATACCTGTGATAATGATATCGCCACATCTTCAATCAATTCCACACACGTTCTCACCAACACACATCAATCAGTTCAGAATACTCATTCTCCGGCTCTACCGATCTACATAAAAAATATTGCAAATCTCTCCACTTTAAACTCCGTTCTAACAAATAATTACCAGCACAAACGGTTTTTCTTGCTAGTCTTCGCCTTCTCACCTCATCATGCACCAAATAACGGAACAGCCCTACCAAACGTAAACTTTGCCAGATGGATCACACCACCAATTTCAGGGGTGGTTCAGTTTCCAAGAGAGCTCTGGATAAAAAAATCTCTCCAAAAGTACCCCCTTCGTAAAATCAATTTGGAACGGAAATTTATGCAAAGGCTACCAGTAATCAAAACCCTTCAACTTATCATATTTCTGTTACTTTATCACATTTCATCAACAAACTAAACTCACAATTCATTTCACTTATCACACCGCGCTAAAGGTACTACCTGTCCATAATTTTTTCCTCATTATTATCTTATCCATTTAAAGTGCCCCCGTATTAATGTCTAAATTATACTAATTTTGTGACCGTATTATTCTTAACTAATGATTGAGACTATATAAACTATTAATATCTGTTTACTTTATTATTTATTTACTACGATTGGTTTAATTGTCTTGTTGAATATATGTAATTGTAGAGCTATCACTGTCGTCGTACTAGAAGCTCATAAAAAGAAAACAGAACACAACTAATTATGCACGCTATAATACGTGTGAAATTCGCGCTGTGCATACGTAAATGTAGAGTTCAATTTCCTCAAACGAATGGGTCACAATGTATTATAATCGGATGCGAATGAAATGAATTTGTTAAGCAAAGACAGCGGTATTATTCGGCAAACGATTGGGCAATAGCTGCGTGATTCGTGCGATAGATATTTACGCGGTGTACGTTGTTCTCGAGTGGATTGCGCACCAGCACCCGGACACCGCAGCGAAAATGCTGATAGTCTCGGTGTACGAACGGGAAGCACCCGGCCGACTGACACGTACCGTCCGTTTGAACTTACGAATAAGAGTAGAATATTTTTTACGGGGGCGGAACGCGAGAGGTGGGGTTGCCTTAATCGCTCGGGCCGATAAACACGTAGACAGCCTGCAGGCATTCGGCAACGAAGGGACGTTCGGGGTAGCACCTCGTTAGCGGGGATTTGTTCAATTCCGCGTCCTAATCCGAGGTCATCATATCCACTAAAACAATGCCGTTCGTGCGGTGAAAAATGAACGAAGGTAAAAAACATAACGAACGCACACGACGTCTGCCAACTGATTTTATTCCCTTTCCGTATTTTCCATTTCGTTTTGTTGTAACAAAAACATCGTGTGAGATTCTGAAAAATGACCGGACTGAAAACGTTCCTCGGTAATGTTTGCGTTTATCGTTGCACGAACGCGATACTTGTTAAAAAGTATTCCTCGCGTAAAGCAATTAAAATTGTTTCCGTCGAAGCACAGTATTAGAGTATCCGATCGTATTATTTGATTCGTTTACATTTTTTTTTTGTAATAATAATAATGGTCTACAAAACCTATGGCTCGAGTGTAATTTGTAAATTTATCATGTTCTGTCGTGCGCAGAGCCGACAAATCGATGAATTACTGTGCCCCGTGTTCGAATATTTCTGCGATACGCTTTTTGAAAGCAATAAAAAGGAGGAGTATTTGATCAGGGAAAAGGCATATCTCTGAATGTTTGTTTTATCTCGATGTCGTGATGAAGTCAACGTTGTTTGAGAAAAAAAAATACATACATTACTATTTGTCTTGGAAATATTAACTACTGCAAGTACATATTATCTCGATTTTCTTAGGAAGCTATGAGCTAAAGAGATAATTTCCAATCCCTCGGCCTGAAGATAAGATCGAAGAAAAGTCGTTGAATAAATAATTATTTAGAAAAGAAACGTTATCGAAACAAAAAAATAGTAAAAAAAAGTAGTTGCTCCAACAGAGTTCAAAATTAATTCGAACTATAAATATTTCAAGCGTGGCATCGAATTATTTATTTGAATAAATTCCATAAAAAAATTTCCTTAAGTGCAAGTAAATGTAAGTAAAAAATAGTATCCGATCGAATTATTTACTTACAGACGTCGGCATTAAAATGGTGTAAAAGCTGTACATTTAAATCATTGAGTGAACACGTTTATATAGAAATGTACATACCTACTCGTAGTATGTTATTATAGTCCACTCGTTTCGAATGAAACAACGATACCAATACGGTTTGTTGTAGAAGTACAGTTTTCAAAATTATTGGACATGCAATCAAAAAGCCGTACGTGTGTTTTGTTATCCAAATGGAAATGTCAACAACAGCTGTACTCGTATACGAACTATAAACGGTCCTATAACACTTGATCGCGATCAATTTTGTGAAAACCGTATGTGCGGACACCGGCAATCGTGTGCTACGTTTGCGCCGGTATTTTTATTACTGGGAAAAACAACAGTTTAGAATTTAAGATACGTGTTGTGTTTTTCACCGATAGTGTATGTACACAATATAGTGGTGATCTTTCTGAAAATAGTAAACGTGCTATAAAGAAACCCAATTCTATTTACTCGTTCTATGTTTTCAGAAATAATAATTTAAGTGCCATAGTAACATCCCCAACCACACTAACCAACTCATATCCAAACTCACATCTATTGTTCAGCGTTCATCCTATACCAATCCAATATATCAATCCAATACCCGTCGTATCAAGAGAAAACAGCCAAGACATTTAGTCAACAATTAGATAAAAAAAAAAAAAAATAAAAAAAGGGTTTAATAAATCAGTTATAACTTACTCTACAAACTCATTCTTGATATAACATTACCGTATAGACACCCCTTTCTTTCACGTTGTCCATAGTTTAGTAAGTTATACTCTTTGTTATAATCTTATACTGATTGCAACTATTTCTCGGTAAAAGTAAATAATAAGGTTCAAGAATTTTTAAAAGAGGCACTGCTGTTCTCTTTGTTGTTTCATTATTGAGTAGGTATTTGTTTTACTAAATTCGTGTTATACCAAAAGGTTCATTCTCATTCATAATAATTTGTTGAAACAATAAAATATTTTTTTATAGGTGGATATTGACTCCACGAAGACCCAAGATACACTGTAGTGTACCCACTTAAAACTTTGCGAAAAAAAATGCGATAATCACGAAACTCGCCATAATTAATTTTCAAGACTATAACTATAATTATGATGTAAACTCTTTTTTTTTTCAAGTTTAAAAAAGTCAGGTCTGAACGGGTCGATAACAACGTAGTATATTATCATACGCACTCTGGTCGTGAATTGTTCCGAACAACTAGCTCGAACAGCATTTATTGACCAATCGGAGTTGGGAAAAAAGACGTGGTTATTTTAAAATATGCCATTCGGTGGGCATCGCCTATCTGGACACCACGCGAGAACCGAAACCATATAGCTTTCGATCAGATTCCGAAAAATGTCGAAAAACTCTTAGGCAATTATTTTCGAGTGACCGCTTTCGGCACGGGGTTAATACGACTTCAGCTTATCGCTATAAGTTGAACTATTCACTATAATATGTAATGACGTGGTGCAAGGTGTTACTCACTATTTGTTTGGCGTCGGTCATCTGGGTGGCGTCTTTCCACCAGGTCACCACTGGCGGCGGCTTGGCGCCCGTGACACGGCAACTGACGTTCACCGGCAACTCGGCGGACAGCGGACGGTTTTCACCGACCAGTTTTATCGACAGCGGCCGAACTGAAACAAGAAATGGAAATCAATTTTCACGTGGTTAACCCTTGAAACCACGTATGGTTATCGTTCCGATGCGCACTCGTCACGCACGTACGGCAGGGGTCACCGGTTAATATTTTTGGACGGCCGAATTGGGAAACTTTCAAAACATTTGGGGGGCCATCGAAACAGCCAAGCAAATATTTTTAACATATTATTACGCAAGAGTAACATGAATGATAAATAATAAATTGAAAAAAGCAAAATAAAATACAAAAAGAATAATAGGTATAATATAAATAGAAAATTAGGTTACGATAAGTGGGAAAAATTGCAAGTCTCGCTCTCAACTAACGGATTCGTGCGCGCTATGTTCGTAATCTTTTCAAGGTGTTCGTCGATGAGCCCCTGGATATGAACTTGTTTTTAACGTAACAATTTCGCCCTCGTCCTAGGGCCGGATAAAATTTGCTCGCGGGCCACTGTCGTTCGGTTACCACTGATGTGTGGTGTCACATCAGGCAGGCGTATCGCGTGTTTTCCGAGATGACGTGAAGTCAGTGCGACCCATGAAGTGGATGACCGATCGTTTGTGTTCCTTTGCGGAGCACCTCCAAGCGGTCTGTCCGTCCGCCGATGGTTTGTAAAGGAGAAAAGAAAAAACGCACAAGTGTGACGGAAACAGGAGAGGCGAATGAGCCGGACGAACGAAGACGACGATGGTTTTTCGCGCGAAAAGCGACCGTCCGTGGTCTACGGAACTCGTCAAAACCGACGCGGACGAATCGAATTAAAAAAATACCTGACCGCGTAAGTAGAAAACGACGATGGATTTTCGTACAACGCTGTCACACGGACGTCCGGGACGAAGACACAAGACAGGGTGAGTTTCGCATCCGACGAATTGTTTCAGTAATAGTAATTGTTGAGTTAAAGAGAACGCTAACGGTATTCACCGTATTATAATCTCCTCGTACTTAAACGGCAGTTATTTTGTTCGTCTTATTTGTTCAATCGAATCGAAAATGTTTTATAACTCAACGCACTTTTACACACGAAGGGTAGTCGGCATTTGTTTTGTTTTTACACTTTGTACGTTGTGCAACATCGCATTGCTTTTAAGGAGATTCGTTGTGTGTCGCTTACGGGTCGGTTTGTTTTTTTTCCACCCTCCCCCGTTCGTTTATATAATACGTTCGGTACGGTTTATAGGAGTACGCGCTCTCGGATTTATTAAAAACGCACTCGTGATATAGAATAATATGGCTCGCTTTCAAAGTTAACACAGCACATTATTTCAGTGCCCGTATCTAGCGGTATTCTTACGTTTTATTTATTCCGCTGTTGGACTAATTCAAGTGCGTACATAATATAATACATATTTACACTATTTTAAACGGTTCGCCGCGCGGGAGATTAAACCGATACACCGCGGTTGACAGGTCTCGTCACGGGCCTCGTGTCGATCGATTTATTATAATTGTTAGAAATTCTTAGCAAACTTATAGGTTAGGTTAACCAACGCATTGGTTTTTCTTCTACGTCTGTAAACACTTTTTTGCGTAATAAATCCGCACCAAAAGATACGTACAAAGTGTGCGTAGGTATCTAAATAAAAAAAAAATTCTCTTTAAATTCGATAGAATATATTTTGTTTTCTCGGTGGTTTTTCTTTTTTTTTTTAAGAGCGAGTAGAACGAGTAGAATAAACTTGGGAATAACGTAAAATTTCTTCACTGATATTCAGAACGAATTCTCGTCAAGTTGCAAAGTTCGCAAAATCGCTATAGTTTTCATGAATATTGGCGATTATATACATCGTGTACTTTTTTTTTCATCTCTCGAGCGTGGCCTTCTTACATATATTATTTTAGATGCCTAGTATATATGTATATGAGTACCGAAATCTCTGTTTTTAAACTTGCGGGGATGAATCGAAAGCGCTTTCGGATTCGAAAAAAAAATAAGAGAAAATACTATTAGGACAAACACGAAACAAAAACCTCCAGCAACGCCGGACCATTTGCGGCAGGATTAAACGCTTGATCTTTGCCACCCTTTTACTGCGCGCGTACGTGCACATTAAGCTTTTCTATTTTACGGTGCAATTAAGACGCAGAAAAACGGCCAGGTTCGGCGCGACGCGGTGAATCTCGAACATAATGGAATCCTTTCATCGAGGAGTACAGACCGTTCGTTTATAATACATATATACGACGAAAGGTTAGGTAATAGGTTAGCTAATCGCATAAAACACAGACCGAAATAACTCTGATGGTGGGTTTTTTTTGTAAACACACGCTCCTAAAAAACGTTGTTCCGTGTTACGTATTATGCACGTGAACTTAAATTGTACGGAAGAAATTACTAATAAAATGTATTACTGCTGCGTCGACGACCACCAAAATAAAGGCGTGACGTGAGTTATCATATCAATAACACCCACCCACGAAACAATTAAGGGACACATTTTTTTTTTACAAATGGTGACTTAATTGTATTTATTGTAAAAAAACATTATTCAATATTGTACAAATAACAAATTTTCAACTCGAGACGAATCAATTGTTACACATGATTTATCTAAAAATATAACAATTTTCCTTATATCACTGTCTATAAAAATTTAAAAGGTTTGACTACATACCGACTCCTAACTTTCATAACAGTGCATTCGACGCCACTCTCGACTAGTAATCTGTAGTTGTTACGTTCTCGACACGGCGAAGAGTGGTGCGAAACGTTATTTTACGCATCCAAAAGTGAATATTATAAATTTATATTTCAATATTATTTTTAACATGAGTATATTTTTGGGCTGGATACAACTTTTTTTCAGACCAATTTTCTAAACACTTTTGTTCCAAAGTTATTAACTAACATTTTATTATTTATATTGCGTATTATTATTTGCAATATTTGTAGATATATTATTGATATTAAAATAAATAACAATTTTATTCAATGAGAATTATGTTTTATTCGACTTTATTTACCATAGGTATTGTACCAAATTTTAATTGCCTGATAAATCCTACGGTTTGCAATTTTTTAAATATTAACCAATCAGCATTGAACATAATATTACGGTTGAAAAAATCTTTTATTTCATAAAAATGTGCACTTCTATAGTCACTCAAAGCACAGTATGTAAAAACTTATGTTGCAATGAAAGTCAACTACATCTTGTATTGAAAAATCCAACCGTCGTTTTTTTCTCTTTTATTAAAATTGTACCTAACTTTTGTTATAATTTCTCAATGAATGTTTAAATTAGCCAGCCTGTTCAATCTTCAATATATTTTTAGAAGTGGTGTATGAATGTTTTAACTGAATTTCAATAGCCTTGAATCTTTGACAAATTTTATAATTTTACATTTATCAAATGGTGTCCACTTCCTTATAGGATCGCTACTGAGATTTACCATTGAATGTACACGTGTTCAAATATTTTCGTTGAGGGTTTTTAATTTTCCTCTCGCGGTAGGTAATGCACATTTTTAAATTACGTTTGGAGGGAGGGGGTCGGGACTGAACTCGTATGGTCTCGAGCAATGCACGCGCCGCAACGCTGATTGATTGTTATAATTTCACGAACTTTTTTATTTTTTTTCGCGAGCCGAGTGCACCGCAGTTTAATACGGTTTATTCGTTTCGATATTGTAAATCATAACGTATATATTATAAGTGTACGGTATACTCTTTGAAATATATTATTATGAACGTGAACGTAACATTGCGGTCTGACGATAAATCTTCAAGAGCAGTATAAAAAAAGAAAAAAGAGAAGAAGAAAAAGTTTTTCGGTTTCAGACGAGGTGGACGGGGGAAATTGTTTCAAATCACTTAAGTGCTCCGGGAAACGTATATAGACATACACGAGCACTGCAACTTACTATGATTTAACGTCCCGGACGTAGGATTATAATATCCGCGATATGATATTATTAACTCTTAAAAACGTCGGGCCGAGAGCAAATAAAAATTGCCCGGCTTACAAGGCTCGCCCGCGCCCGGGTGTCCGCGGTACAAACGAGACGACGTCCGATAAATAATAATTCCGTTCTCGCAGCGCATCATCCGGGCGGCGAACACGAGACATAGCCAAGAGTTGTTCTGTTAGCCGCAGACAACATCCGCCGTCGAGATACGAGTTCATGGGGCGATTGTTTTCGCCCCTTTTTTCGACTTTAAAATTGGTTAAATTTGGATTTTTTTTTTACGTTTAAACCACCATAAATGCTATGTTTTTAATAGCCTTTTTTTTGCATGACTTCTTTTCTCAAGCGAAAATCGCTGCGCTTCTAAATCAAGGACAATTCCCTGTGAATTTTGATGTCTCGAGGTATTTTTCAATTATTCTAATTTAAGTATTACGGAAAACAGTCTCGTAACACACGTTATATTATGATATAATTTGTTGTTATAACGTGTAATAGATAATCGCTACTGGTTTGGGATAACGCGAATTTTACTCTTTTCGCGCGCAATTTGTAATTTGAATAATTCCGACGGAGGCCGAATTTTGATTACGGTACATCGAAAATTCCAGAAAAATGAACCAAATAATATTTTACATAAGAAACATGGTGTTCTCATTTGACAATAATAATGTTTGTTTAGTCATAGGGCCACCAAAAAGTTAAAAAATCACACTGTACACTGATTTCGAGAGAACAAAAAAGTACCGTCCACCGGACACGGACGGCTGTTTTAGGCGTGGAAACACGACGATACGTTCCTACATAATATTATCCTACACCACGGTGGCTACCATAAAAACTGTACTCTATATACGCGATTTGTACGGTGGCAGGGAGGGGGGGGGGGAGGGAAGAAAAACGATTCAATTTTATAATGAAAACCAAACACTGATTTATTATTCACGCACTTCGCTTTATATATTTTACCAGACCGAATTAAAAAATATTAATTTCCGGTCGCATTATTAGCCGAAGGCTCCTTGCTCTCCGTTACGTACAACATTTCGAAATGAACATCGTTCCGCGGTATAAATAAAAACTAAAATGTGGCCGCGGGGCTAAAAGCGGTAGGGTAATTGAATACACTTCCGTTTCATTTTTCTCCGCCTCTATCTCCCGTGACCATCATCGTTCATTATTTCATGTTCTCCTCTTATTTTTCCTTTCCCTGCACTTCGACCCCCACCTGTACCCTCGCTAGCTTTTAATCAGCCTAGTATGCTCTAAACACGTAATACCTTATTATAAAGATCCTCTTTTTTCGTCCTTATCATATCTTTCTCTTCTCGATCGTTCTTTGCGCGCGCGACCCCACGTCGTATACCACAGCCGCGTAACTAATAGCCTATCAAAAGCGAAAAACTTTTCTCGTAGGCCTCCTCCACCGGCATTACATTTAATTTGGCCGCGAGCGGTGGCGGTTTACCCCATCTCGTGTCCCCGTGGACGCGCGACTGCACAGACGATTTCCAGACGGCCGAAACCTGCAGGCCGAGACAATCCGCAGGCCGAACAGAGCACGTTTGACACTACCCGAAGCTGCAGCCCTTCGACTTAACGTCGGACTACCCTCGACTCCTCACCCTCCGTGGACCCCCCGCCGTTACTTATTGTTGTCGCCCCTCTATCTCGCTGTACCCGTATAATATTATCATCTCGACTCCGTATCGTGCTGCCCACGACTTAACTGCTTGAACGCGAAAAGGAGGAACAAACAATTCCGCTTAATCCTGAGGACTGGAGAGCAATAGTCGTGTCGAGGTTTCCTACCGGAACAAATTTAAAATAATGCTATGTCGACAAAGCCAAAATTTCGCCTCAATGAAAACACTGTCTATTATACTAAACGCATTCTTATGCTTGCGTTATTAAAACTAGAGGGCATTGTATCACGTAAAATCGCCGGGTTAATTTCAAAGACTCGAACTACGGATACGTTGTATTATAACATGTGATTTGCAAATTTTTGAGTACATCGAATAGATCGTAAAGGTTCGAAAAATTTACATTTCGTCAAGCTATGATGACCTTTGACATCCCAATCTCTGTCGCATAACGGTCCAATACTGGTATTATATTTTTAAACAAGTAATTTAATTGATCGTCCGGAGGTTTTAGCTAAAGTTCCTCTCAATGTACCTCGCCGTTGACTTCGCACTACGAACACATTTCATGTATAGGATCAAAAAAGGTAAATTATATGCCTCTAATCTCTATTGCCTCCTAAATAGTAATTTATATCATAAAGCATAGTTATTCGAAATACGAAATTTTGATTTTTATCTATGATCCGCCGAGAAAGACAAGCATATCTAAATTCTAATTCAGTCCACATTTGTATAATAATGTACAAAGTACCACTGCGTTAAGAGTCATAAATTCGATTCGTATTTTTGTTTTGCCATCGTTCAAGTCACCCTCATGTGCTTGTCGCTTACTTGTCATATGTTATTAAATTGCTACACACTTTGATCTACTACGCGTGCAATATGGTTTCTTAGTATTTCGATATATTCGATCTGAAGGACGGTTGGTGTGCAGAAAAATACACTATTTAATCATGACTAAACGTTCCAAACGTGGTCGGAATATGATTAATGCCGCGGGAATTAAACTTTTGTAAACAATGTTAATAAACTATTGAAACGGTAACAATTAATAATAACACTCCAGGCATGCAAATTTGAATACAGTTGATTACAATATAACGCTCGGAGCCAACTCAAACGAACGGTTGAAAAATATTCCCATCGAACCGCATTCATCCGTATAACCTATATACGGCGGTAGATATTTGAATGAGAACAAGTTTCCCAAAAATATTTCTAACAAACGGATGGACTGCCGATGCATTTGGAAAATTGATTACAGGCAACGTTTGTGTGCAGTTTATCGAACGTACGCACTTAACTCGTCGAAACACGAGTAGATAAATTGATCTTGATAATATTATAATGTATTTTACTTTACAAAGCCATTAAATCCGATCCCGGTTCGACGGCGATAAATTTCCAAAATATTTTCGGTATGATAATTATTATAATGTACACTGCACTTAGTTTGTAAAATATAAATATCATCACCGAACAGCCGAGCGACTTCAAACGATATTAATATTCTGTTTTCGACGTCTTCGCTTGCAATTAATTTTCACGTGAGACTTTAACCCTAGATAAGATCAGTAAAATAAAAGCATTTAGAACCTCAACAGATATGTACCTATCAAATCAAATCCGTCAGGTGAAGAATTAAAATTAAATCCTGATGGGGAGGGGTGAGTTGGGAATTTGGGATATGAATTTTAGTAGTAAGATAGAAGAAATAACAAATATATTGATGTAATACGAAATGCGAACAAGAAAGAAGAAGTTACAGTCTTCAAACTACTAAAAACCACTTTATTATACTTTCAGTACGCATCGGCAGTGCGGGTATTGTTTCTGCGAGACGTAATATTTATTAATTACAAATTATTTATGACCTTTATCGTTATCAGTTACTGTTTATTTATCGGACGTTTTATCTTTGGTATATTAAACACGAACGCAACTCGGGACGTTTCACACAGTGTAAACAATAATGTTTAGACAGAAAAGATAAAATCACGGTACCATAAAAGCAGAAGGCTTCTCAAAACTGTTCGGGTGAAATTAATAATAATGTTCTGAACAAAAAATGTTTGATCTCGCAAAACTCGTGGTTGCAACACAACAGTTTTGAAATTATATTATGCGTATTAAAAATAAACTGCACCAAGAACCGAAAAAACGAAAAAAAAAACACTAAATAAACGTAAGATCTTCTCATTTAATTTTGTGCTGAGAGAAAAAGTTTCTAAAATATAAGAAAAAGGATAAAAGAAAAAAAAAACAGCAAAAGTTAAAACCCTCGCATATTTTATCGCGGTCAATTACGAAGGTTATTAGAACCAACCGGGAACAAAGTGTACGCTTTGTATAATTATTATATTTACACTAGTTTTATATGCGTATAGTTACATCTCAAGAAATTTAGAAAACGGGGAAAACAAAAAAATAATAATCGACATAGTTTTCGCTTCATCGCAGTCAAAAGATATTAAAATAAGCCTGGTGACATATTATAATATTATACAACAGCTCTGTAATCAAGACACGAGGATAAGAAAAAACAACGACAGAGGGTACGGAAGAAAAATGAAAAAATTACAAATGTCGACGGACCCGAATGCCTTACAAGAATAAAGACCTACGTTGATATAGTAAGGTCCTTGAATACCTACGTTATTGTTCGGCAATTCACATCGTGGAGGACACTTATAACTTAGTCGGCAAGGGTCAAAGCGATCGCGGCTGAAAGTTTTCGGTCGTCCACCTCGACCCGTGGAGGGATCACCACGACAGCAGCAGCAGCAGCTATCGAAGTCGGTCTATTTTATTTACAAAACTCCATTCTGAACCCACCCGTCGACCAATTAAACCGAATCGCTTTATTGTCGTCGTGTTATATAATCATTTTAATAATATGAAACGGGTAATGGTGAACGCAATTACATTTTATACGCAGCGTTTTTCCGAGAAGAACGAGCACAGAAAACCGTTCCACCTTGTCGCGCTGCAGTTTGCCGTTTCGCAGCGGCTACTACATAACATTAGAAAATGCTTTCACCGCTGCTGATAATATACTATAACATCACAACCACGGTGACTGCAACTACCACACATACCACCGGCCCAATTGTTTGTGGATGGAGAAACGGAGGACACTTAAAAGGTATTACTTTAAGGGCACGCCTAAATAGAAAGGTGGGGAGACCCTGCCGGTGTTTATCAACCGATTTACGATCGAAGACGAGTCGTGGACACGCGAGTTGTGAAAGGGCTAGTAAAGTACATTCCCTTTAATTTAGTTTTCCCAGGGTTGGTGGTAAGATAGAGAGACACAGAGAAAGAGAAAGAGGTAAAGAGAGAGAAACAAACTTTGCGACCGTTGGTGTCTGCGGGAAAACGGTTAAGAGAAAAATGAAACAAAACAATTACCATCAGAATATTATTCTACTGCCGCCGCCGATGACGACAAGTGTAATCCGTACTGATCTGAACCAGCGCGTTTTATCAATAGCGTGCAGCGCAGTATAATGTAAACACGTTAGGAATGAGAAAAGAATGTGGATAGATAGAAAAATAAATCGGTGAAAATGAAAGTCGGGCAGTGTACGTTTTACTTATCCTTCGATGAGTCACGCGTCGTATTTCGGAAGGTATTATATAAATATAATGCTCTCGCCATAATAAACATAACATTATGTCATCTCCAGTACCGTTCGGCGAAAACGTTGACGGTTTTTTTTTTTACCGAGTTTTGATATCGCCGTGACGTGTCAGGTCGATTATATTTATTTAATATTATATAGAACGACGAACACGTTTAAAATCGAAATCCGCAAAGAAAAAAAATAATAATTTTATGATATTATACCCGACACGACGGTCTTTTGTTGTAAATAGGTTACATAATATAAATAAGTTATATAAACACGTTTGTAAACAACGTGAAATCAAAAATCCGAAGACGAACCGAAGTTGCAGACATGAAGCTCAAAATAAGGGTGGAAACGTAGTAAACCTTTAAACCATTTTCGAACACATCCCGCTCGTCGCTTATCGCATACTTCCAAGCAACGTGTAAATATATTGTCAATATTGCCACGAACCCAGACGAAACCGTCACCGCAGCGCACGTAACACGCGTCGAAAAGTTGCCGATGAAAATTTTAATAGTATTTCGGGGCCGTATTTACCCCGTATTCTCACGCACAAATAATTTTTCATCGCTAACATTACGACGCAATAAAAACATATAATATGTTAAAATATGTACTTTTGAACAATGTACTATATACCTATATACGATTACGATATCAAATGACCGCTTATATACTGCAACGTCATGTTCGAGAAACTCGGACAGTCGGACGCGGCGATTAAAATAGTTTATCTCTTTTCCATATTTTTTGAATCTCGAAACCATGAATTAAATTTAAAAATAATCCACCCGTACGATCTGCGGTCGTTTGAATATTTTACACCCCTATGTGTGCAGCTATAGACGTGTTGCGTAAAAGCTTTTGAGCTCATATTTTACCGCAAAACGCGTACCCATAAGTAAAGGCGATTCAGAAAGAAAAAGCGCATAATTGTGTGTTACGAAATGTGTTTTCTTTTTTCGTCGTTAGATCCGGGCCACTCTGGTCTCGGTCAAAACCAAAAGCGATAAAATAACACTCCGGGGATAATGTTATTCCAGAAGAAAGTCGGTGTTTTCAAACATAACGCGCGCGCGGCGGACTTTCCAGTCACACGTGCTTGACGATATCAGCGCAGGGGTGATATACACGATTTAAATATTTTTTTACTTACTATTAAAGCCCGAAACGAAACGATAAACGCGTTACGTGCTCGACTCAAAAAACGTTTTTGCCCGGCGGTATTCCTTTCGAGAATCTGGGTCGTATCGCCGCAGTCAATGATCACGCGGGCGCAGGCACGCCGTATCATGCACGTTACGCACGTTGTAGTCCTGAGATCTCATTGACGGGTACACCATCGTGCGGTTCGAATTCAAATGATCACCGACTATGTTCAAATGAATCTCGTCCACAGCAACAAACGTCTAAAACGCGATTTCCTTTACGAAACAATCGCCGCGGACGTACGCAATAGTATGTGACCTGGCCAGCGATAGAGTGCAAATCGCCATCTCGCTTCGCAGACACAAGATAATTTTTTTTACTGTTTTCCTAAAGTCTTGTGTTTTTTGAGCTACGTTTGGCGGGCGCTTGCGGTACATAATATTATTATTATACATCAATATTGTAATACAATAATACCGCAGCGTTGTGGGCGCGGAACACGTGGAATACGACGTGGTAGGACATGTGAACGGTTTCGTTACGAGCGCCGCGCCCATCTCACCGTGATATAATAATTATAACGAACACGTGGTCGATGGTGAAATGTTGTTCGCTCGTGTTTGCGACGGTCGGTCTCGTAACGATAACGTGCCGCCGCCGTATTATAATTCGTTTCCGCCGGAGAAGGCGCACTATCAGCGGGCACACGTGATAATAATAATAATAATAATAACAGTCATAATAACGGTACGATACGGTTTATAATATTATAAGGTCGTTTAGCGGGGCCGAAGGAGGTAAATCACGCTGCGCGGACCGAGTGGCGGGCGTGAAGCCTCTATCTTTTGGCGCCGTTTCGCGACCGTTACACCCTGTGCCGCACCAGTCGCCCGTAGAAACGCTCTTGACTTCCCGCAAATGCGTTTCGCCACGACTTCCAAAGGTTCGACGCCAACGGCGTCCGTAAATTCCGTGTCGTCAAGTCAGTGAAATGATCACCTCTAAACGTTTGCAGCAATATTAAAGCTCACTGCTGCTGGCGAGAACCGTTACGACCCCCGACTAGAGGCCTACGGTAACGGTAGAACTGTATGTAGGTACGGGGAACACGATGAACTTAAATTTTCATCCAAAACCGTCGTAGCCCGCTCCGGAAACGGTTTGCGAGATCGACGACTGTCGTCGGTGTTTATTGCTTTTCGGGTAACGCGCGGAAACTAAAGTTTTCACGCAAAACTCCCCCCGAGTCTAGTCTCACACACGTCCCGGGCGGGAGGTACTGTTGCGCAGGGTGCGACGAGTGCGCGTGTGTGCGCGTGTACGTGTGAGCGTGTGGTGTGTGTATTTCGTTGTTGTTGTCGCCGTTGTCAACCACTCTGCGACCATACACTATAAATCGTCAGCGACGGCCCTGTACGTGTGTCTTTTCGCCGCCGCCGGATAAACTACAAGTACGCAAAACAACAACGTTAAAACAATTGCCGGACGGACGGGTGGCGGGGGTGGCGTGCCAGTAAATTACGGCGAGGCAGCAGCAGCAGCATCGCTCGGACCGGGGATTTCGCGAGAGGTGTAATCGAGCACTATAAATCTGTCACGGCGACGGCTTGACGTGGCGCTCAGCAGCGGTGGAAATAGTTGTTCGCATTAAACGCCCACGCGCACACTGTATACAACGTTGTACACGCATTGTGCACCCCCAGCTTGCGCGTGCTTGGATCATCCCCGGGACCGGCGCGCGTCACGGCGGCCGCTGGAACACAAGACGAGACGCGAGGTGCACCGTAAACACTCATAACACTGTACCTATACCATATTATATCGTACCAGCTGGTTTTCGACACTTTATAGCTATACTGCTCGTGGAATAAGACTTGTCAACATTTATTCTTTTTATTCACTTGTTCCATAATATGTGTGACCCCGCTGTAGTCGTTCTGCACAAAAATCGATAATCTCGCTCGTAGAAGTATTCTAATTGGTATTTATTCAATAATATTCTTTCGCGCAGAAGAACAAACAAATAAAAATAAAATAAATGATAAAACTGTTTTTGAAGTGACGTGATAAGTGAAGTCATTTTTTGTCTTATTAGTACAAATAAACAAACGTTGCCGATACGTTGATGCGTTGATATTTATGTTCGAGGGGGCGTCGAGGGGATAGAGTGACTGTGTCCTATTATTCGCACAGTCACCGGTTCGAAACAGATCACCGTGGTGCTTTCTTGACGGGACTATCGTTTAGGAGAAGCAACCGCCAAAGCTCTTACACCCCAACCAACGTGCAGTATAAGTAACAAACAGAAAACAACATGAAAACTACCGTTCCACCGTGAAAAAAATCATCGAACATCCAGTGGCCCGAGTTGTAGCAGGATTGAAAGAAAGAAAGAAAAATAACGATATTCGATATTGATACACATTGCAGTTCAACGATTTACCTACACGACGCGACGGTCGTACAATTGTGCACTCGGCTTGCGATTTGTTATAACATTTTTCACGAAATTACATTCGACCAGTCGTCTTATATTGCAACATATTTGTACGTGCCCGAACAGCGCGTTGTTCAGGCACGTGCAGAAATGTATCTATATATAAATATGTATAAATGAGTATTTATTTAAACCGAGGGTTAACAGGGAATAAAAGATATGTACCGATTGCGTAAGAGAACAAATAATATTTTTAAAAACACTCGAAGCTTGAATCGCGTATTAATACATCATATTGTACATACTGCATTTCAGTGCACGTAGTATTGCGCACCTGCAGCATCGTCTAAAAATAACGATTTTGATTGCCATCAGCTATCTCGTGCACCTATCAAAAGCTATGTAGTCCGGTCGAACGAGCTGCAGCGTTTTGGAATAAACCTGCACGTATATATATATATATAAACCACTCCGTCCAATGATTTATCGTAAAGCTGTATTAACTTATTTATATACCTATACATATTTATGTATTTCACTTGTTTTAGGATAACGTGCGTTCGAATACATAAAGTACTGTAAACGGTTCGAGCGAACGGAGAAGGTGTTATTTTTTTTTCCGAGGACAAACGCATCGACGTATACTGCGCCGCTACTATAGCTAACTTTCTAAACGAACACGGATTTCTAGTGACGACTTAATGGAATAAACGGATGTAATTATCGTTGCAGTACTATTACTGTTGTGTAAACATAATATAAGCTGACTAAACATTAAGTTCCCCCCCTCCGAAGTTTATGTTGTAAGATCGATGGTCAATAACCAGTATGTAAGAGGACGGCAGTTCTCCGCGATTACCATCACGCTAACTCGAACTCCGGACAACTACGAGACAGCCCTATGATTGTTAACTGTGTCATTAAGTCTAAATAAACTTTTAAGTATTAATAGTGATCTGTACCAATACGCATTTATTTGTAATATTAAGATTCTATGTACCGTTTATGCCCCAAAGCTACGGTTGAGTATGTCCGAAAAAACCTAAATTTTTCCCTGAACATCTTATTTGAACTGGTCATCTCCGACTACGTTACACGCAGAACAGAAAGTTAATAAATTTATGAAGCGCATTCAAATATTGAAATCGAATATTGATCCATGGACGTTCTTCTATGTTTTCGGAGCGTCGTTGAAAACGAAAAAAGTAATATATATGGCATGCGTGTATGTGTATATATTACAATATACAGAAGAAATTGTACATTCAGAGCTCAATGTGTGTTTTTCGGATATTCTATAGCAGGCAAATGTTTCCAAAATTCCAACAAGGAATGACAACCACAGTATTTGAACCGCTTCTATCCTTGATCTTGCTCCCAAAGTTCTAAGAGTTTAAAGCCTAAAACTGCTGTATCATCCGTTTGAATAGGTTTTAACATCGGCCATCAACATTTAATAACATAAACGAAGGCATTTTCTAAAAACTCAAACTACGGCTTTTGTCGTTTAAATTCTTTTAATCGACTTTCAAAGTCAGCTCTCGGCTCTTATACATGTTTTTCATTAAACTGTGCGGCTCGCGACTTTCCATTATCGCTGGCCGCCCCAGCTGTACGAGGGTACGGCGCGCACTCGTAAACCGAATAATAATACATCGCCGGATATGGCGAGACGATGCTCGAGACACGGCACAATATTATAATGGCGACCTCCTTCTGCCCACCACCATCGCGGTTCCTGGGCCATCACCGATTACCACTTATATATATATATATATATATATATATATTAATATGTATTGATAATTTATCGATTCGTCCTGTACATTTTAATGTACGCGATATGGTGCGCACACGTGCGTCGACGTAATCGCGTTAATCCGGTACGCTCGGGGCTCGTTCACACCCGAGGGACGGTACTACGAGAAACGTTCATCCGCAGGACTCTCTTGTAGCGCTCGTTGTCCGTACCGCAGGCGTCCTCCACTTGAGACTTATGTCTGTCAGCCTCCACCCTCACCCTCTCCACGGGTCCCATTGTACTTCATTCTATTGTATTGTTTCGCGCGCGAGATTAGCCTGAAAACTTTTACGAGAACTAGCGCAGACCTCGAGTGCAAATACCGCTGTTAAAGTTACGCGGCGGCGTGCAACGATCTTCGAGAACCCTCGTAGTCGTTCGGATTCACTTTGGGCGAGCACGTGTACGCCACGACAACCGAATGTAGTTTGATAATCGAAGTTAATTACTTAATTTGTATATTATCCACAAGTAGGGTTACCGCGTTCGTCGGCCAGTTCGTTCGTGCAAAATAATGATATACTGTCACATCACATGACCACGGATTATGGATAAAACCTGATGTGGTGCACATTCTATGTTTTAAGCAAACCTAAAAACAACCTGAGCGAATTGTTACAACTGATATGGGGGGGGGGGAGTCTTTAATCGAACATACCGTCACAGATTAGATAAAATCTCAATCGTATGAACGCAAATGATAGGATGAAACGATACTCATATGACTACATAATATTTTAATAAGCACTGTGTATCGAATAATATTTGTCGTAGAAATAACTGTAGTCAATGGAGTCGTACAATTATTCCATTCTTTGCATGTGGTCAATTTGCATTAAAGTTGCTATATGTGCGCGTTGTCAGGAAATTCCAAAGTACACCATCTGGTTCTATAGAATCTGTCGTACAACAGTATCCGCATCGGTGGGAGAAAGTCGATCCCACCGCTTTCTTACGTTTCAAAAACAGACGGATAGTGAAAAAGATCTTAGGTTCCTGTACAATCGGCAAAAATGACGCTTTATGCACCATTTCAGTCCGTCGTGTGTATTTTGTAGGTCGACGTTGCTAAACTACATGATTTGGCGATCGTAATACGTTGTAAATACTGGTTTAAACCACCGTAATTGTCAAATCCGTGATCGAGCACTCGATACGTCATCTGCATGATGTATACACGCATGGTCATGGTAGAACGTATTCGATACACGAGTCGGCCGAAGAATGAAGGTTCCTAATCGGTTTAATAGTTAAAAATATAATACGATTGTATGTTCAATTTTTAAATCGAAATATTGTTTGTCGACGATATGGCAACGTAAACGAAAATCTAGGTCGTGAAAAAATTAATATTATTATTAATCGTTTGTTCATGTTTCTCCCTACAGCCCATCCGTAGATCCGCAAACAAACGAGCTTCATTCTACCACCACTACCACCACCATCCAGCAGCTATATTATGTACTCTTGGTGGTATTCGAAGCTGTACAAAACGCAGTTTGGCGGCCGTTTTGTGTTCAACTTACCGCAATGATCGAAGGGGAAAAAATAAAAAATAAAACCAAGTCTGCACAATGCGATGGGGCTCGTTCGCGTTCGCGAATCCGAAGTGTGCCGGCCACCACGGATAAAAGGGGTGAAAAGGGTAACCAAAAGAGACGTCTGTGTATATATCAGGGGTGGCCAGCGATGACAGAATCTAATGTCGTACCATATAATGAAAAAAATGTAAAAGCCAAGAGTGGATTTTGAAAGTCAATTAAAAGCTTAGACTTACTTAAACCGTCGTTTGTTTTTTTACGAAATCCTTTTGTATTGAAATGTAATTCAAAAAGAATACCCAATGTGAAAACCGATAAATGAAGGACTGAAGCAGTTCAGATAGAGTGATCATTCTATAAATGTGCTGAACAATGTAAATAAAGCAAAATATCTTAGAGTTACTTTTGATAACATAACTGATATATCTGAAACTTCACAACTGGTTTAATTTGACAAATTTGAATTAAACGTATTTCTATCAGACTTGGGCTAAAACTTTATCCAAAACGATACTTCCCCCCTCATCCGTAAATATGTTCTGGATCTGTGCCGCGGAAACGCCGCGAGAAATTCGCTCGTTGATTAACAGAGTAAACGGTTAAACATTAATGTTTGCTCGCACCGACATTAATAATGTAAACCGGCGACGGTGGAAAAATAAAAAATGCAATAACGTTACAGTAAAATAACGAACTGCAATTTAGGAGAGCTTATATTTCGGGAAAAAATTGAGTTTTAATCGAAATGCACAAAACGATGTAAACGCGCGCGCGATTCCGTAAACAATAAACGCGCACGGATATACGGCGTAATGGAAAATGTAATAAACAGTTTCGTGGTACATATTTTATAATTTAACGTCAACACTGCACCGTAGTACATAGTAAGCGATAGGTTAGTGGGCATCTATTTTATTTTTTTCTCGGTCTCTTTCTTTTTTCTTTTCTTTTACGGTCTTTTATACAGAAAAAAAAATTGCGATTTTATCACGATCCACTTACCGCAAAACACATAATATTATGTAAAAATAAAAATATAATACACGAATATAACACGCGTTTGGTTTAAACTTTAGACAAACACCGGATCAAAGGTGCGGATCTCTGTGTACAACGTAACACTCATTGATGATATTGAAATTGGAAATTTAAATGGAAATTACTTGGGGTGGTGTATATGCACTATACGTTACGGTCGACGTGGGAGTTTTTTATGTTTATTCTTTTGACGGTTACGGGTAAAATCACAATTATTACAACAGGAATTTGAATAGAGAACGATGGAGGGAATGTTGAGGGAAAAAAGAAGATCAACAACATTGTCTGTACCGGTTATTATTTAAAACGATTTTCCGTTAGCTATGACCGCGGTACAATATTTGAATAATACACCGTACGCACGTGCAAATAATATATTTATCTGCGTGTTGATAACTGTTATGGTTTGTTTTATTTTTTGCTCACAGTCGTTTTCGTAATATATCTAATTCGCGTGACCAGCGCAATATCGTATGTTAATTTTTCTTCACCCCGAGCCGTAATTTATAACGAGCGCATTGTACTTGTACATACGCGAACAGTCCTACCGCATATACGTATAGGTGTTTAAACAAATAATAATATGTTTACACAGGTTTTCGGGCAAGCCGGAATAATACAGTACACCGTTTTTCGGTGCCAATGGCCGCGGGCTGGGAAAGTGCCGGGATCGGACTTCAGACAAAGCCGGGTCGGCAACGTTATGAAATACTTAAAAGGACATCGTCAGCGGTGTAATTACACCGGAGCCCGGGGGCGTACATTTCATTTAGTGTTTAAATTAAATATATATCGGACTGAACAATGTTATTCGCCGAGTAAGGGTTCAGGAGTGCGAAGGTGGTCCAACCTAACTCGTAACACGACATATCGCGTACGAGACGCTCCGTCTGAATGTATGCGAAGTCGAGAATAAGACCGAATGATTTTCTCGCCTTTTCTCGCGTTTCCCACGCGATGTATCTACTTCGAGAGCTACATCATAATCGTTCCTTGCAAATTTCCCCTTATCTATAAGTCACCGTCAACAATGAGATTGGCAGGCGGGCTGCTAACATAATAGAAATGCGACACCGAACGGAACATAAACGATGTAATGATGATTGACGCGATACGAAGGTTTCAATAACGGTTACGACCGCTCCAGTGGTATAATTATTATTGCCCTAGAATTGTGGACAATCTGTCGTCACAATCGTATTTATTCTGTTTTCAGAACGACTCCGTCCCCGCTAAATCGAGCTTATCGAATTCTTTCGATCACTTTTGTGATTTCCCTTCGGCAGTAACATATTATATTCTACATCAATTGTTTCCGAGATTAACGATGGAAAGACTGTAAACATCTCTGAGCACTGTATACGAATATCATGCTATATATTGTATATATTAAATTGTTTTTTATTAAAAACATTTAAACTTTAATTACATTTTTATTTTATATAGCATCTCGGCTATTGCCGGGTGGGCAGAAACACAACGGAAAATGAAACAAGAGAAAAAAATTTACAATTTATGTACTGTAAAGTTATAATGACTTTTATATTATTAAGCAGGAATATTGTTTGCAGACATGGAATCTACGAAGGAAAAACGTATGCCAATAGAGAAAAATGACGTTATCATAATAGGTCTGTTAGATGTGAGAACTGGAGCGGTGAAAATTGCATATAAGATGTATTCTTTTATTCGGTTCCATGACAACGAACATATAGGCGGCAAGTATCGGGAAATGCGGGAAATGCGTTTAAATATTAACGTTTCCGTTGATACCGTTCTGTAAGGAGTTTGACGCCCAACATATATGTAATAGTTCTAACGAGAGCGTAACCGAGACTGGTGTCGTTGTTCGTGGTAATGTAGGAGACGGAGGAAGGATAAGACGCCGAAGAGGAGATGGTATAGGTATAATACTTGGTTATGTGCGATATGATGACAGCTGTTGTGCGCGTGCGAGTGCAGTTGGACCCGAGAACAAAAGCGAATGAGTCGCAGCGCAGAATATAATTTAATATTGGTATAATATTCCGCGCGGCACCGTTTTCGAAACGAATCGTTTAATTTGATTCGGTACGTTTTGTATCCGTCGTCGGAATTGTTTTCGTGCGACGATTACGCGTCAACTGATATTTTTCAAAATATTACCGTGATAAGATTCGGGTTCACGTGCTCCCTCGAAACAAACGTGATTCGTGCGCGGAATCGTCGTCATCGTGTCTGGTACGATGGCCGTACCGGCACGTTCATCAATCGGTGTCCGAGCTGTGCTGCAGCGTTAATATTGAAATTGGTAAGGACAGGGAGTCGCGGATAGCGTTACGAGATATGAAACTCGTACGACGGACAAATACGGAGTGAATACGTCGAAATTGAAACACCGACGTTAATGTTGCACAGAAACGATCGGCGAATGAGATATTGTTTTCGCGTCGAATAAAAACGGTACAGAGACGCGGGCACCGACGAAAAACAATAGTAACTCGCGTTTTAAAATAATTCCCGTGTTTTGGCATATCTCATGAGGTGCGCGCGATCGATTGAAACGTGGGCGAAGCTGCATCAACAACGATGAGATCGTAACGTCTGCTATTGTACTCGTACAGTATGGAAGTCGTACGAGATAAAACGTAGCAAAAAATCGTCATGTAATACCGTGTCCTATCATACCTGGCCCGATCATCGCCGCGCATCTGTTACCAGTGAAATTATAAGTTCCATCGGGAACACCGTTCGTCTATTTCGGTTGGTTTGTGAAATGTCACGTTCTACGGTAATTACAGAACATCAGTGTACTGAATTCACTAGGTAAATTACATCAAGACGAACTATCTAAATCGGTCATTATTTGTTTATATTTTATCTTATCTAGATAAACAGTTACAAGGAATATAAACATATGTCTTCGACAAATGTTTTAATAAATTAGATCAATTCATCTAGATACATAAGTGTACAGTTCGAAATCGCCAATACTGTCCAAACAAATTTTAATACTTTTATAATTCTACACATTTTGCTTAAAAAGCACATTTTAGGGGTGAGGTAGTATTGAATACAGTAGAGTATAATTAAAATGTTTGTAAATACTTTATCAGAGAAAACTATTATATTATTATTTCTGTGCACCTCCATATAGGGACATCGGAATTTTGGTAATTTATCAACAAACTAGTGATTGAAAAACTATATAGCAAGGTGAATATAATTTTTAAAATATTTATCCAGACATACGAGTATGTGAGTTAAGTCATCTTTTATCTTTATATAGCTAAATTTGAGTTGCTTTACGCAATGACGTACGTTGACGTAACGCTATCGTTCGGCGCGTGTCTGAAGTCGTGCTAAAACGATATGCGTGCGATCACGCGTCACAAACGTCGTAAACACGAGCACCCGAAAGATTTTCCAAACCCATTCGAACCTCGTTCGAGTGCCGTGGCCTGTACGAACGATGTCGTGCGGATGAAAACATAACACGGTGCACGCGGATCGAGGTGAAACACCCGGGCAAGGGATTCAGACGAGCGAACCCGAGGTACACGGAGGACTCGCGGAAATTCGTTCGCAGTAGTAAACCTGCCGAGCCATTCGCACGTCCTCCGTCCGATAATAATAATAATTATTGAGTTATGACTACACTTCTATAACCGACGACGACGACGACGACGACGACCCGATCGCTATGCGCGTTGATGGTCAAGGGCCGTTTATTTTACGACTCGTCCTGTGCATTAGAAAATATTGTAGAACGTTTATAACGTGATGTACCGCCTACGGGTTTTATAGGTTATTTTATGGTGTTTTTTCTTTTCCATCTCGTCTTTATGGACCTGCTGCGATATTAGGTTCTTTTGTTATTGGCCGCCGCTGACAATTGGGCGACACTCTATATACACAGATATATATATTTATATATTTTTTTTATATGCGTACACGCACTTCTTGTTAACTGTTTAATGGCGACATATTCGAAATAAAACGTCGTAAATCGAAAATATAATACTGCAGATATGTATCGGCGGCGGCGATGGTTACAGTAATAATAATTGTTATAATACAGTAGTAATAATAATACCGAATTTACGTTTTCCAAAAAACTTCTTTGAACATATTATACAGAGGAACACATCTAATTCAAAAGTACACATGTTAAGTTATATTTATGCGCATTTTTATAAATCCAATTATGCGTTCGCGGCCAGGCACACTTATGGCAATACGTGTGAGATGAGTAGGGGAGAAAAAAACCAAGTATGTATATATAAAATGGTGTCCAAAAAAAAAGTCCGAAAGATATTTTTGAAGGGGTGGTGGTGACTTTTGTCGTAGCACCACTCGGCGTCGTCGCCGTCTACTTGGCAACGGGTAAAAGCGCAACATTTTAATTTAACGGTTGCAGGTCTCGAGAGCAGTACCTGTTATATATATATATATATATATATATATATATATATATATATATATATATATATATATTAAGGCACGTGTATTGTACACATGGCTGGCCTTGTGGTGGCATGTCAATTACCGTCCGTCCCGGAGGGAGCGGCAAGGGTAGTCGGTTTTTTCCTTCTTCCTCGTTCACCCTTACTGCACTCACACGCAATATTTTCAGCCCTACAAGTGTTCGTTTTACACACACACACACCACTTGTCGGTTTCTCATGTCATGGGCAGGACAAGACGCGAGGATATGATGACTGAGACTGCTAAACTAACAGGGGCTGCTCTATCTTCCTTTTTTGCGCTCCCCTACTACCTCACACCGGCACGTCGTTAGTCGCGACCAGCTCCAATTGTTATTATTATTACTATAAAACCGTGCTGCTACGACGTCGGCAGAGCTGCCGGTCGACGGGGATGACAAACGATAACGATGTGCGATACCTTATGAATAATTGTACTCGTGCAGTGCCCACACCTCGGTGGGAGGAGAGCGATAAATAATAATTCCAGTCGATCGCTTTTAGCCCGTTCCACGAGGGGTCCGGCCTAATATGATGTAGAACGACGCGCGCGATCTCATATCGGAAAACTAACCGCTATCTGGTTGCACGCAAACCATAATTCACAACGGTACACGTTACAGGTCGGTCCGATGTGAATCACAGTCGGTGTCTTTGTCGACCTCCACCGTCCGTCCGACGTTTCCTTGCACGCATTGCCATCGTCGCGAGATACGTAGTTCGATTTGATTTTCTCGCCCAGTCTTCTCGTCCTCCGTCGTCGTCGTCGTCCTGATAATCGCATCCCTTCCGGTTCGACGGACACCGCGACCGCGTAGCAAGAAGCGTAGTAGTATACGCTGTATAATATTAACAATGCCCGGCCGTATATATGCGCAGTAGTCCCGTTCCGGAACGTCGAGAGCACAATGTGACGGACGTTTTAGAAATATTCCGCGATCGAACAACGCGCGATCCTGAATATTCGCTGTTCGTAATTAATTTAATCCCTCCGCGCATTATCTTCGGTACATTTCACCGTACAAATGCAATATCATAATGCGGAAGAAACCAGATACAATATATTATTAAAGTTCGTGCCAGGATTTAAATGCCCTAAATACCATCGAAAAATGATTTATAAAATAGCCAGGAATAACTTGAAAAAATGTATTTCACCGTAAAAAGGCCTTTAAAAATATTAATCTGTGATATCAAAAAAAGAAAAAAGAAAACGATGAAATAAATAATTGTATTATAGTTTAGATAATTTATTATGAATGAGTTAAATTAATTTACTTATCCATTAAATGCAAAAAATTGCATTAAAACTAATAAAATGACCGAATTATGCTAAAAATTGTGAAAAAAATTTGCTCTAAAAATAATAAAATGAAACATGAAATACAAAATAAACTCTTCATTTTTGAAGTGTCTACTACATAAAACCAATTATGTTCTTGGAAAGCATCGTCAAAGATCGCCTATAAAAATATGCACTTTGCATTGAAATCGTGGAGAGGCCCTCATTATAAATAATATGTATATAGGTATATAAATTATAAAATTCCACGACACGAGTTATGCAGACTTCTGCTTGGGTTCGCTGTACCGTCTACCATTCGCATAGAGTCATTTTGCCGCCGTAGGTTCCTGGACTAAATATTTTTTTTTTATATGGTGCACCATGTGGTACAGTATGCATGATCGTGAACGATAACTATATAATTATGTAGACACGACGATGAAGACTTCGTTTCATAATCGTACGTGCACATACGTAGTAAAACGTACAGCGAAATGGGTTCGTTTGATATAAAAATCCAACCGAACGCCCTAGTCGACGGCCCGAAAGGCGTTCGAAATACGACCTTATAGGTGGTAGTATAATTAGTTAGTGAAATCGTAATACGTAACAATGCGTTGTCGGGATCATAAGACTAAAATAATGCGAACCACTCGATTTGTGTAGTATCACTCGGTCAATATTTGACTGGAAGTCGTGGTTCGTGAAGTGTTTTCGTTATATCATTAGTATTACTCGGCTCAGCGTGTTACGAATATTTGCCATCAGGAAAAACACGCGCAACTCACACGCACATCGGCATTCGATCAGCAAAGACCGAGATTAAATAATATGCGGAGAGTAAAAAATCGTAATACTTATCGTAATAAATGAATATGTACAATATTATTAACGCTCGCGGTGGACAGATGAGTTTATCGATTCCGAAAGCAATCCTTATGCAACGGTGTATTATCGCGCCTAATTGTGACTGCTTCCGATTCGCATGCGCCGCACAAAGTGTATCGTGATTATAAAGTCTAAGTAAGTACATCGAAGTAAATTGCCTTTTTTTAATTTCCTTTTTATAAAAAGCAGGGATCGAAATCTTTTCGAGGCAGTTTTGCGAACAAGATCTTATATAAAACAGTTGTATACGAGCGCGCCTGTATTGAAAACTCGACCGATTCCGATTTAAAAACGCAATGTTTTCGTCGGTAAATTGAAACATGCTATTGTTCCCGTCGGTCGCGATGCTCAGCTACTATAGTCGTCGTTTCGCCCTATTTCACTAACCGCGAACCGTACACTATATAATATATGTGTATAGTACGTTCAATATTGTATTAATCGCGTCGCGGGCTACAAATATGACACGGAGCGGACGTACTTAAATTCGTCGACGGTGCAAATGAAACGAAATACGCGTTACGCGCATTGTGTGTTTCCGGCAACGTGATAAATGGCTCTCGATGTTCGGGACTTAACGAATTCGAATTGATTGCCTAAATGTATACGCACGCACGTACATCAATCGTAAGCCCTTCGCAATAGGTCCGCGTGTGTTCGCGGCACAAGTCGTGTACGGTATTCGCGTTCACCTACCAATAGTCTCGAAGCGATAGGAATCGAGTCGGCCCACCCGCTGCTCCCGCCCGCAGTCGCAACGTAAACGCGTATACGACGTCACGTGCGCGCAATGTCACGCGTTAAGGCGTGAAGTGCGTTCGGCGGGTCGTGTCAAGAATATCACGGCGGACGGTACCGCGATGAGGTGTCCCGGAGAAGAAAATCGTTTCTCCGTGCCGGGTGCGGACGGACTTCGAAATATACAGTATAACATGTATGCGCGTACTATATATGAAATATTTAAACGCTTCACTGCAGGTGCAGTAGCGTCACCGCCGTCTGCGAGCCAAACTTGTTTACGATACATATTATTGTTATTATTATAATATGTAATGCGACATTTATCATAAATCACAACATCATCATCACCACCATCATCATTTCTGCTCGTCCGCGTCATTGAACTTATAATAAAAATAAATAATAATAAAATTACTCATGCGCATACATTTACTCGTGTATTATAAAACGTTCACGCGCTATAATATGCATATATATATACACGTAGTAGGACTCTGGAGGTAAATATATAATACGCGTGCACATATATCGCATGATGTACGTACATGATGCGTGTGCGAGACGTTACGTAAATATTTACATATTTTGATAACCGAGTATGCGTACACAAATATATTATATACGCGTGTGTATTGTAGTTTTTTTTTTCATAAACATTCGCAGTTCGTGTTTATCAATGAATAAATTTAAATAGTCAAATATGTGGCGTGTTTCAAAAAAATACACGGAAAAAACTTAAAACAATACAACGTCCTTAAACGAATATATATTATACATCATATACACATTATACCTATTATTACGATGTCAACTCTCTTAAAAACAATGTAAATACCTAGTTTAATTTTCATGTATATTTTTCAAAGCAGTTCAACGCTGCGCATCGAATGTAATACGCACGCGTAATTTATTTATATATTATATTATCATGCAACGTGACGGTTGATCAATGATTTATTTAAACGTTCGGAATTTCGTTTCAGGGATAAAAATATAGAAATGTGCACAGATACACGAATATAGTGTCGTAATACGCTATATTTTCTCGAACGACCCTTATAAATTCGTTAGGAAAATTCGGGAGGTATACGCAACGGCCGGCGGCTCGCGTGGTCGTATATACGTTACTATATTTTTCCGACAACGTATTACACCGCGCGCGGTGATGGTATAATATATGATTCGTGATCACGTAATAATTTATTTAGGTATTTATTAAATTATTTATCCCCCGGCACAAAGCTCTTTGTACGAAGAGCTAATATCGCAGCCCCCGTGTTTACATAAATAATAAGAATACACGCAACGTAGGTACACATCGATCGGTTTAACCGTTGTTCCGACTAATCGGAAACGTCGGAATTCCTAATGTATACAGAACAGTTAATATACGGAACACGATATGCAATAAATAATTTAAGAGGAGAATATATATGTGGTGAAGAAAAACATTTTGATCGCCGACACTGACTGCGTTTTTATACGTATATATTGACTGACCGTCGAAAGGTTCTGTGCGTCCTACTGCTACGGATCATCGTTGCTGTCTGACGTTATAGTATACTGCACGTCAAGTCAGACAATACGTAGTTTAAAAATCAATGAGCGTAACAGTTATATAGCAGGCTGTAGGGTATAGTGATGTAAACAAAAATTCGAAGATTGTGCGGTTTTAGGTCGAAATTAGCGTACTTTGTGTGGGACACGCTGTTATCAGTTAATAATATTAATATATATTTACAGTCGGTATTATCTGAATATATTTACAGCAGTTATCAATGTTAGAAGAGATCAGTTCACGCTTTATAAGATAGAACGCTCGATTTATGGTGAATAAATCCGTTGTAGTGTAAGAAAAAGGATGACGGAAGAATGTACGATCAGCGGTAAAAGACCAAAGACTAAACAACGGAGTTAGGATGTTTGTTCTCTCTCTCTCTATACTTTTATACACTATGCGTGTTTGTTCGACGACTCCCCGTATAAGAACGTCAAAAGAGGCCGTGCGGTAGGGAATGGAACACTATGGAAGCAGTGACTTTCGGGGGAGGGTTGGGGGAGAGAAAGAACGAATGATTGGGAGAGAGCGAGAGGAACTGAGACGAATATAAAAATAAAGGAGAGATCGCGCAGCAGAGATCCGGCAAAGTTAGAGAGAATATGATAACAACGACGTGGTAGTTTTATTCCTCAATCCCGCTCTACTCGAAAAGCGCAGTAATTTGCGTGATTCGCGTACAACAAGCCTAAATCCAACTGCCGCTGTCACCCTCTCGCCGCGTACGACGTCTCCGCTACCCCCCAACCGCGTGGGGTAGGACGCTGGGTGGCGCGCACATCTTCTGGCAGGCTGTAGCGAGACGGAAGGTATTCACAGGGAGCAAAGTACACGAACGAGATGCTGTGCGGCAAAGAACCGTATTTAGTCGTCCTCCGCCCCACCACGTGTGTTCGTGTATCATGTAGCAGCGAGAGGGTCTATATTCGTTCTCTTTCTCTCCCTCAGCTCTTTCTCAGCGCGTCTGTCTCGCATCGTTCGACCGTCTTTATCACTCGCCCTTTACAGGGATTCTTCAGCGGCGGCCCGCCCGTACACGCAGAACCGAACACTACGCTGGAGGTAAGAAGCTTTATCACTATCAATCCTACTAATGGCGTGGTGGTGCGGTGGCTGCGAGCTCACAGTCTGGATACCGACATAAGCACCCACGCGTTCGTCAAACGTGGGCGGATTCGGGTATTTAAGCAGAGATATATAAAAAAAAAAAAAAACACGACCAAGTATTAGCACGCGACTGTACAACGAATATTACCGCGTACGATTTACCTCGTATATAAGTGACAAAATCGGCTGATACGCATATACATATATGTACATTGTTACGGCGAACACTGCTATTCTGTGAAGGAACGTGGTAATGCGAGTGCTGCACATTACTATAATAAACCGTGATGGTAAATTAATACGTTTCGAGAACGAGCGTATTCGTCGAGTAAAAATGAATAAAAGGAGAAAAAAACCATCAATAATCCCGGTTCGTATACGCCTTTCGCTGTATTGACGACCCTTTTGATTCAGTATTTTATTCCATCTCACGCCGGGAAATCGAATCACGTATAATTTACGTCTACAAACGCAAGAGAAAGACATATATATATATATATATATATATATATATATATATATATTTAGTATATAGATTATAGGTGCGTTATTATATTAACCGAACATTTCTCTGCGGCTCCGCCGTGTGCGCCGACCGCCGAAAACTCCGAGCCAAAAGAAAGAATATTAATACTATAATAAACACTTTAACCCGGTGAAAAGGTATCGAGACAAAATGAATTTGCTAATGTATATATTATTCTTCACACGCCCGAAATCGATTTTATACGTTCGATTTTTAACCGGGAATACGTGTGTAGAGTTAAATTTTGTTCGTTTTGTATAGGGTTCAGAGATTTTTTTTTTTTTACTCGGTATATTAATCAGTAAACTTGGGTGTCCTATAGTTTTTGAAAACATTTTAAAAACGCAGCGAACAATGCAGTGGGTATATATAGCCTTGAACGAATAACCGACAAACTTTCGCTTCAATTCACGTTAATATTAATAATAATAATTAACTGGATTCCTGAGCCCAGATGTAAACGAAGGGAGAAGAAGAGTAATTGCCGTACATTACGTTGTTTGTAATTCTCAGTAAAATATCCATAACAACAACAACAACAACAACAACAAAAACAATGAGCTAAATATGTATTTTTTGTTTCTCAACTGAAGTAACCTGCATTTTAAAAATATCCAGATTAGTAATACCCCCTTCGCCGGTTTTTAACAGACCGGTCGCTGCTCTTCCGTCGTTCAACATGATACTAATGTTTTATATTTATTTACGCGTAATCAAGTCGTTTGCAAAAAAAATTTTTGTAACGGATGAGCATTACGCGCGTCGACGCACATATGGATTTCATTTAGTTTTCAAATGTGACCAACTTGTGTTGTCGATGTTTATCGCGAAAAATTAATCGTTTCTTAAACGTCACCGATGGCCGGAATAGCTACGGTTAATAATAATCCCAAGAACCTAACTTCTTCCCTGAATATCTAATATTTAACAGGTCATCCCCGACTACGTTACAGGCGATAATTGATTCGGATTTTATAATTCAACCCGCAATAAGATCAGGACTATCAAACTACAGAGAACGTGCATTTTTCCCATCACTTGTTGAAATACGCACGGGGGCGCTCGAAAACCGTATAGTGCGACTACATATATACGCCTTGTATAACGACGAATTTCACAATATTTATAGTTGATTAGTGTGCATACACCGCGCGCATTAAAGTTTAACTGTACCTATGTACAACAACGGGTACTTATGCGCATAATAATTCGGTGTAGTTTCGTATTGGAAAGTCAAAGTCGGACGAAATGTTGTTACTAAGTCAACACACGCACGTTCGCGGAACCGCGATGTTTACTCATGACTAACGTTTTTTGCCAAGACGCGCGCTCGGCGACCGATGAACGAGCACGCGGGTTAAATGAGGAAAACAGGAGAAAAACAGACGGTCCGATGAAGTGTGATACCGGCTGTGGCGAGGTCCGGTCGGTGGCGTACAAGGTCTGCGTTCGACCGATAGGTTTTCGATCAATTATGACCGCTACCGCGGTACAGTTTACCTGCAGCGGCGCGGTGGTCTGCGGTGCCGAAGCGCTTACACGAGGACCGATCGAACGGAAAACGAAACACGCGAGACTCAAGGTCGTCAGGAAAAGTGTGTTTACATGCCCTTGATCCATTTACACCGTGGTCCAGTACCCGGGTGAAATTGACCTCCGGCGAACGATCGCCGCCGCGCGGGACCCGAGGGTTGGCGATGAAAGTATTGAAAAGTAGTGCGGTTACCGTCGTCGGCCAACAGTTCCGCTCATCGTAACGTGGATGTACGCGCACACGCCGAAAAGGACAACGTGACCGTATCGAGTGGGCCCGACGACAAAAATGAGTGAGCGGCGAAAAAATGTCAAAAAGAAGTCGGACGAGAGCGATGAACGTTTGTCCTCGTAATTGGGGCGTTTTAAAGAACACGTCGACGACGGTGGGTAGTTTAAATTGCGGGCGCTTTGTCAAACGACAAACACGGTGCGTGCACTGGTATGCGTGTGTTCGCGTGTGCGTGTGTGTGTTTTTATTATTATTATTATTATACACTTTTTTTCTTCTTTTTCGTTGCGGTATCCGTTTCAACGGCAAAAACACTAATTTTCCGAGTCACATCACCTCGGCAGAGGTCCCCGCCGCAGCACCCCTCCACGCCAATAAAGTACGTGAAATCTCAAAGGACAGTCGCGGCTCTACCGTCGTGACTAAACATCGCGCTATATATACGCGAGTTTTTGCGAGACCGCCGACGGAAATAATTCGCGAAACGTAATAATATCCAGCTGTCGTCGCCGGATTATTTCATATTTCCCCGCGTCCTGTATTAAAATCTTTCAGTTTTTCTCCGTCCGAGCACGTACGCGACCGCAGCGGTAATAACCGCGCAACCATATTGTGCAGAATGACATCATACATACCGTCTCTGGTGCTGTGCATTCAATACAGTGTTCGTTATGTTCTATTTTATATATATTTTTTTTGTTTCATTATTATCATCGCTCACGTTACGTCTGAACAGGTGGAATAATGTATTATGTTCGAACGGTATCGAACCGTTTCGACCGACGGTCTCGCATGTTTTTGGTCGTTCTGGAATCTCATAGAAAGCCGATCGTACGATAAATGCCGACGACGAACATATATTGAATTTAAGAGTTTTTCACAGAAAAAAAATCTAAAGCGGTTTTTTGCAATGTGCAGTGTAGAACGTAGGTTATTCCGGACAAGAAGAAAAACCATCAAGTACGCACGTCTTAATCTAGGGTGACAATATTATTTTTTTTTTAAAGTACAGAAACTTTTTCATTTTTTTTTTCAATTTAAACAACAAAATAAACGAATAAAGTTTCTTAACCACAAATTTAATTTATATAAGCAAATACATAATACTGTGTACCAGCTGAAATGGTCGAGACAATAACTTGAAAGTATTGTTTTAAACTAAACATTTTGTTGAACGATAAGTTATAGATTAGCAATGAGGAAAAAATGAGATTAGTACAAGGGACATACTTGAAAAAACGGGACGAATTGCACCACGCGTCACATTCTTCGGGACAACGGGACACAAAATATTGAAACCAGGACGTACATTTTACAGTGGCTTAATGCGTATTAATTTTTTCCTACCAGTTGAAGGGCCTCGGAAGTATCGTTTTTTTTTTTACGTGTAATCGAATTGAAACTTACCTCAGATGTAAATGTTGGCACGGTGTGCCGCGGGGCACTTGGGTAGGTATTATTCTTTCACAACCCCCTCGAATTTGCAGCACACGACCTCGGGAGAATAATCATTACGATATCGGAACGGTGAGACGCTACTGCATAATAACAGCAGTCAAGCTGCGTGCGTCGCGCACGCGGGCAGACGGGCGGTGGAAACGCGGACTACCCTTATTCATTATACAGTTATACGTGGCCGCCGACCGACACGCGGCAACGGGTGGGTACTGCGCGACGACGCACGTAAAATAATTTCCGACGGAATTCACAAAACTTTTAGGATAATTCAGTTAGTTCAAACGCAACGCGAGTGCCAGTGCTGCACGTCGACGGCGGCGACGGTGGCAGGTGCCCACGTCCGAAGTTATATGTTCGTAATAATCGGCGGCGACAATATTCCGACAGTTCCGATAATTATTGTCATTATAATGACTGTATAATTATAATAACTATTTCAACCGTAGCACAACGCGGTCCACTGACTAGAACATCCGACGGTAACAGTTATGGAAGTAAATTGAATTAACTAAAAAAACTTAAAAATACGCCATTTAAAATCCTTAAATAATATGAGTGTAAAATGCACTTAAGGTGTCAAAAAAATATCTTAAAATGCCAAAAAGTGTAAGATTAAAGTACTAAAATTGAATTTGATGTTAGCTACTTGACTCAAATATCGTGTTAAGAAAACAACGGTTTTTTAATCTTCAGCTAAACAAAAAGGGACTTTCCCACATACGCACATCCCTAAAGCAATAGTATTTCTCATCTAGTGGATGCCTTTAAAGATTTTCCGAGCTATTAATCATTTCAATGCGCGTGGTGCGTTGAAACGTTTTGGATTTAAATAAAAGAAATTAGTCAAATATAAATCACATAAAAAAAAAATTAAAATGTAAAATAATTACTACACACTAAAACGCAGAGAGGAAACTTGAAGACTTATAGCGTTTAATTGCATTCACAATTACTGCAATTTATCAAAGTCGTTAGCATACATTCAATTTGTTATTTAAATTTTTCGTTTTCTCTACGTGGCCGAATGATTTCGCGACGCACGGGGGATAATACTACACCATTGTTTTACAATTAAACGGTCGCGTGGAAACGATGCTGCGTGGTGGCCCCGCAAGGCGCAAAGTATTCGGAAAATCATAAACCCCGTGAGCATGATATATTATTATTATGCGCATAAAGAGCCGCTGACTGTTGGGCATATAAATGTCAAAAGGAACTGGAAAGGGACGTCGGTACGTCCACCTAACTTTGAAAATTTATCACGCAGCGCACGCGGTAACCTAGTTGGTTTATTTTTCATTATTATTATTATTATTATTATTATTTTATTATTTATTTTAATTTTTTTTTTTTTTGTCGCTCAAAAGAATATGTATTTATATTGTTCGAGAACTCAGTAGATTATTCGGTTTATTGTGAAAACGGATGAGGGAGAGAAAAAAAAACTAAAGTGTACGCAATAAAAGTTAAAAAAAAAGCCGGTTCAGTGCGCGTTGAAGTATTTTTCGCAGAGCTGACTCAATTTGTTTCGTATTAATCTGGAGCGCGCGCGCACGTGCAATTTATAAATATGGCCCCCGGCGGTACAATAAATAAAACTTAGAACTGCACAGACTGTCACTATAATAATAATATTATAAGCTCGGAACAATAACATCGTAATGGACTTTTGATCAAGGCGCGGGCGGTCTACTCGCGTGGCGTCTGATATTACAGTGCGTATACATTATCGTAGCGCGATCGTTATTACGCTTCGGCGATGCAGTGAAAACGTTAACTTCGATGCGAATATCATCCGCGTTAAAACATTTAATATAATAATTTGCGGACACCTAGGAAAATAGTCGGTCGCGGCGGTGTTCGCGAAGAATGGCGCCGGTCGAACCGGTGTAAATCAGCGTCGGATTATAACAGCGAGTAACCGCGGCGGAACCCCTAAGCCCGACCGATAACATGCACACGTCTCCGTGCATCTATTTTATTCTCGTTATTGCTCGATTCACGTGTCACCCTTACCCGCGCGAGCTTGCTCGCCCCACACTCAGCATGAGTAGTGACTGTTACGGCGAATGCTTATTGTTCATAACCGTTTCTCGGACGCAACAACTCGAGTATAAAATCATGTAACCTTCGCGTTTGAAAAGCACACACAATGGTGGCGGAAAAAAAACTGAAACAATTTATTTCGTAAAAAAAAAACTTGTTCTTTTGTAAAAACGTTTAAGCCGACAGTATAGCACATATCGTTTTGTTCAAAAAAAAGAAAAAACCGATTTCCTCGTTCCACGCATCTTAGAACGGCGTCAAATAATTATTTTGCTAATTCCACCTCCGGTCGAGCATTAGATGTTTAAGTAATTGGTTCTCAATATTATCATAAAGTCGAACGATTTGATCTAGTATATTCTGCAGAATAGTCAACCTCGCATAATATTGTTTAGCTGCAGGTTTAGTGCAAAAAACAGACACTCCACCGAGCATTTCGTTAAAGTTGCAGACAAATACATCCCAAAGATTGGGTTTATGTAAATTCGGAAACACTCTATCGGACCCATTTCCTATAATGAACGTTAACGTTTTTAAAATCGTGTAATGGATTCAAACTCGACCCAAACAGAAAATAATGTCAGACACTTTCATAATCGACTGCAAAATCATTTAAATTCACTCATAAACGATACGCGTCGTAGCTGTCGGTTAAAACGTAGCTACCCGTACCACTACAGCTGAGTTGTCGCTACCGGTTACGGAATTGAATAAAATACTCAGAGTAAGTGTCGTTAACGGGCGGCTTGGTTATTAAATTAAATCCGGCTCGTCTGTTCGCGTCAATATTCTCTGTATTTTATGATTCGCAAAGTAAGAATAAAAATAAAGAGAAATTTGATTAGAAAGAAAGAGAGAAAAAAATTTAATTCGCAGACAAACCTTATGCACGTTCGTTGCTCAGGTTTTCCGTAAGACCTTCGTCACACACATACACACAGAGTCGTAATTAAATAAATTTAAAAAAATCGCTATTCATTTTATTTCCAGTTCCGACGCAACGGTGACGGTGACAAAAACGCAGATCGTCCAAGTACGAAAGACATTTCTGTCGTCGAAAACAGCCTTATACAATATGTATGCACTGCCAGTACTGTTACACATAATATACTGTTACAGATATAATAATACATAAAATATTGTACGGCTCAGAAATACCCTACCGTGCCGTTTCATTGCCAATTTTTTTTTTCAACCGTTTACATAGTCTGTGCAAATTTGATAATCAACCTGATGACACTGCAGTGGATGACTGGACGTGAACGAAAACGTGATCTCGCCGATCTCTAAGTAAATGTGATGAGGACACGCAGTGCAGGCGGCTTGAGTTTCTAGAAATTCAGGAACAAGCTTGATGCCCACCGCCCTCCCAAATTTATTTAGCGGTTTGGGACCACACGGTACTATTTGTTAAGGTGCTTCATATTGTGTACTTTGATTGTATACTGTTATTTGCATTTTACAGCGTATTGCGTATTATATATATTTCAGATGATCAATCATGGCGAATACACACTAAGCCTTTTTTTTTTATCAGGACTGACCGCTGCTAGTAGTTTGATAACAAATCATCCCTAACGACACGGTCACATTAATAATTTTACTGAAAACGCGATCATTCGAATGGTAAACTTTGTAAAAAAATAAGAAAAACGTTTTAAAATCCACCAACACGTTGGTATGGCCAGACGATTCTTAGTAATGTGGTGTTCGAATCGTGCCGTGTTTATATTAAAACAGTACCGGGCAAAGTTCAAATGGCGTCCCGATCCCAATGTCGAAAAAAACACTGAGGACCCTACCGTAGTCATACCTCGAGGAATAGTAAACTTACGTACTTTTGCATTCATGTCTGTTAGTTTTCGGTAAATTTATGCAGTGTTCTTTGCGTCTCGACTATTACCCGAATTTCAATAGTGTAGTCCAGTTTTTTTGGCACTACAGAGTATTATAGATAGTTATGCCATATTTATCGCGTTAACATTCTATATACCAACGATATCATTTTTTTTTCTTTTAGACAAGATTTTGTTCAAATTACAGTAAATGTCATCTATAATTCTTATAGTTGACTCCAATCAGACGTATTTATTCGGACTCAGCATATCCACGAAAACTCGTTTCGGACCGTTGAAAAGCCTATCATATATAATATCACGGTTCCAACACACGAAGCGCGGACAATCAGATCGAAAATATCACATTATTTTGATTTTAGTCGAACCGGAAACCGGAGCGCGGACGATGTCGGTGGCGGTCTACGAAAATGAAATTCGGCGTGGATGAGTATAGTACGATGGTGTAATGTTATGTTTTCGAACGTCAACGTGAAGAAGGGCGATGAAGATTGACCGTTCCGTCTTGAAACTTGGACCGGCGGACAATAGTATTGATAGAATTATTGTTTGAACACACTCCGACTCTTACGTTAGGTCGGCAGACGTTATTTGTTCTTATAACAAAGTTACTGTACATACGGTGTTGTTGCACTGTTTCATGATATTGGCAGTCGGCGCCGAGCAGTGCGAGTTCTGAATTTTAAAAATATTTCGGTTTTAGTTTTTTAGAGCCGAAAAACGGATGAAGCGCCAAAATCTTGCTCCTCCGGGATCCGGTGTATATTTATAATATGCGGTTGCCGTGTTCTCAGCATCATGATCTAGAGACTTGAGATAACAACTGCGATGAGTCTGCGACGTTAATAACCATATACGCGCTATAGTGCTGCACTAATGCGTACGTAAATTATCACCTCTGAGTACCTATCTATGTATATATTATTGTACACCACGACCGTGCGTCCGCGTTAACGTGCCGAACCGCAAACGGAAAACGCTGCAGTCCCTCTCACCCGACAATCGGATTCTGTCGCGAATATTTAACGCAATCCGATTATCGTCTACCTGTCCCTACCCGACCCGGTGACGACCCGATCTCCCGATAATCGCGCACCAAAAGTCGGACCGATTTCGCGTCGGCAATCTGGTGCACGTGTAATGTTATTTGCGTGTGTCCTCCGGCAGATGCGTAGCGGCCGCAGCTGTATGTCACCGTACGAGGGGAGAACGATTTGATATCATTTTGGAACAATCGGAAAGGTGAAGTCGTAATCGGTTTCGGGGAAAAAAAACAAATATGCCCATGTATTTCTATCAAAAACATTACCTTCCGTACCCGGTACTGCCCGGATGATATACCTACTATGCTATTTTAGATTATAATCAATATAATAACTATTTGGGTGTAAACAGTTTTTAAGGCTGTATAAACCTTTAAAATATTCTTAGTGTTTGTTTTTATTTATTCGTATTATACACTCGTATTAACTTACGTTAATACCTCAGCCTGTAAACGCAACGTACAAAACAACATGAAATATTTTCTGGGAAACCATATAAAGTAAAAAAAATATACACATCCAGCCAATAGCCCGAAATTATTTCGACCCTTAAACATGCGATTTTCGTGAAATCCTTTTAAGAAAGGACTAAGGTGCACCTGTGCATAAACTATTGGTATAATGGTTTTGGCTGCACGCTGATCAGTGAGTCAGTAAATGGTATTTGAAGTTTACATGTATAATAATATGTTTTTAACGCGTTTATTTGACCACAAAAACAGTTGGTACGTCATGTTTAAATAAGTAATATTGTAACATATACAAAAAAGTGACATATAAATACTAAAATAGTACTTAACAATTTAACTATGTGTAGAAGTAGTATTTAGCCCAATTCACCACTGAAGTATAACCTCATATTGGTGAAAAATTGTGTCTAATCAGTTTATTCATTATTTATTATTTAACAATCGCAAAAGCTATGGGAAATAAAAGAGAAATAACATTATATTTATACATAAGAATAAAAAATAAGAAGAAAAAAATTTAAAAAAATGAATACATAAATGTAATGAAATAACAAAATCGTACACTTTACATAAGTGATATAATTAGTATTTTATGTTATGGGGAAGCTAAAGTTCTAACACAGAGGTGATATTAGATTTATAGAAATAAAGAAAATAAGAGATAAAATGCAATTTAGTCTAGCGAATTTACTAGCTATATTTTGATTATAAGTTTGTATTTTGTATATGATTTACAGTTTATTTTGTTGAGTGGAATACTTTTTAGGTCTACTTTACCAAAGTATCTACTGGATTTTAATGTTTTGATTTGATCGTAGGAATAAAATGTATACATACATAGATTATTTTCACGATTGTACCATAACTAATAAACGTTTTACGCACGCTGAACGTAACACGGCGTAGTTGGGTAAACTTTCTTACTTTATATTTTGTTTTTCATGCTATTCTAACTGCGCAGCCCCGCGAAGTTAAGCTTTCGCACCGACGACGATGGGCACATCAGGCGTGATCCCAAGCCTTTTTCAACCCGCGTTCACTCGGCATGACCGGCCACGACCCATCCCCTACCCTATCGCCGAATCGTCCGAAATTAAAACAATCTCAACCCGCAACCAACCATATTATTGGCCCGGCATTAGATTAATGTTAATTTTCGGAAAATAATCTTTGAGAATTTATAATTACGTCGGCGCTTATTATTTCAACAGTCAAAAGTTATGGTATTGGATTAAAACACTAAAACGATGGGGTTGGCAGGTTGGGAGGGTAAACTTTATTAATAACGTTTGAGACAGAACCTTAATAACACAATATTTATGTATATACTATATAATATAGCGTACTGACGGTGACGTAAAAAAACGAATTAATCCTAACTACTGGATATGATATCTACTGGCAAGTTCGATGATTCAAAAATAGAGGAATTATTTCGCTGCGTTTAAAAAAAAAAAAATGCATTCTGGAATTTAATTTCTATTACACAAAATGTATTCGAAACTGTTTAATGGCTCATGGTTATAGCTGTAAATATAGTACTCGGATAAAATGAAATAATTTAATAAGACTATAGACGATAGCCATAATAAGAAATAGAAATGTTAATGCCTACCTACACACACACTCATATATATATATATATAAAATATTAAGTAATATATTATGTATAAGGGGAGGCCTGTAATTTATCTCTCCGATCAGAACTGTACCTAAATGCGATAACGGCGGTTACCCCGTAGAGTATCTTAAACAAAAAGCGTTTTCTCTTTTACCGAGTAGGGTGAGTGGGCGCGAGCGTGTACGCGCGTGTGTGTTACTAGAAAAAAAGTGGTACGTATATTATTTTCACGACACCCAAATGGGATAAAGTTGGAATTTGCCGTTGAGCTCGAACGAAAAAACTAGCCGTGGTAAAAAAAAAAAAAAATATACAAAAGGGGAAAAAGATCTTTATGAACTTCTGAGCGTATGGGTACGCTATAAATAAAGGTTAAACAAAAAAAAAATATATAAATAAAATATACGGTAGGTATAATACACGCGCTCGTGTAATATTTTTAATACAAAGAAACGCATGTATATGATTAAATATATTGCGACGGGTTATGTGATCACTAATCGCATTGCCGTGTATATGCGCTTAACGTGTTATACCTAATGATATTAAACAAGCATGTTCATTTAGCGTTTCCGAGATATTGAAAACGAAAAATTAAAAAAATACAATTCATTCACGAACGAAATCGAACACGCACTACAACGCAGTACCGCTCTACGCGTTTCTCGCGTGATCTGATGTCGGAAATGAACTGAGCGAATTAAAAAAAAAAATTCATTAAAAATATCAAATTCCCGTTTAAAAACAACACCGGCGATGAGTATACCTGTACCGTTATCCGTTTTTTTTTTTTTACAAGCCAACAATTTATTTTACCTCGGAGCACGTAATTTATGGGTCGCGCACGATGCGCGTTTACCGACTCTTAGTGTACAACGACGATAGTACGTCGGCAATACGATAATGTTTATGTTATCAGTAACAACAAATGATAACTGAAATAATAACATCGTGGAGCATATAGATGGGTTGTAACTGTTTTTCGTTGGAAAAGGCCACCACCCCGCGACTCAGTCGGGGAGAAGAAGCAATGGGGTCCATTGTTTTGAAAAGCAATTTCTCGACCGACGAGAGTTCGCGGGAAATTCGTTTATAAATAATTCATCTATCGCCGACCACCCCTTTCTCTGGACCACGCAGGTCGAAGCCATCGCTGCCACCGCCACCGTCTTTACCGTCCGACCACGGCTCGTACCGCGACAGCGTACTATAATTCATCGAGACCGTTACGCGCCTCGTTCGCTACTTCTGCGGAAAACTACAGCCGGTGACACTTTTTAATCAAGCGTTTTTCGTATTCATAATCATAACAGTAATAACTACGGTAATGGCGGAGACGACGTCGACGAAAGGGTGAAGATAAAAATCACCAAACGTGTTTAAAAAATATAGTACACGATTTAATGTTATAAAAATATAAACGTTTCCAACGGCCATGAGCGTAATATTATTACCTAGAATGACGTACCACCAATGACGCCTTTGATAGTTATAATAATAATAATAATAATAATAACAATTTGAGCAATAACATTTATAAATTTTAAAAGGTATTATAAAAAAAAGGCAGTAACACCATTAGCTCTAAACGTTTACTGGGAGTGTGTGTGTGCGATAATATATGGAAAATAAACAGACCCGCGTAACGCGTGAGTATGGTAAACTTTTTAATTTTGCTTATTTTTTTTCGCAGACGATCCGGATGGACCGACACACATGTAACTGCTGTACGATTATTTTAAAGTACATAACATTAAAACCGTAAACAACGGTTGAGAATAAAATGACAAAAATCCCGTATTTGTTCAGGACATACATAGGTATGTAGGTGGCCGCGCGGGTGTGTGTTTTTAATCCAAAGGTGATTGAGGACACTAATTTTTCGTCTAGAACGAGTTGACGTAAGCTGCAGGATGAAATTAATTAAAACGAGTGAAAACATAATATAAGAGAGACAAATAGAGAGAGAGAAAGAGACAAAGAGAAAGAGACAGAGATAGAGAGAGACAGAGAGAAGTAACGTGTGCGTTTTCAGAAAAACACAGAACACCGTAGTCGATGACTTTCTAGAGGACTCGTAACGATGACGACGTTAAGTACAGATGAGGCGTGTAGTTAAAATGTTCTATACATCATGTCCGGTGATCATTTAAAACATTAAACTGGAAATAAAAATGTTCGATTTTTTTTTTTTTTTTAATAAATACGCGTTGAAAGTCGACCTCCTCCACGACACAGATACGTTTTGTGATATTATAATTATACATTGTTGGTCATGACAAAAAAGCAGTGTTGATGTTTCATTTCAAAGCCATATGATGGAACGTTCGCTTTCGGAAAACTGTTTGTTCAAATTTTGATATGTACGTAATATTATATAAGTAAACACGGGTATGACACGTAACACAGCAGAGTAAATATTTTTGAAAACTTTTATTTTTTTTCTTTATAAATATCCGTACGTGTATGACCTATATTTTACTCTTGTAAACATTTTCAAGTATCACGTGGGGCGAGGAAATACTATATTGGTTTTAAAATTATGTGTTCTTTCCGCGGAAACTTTTTACAGCAATAAAAATGTTGAAAAAGTTTAGCCGCGTACGTACGTACAGCCTCTCTACCGATCGCGATAGGATAGTGGATTGCACGGGAGTGCGTGAAATAATGTAGCCGAGAAGGAGTGCATTACGATAACGGAAATCTCGAAAACATCCTACGCGGACGAAATCGAAATTTACGATAATTGTTTTCGCACTAAATGCCCTCGTGCGATCGGATAAATCATATCATACGCACGTAGTTTACGACGCGCACAGTTCGCGTGTATTGTCCCGTAACGTTTCCAACACATAGTCATTCTTCGAGTGACCAAACGGCTCCAGAATAATAACAATATGTACGTACTGCAGTGAACGCCGCTTATTAAACCCACGGATACAAGGTCCAGTCGGTATTATTGGACTCAAAATCGACAAAACCGTCCGGACGTACCCAAACACATTAAAAACAAGTCGGTAACAAGACTAAAATTTTGCTCAAGGACAATTCCGATTTATAAAAAACTTGTAGTATATTTATTATTAAAGTAATTTTTGGTAAAATGTAGATATCTGTTTTAAAAAAAGGTATTTTTGTAGTATATAGCCATGTATAAGTACAACCTTTTACGCAATTCACATTTACCGCAATTACATTGTCAATTTAATATTTAAAATAGTACGAGCAATACTTATATTGGAAAAACGGTCAAAAATGAAAAATGAACAAAAAGTAATAAATTATATCTAAATTCGGTAAAATTTGTAATAATTAAACAGCAAAATAAAACAAATAATTAATTTGAAATGTTGTTTTCGTGTTTTTCCACATCTCGCACAATAAAGTTCATTCGGTTGTAAGATTCACTTTGTGCTGGTCGCCACTGTAACGGATTGGAGACGATGACGCGCTTTTACACCTATCTTCGGACGGACGGTTCTATTATACAGTTTAAGAACTCCGGATTTCAGCGATTATCTGTTGCATAGGGACTTTTTCGCCGCGATACAGTTAATGGACGCGTAATCGACGTGACAGCACCGGGCGATATCGTTCGGAAAGCGTGATTTGCCCGGCCGGACCATAAAGGTTTCGCCGACGACTGCGCCTGCACGGATTTGCTCGGAACGGAAGTCCGGGGTAGAAAAGTACTTGTGACGCCTATCCGTTTTTTCGTATTATTACCTGCACCAGGGACCCGCGGTCGATTGTACAGTCTGCGGGTGTTTTGTTATCGCGCGCGGTTTACGACGAAAGAAACGGAACCGGAACAGTCGAGTCGGTCGAGGGTGACGTGGGGTAATGTAATAGTAATAATAATAATATGAACACTGTACGTACGCGTCTGCGGCTGGCTAACAACAATATAATAATTACACCGCGCACCGTCTCACGTCTCCTGCCAACGACAATAATACGATAATCAGAAATACTAACCGGAACGCGCGCATAAGATGTCGGTCTTGACAAGTTCATGTAACCGTGTGTACCGGACACTTTGTAATATTATAATTATTCCGGCAGGGCGTGTAATGCAGTCGCACGCAGTGCGCGAGTCGGTCGAGCGGAGTGGTGGGCGAGGGCGTACGCGTTTTCGCGCGGTACCTTTATATTGTCCACGTGTACCGCGACGTCTACGTGAATACGGTCGTGCTAGACGAGATTTCGAGGGGTGATGGAGGAGAAGGATACAGTAGCGGAGACGGCGTCGATTATTTGGACGACTCGAACCCGGGACGGTCTATCCGTGGAATGGTTTTAATAGCCCACGGGCGCTCGCACCCCCTCCGTGTTCCGGGGTAAGCGTGCGTGGCGGCAACCAGAAATCGGGCGGTCACATCAACGTGTCGGTTGGACTCATATGTAACGTCGTCCGAGAATCGACAACCCCTATAACCAGCCCCTAAACACCGCACGGAAATTACCCGGAGTATACGTTTGCCGAAGACCTATCGTGCCGGAGTGGTGCAAATCCGCGGTGATGAGAAAGATCATTTCTGACGGAAAAAATGCACGGTATTATGATAACCAGGCCTAGGATAGTGTAGGATTTTGCATTTTTTTTCAGGATATAGGATATAGATTTTCAAGCACAAAATGTGATTTGGTCATCTATGAGTTCAAATATATAGTTTTTGCTTTGCCTTTTTTTTTGCATTTCTTGTACTTTATTCATAACTTTTATAAATTATCATTTCCACTAGATATTGTCGATAGTAGTTATAAATAAATTTGCAACAGAAATAATATGGAATTTATATTTCGGTTACGAAGATAATGTGTTCATACTCGCTGTCGATAATAAAACCATTTATACCGCGAGTTATCTAAATCATTCGATTAAATGACAATGATGTGGACAGAACCAAACTGTAAATCACCAATTTGTAGATTTCTATTTATAAGTGTCTTTACTTTCGGGATTGGGATTCGGTAATTTTTTAAGGTAATTTTAAGGTAACTTTTTTAGGTTATTTGGGTCATTAAAATCCTAGCCCCAATGACAACCATCGCACCGGAGCACAAACATGTGTGTATTCATCACATAAAATCGATAAGTCACTCGATTGTTCGCTCGAGTATACGCTAGGTTAGGTTTACTATTGGTGTACACCTAAACCGGAATTCGATCAAAGAGTGTTTACCTTCAAAGACAATAAATAATAATTTACTCTCATCGTCCGCAGCGGGTTCTCGGAATCCCACGTGGTATACATACCACCGCCGCAACGTTCATGATAATGTTCCGCCGGTACTAACTACGGCAGCGCGCACTCGTACATCAAAGGCGCGGAACACCGTATAGCTATATGGCTGGAACGGTACTGCGAAATTATGACGGGCGCGCGTACTACGATCGGCGCGCACGGAAACCGCCACGAACGGCGTCTCAAACGGCCGACCGAACGAAAACGGGACATCGCGTTATTCGAGCGACGTCGACGGCAAAACACGGTGTACGCGGAATGTTCATAATCGCGCCGCGGCGCATTGTTCCGTCGACGCAACGTTTATTGACATTAAGTAATTTTTATTATTTAACCTAAAAGCTTTAATTTTTTACAAGGTGTGACGGGGGCCAAGTTTATGTGGTACGCCAGAGGCCACCAGTTGCACAATATACCTATCGCGCGTCGAATAGAATAATGATCACACGCCAACGAACAATATTTTTGGATTTCCCGGCGGTGGTTCAATCGATATTAATCACACAATAATCCGTCGGAATCGCCGGTAGACCTACACCATTGTTTCATACACGTCGACCCCGACAACTGTGTAGGGGGTTTTTCGCGATTTTTTCCAATTTAGATAATTACCTTGCGCGCTCCAGAGAACCGGACTCCTGTGATGTAGACTTCATGGTTCGACGGAGATTCTATGCGCTTTTGCGGAACGGCGGTTTTCTCTCTGTAAGCGTGTGCGCGTGTGCATGTGACAAAGTGATCGCATGTATATAATACGCTGGTGCACCGACGACGACGGCCGAGTGAAAAATTTTCGCGCTTTTGTGACGCGTCGACGTTTTTGTTCATCGTCATTCGCGTACTCTGCTCCGGACTCGGATAATTAAACGGTTCCTTCGCGCAGCAATTGTCGCGACCATATTATTATTATAAACGTCACGACGATATTACAATAATTCACGTCTCGTTTTCGGCTGCGCGCGCGCGCGCGATGTACGTACCTACGTCGTACCATAATAGGGTACGGTACACAATACAGTGCGCCGGCTGCTGTTTGATGACGGATGCAAAAAAACAAAACAAAGACCATGTTCTCGCGTTAAAAAACAAAATGTTCACGGGCCGCTGCATTTCAACTCGAGCGCACGCGTGTGTGTGCTTGTGCACCGTTGTACACGGTCGCTAGCGCAACATTTACGTACGGCTGATCGACGTTGAAACGCGCGAAAACGAGAGAAAAATGATTTCGTATTTTGTTCGGCGCTTGTCAAAAGTCGTTCACAGTTCGTCCGATCGTAATCGGTGCAGATCTGAATTTTGTGTTACGGAACGTATATGAAAATAAGCATTGTACACTCTATGCCGTTTCATAAGAAAAATTCCGTTTTATCATTTTTTCTGTGGTTCGCTTGTTCTTATAAGAAAACCGCTGCTACATGAAATATTCTGATCGCCCCCGTATAATATGGCGAGCGTGAAGGCTCGATCACGAGGTAAAACTAAGTGTCACTAGTCAATCAATGCTAGGATTTGCCGTTTGTACTCAGTAATAGCTGAAAATCTTAATGCTGAAGCTCGAGTTTTCACTGAATACGTTGTGCACCTTCCACTTGGGTATACATGTTGAATTAGTAAAAGCTGATTATTAATACGCAACAAATGAAAATTAAACCGAAAAAATGTCTATTATATTCTATAAACCGATAGTTATGTATCAATTTTTTTCACAAAAATAAACTTATATGTTTACAACCTCCTTATTTGTGCTTTTACTTTTATTTACTAGAAAATTATTTGCACTCGTACACGATATGCTTTTATGGCACCTATACTCTAACATGGAACATTGATTGGTGACGTTTGTCTTTTTTAGTCGTACATTTTTCTGCTCAATCGTTTCTCAAAAAACCTAATCATAAACCACATCTGAGTTCAAACGCATCTGCAAGTCGATAATATTTTTATTTTAATTTGTCGCGTATCAATCTGCAGCTTTTAGTAATTCAATTCGTACGTCCTATGATGTACACAACCAGTTTTGGCAAAGGCTCGAGTACATGACTTTCAGCTTTTTAAGTACAGACGGTAAATCCTAGCATTGACTAGATTTACCTCGGGCTTTTACGATAGTATATTATAATGTGTTTCACGTAGTTGTATAATAATAGTTCCTGTTTCCCGATTAGGAAAATCTAAAACGCGGTAGTGCTTGGCGTCATTAACTCCTCGGTATATTATTATAATATTTTTCCGTAAACTATATTTAAAACCGTTACGTTTTGTTTCAACCGTTATTATATATTTATGTTACGGCTATACTCCGAAATAGGCTAATGTACACGTTATCTAGATAATGTTCACATTAGCCAATTTTAGTTTCTAGCCGTAAAATAAAAACTATTAGGAAGAGGATCGAGTTAACATTAATTAAAAGTAAACGTTAGTCGCTGTGTTATGGCTAATAATAATGATAAATTTGCATTTTTTGGATTTAATTGATCAAATAGTAAAATATATTTTAAGCAGTATTAAACTGTCACATAATGAAATACATTCTTTTTCGTTTTACGTAATTTCATATTAAAGTTATTTTTTGGTAGTTATTATAAAATCGGTTGTCAGGTCTTCTTTTGCATATTATATAAACGTATAATGATAACTGATAATTTAATTGATTTTATTTCAGATGGCAACATAAGAAAATATGTATTGTAACATTTAGTACTGATGAAAATATTACTGCCAGTGACCCGGAGCTAAATTAATATTATACGAGTACTATGACTGACCGCGAACGTGTTACTTTATCCATATGACCATCGCGATCGTGGCAAACGTACGAAGTAGCCGGTGAACGTGTAAGAAAATATGATTTTAAACGTCAAGTATCTTATTTTTCCAAGTAGTATAAATCATGGCTAATATACACATTATCCGAAAAATATGCACGTTAGCCAAATTTCAGACTATAACCGTAACACATTATATACCTAATTACACCGTTCAACCGCGATCGGGATAAGATTTTTGCGTAATTTATATTCCTAACACGGGTCCGCGGCTGTTCGTGTCCGAGGAGCCGCTCGACTGCGAAATCTACAGGAAAAACATCGCACGCTTCGGCGAAATCTCGCACACGAAACCATTGTAGCGCTTTGATTCGATTTAAGTACATATAATATTATGTTAATTTGTAATGCGTTTCTAATTGGTTTTACGTGGTTGTGTTTTGCATATAATGTACGCTGGACGTCTCACATACATACTGCACGAAAGGTTTATTAATTTATAATGTTAGGTAATGGGATTTCGATTTCCCTGCCACATTAAGTTAGTCATTTCTCGTGGGACGTCCCGTATGCATGGAGTATTGTATACACTGTACGTAGGTACGCGTAAAATTAGAATATTATCAATTTCCCGCGTACAGCTCTTTCCTAGTTGTTTTCTTTCAATTTATTACACTCATAAGGCCGGCCCTTCAGATATTATTACGGTTGATTTATTACCATTTTCGGGGAAACTTGCGAACATAAGAGCTTATGTTTTTAACCGGCACAAAAACTTGGTCAAGAATATGAAAATTTAAACGCCATGCGAGACCGAACGAAAGTCCTGAAAGTGCGGCAATATAAGATTTGTATATATTTAATTACAAAATTATAACGTGAACGTAGTGCTCGATTGTATATTATAAATTATAATATACACTCAAATTTATAATAAATATCAAAGGCTTGTGTGCTAGTTTTTTACTATTTGCACAGTCTTAAACTGTTTTCACAGAGTTTAATTTAGACGAAAGTTAATGAGTTTAATGTGTACGATATAATTCAGTAAATAACTTTTATAAACGTCAAGTGCATTCAAGTACGCGATACTTCAGTGGTTAATTTTAACAAATTTCCATTTTAATATTGATCACCATATTATAGTCACACCGTGGAAAAAACTCAAAGTACACAAATCACAGGTCGATTTCTACGCGTACCTTAGACTAAAATAATATGACTACCAAGAGGACATATTATAATTGAACCGGATTGTTCAGTTATGATTATATTTAAAAATTTACAGTATTCGACGACGTGCCGAGTTTTTGTCCGCTTTTGTCGCTGCGTAGCGCAAGTCATTGCACGTAGACGAGTACACGTTTAACATTAGTGTTCGAAACAGATGATTTTACAAGCCGATTCACTGCGTCGAATCTGTAGGGAACGCAATCCAGACGATAAAATACTGACCGCAGATGAAATTATAAACGGACCGGTTGGACCGTCGTCGTAGTTCTAACGAATTATTATTTATTTATTATCGACGTTGTGCGCAAATTTATCATCACGCACTCGCATGAGTTTTCAGCGGCCGTGGTGACGGTTCAAAAATGTTTAATTCTTTTAATATTATACTTCTGGAGCTCTACACTAATCTTTGGCCAAATCGTCACGTTTTGCATTTATTAGCGCCTCGCGTCGGGACCACCGTTACCGCCGATCCGAGGGGGATGAGGTTCACAGTAAAAATCATAGTAATGGTGCGATTTTATAATACAATATACGGTCGGACAGAGAGAGCTTTAGCGTGACGCGTTGGCCCGGACGGCCGGTCTTGGAGGCGCGATAAATCGATACCAGTTTCGACAGCGGCAGGCGACGGGCAGACATAAATAATTCGTAACGACAATTAAATCGGATCGTGCACGCGAGAAACGGGCTATAAATCAAACTCGGTCCGACCGTTAACGTCTTCGGCGAGAGAACGGTTTTACGCCGCGATCTGAAACGACTGATTACCGCGATGAGTCGTTTGCCTGCGCTAGCATATTTTATTCGATATTAAAATAATTATTTTTAATATTATACACATAATTCGGATATTTCTTTATGAAGAAGATAATTAATTATATACTATTTTAATAAGTACATGAAAATAGATAAAATTTAACAAATAAATGTATTATATAAACGAAAATTAAGAACCAAGATCGTAGACCAAGGATATAATGTGGTGATCAGAATCTCAAGAGGAAGAATGTCTGTGGAAAAGACGATAGGAACAAACAATACTCCGTGATCGAGAATTCATTAAAAAAAAAAAAAAAACAATTATAAAAGTCCCTGGCTGGGATCTAACTGAACGTCGCTCGCTGGAATCACTTATTGAATTCGATTAATTCGACGTAATTAAAACAGTCTTTCAACGATGGAAGCAAATTAAGTTTTCTGTTATCAAAAACCTGTTTAACGCAACCAATTTTAGCGAAGTCTAATGTCCGCCTCCATGTCGTAGGTGCTATATTAACAGGAAAGGATGGCACATCTGCATGTATGCAAAAATTGTCGATATTATGTTATTTTGTTATAATTAATATTATTGTTATCGTCACAGTCGCTTATTCGTAACAGCTACGTTTAATACACACGGTGGCAGCCGAATCTCACATTTCTTCCATCTCCATCTCTCTCTTTCTCTCTCTCTCTCTCTCTCTCTCTCTCACACACACACACACACACACTTTCTCTCTCTCTCTCTCTAGCTCGGATATTTATAGCCTCCCTTGGGAAACGGAAACGACAAACCGCTGCAGCCGCACCGGACCGACCTGCGTGTCGTTATTACCTGAATACGAAAACACTGATTTCGATATGGCTGTACCGGCGATGGTACAGGGAAATGTTAAACATTAAACATCGATCGTACCTAATCGGGTCGGACGTGGTTTGATAATGCATCGCAAGCGCTCTGTATACATATTATGAATGGGATTAACGAGCTCTGAGCAGAGGTGCTTCACGCTGGGGTCGAAATAATAATACTTTGAAGGACCATGAGGATTTTTTTTTCCGATTGCCTTTCTTCGACATTTTCAACGGTGTTAGTTAAACACACGTATCTCACATCCTCCTCCGAATATAATCCTACAGAAAACTTTGCTGCGCGGCTCGTGATACGAATTTGATTTTCCTCAACTGAAAATTGTTATCGTACGGATTGAAGTAGTACTGTCAATAGGTTCCAGATGATTTCACATCAACGAGACCGTTTACTGCATGGGTAGCGAATCGCTAGAGAAAAGTTCACTCGATTTGTTGACGGTTTAAAAGTCTCAAAGAAAAAGCGTCTTTAAAACTTGTTCGACCTGCTCCAGTGATGATCAAGCTCAGAAATAGACAGTCCGAATGCGGGTGAAACGTGGTATGGTGGTTACGGTAACCATGTAATCGAGCTAAAAATGAGTATTACGGTTCGGCGAAAACAGTGTACATTTATCCCGGAAAAGGGAAATCAACATTAGTTACAAAGAACTCTTTGTAACTTTAACTCGACATTCAGTTCATACGTGTTATTACAAAACGAAAATCGGCCGTAATTTATTATCAAAGTTTTCTAAAAACTCAAAGAAGAATATCAACATCATATACGGTCAATTAATTTATTAACTAAAATATTATTATTTTTAGTCAACTAAATGGCAGACGAATGTTATTTTATTTTGAAGTGCTTGTTATTTTCACTGAATCACAACAAAACCAAGATAAGTTAGGTTTTGATATGAATGTGTCGTTTCAATTCAACGTTTTTTCGTTTTTTTATTTTTTTATTGGGTTTTTAAACTTCTGGGAAATTTCAAAAATGCCATTTTTATGGTGTCATATAAAAGAGGGACTATATTATTATTATAACACAAACTGGAGGGCTTTTTGTATCATGAAAAAAAAAATTGAAAACGTAAAAAACTTCGCTCGACTCGGAATCTAAAACGATTCCGCATGTCCATATCTAACTTAAAATCGCACAAGTGCAAAAAACAAAAACAAAATAATAAATATTTTTGATAGGCATACGATTGTATTTTTAACACGCCAATTACATCACCGGGTGCGTGAAATATTATGTACAGCTCTTTTATTATATCGCATCGATAGCAGCAGTAAATCTCATTGGTTTTGTTATTACGTCATAGAATCGACCGTACTTGGCCTGGTGAAAGAGAGGAAAAACACGAAATATAATGTACTCACGTATCATGTCCAGCGAGACGGCACTGGATATGGGTGGCACCAGGTGGTTGTTGGATGCTTGGCACGTGTACACGGTGTTCAGATGACGGCGTTCCAGCCGTTCCAGGCGCAACACGTTCCTCACCTTCCGGTCAGGTAGCGTTTCGAAGGTCTCGTCGATCAACGCGTTCTCTTGCCACCAGGTGACACGTGGCGGTGGACGTCCTGTGTACGAAAAAGCGAACAGTTACAAATACAAATCGTAATCATATTACACAACAATCGTAATTAGGTTCTATATGTATAGTGCAAGTACGTCGAGCAACTCGAACCCGATGGGAAAGTGCGTAACGATTTGCATCATTCGGTAATTTTACATTTTTTTAAATTAAATAAATAAAGGTTATTTCGGCACATGCACAGGGAATACAATTCAAATGGTAAGGCCCGATCTGACGGTACAACATTGTGACAATAACAGGAAATAACCCTCGAAAAAGACCACCCCTGGTCAATGGACCATCTCACCACTACACTATCCTCGACAAAATAATACTTAATAGCAACTCATTAGCTAGGCTCTTAGTCAGAAGTCATGAATACATGAGCACCGACTGTTTGTCAACTCCCTGACAACAATGTATGTTTTCTGAAAGTGTAAAAAGATATCAAAAATGAATACCTACTGTTAATTATTACGTGTAGGACAGCTCAGAGAGCTGTTATAGGACCTGTTATAGAATATTGAACTATCGCGACCCCACGACGTACGACGGTCAATCACAGAACGATAAGCGTCGAGCGTCGCAGTAATTGAAATCAGAATACACTGCCGAAATGAAAACACGACAACTTGTCGACCGATGAAGCTCGATAATATGCACACGGGGCGATAGGTTTTCAGTGTAAAAACGTAATATTCTCGTACTTGCACGAGTGCGGTGGGTCCCAAAGAGGAGCAGAGGCCTTTGAGATCGTTTCACCGCCACCATGGCATTCCTGCACGTTTATCGGGAATCGTGCGTTTCTATTAGCCCAGCAAACAGAATAAACTTGTCAGGGGAAAAAAATACACGAAAACCGTCGAGCGGGCGAAGGAAGAGATGTTAAAAAAATAATAATAATAATAAAAAATGAAAACGCTTTCACGTGTGAGCGCATCATCGTAGGGGAGAGGTGTTGTGGGAGGGATGATGGGGGAGACATCGTCGTTCGAAGATTGATTTACGGTCTTACCTGCGGGGACGGGCGAGCGTAATTTTTCTCCCACGCTTCGTCGAACGCTTTCGCATTTACCGCCGTTTTCCGCCCCCGATGCGATAAGTCCGATCACATTATTCTCACGACACGGCTACGATATATATATATATTACGTCATACCGCAGCTACTGCAGTACTTTATCCTATACGGTTCACCGGTACGCGCGCGCAACGCAATTGCATAAATTACAACTGCAATGTATATATTTTTTTGGAAACGCGGTGGCATAGGCGACCGTTTGTTCAGATGCATGTTGTACAGCGTTAAAATTATATTATTATACGCGCCTCGTCGCCACGTCGTTGGTTTTGCTGAATTATTTACAAGGCTGAAGTGGGGGCGGGGCGGGGCGGCGCTTTTTTTTCTACGTCTACTTCGTTATTTTTCTGCGCACAGGAGGTACTGCCTACACGTATCTGCGTGTAAATATTCCGACGTGAAAAAAAATGTGCCGTGCACGCGTTCGCGTAAACGAGGGCGATGGGAATAAAAACCGTTCCGTATTTATAGAAAGAACCAAAAATAGTATTTATTATTATTTCGTAAGACCCGTATAAACTTTATATTTGTATGTATGGAGGTATATTGAAAGAGCGATTTGGAATTTCGTTCGTTAGCGTAATGATTAACCTTGTTCTCTGACGAGAAACTAAAAAAATAAAAATTCGCCTGACCGTATTATACACCTATTTATTTACATTTCCATTTTCGAACAAATTCAGTAGAATTTAATTGCGTAAACTCGACCGTATTAAATAACGTCAGTTTTTCTCTACGAGCGTTTATTTTATTTTATTCTTTAGCAAATAATGAGGTATTACAAACTCCTCAGCGGTAGGATGAAAAAAACGATTCGTGGCGGTCGACATTGTTATCGTTAACTAGGTATATACGCGAAAAAGTCTCTGCGTCTCGTGTACAATGCAGTTGAAAAACTCACATGACGTGCACGACGGAACCTCTGCGTGTTCAATAGTGATTTAAACCACTATATTATCTTTTTACGTCGTTGGCCGGGGAAGGCATAAGGCCACGGAAACGGTAAACGTCATCCGAGGGGTTGGGGTGCAGTCTGGGTGTCGGTTTGGTGATAGCGGGCAAGGAAGAATACAACCGAGTTCGGAGAAATACATTTTTTCCCTTCACGCGTGTGTACACCGGCACGAGATACGCGCAGTCGTCCCGACCATTCGTCTCGTCCGGATGTCTTACGTACACACGCGTTGCATCCCGTGGTCATCCATTGCATTTATTGGCGCTATTGATTGCACACTGTCGTTTGTACCTCCCCTAGAAGCGCACAAAGCGCACCCGGTCCAGACGTACTCTTATCCACGGCCGGTTCAAACCTAACCTAACCTCGACCGCGCAAAATATTTATACATGATCATATTTTAGACATACTCAACCACCCTTCCCCCTCCTCCTTTTTTAGCCATGAATGATTTAATTTGAATAGAAAAATGTATTGAATAAAAATAATAATATTTTGCAATAATATTTTACAAAATATGGTGTTCTCGTTTGACAACACAAGTTTGTATCGGCACAGGACTAACTTAAAGTAGCATGAAAAAAAAAACAATAATGCAAACATAGTTTTTATGGTAACTTGAACGTTGAATGAAAACAAATTCAAATCGAAGCGTTTTTGCGGCTGATAAAAGGGGAGTGAGCACGTCTATGAAAGTACCCTGTACATTATATCACGCAGCTGCTGCAGCAATGCATGTCGTACCCTAACCAAAACACGTCAGTGGGGCGCAGTCGAACGCAAACCAAGATTTACGGACACGGCTGGCGTACGTACCGCACAGTGGCGTCGGGGGCGAAACGATATTTATGCCCTAGTTGATTCGAACGCACGCGTGGGTGGGTAAGTTTGCGGCCCCGTCGCACCCGTTGAACCGGCGCCCACGTAACAATGTCATATTATAATATTAACGTGATTGAATTTATCGCGAACCAGATGACAATATACAGTTTAACAATATTATTTATGGGCGTGTTTTTGGTGTGCAATACTCAAATTTAGGGAATAGAAAATTTATAAAATATTTACTTATTAGTTTTACAAAAACCGTGTACGATTTATATCCATATTCGTCGAGAGCGCCTTCAAACTGAATTTATTTTACCTATAATTCTGGGACTGGCCAAAAACCCAGGAAGACATAATTATATTTATGATAATTATTATTTTATCAAACAATTTGATCACAAACTAGTTTTTAAATGTCTTATTCTAAGTTGAAATAAGTTTAAGTTAATTATAAAATTGTAAAAAACCACAACCTATCCCCCCTTTTCGTCTCATAGAAGAGCAGATTAAATAAATTACGTTAAATTTGGACTCAACCGGCTGAAGAATATATTAATTAATGTGATATATACAATTGTTATACATCTTTGAATAAAAACACCCACCTAGCAACTGTATTTAGTGGCAAAGTTTCAAATGGATGCAAAATTTAAGTTCGGCGATCAAATCCTTGTAAATTTATTGCATAATAATGTGCACAAACCAATAAGTAACCTTATTAAATATCTGACCCACTGTGCGGCGGGGTTAGTTTTATTTGCGACGCGTTTTCGCACGCAATCGTTCTTCGTCGGTCCGTTCAGGATATCAGATATTCAGAATTACAATAAAGTATAATACATCGTTCGAGTGAACATCGTATTCGAGTTTTTACCGCGCACATATTTTACTGGAATGATATTATTACTGTCGTGTCTTACGGCGGCGAAACGGAGTGTAGGTACATACAGTGTGTGTTCGCGCACAGTGATATCGAAAAATAATAGGAAAAATAAAATGGAGAAAAACACGAAAAATGTTTTATTTATTATAATCGCGTTGACATTCGCGTATAACAATATTATAATGCATGCTGTTTATTTTTTCGATTTAAATCTGATTTTGTTCAATTTACGTTTTGACTACGTTTATAAATTATCTTCGAGACGGTTCACGTGCACACGGAAAGTATGCGTGAACCCGTTATAAATGCGTTTTCCGACATGTAATTATAAATAATGAAATCCCCTCGGCTGACGCGTTATTGCCACAAAACCGAGTACACGGTATTCAATATTGTCGTGTTTGATGTGTTCACGTCATATTATATTATGCGCGATATTGCAAGTGGCGACAAGACATTTTATCATGACAAAATCAATTATTTCTTTTTTGCTTTTTTTTTCTTTTTCTTGACATATATTTTACCGTCAAAACAGCGTTAGTCATTAAATAGAAACGCATAATACACCGTTTCGAGTACTCAAATGTCTTTTTATTTGTAACGTTAACATTTTGTGAGTATTTTATCGGAAATAAAATGTAAGTGCAATAATTAAAACGCTCCCTGATTAACTGCGATATGTTGTACATTTGGTGCGTAGAGCTATACTGAGAACTCAGAAAAAAAATTCGAAAATAAAGCGACGATGAATATTTTATATAATACGCCGGAAATTATCATCTTTAAATTCTTTAATGTCCGGAGAACCTCAGTATATAAGTGCTTACAGATGTTTTTTTTTTTTATTAAATGCTTTTAGTAAATGACTGTGACAGCTCGACAATAATTAAAAGTAAAACAAGAACCATGGCAGTAAAAATAAAAAAATACGACGAAAAAAAAAATTAACATGAATATGTCGATGATGTCCAAACAGAAACTATAGTTAGTCACAAGAAATTATTACTTTGATAAGCTCATATGATTAGAGAGACACATTTTCATAATATTAGAAGAATGACTCATTGAAGGAAAATATAGAAGCTGAATAAATCGCATTATTTTTACGTGTATAGGATTTCCGGGAAGTACACTTCCATATTATGTCGTCGTTGAAATGTTAAACAAATTCGAAATTGTATTAGTATAAAAAAAATACATTTAACCATGTACGGTTGAAAATATATTTAGAACATTTGTTATGCTACAAGAAAAATAATCGTCATAATAATATGAATTTCTTTAGTTTAATATTACTTTCGCTGATTTTATTTTTTTCTTACATTTTAAAAAGTGACAATAGAACGTTTTCAGCTGTAACACGTCTCGGAATGTTATAAGCTTTTGCAAAATGTAGGTAGATACATCGGGTTAGTGCATAATTCAATATAAACCGTATAATATTGTGATACTGCATACCGTGTGCGCAAATACTCGGCGTGGGTGTACACACCGACGTAGTGAAATTGCCTATTCAACACGCCGGTCGTTTTGTGTAACGGTCTCTTCTTTTTCTTTTCTTTTTTTTTCATTTCCAACGAACAACCGTCGTTGCATTTTTACGTTTATTAAGTGCCTATTTTATATTTCATAATATCCCGTTATCGTCGTCGTGTGTCGGATTAAAATAATATTCCCATCGCGTATTGTCGTGCGTCGAGCTGCCCATCGTAACACGTAGCGGCAGTTCTTTCATGGACGTTAGCCCATGCGCGTGTACGTCTGCCCTGCTACTGGCGATTGCGGTAACTACAAAAATCCAATTTTTGGGTAAACTGACTCCTGCGTTGCGACCGTTTTTGAGAATAATTGAAGATTTTCAGTTAACCTTTTGACTCCAGCATCTTAATGTCGGGAATTCAAAAATAATACGGGTTTTGTGGTAAATCAATTTATTGTTTTCGAAAGTTTTTACCACGCGGTTACTGCTTTTAAAATTTAAGTATAACACTAGCCACGTTAAAACAATTATATTTCTCAGTGATAAATTGTAAATTCATAAAATGCAGTGTCCTCAGTACCATAATTATAATAATATATAACATGTCTTCGTGACGAATTGTCACCCGCAGAAAATTGTATACTATTATTTACCGGCGTCATAACATTATTGTGTGCACGGCGCATCACACAATCCGTTGAGCGCTCGTTGCGCGTGTGGCGAAATCAGGTCTAGCCGCGTCGTATAAAATGTTGGTATCAACGCTGACTTGTAAACTCCAGCGGCACGGGACGATCGACGGACGATTTGAGATCATCGACCGTTCAAAATAAAAATTATTCATCAGATATCGGGCCACGGGCAAAAATAGATTTGAAACAAATGACTGTTAAAAATGTGAAGTTAAAAAATAACCAGGTGAATCTCCTTGGTGGAGTGAGATACTGCGGGGATGGGCGAATGGTTCACGCTGTATTGGTCTTTTAAACTTGAAACAAAGGTTGGGAGTAGACGCGAGTTAAAAAGTTAATTTTATCATAAGTAGTGATCTTGGGTTATTAACTTGTATACAGTAGAAACTAGTCACTAGACACTATATATACACTATATACTTGGATGTTATGTGTTGATAAATAATAATGTAGGCTTGTGTTATAAACCAAAAATAAAATAAACGTTTTAACTTCATTAAAAGTTTAAACAATTGTGAACTAACGAACTTTTGAGTATTTCTCATAAATGCATATTAACATTTAATCAAACTAAAGAAATACATATACTTGCCCTACTAAAACTAATGCTCCATTGTTCTCGAAAAAAACGGTTCTGATAAAAAGAGGTCGAGTGTTTCAATTTATAATAAATTTAAACATAAATGATATAAAGTAGTAGAACCAAATTTCTTATGTTTAACTTCTATCTTTATTGCAAAAAAAAAGAGGCCTCATGGTAGATAGTAAATAAATGTTTTTCTGAAAATATCGTCAATGATAGATAAAACATAATAATAATAATTATAATAATAATATTGTTCATTTTATTTCTATTAAAGCACACATGCATAATAAATATTAATTTTTTTAAAGTATGATAAAACACTTTTACATAATTTTCGCTATCTCAGCTCATGGTTTCGTTGACCAGTAGCAGATACAACACTAAATAATGATAAAAATATGCGCGGTTATTAATGATACAATATATTTTGAGTAACACAGTGCGCTATCCGCGAGTTGATCGTGTGCGGAAAATCGGTATAAAGGCCGCTGGCTTAGCGATCGATATCGATTTCAATTTGTACCTACGCGCATTATAAAATTGTTGTTATTTTCATTTTTATCTTTTCCCATCACTCGGTTTTTTATCTTCCTCGAGCGCGGGGCCCGTCGACAGCCGAAACTTCGGCGAACAGTTCGGCGTAATCGGACTTTCGGGCGGGGGATGGGTCGAAACAAATCAATTTATCTTCCATCGATCCCACGCACACGTACACATAATATAAGTGGCGTCGGGTGCGGGAGAAGGACGCGCGCGGGCGCTTGTGAATTTCGGTCGGTCCATTTTTCAACGTCCGTCCTGCCACCACCCCGCCGTCGTGCCGTCCACGTCATCGGGAATAACGGCTGCGTTTAAGACCTATCCGAGCACAGTTATATACATTTATGCACGTACTCAGCGTGTATATTTATAGATATAAATAAATATAGGCACGCGCCGACGGGTTTTTATAGGGACATCGATCCCCCACCCTCGCCGCCGCTCTTTAGTGGATACTGATTAATGACATGAATCATCGGTCCGATAAATGTACGCGCTCGCGTCCGTAACGGTCGCCGGTCGTACGCGCGGCATTGTGCGCCGATTTCGCATCATTACTATCATTCAGTGTACTTGTCGTCGTTCGGCTCCGGTGGCGACGAAGGCGAAAGAAAAATTATTCATCCCTCCACCACCCATCCTCCACTGTTACACCGAACGACGGCTTCGAAAGTAGTCCAATCTCGATTCAACCGGGGACGGGATAATTGTACTAGTGAAAGTAAAACCACCCCTTACCCCCGGATTCGATATTTCTACGATTATAATATCCTCTGGTGTTGTAAACATAGGATATCCATCATCCGACTGGCGAGATACATATCGCTATATCCTGGGAAAAACCTAGGATATCCATTTCCTCGAAAATGTATAGGGTGGTACAAAATCGTATTTCAGTGTTAGAGCGGAAATCTAAAAACGCGATACGCTCGGGGGGAGGGGGTACAATATACAATCATAGAACCAGATCCACGTGTGACCCGGCTGTTCGGTGCCGTTCTGTAAAAGGTCAACGTAGAAAAACGTATCTGGTCACGAGACGCGTCGAAACTCGTGGTACACGGAAACGCGATGAAAACGGATCGCGGTCGTATTTATGTATAAATAACAATTCGTAAAACAAATACAAGAAAAATGTTTCCATAGAACCGGTACACGACAACACGACGTACAGTATACATCGTGGCAAAAGTTCGCTTGAGCCATAATACACGCAACAATTCGCGGTGCTGAGTGTGTAATGGAATACAGTTAGTTTCGATTCAATTGATCGAAAGGAAAAAACGTTTGCGGCGAGCAATTGTTGTTCTTGCATCGGGTAACTTAAATCAGGTTTGTAAAGCGATTAGATTACAGACGGGACCGGATTCGGTTATATAATATTATAATCGTACGATTCGTCACGTGTGGTTGTACGAGTGCACTTTTTAGTGGTTTGTATAATTCGTTTTTCGTATTTCCGCATTAGACAGACACACGCACGTAGCTGTCGTTAATATTAATGACTGCTCGAGCGAAGTATATTATTTCTGGATCAATTATTGAATTGTGCAGCTCGTGCCTGCGTATTACTCACGCATTGATAAGGCCATCATATTTGTTTACTCGCGACAACGCGAATTACATCATCTCATCCGTGATTGACGGTCGTGAAATATGAGTTCAATAGATACATTCGTTTGGTTTTTTGTTATTCATATTTAAGTATAAAAAAATCGTTTTTCCAAGAACATTTTTCTCGACTTTAGTGACGTGAAACGCACAACTTAATTTTTATCTGGACATTCAGTTGACAGGGAAAATCGAGTTTAAAATGGGAAAACCGTGGAAGAACCAAGTACGACTGTATAAGATGTAAAAACTTTTCAACGTTCTTGTTGTGACGATTCATTTAAAATCATATTTCGTAAAATATTCCATCTACATTTCAACGTGCAATTTAAATTTGTTTCCTCCAGTAGGATACGGGTTTTCGTGTACACCAATATAAATGTGAATGTATACGAACGAAATGATATTATGTACGTATAATTTTTTATTTCATAAATAAAAACATAAATAAACATAAAATTACTTCAAAAAGACAGGAATATATAACTTCAAGTAGTTTTTTTCAACAATTTTAAACTGCGAAATATTTTTTTTTTTAGCTTCCAACGTTATATATAATAACAGCATAAATCAACCTTTGTACATTTTTACGCTTAATACTCATACAAAAGCACGTTGAAAATGAAACAGGGGGGGGAGGGAAGAGAGAGCGACAAACAAAGGTGAGACCGTTAAAATACTTTTGTTCACGAGCGCGCTGGAGCTTCGGGACGCGTGCACGGAAAACACGTTTCCTTTACGGTAATTCAAACGACGTTCGGTGTAAGTAACGGGACGCATGACGTGTAATAGTATAATATACGGTAAGTCGGAGGCAAAAAAAATGACTTCGTCGGAAGTGATAGTACTAAAATGTCATCAGGATTTTACGAGAATAAGTTCAAATTTATGCGACTTCGGGAGAGAAGACTTGGATCATTGAGGACAAGTGCGCAGAGGAAACGGACTACTGGATACGGAAGTCGTGGTGAAATAATGATAATAATTGGGTCATGGAAGTTGTATAGGAGTTGCTAATTGTTCTATAAATGCCCTCGATTTATAACAGACCCAGTCAGAAACGCGAGCTGCACAGTTAAAAGTCTAAAGTGCATTTTTGCATATTTCATAGACTTTCTGGAAAAATTGCATACGCACACTTTCTAAAAAATTGATTTTTCCAAACCTATTGCGTTTTAAATAATATTGAATGTGCAATTTTTTCATGTACATTTAACAACCTTTTCGTGTGTATATTACAATTTTACTATTTTTGCATGCATACTTTGTTTTTCTTAGCTCATATAACTACTTCTGAGCTCTTTGACGACAACAACATGAGGAATTGCGAGTTTCATCCTTCTCCGTGTGCTCGCAACGCATTCATCCCGGGCGGACTTTGGGGTGAGGTCACGCACGACCACCGTGCACACGTGCAGCATCAACAGCAGCGGTGGCAGCACGAGCGTATGCGTATTATTATAGCAATAACAACGCGGCGTAGATAGCGAAGATTTGAAACGCAATACGCGTATGAGCCCACACGTGCACCGCTTTTATCGTGTCGGTATAATATCGTACGCGCGGGGCCAAAGTAAATGAAGAGAAGCCGCGTGGGCGGCGTGTTCCCGGTCGTTTCCACCGACGACTACGACGACGACTACGACTGTATACACGTCGCAGACGAAAACAATATTCTCAGTCGCTATTTTCACTCGTACACACGTATTACATATGTATACCGTCGGTATACATATATAAGTAATTTCACTGCACGCGCATACGCAATACTGTGCACCGCAATTTATTCAAATCGACAATCGCAAACGACTCCTCACGCTGCTCGTTATTCCGATCACGTTTGCGGCTACTATCTTCTGCAGTACTTCGATTCGTGTCTCAAAGGAAACTCGCGCGAGTGAAATCTCGGTACGAACGACCGTATGGCAGTCATAATACGGACGGACGGACGGACGGACCAGCAGCTGCGTACGGATGATAAGAAGAGAGAAGGTTCAAACGAGTAAATCGCCGAGCGGTCGCGTGCGCTAAGGATTTCTGATTCGCGACGATCACCGATCTAGTATAATAATAATAATAAAAAAATATATTCTGCGAGCTTGTTTTTTACCGCCCAGACGTTACACACGCTATCCGAATACGATAACCGTGTTTGGTGAACGCATCACATTCGCTCCACAACAGGAAGCTGTAGCAGCCGACTCGGTGGTACTCAACTGTGATCACGGCTGGAGGAGCTTAACGTGACTATATTTTTTAGTGTTGACCAGCGATCATTTTCTGAATTGGGCCAAACAATAAGTTTGAAAATTACTTGCGGTCCGCATACATTTATATGGTTATGATTAAAAAATGTATATATTATATATTAATTAATTATAATTTAATAATTTATAACTGAACAATAAAGACGAAATGTTTGTACAACACTACGCGACAACACTACGCCACGTGGTGAAAATATGTAATCAATGTGGGGATTCTCATTCAATAAAAGTAGAAACGATAAAATAAACAAGAATAATAAGATAAGATAAATGAAATGTATAACATTTACTGTAGACCATCGTGGGTCTATTTTTTGAGACGATTTGAAAAAAAATATATTTTATATCACATTGCAAGTTGCGTCATATACCTACTCATGTGGATCACGTCTTTGCGTATGACGCAAATAATTTCGCTAAGACATAGTGTTTTTGATGAAATTTCTCAACACGTAATTATTTTTAAAGTTGTAACGTATTTTTCTATTCTTAACTAACTTAACCTTATGTATTTGTTGTGCGGTAATTTTTTTTAATAGCTTTTGAAGTTTGTGTAACGTGTTGCAAGAGCAGTCCGTAACAATTTTGTTGATTATCTGTTAAATTTTAGTGATATTTTTTTTTTATTTCCATTGTCGAGTGTAAAGATTCGCTAGAAAATGTTGTACTAAAAATGTGTTTTCACTTATGAGCGCATGGTGTGTATTTTGGATATTTTTATATCAATCACATGTTTCGAAAGTACCATCAAAGAATGAAAACTGTATTAATTTAATGGTTTGAGTCATTCATCTTCCAATTATTCTAAGAGTAAAATTTCTAAACCGTCTGTTTCCCTTAGAATATGTTTTCATATTGGGCGATCATTTTCAATAACATCGTCACAACTACAGAGGGTTTTTCTGAAAATCCAAACGATGGTTTAAGTAATTTTAAATCTCTAAATCGACCATGAAAATCGGCTCTCGGCTCTCACATATTTTTCGTTTATTGTGTGGCTCGTGACTCCCTTAACGGTGGTCACCCTTGTCGTGTTGTATATCTGACCGTCCGAGGAGATAAACGTAGAGCAGATAAAATATAGTTACGATAAATGTGTGTTTTCCCGATGTATCGCTGGCGTTCGAATATAACAACAAAGCTCCGTCGGCAGAGTGCGCACGCGGCATTATTATAGTTCCTTTAACCGCAACAGATGCAATACATAACAATACATTCAACAATGTTGGGTGATCAGAATGTTATGTTCCAACCATCTCTTTGTACGCATACGCAAGCCACAGTAAAAAAAATCATAAAATGGAATATTTTTTGAAACTAGAGAATCTTAAACCATAAGAATATTGTGTTTTTACAGTTGAAAACTGCGATTCTTTTCACCCTGTACGCGTGTCCGGTCTTATTGAACATTAATGCGCATTAATGCCAACGGTAGGTTTAATATCAACACGTAGGAGTATCCAGACTATAACGTTTGATCCAAGAATACCACGATTCCAAATAGTTGTATTGAACTCACAATCAAACGAAGCGACTGGACCTGTTAGACGTCTTTACTAACTAGATATTTACTACTTTAAATTTTATACTTTAAATATCACTAGATATTTACCTCTTATCAATAAATATACGCCGTACGAGCTGTTCGTGATACCAAAAGCAATACGATTCTTAGATTTTTGCCAAATTGTACGCAATATTACGTTTCATAACATTATTCTTACACGGTCCGACATTTCAGTCAAAGTTATCTTGTAGAATATGGGTGAGAAACACACGCACTGGACGGCAATAATAAATAAAAAAAAAAAACGAACGTTGAAAAATCTCTATTTGCGTTTGCAAAAATAATATCGGATCATGGACTTGACAGTTCAGTTAAATTTAGAACGAGTTGATTTAGACCGAAAATGCGTGTAGGTGTAAGGGGACCCTTTGAGGAAACTACAAAGGTTTTCGGTAGATATTTCGACACAAGCGATAAAAAAAACAAAAATACCATTCTTACCAGAATGTCAGCGAACTCAGAACTGTTTGGTTGAAAATCTACGTTGAATATAATGTTGTAACTCGGTTGTAACGGTTGTAACGGTTGTCGTGAAATTTTCTGTTCGATATGATGAAGACAGTCGAGTTCCACTTGGGAGCAACGGACCGATGGGGGTCGAATCGCATACTCGATATCATGTTCGAATAGCACTCGAAGCAATCGTCATAAGAAATGCGCAGTTCCACGTATGGCTTACAAATAAGGTTCGACACGGCGACTTACGTGCGCGACGAATACAAATTAATTGTTGCTTGGTGGCCGGAGGGAAGAGACGCGTCCAAGACTAAACAGAAACTGATAATTCTTACGTGCAATACCGTGGATCTAACCTCGGACAAAAGTATCAAACCGCATTGTTTTATGATTAAAAACACAATACATTTTCTGCAGGGATTCTCGCTCCCATATCTCTTGGGTTTCGGTGTTTAGGTATTAGCCGTAGTGCGTTTTAATTGTCGTTTAAACATGACAAACACAATGAAAGTGGAATGCTCTCGTGACCAAATCTACGCAGAACAGTTCGCGTGTGACAAAGGACGACGGGTCGGTGATGGGACGCATTAAAACACCGTTACGCCACCACCGTTGGTACAACACAGTCGATATAATATAACGAGGTGTATTTGTCCTCGGACATCGTAAACATTAGGTCAGATTTCAAGCGCATTCTGTCCCTAAACCCCTTTTCTGGTAAGAAGAGACGGCGGTGAATTAATATCCGGACCATCTTTCGCGGAACTAGATATAATAATAATAATAATAATAATAATAATAATAATGGTGTGCTTGTCGTCACGAGGACCGTCGTGGTAATATTGTCGGCGGCCAACTAAGTGTCTCCCACCCTGTTCCAGGGTCTACGGATTTCACAGAAAAGTTTCGTTTTACCGTCACAGCTATGTGTTGGTGCTTTAATTCGGTGATCGAGAGAAATAGCTTCGAATCCAAAAATCATGATACGCGGACTTTGAAAGAAGCAAATGGGCGTGCAAATCCGTACAAGTACTGAGCACTAATTATACGGCGAAAAAGGTATTCGAAATTCATAATCGGGGTGGGGGTCGAAAATTCGAAATACGTCTTGGTGTAAGAATCGGAATAGTATCAACCCGACAGTTTACAATCTAGGCACGAAACTTGGTGCTTTTTGTAGCATAAATGTCGCATAAACGTTTATCGCAGATTCGGAGTCACCACCGAGAAACTTACTTTGCGAACGTTTTTTTTTTTTTTTAATTTTTATATCGGCTTCCCTGGTGGACGCACGCAAAGTTGTCATGTTAAATGGTCGTGAGGTATTTTTTGGACCTGGCCTCCGGTACACGCACTCGAAACGAGCGGGTTAACCGAAAAAGAAAAAAACAAAACCAAATGACGAGGTTCGCGGAAACATGTTTGCGATTTTTGACGGAATTTATTTCCCGGAAGTTTTTTGTAATCACGTGTACGCACAACCGTGTGGTGAAGAAGTGTTTTTTCCCGAGGCCTTACTGTCGACATTGGTTACGAAAATTCTTTATGAACACGAATTTGTTACCACGGTAACAGCGGCCCCATTGTACGGTTTGTTGTATACGAATTAAATAATACATTATTGAAAATCCGCTGCGAGAGAAACCGCTCGCATCCGACGAACGCACATAAATCTCGTAATATAATCAAACCTAATAATAACCGGTCGATGTCGATTTAAGAAAAACTCCCCGAAACTATGCGTTTTACGACGGCCATCTGCGGCACAACGCAGACCAAGTGCAGTGGTTCTCAATATTTTTTTTTTCTACGAAGACACCCTAATTTAGATCCGTAAATGCAGCCTGCACGTGCTCAAATGGATTTATCGAATCCATTAGTGAGTTGGTTTTTACCACCGTGTCACGGAGGCAAAATAATGCCATATATTTATATTTTGAATACGCGTGAACACTGCAGCATGTATAATGATATGTTGTACACATATTTTATATAATGAAAAAATTCAAATTAAATTTCAACGATAATTTTTTTGACGACACACATCACGGTAGGACGTGACGCACTATATATTATATATTATACCGCGACACGTCGGTTGAGAACCGCACGAGACTACAAAGTACATATTTAAGACACGGAAAGGATCTAAAACGCTTTTTTATTTATGTTATTGATATTGTTTTATTAACATTTTGCACAAGCGATTAGAGACCGTTGAATTCTAAGAATACGAGTATAATGATTTTTAAAGAAATAAAAACCGACGTGTCGTTGTTTTGTGTGTTGTCGAAAAAATATAATTAATTCCAACTTAGGCTATAGAAGAAACGAGGTAAAGGCGTTATAAAAACAAATCTTCACGCCACAATTTCAGAAATTGAGCATGTTATTTTGTAGTTTTTGTAGATCTTGAGTTCAATAACTCGAAAAATTGTTTAAGACCCGTTCAAAACGCTTTGACATAATTCGATCTGTTAGTAGAGAATCACTCAAATATCTGACTCCCCCCCCCTTCACGTGCAGCAGTTCTATTCGATTCTTTATCCACCACGACTAAAACGATACAACTGCGGTGCGTATTGCACGACGCGCGTGTAAACTTTATCTTCGAGCTTTTCCAATTCAAATATTAAAAGTTTTTTTTCGATTTCGAGCATCGGCTATTCGTCGCGGTACCGTTCCAACAGAGGAGACGTTTTAAAATGACATGACGAAACGCCGTTTTGCCAGTAGTTTTTGTAAGCTGCGGAAAAAGCATAAACGCTCGACCGCGTACGGCTGCTGCGTTGACCTAGTTCGCTTTAAAAATAATATTCCATGCTCGCCCGCGTATCGCGACTGGGTTCTAATACTGAATCCCTCGGAACGGCTTTCTCGGTATTAGCCGGTTAAATTGCTGCGCACTAAATCCGATGTTACGGCGAGATTAATTATAAGTTCAGACGTGGCTACAGTCTCACGATACGTCGCGTTGTACGCAAATCATATGTGCTCGCACGTCGTCGTACACTTGCGGATTAGCGAGAGTCGCCGCGTTATTGTTTCCGTAGGTCGGATCAAATAATTGTGCCCGTCGAACAACGAGCGTATTACAATGACAATACGTTACAGCGCTTGGACCGGCAGTGTGAGAGGGGGGGGGGAAATCGAATTTTTATTTCGTAGTATATTTCAGGTAACACGTGGTATCACAGGATAACGGTACAACGCCGTGGTATAATTTCGATCCGAAGTACAGCGATTACGTTTTGTGCCGTCGCCGTGAAGCATCCCGCGATCATGTTAACCAGTGGTCGTGACTCGGCAGCCGAATATAATACGTTATAACATTACTTTTAAGTAGTTTGATTGCAAATCGACGTATACCCACTCGAAACTGATATGAGGTTCGGACGTGAAAAATGGTCACTGGACGTTTTACGATTGACCAACGTCCCGTGGAGGTAACCGCCCCAAAGAAGAAGTGTAATTACCGGTTGTAATTCAACGGTTTTAATTGTTATTTAACAGGCTGACGCTCGCACTGGCCTAATCCCGTTTCCATACAATTTTTTCACATCGTATCGTCGAAAGAAGAATTAAGATATTAAATTATCAATAACATTACCAAAAAGACGACGTAACGTTTTATTTTGATTTATTTTGATGGTTCAATTTGATTAAGCATACCGTTGAACATTACTGAAATTTAATGATTTTAAACTAATTAATGTCATGACAGTTTAAACTGGCACAGCAGTGGCGTGACGGGTAACAATAAATAAATTATATTATCGATTGCCGCATACATGGAAGATCATCATTTGAGAATGGATCGACTGTTGATTTTTTCTTTTTTTGTTGTGATCCAAATTGTTGGCCTCGGCCAAGGCTGTTCCGCGCGTGCCATGGGTAATTCAGCACAATATATTTATGATAATGCAGTAGTCCTACCAACGACGTGATCATGTAGATATTGTGTATTATTGTTTGTTATCGTAACATGATTGTACATTTGAAGAGCAGACGAGCGAAACGCGGGCATAAAATAGATAGAATGTTATAATAATAATAATAATAGTAATAATAATAAGTGACGACGATTCGTTTAAACGTCGTTTGGTGTATGCGCACCACCGTAATAAAGTCATTCGAGTGCGGAGGGCCATTCGATATGAGATAATAATTTATACGATCGCTTGCTCCGCAGCTGCAGTTTCGCGTATACCGCTATAATACGTACAACATGCTGTTCGTATATAACGTGGCGGAAGATGAAAAATTTATTTTACACCGACGGGTTCCTCGGGTATAATATATAATACTACAAAGAGCGCGGCAGCGCAATAATATAATAATAATAATAATAATAATAATAATAATAATAATAATAATAATAATAATAATAATAATAATAATAATAATAATAATAATAATAATAATAATAATAATAATAATAATAATAATAATAATAATAATAATAATAATAATAATAATAATAATAATAATAATAGTTATAATAATAATAATATAATAATAAAATAGACGTTTACTTTCGCTCGAGTGGTTCGCAGAAATCCCTCGTTCAAATAATGCACGTGTACACCAATATAATATACTGTATATCGCGTTAACTTTCATCCGAACGCAGTGCATGCGTAGACGTTGTAGGAGTCGTACATATTTTTCTCGGCTAGACGATTATTATTAAAACGATTTAAAAGAATCCAAGCAGTCCGCTCGCTCGGTTGGAATTTTTAATCGGAAGATAAAAAAAATAAATAAATAAAATCCACCGAAAGCCGAGTGGAGTGAAAATATGTGCACTTGCACCGACGACGGTGTCATTCACGACAGAATATTTGCAATCTTTTACGAAAAGAAAAAGAAAAAAAACCAATTACAACAGGCAAATTTGATATTTAAAAGATACAAACGACACATACGTATCGCGTTGAGAAACAAGACGTTTTTAATTTATATCTCTATACCACCATTTACGTTTCGGTCTGCGTGGCGGGTTTTTCGGTAGAGGATAGTGCGGCGAAGGTAACATGACAAATACGCGTGCTGTTTTTGTTTTGGCGGAAGAGTTTGTTTCGGCTAGTTTTGCATTCACCTCATTTGTTGTGTAAAGAAAGGTTTTAAATGATTATTTTAGAATGAAAGATTAAGAGGTCAGAAGACCATTCAACAAACAACGTACAATAGAAAATCTATATCATTTTTATGGGAAACGAACGTTTCCTTTTTTTTTCAATAATTATAAACACCACATCCTATCGACTATAGAGTATAGATATATTTTCTGTTGGAACAAATAATTGCTATAAAAAGTCGAGCGATGACGTCTTCGGGAACGAGACGAGTTCTGAACAAGATGTTTGAAAGTGAAATTCTGTTAACAATTTCTCATTGTAACAGAAACTCAATAATATTCGTCGATAAAAAATGATTTTCTTTCTTTTCCTCTACATTATGAAAACGGGATATTTTTGTGTCCTACGGATTTCTCCTGGGACCTCAAGTCTACACTGCATATTCACGGATCTCTACCGCGGGAATTAATTCGCTCAGACGTCAGTCGAATTGTGTGACGTGCGTGCGAAAAGGAAGTTAAGTATACGGGTTTCGTATTTTTCGAAAAAAATAATATTCCCGCTCGGAGATGCAATAAGTATTAATATTGTCGTATACCTAACGCGATTGTCCTTTTGAACGTTTCGACTATTGTGTCGTCAGTTGTACGCGATGCGTAATATAATTGCTACAAGTAATGCTGTCCAGTGTCTACTTACTGATGCACATATTGATAATATTTTGACGGAACGTTTCCGAATAGCGAAAAAAAAATGAAAAGAGGAAAAGAAAAATGATTTACGAACGCTATTAACGTCGACTGACATGATCGTTCGGAGACACTGTACGTCATAATAACTGCTGCTGCTGCTTCTGATCTTTCTCTTGTTTTTCGAATGTCTCGCTTAGTTAAACGAAATAAACATTCATCAACACTGAACTAAGCGTACACGACGACGTCGCAGGTGAACATCGTCTTGTCTTTCACTTTTCCCGCGCACGAATTAATCGAATTTTCCAAACGATATTATTACGTTATTTCCAAAGCCTTGTCGTCGCACAAAGCGTCGTCCGTCCGACACGGTTTACTGCAGAGTGCACACGCGGGTTTCCACGCTTTTTCGCATGCGCTGTACACCTATTGTATACACAAATTCAATATTGGCCCCAAAATCACGATTCTCCGTTTTACGCGTCTTATTCGGCTACCAACGGCAATATATTGTAGAGGCAACCGCGTGCACTGCTTTCACGCCTAATTATCGAACTTCGTAATATTTCCACGACACTATTTCGAGTGTGACATTTTATTTTTTTTTCTCATCTGCTTTCAGGTCTTCTCCGACAATGAACTGTTTACGGCCGAACGTCACTAAATCATCGCGGTAAACCGGTTAATGAGTTAACATGCAAATCATCATTGTTTCTGAACGAAACGATTCGTCAACATTAGCACATGTTTCCGTCCGCCGTTAGTTTATAACCATTCGGATTTCGATCTCGAATTAAACGAGTGCACGCATTTGGATCGCATCATTTCCCATTCCATTTGTTTTTTCTTTTACATACCAATTGAAAAGGCGCACATATACGCTTACCGCCCGCCGGCAGAATTTAAAAAAAATCAAGGCAGGTTAGGGTTACTATTCGTATATTATAATATGATATACTTCAAAGCACCTGATAGTAAAATCGCTTAGCTCCTGCAGACTACAATACACGGATCTACGACCAATGCTACGGGATAGCGTATGGACATAAAAAAAACGTATGTATTTTCATTTACTTCCGAGACGAAAATACATTCGCTACCATTCTCATTTATTTATTATGTCCGTACGAAAGTTTATTATTATTAATACAATTTATGTTATTCGGAGGGAAAATAGACTCTTTGCCGTATTTAAAGCCAATTAAAGAAAAAAAAAATAATAATAGGTACGCCGTATGTGGCAAAATTAAAAATGATTATAATTATAAATCAACAAAAAAAAAGACCTTGGATGTGTACACCCGACTTTTGAGGTGGTTGGATGGACGGTAATGGTCCTTTCGACACACAAATTTTCTTTCCCTCTCTCTCTCTTTCTCTCTATCTATCTTTGTCTCTCTCTCTCTCTCTCTCTCTCGCTCTCTCTCTCCGGCCCGTATGACACTCTGTCTATCCGAGAGTCCCACCGTTACTTCTCTCCTCTCACCCTTTATTTCTGCAGCCTTTCGGTTAATGTTGGGCCACTTGAGATAGGATCCGATGGCGGGAAAGGGGTGAGGGAAAACGTCTGACTCGAGTGGCTATATGCGGTCTTATAATGCGGCGGCGACTAATATGACTGCGGTGGGTGGCAGATATACAGGGTGTCCCACCGGGATTTACACAGAGCAAAATCTCTCGTATTAATAGATATAATTTAATTTTTTTTTTTTATGAGAAGACCTGGGCATAGGCAAATTTGTTGACAATAGTTTGATAATTATAAGTGTATTATTAACACTTTAGCTTCCACTAACCAGCCGGCGACCTAACATACTATATGTTTGTGGGGCGATGGGATAAGTGCTAATGCATTACAGTTAAAAATTAACTTTTAGTCTAATCATTTTGGTAAAATTCGAAGGTTCAATTTTCAGTTTTCAATGGATTCATTTAAAATATTTTTTTAAAAAAATAGTACTTTTTTCTTGTACACTAGATTAATTAAATTATTAAAATCATAAATCAAACGAAAACTGAAAGTTGAACCATCGACATTTTCAGAAAAAATTTCCTATATGATGGCTAACTTCGAAGTTAATAAAAGCAATTAAATAAAAGTAAATTATTTAACTTCTTTAATAACGCACTTACATTTTAATAAGGGAGATACAGCTCTGTGTAAATCTCATTGGGACACCCTGTATATTCACTTCCACCGTTGACGTGACCCAGAAAACAGACAACGGAGAGAACAATGCGCGCGTGAAAATCACCGCGATTACTGCAACCTGCGTGGTGGATTACGCAATCGGGGCGAACAAAAATAATAAACGATAGCAATAAAATATAATATTATAAATGGACTCCGTGTCACTTATTTGATCGATAAATATTTCTTTGAATAAAAATCTGCCCAAAAACCATTTCGATCGTTAAATATACGATTTTCGAAAAATCCTTTCGCAGTGTGCATAAACATCAATTATAAATACATTCCTTCAACATTTCAAATGAATCGATAGTGATCGTTTTTTCTGCACTACACTGAATCGCGCAGATTCTCACGGACAGTCATGTTTAAAATCCTTTATTAATGGACGTATTTAGTGTCAGAGAAAACATTTATGTAAATTCGTCAAACCTCAAGTTTCTATCTTTTTTTCGTTTTAAAGATGTAAAAATCAGTGAATGGTATTTGAGCTTTATGTAGACGATTAAAATAATATATATGTCTAAATAATGTGTAAAAAAAATATTTCTACACGCTGCGTTATCTCATCGTCATGCAAAATACCGTTTCTCAACCCTTTTTGGTTCACATACTCCTAGACCTCCCACCACTTCTTTACGGACCTCCCAATTTCAACTTGTCATATATTTTCATAAAAATAAATAATTTACGAAATTAGTTTAATTATGATAAATTTGCAAAAATGTATTATATTTAATCAGAACTGTATTTAAGAAAAAAAATAAATAAAAAATGGTTAAAAATGTAACTTTTACGTGATCCTTGGACTTGTTAATACATTCTCATAGACCCTTCCCCCATCCCCCGGCAGCAATAGAAAACTTAAGGCACGTGAAAAGTCGACGAAATGTCCGAGAAACGGTCCACCCACCTAGACTCCACGAAAAAGGATAGACCGTGTATTGCGATAATATAACGACCTTCGTCGTCGGGCAGTCGCGTCCGGAATGCGCTGACCGAAATTCAGCGTACAGCACCCACGTTTGTGCATTGGGCGTTCGTTCCGAACCTGGACGCGGAAGAAACATGTATATTAAACGTAATTGTACCCCTATAAGAAATTCCAAAGAGGTCTTCCGTCACGAGCTGTATAAATAAAATAGCGCGGAAACTCTCTGGACCATGAAGTCGGAAAACGGGACGGGGAAAAAAAGAAAAATAAGGAAGAAGAAAACTGTCAGTGAAAAACTTTTTTCGCCAAACATTTTCGTAAAACGTATTACGGACAACACTATACGAAATAACGAATCTTACTTTGAAAAAAAACGGTCATCTCATTTTAATTTTCTTTTTTGTAAAGAGCCACCGTGACGTTATCGAAGGAAAATATCATGCGCTCGCGTTAATGAATCTAAAAACCTAAGAGTTCGGGATAACAATAAAAGTATACTAAAAATATTTCGACATCGCCAAAATCCATAATAAGTAATTGTGGCTTATTGAAAAACTTGTTATTGAACTTGTATCGAACACCATTCATATCATTCAGTTAACACATTTCAAACAAATATTGGGCGACTCGTTTTTATTTGGTGTTATGATGAGTAAAATCGGTTTTTATATTGTTATTATTAGATGTTAGATCTCTGTATAATAGTTATTCTGAAGCGTTTGATACCGCACGAATAATATTGGCGTTCGGCTTAGGTATGCGCGCATGGATACAAAGCCTACGTTTTTAAGTGTATTTTTAGTGAAAATACGGGTCAAAAATATTAACTATATATCGTGTTTAAAAATGCATTTGCAATTAAAAAATTTTCATCTCGCGAGATTATAGTAATAGGTTTTGCGAAAACCGATTCGGTTGAAGTTGGACCCTGTTAATAATTATTATTTCGATTATTATTATTCACTCGGACGTGATCGCAACAGCGATTGTTATTATTGTTGTTATTACGACGATAGCGAGTCGTAATATCTTTTTGTTTTAGTTTTATTTTTTTTTCGTTTTCATTTTTTATTTTTTCAAGAAAGTTAAGATGAAAACCAAACGGAAAAGTTAACTACCACGCAGTAGGTAATACTCGCGTGTTGATGACGACGTTCGCGTGATATTCGCGGCGGCCACTTATATGTATTTCCAACCGGTTCGGTCCTCCGTGTACGGCAGGACACACGGTAGAACACGCGGTTCGTTTCCGGACAGAGGATCGTAACATAAATACGCCGCGCTGCACCGGCTGCTGTTTGCATAATATCGTTACTACACGTGTACGATTTTTCGTCCGACTATCCGACTTGGAGCGCGCGCACGACCGCGGTCGGCCCGAGGCATTTTATTATTCCACCGACGTGTATCGCGACGGACGCGCGGAAGGATAATGCACGTTGCAAAGCCGCGGGTGGAAAACGCGGGGGATGCGGAAACGTTCGGAAAAAAAGCGTTTTCGAGTTGCGCGAGCGACGGGACCCTCGCGTAATGCGTAAAATATGTATATGTCCATACATATGTGAACGTCGGAAACTCTCATACATAATCCGCAATCAGACCGGGAACGGTGTGGGCGGGATAGTGGGGGACGGTAAGTGTGCATTGAAAGGGGTAGGGAATGAGCGAGAACCGTCGCCGCCGCCGCCGCTGCTGTTCGCACGTAACGATAGCCGTTAAATCGGATTGCCTTCCGGAAAGTGTAAAAAAATTCAACGACCCGCGACACTATCCGACCGGAAACGCATTCGTTTGGCCGACACGCTGCACCGCTGATAGGGGAGCATACGGTGGTGGCTCACGAACGAGTACACGCAACAGGACGTTCCGGTCACGCGAGGGAGCACGCGCACGCGACAATTGCAAGTGACCAAGTGAGTGCGCGTGTGTGTCGTAGAAATAGATAAGAAACGCTACCGACCTATAATATACGTATTATATTATCTATAGAAACTAAAATATTCTTTCTATTTCATTCAGTTTTAGATGATGATTATTTATTGTTTGAGTATTTGACATCAAATCGCACACAACCATTTGCTTGTTACGTTTTAGAGATTAAAGTTTTATAGATAACCTACTTATAATGTTTACTAAATGTATTGCAATTGCCTTACACATTACTCTACAACTCATATACATGCGAGAGAAAATATCTTCACGTTGACCATTGGCCAGCTGCAACATATTTCAAAATCGATTTGATATTAATTTAGTTTCCGGTTTTTTCAAAAAATATTAAAAATCTAGTACAATGTTCCTCAGGCTCGCAAGTTTCAATACTATAATAAGAAACTAGAAGACCCTTGGTTTTTAAATGTTTGATCAAAGCGTTAGAATATTAAAATGTTGTCAAAACTCCACAAAATTCAAGAAAAAAGTAACATATATTAACTGTAGTTTGAAAATCATATGACTTACATTATTAATTCCCGAGTCTTGAAAATCGAACATAAGATTTTCTACAAGGCTTAGCGGTAATGATTATTACGGAAACACGGTTCTTTCAATAAGGCGACGGTTTAGCTTACGCGTCTTGCATTTATACTCCTACGTACATTGTATGTGGACACAAATAGTTTAAATTGTTTATACGCGTTATGCGTGCGCCACGACTGGGCGATATTTGAACCCGTCACCAAAAGCGCCCGATGTGATCGTACGGTTGTATATACATATTGCTATACAACCATCGGTGTATGTTAATATATTATTTGTTTAGTCTAATGAGAGAGATAGAGTGAGAGAGGGTTTCCGCCGCCGTCTCCACGATTTGCACAAGTGCGCTTTATACATCATAATATTCCGGCTCGGTGTTCCCTTGGCAACAGCGTTTGCCGGCCGTGTTAATTGTTCCTCGAATAAAGAGGTACTTTGACGACACATTTCGTTGATCGCGTTATATTAATATCCGTGACGGAACCCCCGTACGGTAAGTCTGAAATTATAGGCACGTCGAATCGGTGGTGACCTCTTGAGGAGGTGAATGAACCTAGCGGCAAATTTTCGGGGGTGGTTACAAAAGTATAATGCTTATGCTCATGATGTGTTCGTGATTTTTCACATTTTTATACCTTTTTTGACGTCTATTCACCTTAAATACCTACAAGTATTGTATTTCAAGAAACCATCATATTTTATAAAAAAAAATATCTCATTTGAAACGCTTGGGGAAGGGTGGAAAAATTATTTCACCTCAGGGCACGTGCTCCATTGCAATAAATGTGTGGGCCGAGGTGACTATATTTTCCGGCATCTAAAACATATTTATTTAAGTATTTTGGTTCTGAAATAACTCGAGAAATTGATCTGTCCAATTATATAATACACTTAATGTTGCGCGCAGATTAAAATAAAAATAATAAGACGTGAGTTTTTCATAAATATAGTATATAGATAAATAATTGCTACGTTTCATTTGGATAAAAAATAAGTCATGTCGTTGTTTATAAACTAAAGAACGAAAAGGTTTCACTGTAAAAGAAAAATAAGTGTAGAACGTGAGTAATATTGTACACAGTACGAATGATCATAATGATGTACGTCCTCACCAATGTTTTTTGAAATCCCATCTCGATCGTTCAGATAAATTTTCTGAAATCCGTGAAACAATAATAAAATCCAATATGATTTCATTATCAGAACAGAAAAATGTATACACCTAACCGCGGTTTGAGATTTAAAGCATAAGATATGACGTAGTAACGAACTGCGTATGTTAAATTTTGTTTAAACACGTTCGGTTAGGTATTGCATAAAACGGCGATCGCGTGTACATTCCCTCGAAAAATGATTTTTTTCTTGGAATTTTTGTCATTCCCATTAAGTAACTGGACGAAATTAAGAACACTATGGTCACACCACGGTATTTGGCGAGTGATTCGTGCAACGCATCCTGTAATCGAGTAATAGAGTCGCACATATTATAAGTTGTATATCTTCGCGGGTCGTCTAGAACACGAGTGCACGAGGATGCAGTGCAGTCAACTTGACATTTTTCACGATTTATCGACAAAATAATGGAACTTTGGTAATTCGAAAGAAAAAAAAAATGTTTAAAACCAATATCAGCGCACAACCCGTATACGTATCCGGAAGATATGCAAAACAATACTACTACGCCGGAACGATCTGTAGCCGACAAACGTCTCGGCATTTGAAAAAAAAAACCGGAATACACACAATAGATTTTATAGCGAGCACAACGTCGTAAAACCAACAGATTTGTTTCCCAAGTCCACGACGCGCAAACTACTAGGGCTTATTTAATTTTCGTTTTATTTTTATCAAGCCACACTCGGTGGGCGCACGTACGGTCTTTATTCATTATGTACAGTCGCGTACTGCAACAGTCGGCGGATGCACGTAAACGTTTGATAGGTTTTGAGCGGTCATTTTTAGAACGGAGTGTTATAATTACATTTATAATAAACTTGTATAGTTTGATTTCGCGAAAACCGTACACTATTATTATAGCGCCATTCATTAAACACTGGTTATACAATATAAGTTGATTTCAAAACTTTACACGTTAAGCACTGGGAACTTAATACAAACGCCTGCAGCGCCCAGAAGTTTCTCTCCGGGACTGAGTTTGGCACATAGACGTTAACTTTGCGATTATAATTTCAAATTACAAAAAAGAAAGAAAAATCGAGACCGGTATATTTACTATACGTACTTAAAGAGTAATGCATTAATACGTATTATTATCTGCTTAAGGACTTACGTTTTAGATTTAAAAGCAAGTGCTACGCGTATTTAAATAATAATAATTATAATAATAATAATAATAATAATAATAATAATAATAATAATAATAATAATAATAATAATAATAGTAATAATAATAGTAATCATTATATTATATTGTTTAAGTCGAAGTTGCACGTGAACGTCTAGGGCATATGAATTTATCGTTCACGCGCTCGGACAGTTTCCGTTTTCAACATATTATTATTCTAATAAGTACAATTATAACTATAATATACGTCGTGCTAACGACAATAATGCACATCATTGCGCTGTACGATACGTTACCTCCGCTAGCGATGCAAGTGATGTCTACCGTCACGCCTTCTTTATACGGTCCAAGTATGTAATGCGGTATGTGGTCGCCTTTTTCGTTCAGCACACTCAATCGGTCCGGAGGCACTGCAAACACAAGACAACAGGAAATTAGCGTTTTACTTATATTGTTATCAGGCTATTATATGCCTCGTGACACAACCGGCAGCGGGGGTACAGGTCAACCTAACAATAGTACGCGTCGCGCATAGGCGGACAACAGATTAAAGTACTACAACATGTTGAGGACTGCGGCATCGACGGCAATGACAATGAATACACTATATTTTACAGAAATATATTAATCAGAAATCTTATCCTGATGTTCCTTGTCCACGGTCATTACACGTCCTATACGGTCACAATCATCGTTTACGTCGCATGCTCCAGTTTCTAATACAAATTGTGTCAAATGTAAACTGTAGTACCGTCATCGGCCAACATTGTATATTTTAGTGTTTACGAGTACATATGACAGTGACATGTTATAATTACAAATGAGGTTCCCTATATCGATTTTTAGCCTTAAAATGTTGTGTCATACACTCAGTGGCGGGCCAGATGTGTATTACGGGAAACAATCACTCCTACACGCTAAATGGGTAGGCGTGTAGGTGGTGGTTATTATTGTAGTAAATAAATGTACCAAACATCAAGTAAACAGTAGTAATTGTAATACGAGTACGTGTCCCGTTGAAATGGGAGATAATTTGCCCGGACGACGCGACGCAACAAAATATAATGTACTACACCTGCGTCGCGCGTGCAGACATATTTCTAGGTATGGGCGAGTGAAATATTAAATAATGACATGAACAAAATGTATAAGTGACCATGTTAACATAATCTCATTGTGTCGCAAGTTTGATTTTTAAAAAGCTAGAAGGGGGGTAAGTTGCCTCGTCTTGCTCCCCCTCCCGCCGGGTGCCTGTGTGTGCACAACATATTATACGACACGCTTTAAGTCCGGCGTTTTCGGTTAGCGTTTTCGGTTAGCCCCATGTATTGGTGACACGCTATCCCTATTGGAAACCTCATAACGCTGGTGTTCAAACATTAACGACGAGACGTTGTACGATACCGCGTATACCGAATCACAGACGTAATGTTACTCGCGTACACGTGCGGTAAATACATATATAGATTCAGCCGAATAGCCTGTACGTGCAGGACACGATTTCTAGTATCGGATTCGAGGGTAAGAACTAAGAATATATATATATATATAAGATTTTTTCCATTTTTTTTTTCGTTTTTTTTTTTTTGTTTTTCTCCCTTTTGTTTTTGAGACGACGATCTCGTACGTGGGGGGCCGTGGGGCGTCTCTCTCTCGTGTATGGCCGCCTGGTCAACGGTGATATGTACATAATAATAAATAGTCGACCGATAACAGTAGTTTACAAAAGTTTCGCGCGAGAATAAATCTAACGGCGACTGCGAGAAAAAAAAAGTAAAAAAAAGAGAAAAAAGAAATCACGCGTCACCATAAATGTTTTATCGTCCGGCAGTTTTTCATATTCCGAATGCGTTCGAGTATGTGTTCGTACATATATATTTATATATATATAATATATATATTTATTTACTGGTTTACAACCAAAGGCGCACCGGGAAAATGTTTTTTTGATTCGACTTGCAAACAACTGACGTTATAAATATTGTATCCAAATGGCGGCGGCCGACGAACGAGCACCGTTGGTCGCGAGAGAAAGAATAGAAGAAAAGGGGAGAGATATCTCGTTTTGGACGCCGCAGTTTTTCATAAATTTTTTTACTATGAGAAACTGGTGTGTATAGCTGTTGGAAAAAGTCGAAAATAAGGGTCAGGGTGGAGACTTTTAGACATGAAGTCGGAGGGAACTTGACGTCGTTCGGATTTCACACCATCGGTACTCAAATGCGGGGGACGGTGGGAGGCTGTTATTGGATCCATCCCTTTGCCAGGCCTTTTCTTTTGTATAATACAATATGTACCATAAATAAACACCAACTGTATATATATATGTAAAATTATTTTCGTTACGTCTATTTATACTACCCATCAGAAAAAGGGTTTTTATTTAAAAACTAATTTTTTGAGGATATCATAGATTTGGTTATGTAACGTATGATACGATCGCCGATCGTCTTTTCTCTGCATTCATCACATCGCAGCGGGTCTTTGCGCATTCACGCCATAACTCTCTCTGCAACGGATTCACTGGTTAACATGTTTTCGATTTCGCGTTTAGGTCGGAAGAGGAACAAATTTTTTGAAAAATACCGTAAAATAACTCTGATAGAAGGTTGTAACTTTATCTTAGTACCCTTAAGTCAACATTTTCCACAAAAAAAATCTTATTCCAGGCAAAATCCTCCCTGTATCTTATCCTAGTTAACGACGATAACCGAATATAATTTTTTCCGCATCACAGAAACATCGAATCATAGACATGCTTTTGTCGGTTACTGCGGTTACTTGGCATCTCAATATCTTTTTTTATTTACTGTATCAGTTGCTCTGTAATATTCGTTATCCCCCCGAGGCGAAAACATATCCTCGTAGATACGTACGAAAAGCAAACGACTGATGCGTGTGAAAGACGACGGTCACGATAATGTGCAGGAACGAGAGGAAAGTGTGTATAGAACCTACACAGGTCGACCGGCAATAAAACATACCAGTTGTGAACGCGTTTAAACAAGGAGGCCGCCTGAAAATGCGTGCAAACCATCGGCATCTGTTCTCCACGAGATATGTGAGTGCACCAAGTACGTTGTTTATGTGCGTGCGCGTATACGTTTTCCTTATATCCTTTCGTGGGGCGACCGTTCTTGCGGATACACTACGTATTCGCGTTACGTCTATAAATTTCCGGCTCCGGCGCGACGCAGCCGAAGGTCCGGTGAGTTGGTGGGGAAGTGGGTGCTAAGACGGGGGAGAAAAGAAAAAACAATTATCTCCGCCGATCGAGGTAAATGGGAAATCTACGGGCTTAACATGGAACGAGTTTCACATGCGTGTGGCGCGCGCGGGTAACGTTATTTTATTTTAAAACCTTTTCCTGCTGATCGTAAAATACCGATGCAGTCTACAAGTGCGCGTATATGGACGGTGAGATAAATAGAGAGAAGGAGAGGGGAAGTGATGAAGATAGAAGAGAGAGAGAGAGAGAGAGAGAGAGAGAGAGAGAGAGAGATAAAACTGTCTGCACGCTAAGTATACGTATCGTATTTATATTTAAACGGTAGCGCAGAGAAGTGCAGGTAATTGGACTGGGCACGTGGTTTGCGGTTGAATCACTGGGTGAGCCGAAGTAGAACTGAAGCGATAAGGGTTTTTGTTCTTCAAATTGTACTGTTTTGAACCGACAACGTCACCCTGTTCACAATAACACCAATAATTCAAGCCTGAAAATCTTGCGGAAAAGAACATTTCAATCACGCCAGTCCCTTTGTGATATATAATTTGCAGAAACCCACACGCATAGAACAAAATACGGATGACAATAATACCAATTGATAAATAGTAATGAAATATACTTGAACTAGCTTGACTCGCCGGGAATATAATTTGCTATTTTAGATAAGATCGTCGGTGTATAAAAAAAAAATGCAAGCTTAAAAAGTGCACAACTCTTGTGTATTCTATTGAAATTTAGTTGTATTTATTTATTCTATATTAATGTACATGTACATATCACAATTGCTAATTATTAAAGTTAACGTATTAAAAGTAAATAAAATATTTCCTTCTAAAAAATTTAAAAAATTTATACGTCTAGCCCAAAACTTTTTCGACCCTTAAAATGCGATTTTTGAACAATCTTTTCTTATTGCGATTGTTTGTATATTATTGACGACGATATTATAGTCGCATGTTACGACTTGACTGTAGAAACGGCGAATGTTTATACATTTTTTAATTTATTCAACATTCAAGGATTTTAAATATATTTTTCTCATAATCACCATGCGCGGTAAAATCTTTTTTACTTTTTCACGTAAGGTCATGTAATATTATACCGTTGCGATAAAAGACAAATTAGTGCGTATATTTTATATTTTTTTAATTTTTTTTTTCTTAATTTCCATCCTCTCCTCGTCATTATTATAATATTTGCGTAATTGCTTTGCGCGAACGTCGGACCATTGATCAGGATTGGGGGGAGGGGACGTGCACCGCAGTATAATAATGACCGTATATATACTTGCACGAGCTATTATGTAATTAATGAACGAAATGACAATAAAACAAACAGGCGCACATAATACACGATACGCGTAATGAATGTTTGCGACGATAAGGTTTCAAAACGAACGGTGGGAGGGGAAAAAACCATAAACACCGTCGACAGGTGATCATCAAACGAGCAGCATGCGGAACGATATTACGAGTTTGTCGCAAACGAGCGCAAATGTTTTGTACAAAAACGTATTATATCATAACTATAACTAGATACGCGTATCATACATACATATATATATATATATATATATATATATAAATTAATAAACCAGGTTTTATGAGTGAAATGTCATTAATAGAAACGAGGTCGTCCCAGAACGTACGCATGTAATGCACTGAAAGTGCGCACGCTGCAGTTGCGCGTAATAAATAACATGCAGACGCGTATTACTCCACGAGACACGCGTTTAGTAAAACATAATTGATCGGAACCATTGTTGAAATCGTGTTTTACGGTAAACATGAATATGCATATTGCGCAATTAATTCAACGTTATGTGCCATCGACTTGATTCCACATAAAATATTCAATACGGTTAAAATGTTATTAGCGATGTTTATCAAGTTAGTTCAAAATGTACATGTTTTTTACAAAATAGAGTGACGTGAAGATGCTTTCTCTGGTCCGTGACTAGAAACTCATCTGATAATGGTCTGATTCGAGTCTTCTTTTACATGATTCTATTTGTGTCCTGGCGTCCTCGTTCACAAAAATAATACTCTGAGTACAAACCTCCAATGTATTTGATTGACACGTGTTTTACATGCACATTATAATAGAGTTGGGCCAGCGGTTGTTGTAATTTTAGGTCTTAAAATAGACTTGTACATTAGATGTGATTAGGATATGGTTGTATTATATAGTATTATGTTAATATATATATATATGGATTCCCACAACAATAATAAACAGTATAATATATACGTGATAACATGGTTTGCTCGAAGTACGATGTCGAGCTTATGACGATTTCGTCCGGAAGGACAGATTTTTACCGAACAATAAAAAACTGCACCTTGCCCCGTGCTATCGATTGATATAATTTGGTTCCGCTACAAAAAAAAAAAAATATGTATGACGCGCGTTCTACCGACTCCACGACATTCGCATCTCACAGGATTTTTTTTCTTCGACCGATAAACGTAGGTACCGATGTGTGTACGATAAAAAATCCCCTTCGGAGAAAAACCTTTTCAGAGAAACCTGCGCAGTATTATCGTAGGCCTATAACTCTACCGATCGGAATTTTTCTTTACCCAATCGAAAAGTCTTTCAAGAGGCGTTTTATTGCGAAAATTCTACAACTTCATAAGTATATATATATATACACACATAGAACGTGCACTGTTGTACGACTGATGGGCGATGTTATGATTTCGGTGAAAAAGCCGCTGCCAGACTTCGAACTATATAAGCTCAAATTTGCGAACTCGCGCAGGCAATACCGCTTAGTGATTTTGTGTTAAGAGCAGCTGTTGGTGAGCGAGGATCGCGTGTATGGTGACAATTCTTTCCTAAAGTAGATAATGCGTTAATATGTACGTTTTGTACATGGTCGTACAGAACGTATGCATGTTTTCCGCGTAAAAATTGTTTACGATTGTTTTGCGCTCGAGAAGAACGGAAGGATTAACAAAATGTATTAAAACCATCATCGTCTTGTCGACGTATTATGTAGCTTATATATATACCCACGTACAGCGTTTGCTTTTTGTAGTCTCGAAAAGTGAGCGCACTGCTTTATTCGTACACACACGACGTGCAATGTTCAAAAATCGTTTAGATAATACTGTTCGCATGCATGTAACGATAATATTATATGGATGACTTTATTGTAAGTACGCACGCAGCGAAGTTATACTTTGTGGATGTAGAAATACGTACGTACGTTTAAGGGTATACTTGCACGACACCGCGTGAGGAACAGGAACCGTCGAGCACGTCGTGTTGTTATGTTTCGATCAGTGTCAGATTGCTTTCCAGCTGAACATTACGCGCGGATCGACGATTACGAAAAGCGCACGTCAAATGTGCGTAGCGTGTTTCGGTTGATCGAGATATAGACACGCTCGTTTACCATAAGGTTACACGAAGTCCTTTTTCGGTTCTTGTCGTAGAGAATATCGTGAAAATCGTTTGAGCCGAGCAAAGCAGTCGTGCTTTGAAACCAACGTACTAAAAGTGGAAAGTTTTATTTTTGAAACGAACAACCTGACTGTTCACGAAAAACGTAGTATAATTATTTACATTTTATAATCGAATGCGGTACAACAATACTCGAGCGCAGCGCCAAGATAAGTAATAATAGTTGTACACGATTAGGTTTGGCGGGCAGTTATTGGTTGCAATTATTAAAAATTTAAGAAGCTGGAATATGTAATATTTCTCGAGAATAATTTATTATGTTAATATTTTTAGACGTGATACGAAAACACTATATTGTATACCTACGAATATGAATATGATTATTCGTTACACGTTTAAATACATTTTTATTTATTATTATAATTATTTTTTTTTTACGATAACGTTGCGACAAAACCCGGCGTTTCGTATAATTATTTTATAACAATGTTATTAAAGGTCGGGTAAACAGTACTATTTACGTTCGGATGAAATCGTTAACGCGTCCAGTCGTCCGTGAATTTCCGAGTCCGATACAATAATGTTATCAAGACATAACGAGTGTGAATAATTTCCAGGCGTCGCGCAGAGATCGAAAATGCCGCGTCTTATTATTATTATATCATTTTAATATTATCATGCTGTAAGAACAGCGGCGGCGGTGGTGGAAGTGATATTTTTTTCAACGCTTTTCGCTTTTTCTTACAAGCGTTGATCGATGATTAGGAACTCGATATAAATCACTTTATAGTTATAAATACAAATTATTTTTATCGAATACTATTACTTGAACATAATAGCTAATATCTTAACCAAATACGGAACACGGTGCACGTTGATGGGTATAGTATTTCAAGAGCGAAGACCGGGTATGCGGTATTGTCGTGTACGCCGACCAATGCAACGTACTATACAAGTTTAATCGCACACAATAAATGGAGTTAAACTTATCACACGATCGCCACAGAAAACTTAACACACAAATCATAAATCTATAAAAATACATCCATTATCAAACCAATTATTCGACGGTGAACTTTTTCACGTCCACCACCCAAGGTCTCATTACTATTTGGTCTTCTATCTTTCATAGTACAACTTAACATTAGCTATTAGATATATGTATATATATATATATGTTATAATTTGCAAAGTTTTTATGAAACGAATTTGTAAAATTATTTATTTGACATACTTTTATAATTACCAATGGAAAACTAAAATATTGTTTGTATATCATTCGACCTAGTTTTGGGCGATAACAGTTGCTTGAGGAAGTCGACGATCTATTTGTGTTTTGTTTTCAGAGTAGTTTAAGATTTAATCTATTTATACATTTTTGCTAAAAGTATTACGGACAATATAAAATACAATATGAACAATAATTGCAGCTCAATACTACAACATGTACCGGCGGCAGAGGACCATTGCGATTTGAATTCACGGCGCCTCGGTTAGGCAATTCGGATACGTAGTTGTCGCCGGACGGTTGATGGTATAGTTTATTTTAATATAATTATTATTACACTGTTCATTAATATTATTGTAATCATCAAGACAGGAGGAATATTAAAACGAACTCCCGGACGCTTTGTGGTACAACGGCTTAGAGGTGCAGACGAAAGAAATTTTTCTTTAACCATCTAGACAAAGATGCGCAAACAATCTGCTGCTTTTGATAATATATTTTATTATTATTGATTTTATTAGAATTTAAAATCAAAGTAATTGCGAGCATCGCGATCGAGTAATTATATTATTTGTTGAAGGCCATAAATGATTTGATTGGATTTTATGTTATTTGATGACTTCGTCATGTTTTTATGAGAAAAAAAAATTCAAATCGAAAAATTTAATCGATAACGTTTTTACGACGTAAAATGTACAGATTTATCTCTGGGAAACCTGCGAATATTAATAGTATTAGTAATAATAATAACGGTTGTAAAAAATAATATTAAAAAATACGAGTTTTGCCCGTAGTCTATCAGTTTTGATACGCATTTTGTAAATTGATTTTGTCCACAGCAACTATATTAGCAACACATTTTGCATTTAAATCAAAATTCATATTTTTGCTTGGACTTTTTGTGACTGGGTAATGTTTGACGTCCAATTTGACATTTCGCAATGAATGTCAAAAGTTAAGCACAAATATTGTGTACCGATTCGTCTTCGTTGTGTACTATAGATATTTAAAATATACGTTTTTTTTCAGCAAAATTTACTATGCGACTTGTAAATAAATACATTTTAATACTTTTTCCATTTTTAATCGTTTTTTTTTACCCCCGTAAAAGGAAACTAATTTGCATACCAAGAAATACCTACCTTTTTCAAACTTCAATTAAAAAAAACTAAATAATTATCGAGTATACAGGCAAGTTTTATGAATAAATTAATTTTCAGATATTCCAATTTTAAATACGAGCTCCTCTTTATGGCAATATTATTATATATGTTTTATACGCCACCGTAAAAAATAAAAATATAATAATCGAAATAATTATTCTCTATTTTCTGTTTAAAATATACCGTTTTGAACGCGCTTAATTTATGCACTCAGGGAACTGAACGTACTACGATCACCGTTTGTAAATGTACCTCATACTCGGCCAAAACCATCATCAGCATTATGTATATGTGGCAGCTTTGAATTGTGTGTTTGACCAATGGATAATAATAATAATATAATGTACACATCTTGCCATGCCACGGGCACATCACTATAGCATAATATTTCTCGGTGACGACAAAGGCAAATCATTAATTTTCTTCGATTTGGATGAAAATGAAATATTTTAAACTTTTATTTTTAACCGATATAACTATTTTAATTTTCAATAACTCAAGTTGTACATATATTGCTGTGATAACGATGGTATAAATCAACTGATCGAAAAGTGAATGAGAATATGCAAGTATTTTTTAAGGGTACAGGATGTCTTCCATATCTGGATACCACCCGACTTACCAAAAAAGGACCAATGTATTATACTAATAATTATTATTCGTGTATTTCAAAATATGTATATCCGATCTGCAAAAGTGAAATCAATTTTACTAGATCCGACGACACGTTTTAAGGTATATATTTTGAAACTTAGTTTATAGATCATCTGAAACATCCAGGTATTAGGTATTCGAATTTCACCGGATTAAGAGGCGTTATATATGCATGTATCCTTTTTACAAATAAATGTAACAGTTTAGTTTTAGTTCACAATACCTTCAAGTTGTTGTCATATTGTATATTATACCGTATGCCATAGTTTTGAATGTAAAATTACTTTCGGCATAATGGGCTTACATAGTGATTCAAAAATATTAAGTTTTTATTTATTTTTCATTAAATATTCTTATAAATTCTAAACACAGGCGTGAGGTTCTTAAAATTTTGGGAATCCCCAAAGAATCGTTCAAAATACGCTACTAAGTATAATATAGAAACACACGTATTACGATGATACGAATTTTAGTGATTTATTACGCGCGCGATTTCGCTGCAGCGCCACTGAAAATGAACGGCGTTGAATTTGAACGGCGAATGACCGTTGAACCCAAAGTACACATTGGGTATCGGAGCTGCGAGTGGGCACGAAAATCAGTAATAATGTGTGTGTGTGCGTGTGGGCGTTGGTGAGATGGAAAGAGAGAGCTTAGTGAGTGATATCCCGGGCACGACGACAACCGTGTCAGAAGGAGGGAGATTCGCTCTTCCGTACGAATGGTATCGCGTTTCCGCACCGAAGCCGTGGACGATCCGGCCACGGTGAACGGGTTGGTATATTATTAGATAGGCTCGGCGATGGCGTTTACTCGAACTTCCGTACGTGAGCCGTACGAAGATGACGACGACGAAGACGACGATCATTGCCGTGGGGGAATATTATATTATATACGTACATAATGTACTGCTCGGTGCCGTTTAAATTCGACATTGTTATCGCCGTCTAATTACGACGCCGGAAATGTTCCGGAAACGCCGCCGGCTAGCTTCGAACCGTGTTCCTACCGTACTCCTCCCGCGACCCCGTCTAACACGTGTTTCTCGTGTACTAAACGACACGACCATTGTATATACGCACGTACACAGAACAATATTGGAATATTCTATATCGCTGTAATGCGTCTATAAATTACACGATAAATATATATTTATTGCATCCGCCGCCACGGCGCTTAGACGTACGCCCCGCGGCTGAATTCCAGTACCTATCGCGCGATATGTTGGGCGAACGTCATAAACTTTACACCGGTGCCGCGACAGATGCGACACCGGGGGTTGGCACAAGGTTTCACGAAGACGCGCGGCACCCGCCAACGCATGCCTACATGCGACCGACTAGTCGGGATTAATTGTTCAGATAAGCGTAATTCGCCTACAACCTATTACGTTTAAGGACATGATATTACACCGAATCGTGAACGCCTTAAGACGAAACTCCGGTGCGCTTTAAGTGAGACACACAATATATCGGTTGTTATCCGTGTATCCAATCTGTATAGACAAATCACGGTAACCTGTTATAATATGAATTATGTCCAGTGGCGTATCCACAGTGGGAGAAGAGGCTAGTGGGTACAATCGTCGTACAGCTTATTTAAAATCTCACCGAAGTCTCTGACCATTAGACCATTGTTCTAAATGAGCGATAATGATAATAAATGTAACGAGACTAAAAGTTAAGTAGCAATAATTGTTGTAACGAAAAAATGAATAATTATAATCAACTATTATGTTTATTCTGCTTAATTGTTTGGCTTTGCCCCCACGGCTTATTCCAAAATATTGGCTACGCCACTGGTCGTATATTGAAAGTATTAAAAGTATTTCACGATTTTCACTGAATCTAAATCGTTTTGGGCATGTCATATTTTTCATCTATTGAGCGCAACATACGCGATTGACGTAACTTCACGCCGAACACACGACGCTATACTACGGCAGCGCAATATTTCAAGACGAATATTGAATATTCGAAATAAAGTGATAGGAATTGTATCGTCGTGTTTGGCGCCACTACAACATCCGTTGACCCAGGGCCAGATTTAGGTTTTTTTTCCACCCAAGGCAAACCTAATTTTTGACACCTTTGTGCAATAATAATTAAGTTTCTGTAGAGAGGGGCTGAGATAACTAAATATGAAAAATATATAAGATATTTAATTTATGTCCACGATAATATCTATATTGAAAAGTGCAAATATATAATTGACAAAATGATGTATATCAAATGAAATGTATTTTGTCATCCTCGGCAACTACCTATTTCGCTATAGCATTGGGCCGGTCCTGTGTTGACCCAGGACCCTGTCTGAGACCGGGAAATGCGTTAAAATTCAGAGTACCATGCTTTATCGTATAATTTATGCGATTTCTCGTCACACATGGTGCGTGCTCTATAGCTATTATAATAATAATTTATTATATATTTTTACGGATGTTAGTTTACGACGGTTTCGCATTGTTCCGAGAGAGAGAGAAAACGGATTTTCGTTTCACGAACGTGTCCTCCGCATCGAACGCGCAGAGTAATCACTGGATGATAATATTATTATACAATATTATCACCACCACCTCTCATGCGGAGTGAAGAGTTACACGCGTTTCGTAACTGAAAATCGATAAAGACATAATATATTTATGAAAAAAAAAAAAAATAACGAAATAAAAACGTCCTCGACGATGCTTAAAAAAATACTATACATATATTATATTCTGAGGAGAGAACACGTATTTTTAAAGCCCGCGGAGTGCTTTGTTGGAGTAAAATAATAATAATAATAATAATTAGGGACCGGATTTATATGCACAAAAAATCCTCAAAATATGCTTCTAAAAATGCTGTAATATGCTACAAAATATGCACTTAAAATTGAATTGAAAACATTTTATTTAAAACTATTTAAAAATAAGTATTAACCAATTAAGTATTAAAAAAGTTATAAAAAGGTTTTAAATATATAAAAAAGTATTTTGTCGTCTTCACTAAGTTCGCCATTTAACAATCTTTATCTTCGATCTATAAAATATTAGCCCGCATCAATAAAAAGTGAAAACAAAAATTGAATTCATATTTTACCTTATTGCACTGGATTATCAGAAGTTGCGTTAGGTTAGGAAGACCACGAAAAATAAATATATGTGCTATAAATAGGTAATATGCGCTATAAAACTACAAATATTCATTAAATATGCATTTAATTGGTAAAAACGTTGAAATATGCAAAATATGCAAAATACAATTAGTGTTATTTTAATAAGAATGATCTAAATCGGGCACAATTCTCATCAGATTTCAAAAAGCTTATTCCAATACATATATGCATTTGCATATAAATCCGGTCCTTAATAATAATAATAATAATAATAATAACGACAGTGGACTGTGGGTGAAGACGCGGAGAAATCCTACCGTGCTAGGAGAGCATACTCGCGCGCAAACGTACTGCAAGACGTATACACTATACGCCGATAAATAATGCACTTAATACGCGCGTCTGGTGGTGTGAATAGTAATAACCTACTAACGTTATCGTTGACCGTGCACCCCGCCGCTGCAGAGTATTTGAATAATAATATGATAATAACGACTCGTCCGAACTTTAATACATAGTTATCACGTGCAATTTAATAACGCAATGTACCGAAACCGCGCCTGATGATGCCGATGACTACATAGCCACCACCTACATAGCCACCACCGCATATCGGTCTGAATCGTCATATAATCTTACACGATTTGGTACCAGATAGATTTTATTTAAAAAAAAAAAAATTGAAATAACCAAACCGAAAATGTTGTCGTATGCTCGCTCTAAATCAGTTTTTAAATTCGCTCTTTTTTGAAAGAGCAGTAAGGATGCTAATTTTGAACTTCAAATATTTTTACATTTAGCATTGATTTATATGTTCAAAATCTTTGTGAACTCAAATATTGCGTAGGTTTTGGAATCAACCTTTTTCGAGAGGAGTACAAATTTTAATTTTTTTACACGGAACGACGATTCAGTCCGCTGTGCGCCGTCGGCAGTGCCGGGTTTGTTAGCTTTGGACGTTTGCGCGTTGTTGCTAGACGTCGCGTTTTCCAGCTACGCCACAAATCTTGCCTACCCATATCTTTGCATATTTTAGTCGATGCTGCTACATCTTATATTTCCTGTACCGCAAATTTCGCTTGTTTCGCCCAGTACAATATTTACTCAAACGCACTCGCATATTATAATCGTGTTTCGCACGGTGCTCTCGAGGAAATTTGCATTTAACACCACTCTTAATACGTAAATATATACCCACGCTGAGTAACATTGTAGTTCAAACACATGCACAAACGCATATAACGCTTACGTACACACACACACACACACACACACACACACACACACACGCACACACACACACACACATACATACAAACATCCAGAAACGTGTACTCAGTGACGTATTTAAACGGGGACGACTGGGTTGTGAATTACAATAGGGGTATCGAATTGTATTCGGAAAGTACTGATTGGAAAACACAATTTCGAAATGAATGTCTAATAATTACAATATGGTGCGTGTTGTTTGTGTCTAACTTCAAACTTCAGAAGACGATGAATTTTTTAATCTTATTGATTAATCATGTGGAGAACACACAGAGAAGGATGATTATGATAGCCACGACACTCTATATCTACAAAAGTTAAATTACTAAATATTATTGGGAATTCGGACAATCCAGACACCAAAAATCAATATTTTTCGTTACGGCGGCGTGCAGTGGCAAGTGGACTACTTATCTGCATCTGCAACGTCGTCTGCACGTATGCAGTGGTATGATACGTATTTTAAACATTATTGACATTGTATACTCGTTAATATTTTGTATTTGACTTGGATAGATGTGCAATGAATTTATCTGATTATTAGTTTTACTTTTTGCGTTCTTCGTCTTATCGAGGGTACAAAAATTCGTAACCTTAATTAAAATTAAGTAACAAATCTGCTCCTGTTCGACAATGGTGACAATTTATCGGAAGAAAACATATTCACGTGGCATAAAATGTCTAAAACGCCGCTCTCGTGAACAGTTTACACTATAAATCATAATAGTTTATAATAATATGACAGAAGAACATCAATATTGAACTCGATGGAAAGTTTCACGATTTTTTTTTTTTTTTTGATTCTGTAGCGATATGAAAAAGTCGTTTTATTTTAAGACGACGTTGGTCGTTCAACAATGATGATGATTTACTGCAGACAACAAAATCTCTATCAATATAGTCTGGTGCACAATTTTTCGATTTTACAAAAGTATAATTTGCCAAGCTGACGGGACTTCGGAGAATTTAAAGTCCATGAGTTATTTCACGTCGTATTAGCTATAAAAATTATAAAGAAGTCTACAGAATGAATTCGTGCTCTCGGTTTTCGTTTGGAACTCGGCGTTTGAATCGTGGTGCGACAGTATTATATTATTGTAATAATAGTGATTCGTAAAACAGGACAGTAATTAAACTATTTAACTCGTAAACCACTCGAAATCATCTGATAGTATAATATATTATATGAGTACTTAAGGCTTATTTCACGTTTCATTCTGTTGTCTAGTCTCTCTCTCTCTCCGGGGCTTAAGATTATATAATCTTCAAACAAAATGTTTCATATACTTTCATTGGAATTTTTTTTTCTATCGCACCATAAATACTTACAAGTATTTTGTGTAAAACTGACTTGTTTCCCGCCGGCGCGTACGCAATAGCCAATGCAGGAGTATTCTGTCGGAAGAGCGAACACCGCGCATCGGTATGTTAATAAGATTTTTTTTTTCAATTCACTATTGAAAATGAGCACTTGCGTATTACTCTTTTGACAGGGACCAACCGAAGTAAACTTGCTCGTCGTCGTGAATAATAATGTTACGATATACTATTATTATTATATACAGTGTGAATGATGCTCATGTATACCTATATATTCGATTTCTTTAAGCAGCATTGTTAATTAAAACGCGCATTGTTATATTATATGCGTTCCACGGAACGAACGTATATATTCGTTAATATTTTTAGTGAAATCCAGCTGTACAAAAGATCTATTAAAATCCAAAGAACAATATAAAATAATATACCGTGTTCAAATAATATGTTGACATATATATCTACGTTGAACACGGATTTCAAAGAGACATTTTTAATGAAACAGAACTTCGCCACGCGCGCACAACTTTTCCCGCAATACAATTTATTAACACATTATACTATCAGAAACGAATTCAATAACAAGTTTTGAAACGTTAAATAATTATTGTTATCTCGCATTCAAACGTGAAATGCGTAAATATACATATATACATTAAAATAAAATAAATAATAAACATTTATAACGTTTTAAATAAAGTTTTAACGACGGTACAATTATTATTGTACGGTTCGTACAAGCGAACGGCGACAGGAGCGATTAAAATTTCAGTGTTTTCGGTTTACCGCCGAAATCCTAACCGGTAGGATGACGTCGCCATCACGATGCACTGTTCTCTCATGAATCGGTATAGCATGTTATAACAATCGGAATAAAACTTTTATGAATTCTGTGATCCTGCATATACGGTTATATAAGACAGTGGTTGTTAGCGGACAGAACATTAAACGTTTGAAACGTGAAATACCTAATCGTATAACAGTCACATCGAACGAGGACCGACCGAAGCAACGCGAGATGGAAAAACTGAAAAACCCGTTATGCGCGGAAAAACGATGTACGTAATAATATGATTTATTTCCGAAAACAGTTGACATAACTACTATTTAGCTTACAATTATTTATAGAATGAACCAAAGTGAAATATAGGTAGTTAATGCGCGGTATACGTGCGTGATCGACGTTGGTCTGTTAAGACACACGTACTTACAGTACTACTTTATAATATTTGATTCTCATTAATATTATTGTTAGTTATTTTTATAATAATAATTTCCTTAAATTGTTATTATACGTTAAATTTCACCAAGACGAAAAAGTGTTCTGCAATTTTGTGGCGAAATATCCATTAATATAACACGCCATATACGGCAGCAATTGAAAATGTTCTCAAACATCAATATAATACGAATAGACATGGGTAATTTATGTACTGAAAAAATTATGCTAAAAGTCATTCGTAAGCCTAATAATTTAAAAGTATTTTAAACATTTTTTATTTGCTCAAATATTAACTAATTAATACGAATTACTAAATTTTCTGATGAAACTCTGATAAATAAATTCGTAGAAGATGATCGATCAATTTGAACTCGATACATATCATTGAATTTAAGACAAAACGTAGAGCGACTACTTTTACATGACATTATTCATTTTTACTCTGACATAATAAACAATTCTTAAAGCATGGCCCGTTTCCGCGAGATAGATTTGATAGCCGAAACCAACCGCCACATAATATCTTATAGCCGATCACCTCCAGACCGTTCCTACTTTACCAACGCAGTCATCAATCAAGCTCATGTACAATCAAATCCTGCATATCGTGTCGTATATTCGAGTGAAACAGGAAGAATTTGCAGATTTGCGCGCACCTTCTTCGAGTTAATAGCCTTCAAATATCCAACATAACAATATCCAGTGTTCTGACTTGGGTCCATTCTATTATTGTTGTTTTTTTTTTCAATTAACTTTAGGTACGCCTACGTAGGTCGTGTTTGAAATGATAATTTATGTATTCATGCACCCAAAATAAGTACGCAGGACTGGTTTTTTTTTATTTTTCACTCGTTATTTTGAGCAATACCCGGCGACGACGATGCTGACGATCGTCAACGGCCGTATGATAAAATGATAATATAACGATAATGACGGTCCTCATTTCCAGATGGAGCAGGACGGTCTAGGGTGGTGGTGATGAAGAAAGGTGCGGGGTAAGTTTGGGCCGCGACGGGGACTTAATACCGCGTTATATGGGTCTAATGAGACTATATATACGGTCACAAAGAAAATAAAATAAAATTTCCACGCGTATACGGTTTTTCACATGTTTTTTTTCACCGTGCATAAGTGTTCGCTCTTTATTACGTAATATTTCTCGTAAAAAGTGCAACCATGATTTTTTACTCGGACCACGGACGTTTCTACGACGTAATAATATTTCACTTTCATACATAAACGTACACGCGATGTGTTCCCCGGAGATATGCGTCAATTAATAATACATTTTATGAACACAATGTCACCTTATTATTTAATGGTATATTATTTGTTAATAATAATTGGTGGAAACACCATATTTTTACGCAAAACATTGTTCAATTAGTTTTTCTGGTATTGTTGATGTAACATAGTCAAACATCCGACCAATACTTTCGGAATCATCCAAATTAAATATTGCGTATAAAAAGTGTAAAATACTGTCTTTCAATCTCAATACAGTCTCAATTAGTGGTTAAGTGTAATTACAAATTATATCATAATATAAGGTTCTAAAAGTCAATTTTCCTTAATACTTCTGGTTCGAATTTTGATTTCAATACATCAAATTCACAGAAAATGTTTCTAGTACAATAGCGTGATGAAAAAAGGGGCTGAACATTGTTAAAATATCACTTTGTATACTATGCAATGTTATTATATATACATATATGGGTATAATACATGGACATAGAAATATACGGTTTTAGCAGCCGCTGATGGTTTCGATGACGCGAAGGAACTACAATGTCCTCGGTGACACATAGTGTATTACAATATAAATATCGTTATACAATATACCATTATTATGGTAATCGGTAATGTGGTTCCGAATAAACACTCAGTCCACCACGCCGCCGCCGACGCCGAATAAATGAATAAAGTTTTGAGATCGGTGCTCGTCCCGCATACTATATATGGATGCCTGGTGTATATTCGATTTTTTATAATAGAAAGGGGATGAGGGAATTCGTCGTGGTTTGACGTTTTCGAAAATTGCATATCATCGTGCAAGTCGGAATGCTAAAATATCCTGGAGTGCGATGTTTGAAAACTTGAAAATTCGTTTTTTTTTTTTTAATGAACCCATTGCTTCTATTGTCCGCTACCGTCGCGCCTGTCGACCACCGATTTTAATAATAGTATTATTGCAGCGCAGTACTATCGATAAAAAAAAACCATAAGTTAAAAAAAAATGAATTGCCCATTGCCTAACACAATCGATGACACATCCCTTGAATTTTATAAATAATAGTACGTATGAAAAATGACAAACAGTTTATTAGATTTTTATATTTTATGAATTTTTTAAAAGATATAATCTTCCCTTCTCTCTAGCAGTTTACGTACCACATATAAAAGAAGCATAAATGTTCAATTAACTCAGTTAATATTTCTTTTATATGAATCATATTTAAATAAATATCTCAAACGCAAACACGCATAAAGAAAAGAGACAGTAAAATCGGTGTAAATTGTAGTATTTATAATTTAATTAAGCAATATTTTATTTTTATTTGATATATATAAAATAATCATATTAATTATACGTGTTAGTGTACGCACACGCAGCTTAAACTCTGTGGAGTTTAGAAAGGCTTAGCTGACGATCGCGATCACTATGTTATTTGAAATTTGAATTTACTTAGGTATTTATTGAAATTTGGAAAAAAATAACTAGAATTCAATTACAATTAATATACATTAACGAAAAATGTGCACACCTCCTAGTGGTTGCTCGTGTTAAAGGTTTTGAGTTCTGAGAAATTGAGATGTTAAATAATATATTAATATAAAATAACACCGTACGTAACCTTTGATAGAAACGTGATGACAATTCGTTTTTATATTTTATGCCCTGCATCAATATGTTTTTTTTTTCGGTAAGCACCATAAGCAATGTCAAAAATCGCGATGGTCACATGGACCATGTGATAATGTTGAAATATCTCGTCCCCCCATGGACGACGGATTTCGTTTTTTTTTTCTCAAAACTATCACGTTTATTCCATGAACTGTGTAATCGAAAAATCGGCGCGCAAATCGTCGCGCATATTCACGAGTCAATGGATATTGCGGTGCAAAAGTTTATCAAAGATCATTGTTACCAATCGAATAATATGTACTCACGTATAACGGTCAGGTTGACTTTGGAATTGCGGGTGGGCGACTTCTTGAAGTCCACGCGGCACTTGTACACGGACGCGTCCTTGTCGCCGACGGACTGCAGCACCAAGACGGCCGGGTCCGAGGATACGCGGAACAGCGCGCGGCCATCGAGCGTTTTCTCGTCAGACCAATGCGCGCCGGCCCCGGACTTTTGTCCTTCTTGCGTTTTGCTCGCTGCAGCCATCGTCGCTGGTCCGCTGCGCCTGGCGTCGTAGCTGAAACACGGGAAAAAAAAGTCCGTTAGAATGCCGTGCAGCACAGGTTGTACCTACTACGCGGTATGCGCGCGGTCGACGGTATGCGGTATGCACGCGGTCGACGGTATGCGGTATGCGCGCGGTCGACGGTGTGTGGTATGCGGTATGCTCGCCGCACCACGATCGACACGGCCCCACGATGATGACGCGAAACCGTGTCGTAGCTGGTCTGGGGCGTTCTGAGTGCAAAAGTATACGACGGCACGGGTCACGAACCCTACGCGTCGACGCGTAATCAATGAGCCACCGTGTCTTATCTTTTCACTCGTGATTTACCGCATGTGCAGTGGACGGGGGTATCCGCGTCGTAAAGCTGAGGGAAGATCACGCACCACGTCATACTACACCGACCCAAGCCGCACAACGGGAGATGACCTGGGTCGGTGGTGGTCAGATCAAACGGTAACATTGTAACGATAAAATGTATTGCTCATTTGATTGCATGGTGTACTTTTACCATACTAAAGCTTTCATATTTCCTTCAGGTAAATAATATTATAATGTTGACCCGGGATAGTTTACCTTTGGTAGAATATACTATGGTTATAAAGTTCGGGAGAGTTTACTGGATTTCGAAATCAGGAGAGTATACAACGGTATAGTGGCGAAAGATTCTGTCTTATTTTAATTTTAAATCGTTCGATAGTGATGCGTCAAGTTGTTGGAACATCATTATTATACACTATCGCGATTACGGATACATTATGTGCAGTGGCGCAACTAGACCTTATGGTGCCCTAGTAACAAAAATTACTTGGTGCCCTACAATATATTTTTTTCTTTATATATTATATTATAGACTATAGATAAAAAAATAAATATGTATATATAAATTATACAAATTATATCATAGGTAGATAGGTTCTTTAATTCATAAAAAAAAATTAAACATGTACATGTTAACAAAACTTAATTTTTCTAACTTTTAAGTTTGCAAAATTTTCTATTATTTTGTTTATATTTAACTGTTTAGTTTTATTTTTTTCAATGTTCAAAATGGCAATGTTTGATATTCGCTCTTGATTCATTGAATTTCTTAAATAATTTTTAATAAGTTTCAGTTTAGAAAACGATCTTTCCGCTGATGCAACTGTTACAGGTAATGTGAGATAAATTAAGGTTGCACTTAAAATATCACTATACGATGCACTATAGTCATTTTTTAAAATATATATTGTCAATTGTTCGATACTTTTAACTTCAAAAATATTAATTAATTGTCTTATTGACAGTAACTGCCGGGTTAAATCTGTGCTTATATCATCTTTGTATAATTGCGTAAAATCATACGAAGCTTTTATTAAGTCATCTTCAGATAAATTAACTAATGTACTTGGTTGTAAAAAATCAAAGTTTTCAGTTATTACTTTTAATCCTTGAAATCTATTAGAAAGCTGAAAAATAACTGTATCAATTACTGGTAAAAAAACTCGAACTTTAAAATTCTCTTCCGTAACATTCAATCTTCTATCACCGTCGACTTCTTCAAAATGTTTAAGAGCGAATTTAGAACGAACTTCGTGGTAATCTTTTGAAATTCCCCATTTATCACACATATTATGACTTGTTAATATTAAATCATCATACTGGTTTCTTAAATTTTGAATAATACAATTAGCCTCTTGTAAGTTTTGGCAAGCATTATGTAAATTAGTATTTTTACGTTGAAGAGACTGTGATACTCCATATAATGGTCTTAATATTTTTTCCCATAAGCATAACAACAAAACAAATTCAATTTTTTCTAATTTTTTTTTTAGAACATTTGCAATATTTCTTTCTTCTTTTTTCTGACTTGTTAAGGAAATATTGCTTAAGGATTTCAAAACATCAATAAATCTCACTTTTAAGGCATAAATAGACACGTGTCGCGATTCCCAGCGAGTGGGGCATACTTTTTTTAGGACTCTTTGCTTAATTTTATTTGCATCTACTTCACCAAAAGCTAAAGTTGCCCACCTTGAACTAAAAAATTAAATACAGCCTGAACAGTTTCAAAAAACATTAACACTTTTTGGTTACTCTTTGCAGCATCTGATATTATTAAGTTAAGATTATGCGCACAACAGTGTACATAAGATGCAGTTGGAACTTTATCTTTAATTCTTTTTTGCAAGCCAGAGTAAAATCCTTTCATTACAGCTGCCCCGTCATAACCTTGTCCTCTACACATATTGATATCTAGCCCTAACTCCATTAAAACATTTGTAATTAATTGTTCATAATTGATGGCTCCATGTTGCTGAATACAAAAAAAACCCAAAAATGATTCTTCAATTGTCAAGTTTCTTGTTTCATAATCAAGTTTTACATAACGAATCACTATGCTAACTTGGTCAATTTTAGTGATATCCAAAGTAGAATCCATAATAATTGAAAACCAATGAGATTTTTTGATATCTTCACATAGCAATTTTTTTGTGCTCGAAGCCAGTAAATCAATCAATTCGTTTTGTATTTTCCAACTGAGGTATTTGATTTTCTTTTTCTCATCATTTAAAAGATCACTCATAATAGGATCAAATTCTGCCAAAAGATAAACCATTTGTAGAAAGTTGCCTAGACAATACAAAGTTATTATTTACTAAAATGATTACTTATACATAACATATATTATAAACAATTTGAAATTTATACAAACAGGAAATCTATCAAAGTTCTTGGTTCTTTTTATTATTTAAAATAAAATACCATACATAAAAGCTTACCTGGACTTGATAATTTTCCTTGGCTATCTTTATGTTCATGTCCTCTAAGAGCTGTATTTCCAGCAGTTAATGATAAAATAATTTTTATGATTCTCTTTAATACATTCTGCCAGTAGACTATTTCAGTAGCATATTGATGTTCTATACTTTTGTCTATAGTTTTATTTGTTTCCCAATTGGAGCGAATTTTCCTAGCTTCGATATGTTGATTTGATGATTCGTGTTTTTCAATTTTTGATGCTAGATGTCGCCAATCATTAAACCCTTTGATCCAGGAATCCTGGTAGTAGGAATATTGACGATTAGCGAACAACCAACATGTTTCGCAATAAGCGACATTCCATCCGACAGAATAACACAACCAAAACCGTGGAACATTTATGCCAGATTTTAATTTCATTGTATAAAAATTAGTTGAGAATCGAAAACATTTTCCGTCTTCATATTTTCTGTAAGGAAAATCAATGTCTGGCCTACATGGTCCACTAGATATTATAAATCTCTTAATACTGCAGTGCATGTTTTCATCAAAGTGACATATATCAGATGGATACTCATATTGCTCAAATTTACCTAAGATTATGAAAACACAATTAATAATTTGTGGTTTTTAAAGTTCAATTTTTTTTTTTATATGATTCATAAATTTGTTTTATATTGTAGCTACACTTTTGTAACATAAATAATAATAATCAAATGCAGAATAAAAAATGCAGAAGTAGATTTTTTTAAAAAAAAAATGGTTATTAATTTAACTAAGTGTATGCCCATTTAATTTCTTTTAGATAAATAATATTTGTAACTGTTTTATCAATTAATTGTTGACAGATATAAAACATTACTAAACATACTAATAATATATTATACAATTTAATATACAATAATAATATATCATACAATCTTACTTATAGCATTAATTAATATTAAGTTGTAAGTACCTGTATTGGGTGCATCTACTGAAATATCTCTTACATCTGAGGCGGCTGAATCCAATATTTCATTTATAATTATGTCACTATTTTCAACATTATTCGGACCAGAGTTACTAACTAAAATTATTATATAAATAGTGGTAAATGTATTTAATATAGAGTACCACAAAATTATGGTCCACAGTTTTATAATATTATTATTGTTTTTATACCTACCGATTTCAGATTTTGGTTTTTTTTTATGAATTGATCCATAGATCCTCTTATTTTATTTACTTGCTCATCATTAATTTGTTTTAATTTACGTTTTGCACAACCAATTAACTGCTTTCTATTTGATTGATTTGATGACATTTTTTTTTAATGGAATGTAGTTCAATCAATTGAATTAAAATAATTAAATATTAATAAAAACTTAAACTGTTCAATACTAGACACAGGCTTTAAATAGAAATTCAATTGGCAACTGCACTGACTTAAAAACATCAAATATAGGTAGCTTTTGTATAGTATACATAAAGTAGGTACCAATTGTTCCAAGAAAATTACAAATGTTCCCTCGATTCCGTCGTCCTTCATCCGTGATAACTGATCATATTACAAAAATTACTATTTTTGTTCTAATTTTAGATGTTATACTAATTATTTTCCGTCTATTAGTGTCTTCGCGCGTAGTTTGTAACACTGCCGTACTGACCACAACTCCGTAATCAAACCACTATTATCAATCTCAATTTAGTCCTCAACCATTACCCACTGACTGCTAACCGATTTATACGACTATATTATATAATATCATATGATTCATATGAACCAACTAAATGAATATTCCGCGGAATGAAAAATCTATTTTCGTAATTTTTACGACTTACAAGAAATACCTTCATTCATATTTATTACCACATACTACCTTATTCAAATCTTGATAATTTATGTTATAATAATATAAATACCGAAAACACAGGCATCAAATGGTGCCCCTAAAATGTCGGGTGCCCTGGTGTAAGTACCACCTAACACCCCCGCTTGTTGCGCCACTGATTATGTGATACATAAATATTTCTAGTTGTAGACGAGATCTAAGATGGTAGAGATTGGAAACTTTAATATTGATTATACGACATTTTAACGGTACCGGAGCGCATATAGTACGCAAGCGATAAAGATGGATTGTCGTGTTAACATAATAACGAAAAAAATATCCGGCAATAACATAATATATTATAGTAAGCTAATAAGTAATAAGTAAGCTACTCGCGACTACTCTTATCGCTTGTAAATGTAAATTGTTCCGTTCACGTTTCTCCGTGGCCATCCAGTGAATATATTTTGCAACGTCTGTTTATGGAAGTGGCTTGACAACTAATCGCTATAATCTGTGATCCTACAAACCTGCAGTTATGACTTGTTATCCCATTTGTCAACTTATTTTTTGTTCCATATTTTATCTATTCTCGTCGCTCGCTAGCGTCCGTCCCAAGTCCATTTCGTCTAACCTTTTTTGTTAACATTTATCCACAATCTCTTACGCATTCTTCGTTGCACGATTTTTCGAATCTCGATCACCGACGAAGTGAACGTAATTATAATTATTTCTATAACGTGATAATCGTACTATATAGTTACGTCTTTCCGCGCTCTCGTCAGCGTACACACTAAATGGTATTTTAATAATGTTATATTTTATTCTTACAGCGTTTCCTCTTCGCGAACTCCATTGTTACGAGATATTGTCCGTGTTATCACCGGTTAGCGTTGTCATTACTTTTGCGGTACCCCCACGGCGGCAGATCGATAATTTAATATTTTCATTTTCACGTCCGCGACGCGCTGTTTATTCAGTCGCGAATTGTTTCCATTTAAAGAACTGTCCAGAGATAACCGATCTATATGCTACATTTCTCGCTATATATATATATACGTGTATATAATTCGGCGTCGTTACGTAGGGAAATATTTTTAATAATAATTACCGTACCGCGTGTTTCCACTGATTTTCCGCAACGCGTCGACGGAGAAGAATACTAGCACCCGGCGCGGTGTACCGAGAAATCTCGATTTTATAGTCGCACCTGCTGTCGTAACTGCATTATGTCCAGAACGTTTCTCTTCGGGAAACCCCCGTTCAAACCATTGCACGTGCCGTATTGTGCAAACCTATAAGCCGTTGTTGTTACTATTTGCATAAAAGATGTTTTTTTTCCCGCTTTTCTCGGCTTGTACGACGGTAATATATCCTTGACGAGCGATTTTCGTATGCGTTTAGCTTCCAATAAACGAATGAAAACGGGCGAAACTCCACGATCGGGTGAACGATATTTCCTGGGACGAGTGAATGATACTGCTGTATTGGCGGGTGATTAAAAGCCGAACATTTATCCGTCCATTTTTCCCCTCATTTTTCGTCGGCGATTTGCAATCATTCTGCAAACTTTTAGGTGGGGGGCATTTTGTAAACTTCCCCACTTTGAGTGTACCATCCAGACAACAAACCCGACGTTTATTCTATGTGCAGATATCTCCCATGATTGTGATTATTGGAGTTGTCCTTCTGGTCGTCAGAATCGTGTACAAGTACAAAAAGAGACGTTCGTTTTCTAAATGGACAATCATAAAGCATTTTCGCAACTTTTAGATAGACAATATTTTTACTGGCTACAAAGACGATAGCATGAAAAATCTCGTACACACGGGATACGAGTACAAACATGACCTTTTCAAATCGGTATATTTAAATAACCTGGTTCACCGATACTAACCATCGGGTTGTCCATGACAAAATACACTACGTAGTGCCGGTATCAAATCTCGATCACGGTCGAAGTTTTTTTTTTAGTTTTTTCTCCGTTCGCCTCAGTCACTCGGAAAACTATTGAGAAACTCAAAAAATGACTGCCCACTTAAGAGTTCCAACTAGACCATTATTTTCTTTAAAATACTTCCCATGGTTGTAACGATTGGAGCACTTCTACTGATCAAATCTTGTACAGAGATACATACGAAAAAAAAACCAACATCATGACAAAACCAATGCGTTACTTGTCGCTCTCGGAATGTAAAATAATTTTAATAAATAAGACTGTCACCGTACCACGTATGACCTAATGCATTTTTAGAATAGCGACAACGGCGAGACGACGAAACATAACGAGAACGAGGATGTACATCACAAAAGAATGATTATATAAAAAATAATAATAATGTTCTCTTGATGATACCAGCTATTCGCCCGGAAATTTTTACCCGGTCGGCGACGAATATTATTATTATTACAATTATTATAACTCGACGATGACGTTTTCGTTCCGTGGCGGTATCCGGGTACATTATAATAATATCGCGAAATTCCGCTGCAGTGCGTTATGTGCTTCCACCGTCTACGCGCTCAAAAATAATTGGACCGCGATTTATGCTCGTGTTGGGAAGGCGGCGTTCTCTCCTCTGAGCAATATACCGTAGGTCCGAGACGGCTCGAATCAAAAGATATGAATATTGTCGTCGTTGTCGTCGTCGTCGCCACCTCCGACGTACTTGTCGCTCGTCCTAATTGCGCGGTGTCTGAAGTGGCGAACGATCGCGAAAAACGACGAGTGCGACGGTTTTGAGGAGACCGCGTCGTCGCGTCGTAGGCGTATAGTGTTTACGAGAATTCCGAAATAGTTTTCTTGTGAAGACGATACGCGACAAAGGCTTTTTCATTCTCAACGTGTACCGACTGTCGTGTTTTGTATTAATTAACACGAAGATACATTCATAAATTAAAAAAAAGTCACCACAACATCAACAGCTAAATTCAGGTTTCCTGCGATTCGTCGGAGAGGAACCCATTTAAACATTACAAAAGCCGAGTTGAACGACATTGAAACCGAAAAAGGAATCAGAGTGCCCCGAGAACAAAAACATATAACTACTGTTTGTACCATTCGATTTTTTTGATTTTCAACAATATGAATGAGGAAACAAATCCGAAAAAGGAATCAGGAAATGACAAACCAAAGCTTAACTTCAGTAGTACATTAGGTTGATTCATTAGTGACGTGGAATGTTATAAGAACAAAACATGTTTGCATCAGTTTAATTTTAATACAATATTATCAATTACAATATTATATCGGGCTTCGCGAAAAGAAACCTATTCGACTTCCCTGTATACAACCAATATTAAGTATTAAATTCAACATGATCATAAGTGATTTATTCGTAACACCTGACGCATAATAGTGCACAAATTATTGAATAATGTCGCAGTTTGTTTGGTGACGGAATAATAATTATTAATGAACACCACAAGCAGTAGCCAGCTCTATAGTGTTGTTATTATGACTATTATAATGCACAGACAACCGCATGCTATATTAACCAAACGGTACAAATATACACAGGCCACTCTCTGGCTCCTGTTAAGCAATAATTAGAACTTGTACTTTGTAGGCATTTGTTTTTTTTTCTATTGGTCTTCAGCGAAAAAAAGTTATGTCAGCCATATAAATTTGACTTACGCAGGTACATATGGATAAAATATGATAATACGAATTATTATTTTCTTTTTATAACAATGTTGGATTTTTTTTTTCTTTAAGTTGATTATTTTTGTTTTAAATAACCATTTTCCGAAGTGTATACACGTATTTGAAATATTCGAAAAGTCGGTTTTTATTTTTATACCAAATTATAATGTGTTCCAATACCGTGGATCAATCGGTATTATCTCTTGTATCGTTTGATTCAATGCGGTTTGATTAAATAAAATCGCCTGCTTGTCGTTTAACTCAATTGATTTAATTTATCAAATTCAAAAAATGGGTTGAGGTCAAATTTAAAAAAGTATTGAACAAAAACTATATTTTTTTAATAAATAATAATACATAGAGACATCGAGTAACCGATACAAGGATCGTTATTCAGATGGATAAACGCATTTATAAGTTGTTCTTTACGTTCAAGAGTACACTTTGGTGTGTTTGTGTACATGTGTGTATTATCATAACGCGCACGTCATATTGTTCGACATCCTGACCGGCCAAGACGGGACTGAAGGGGTTTATTTGCACGGGGTCGGAAGGACCAGATTTTTATTGTCATTGTTTTTATTATTTTGAACCCCTCCCTCCCCCCCTCCCGGTTTCCTTTTGCGACCCTCGGAAACAGGCGTCTATACGCATACACGGCGGCGCGCAGGGTTGAATTACTGCCGCTGAACCGTTTTACCGCGTACACACCGCGTGTTATTACATTTAAATTATGAATCGGCGATGGATAGGAGGCGCGCGTGCACACATAATTTACAGCGATAATGCCGTTTCCGGTTCGCGAATTTCCGACAACTGCGGTTCCGGCCGGCAAAACGACGTTGCGCGCTATATCATACGAGTCCGGAGCGGTCGGACACGCGTGTGCCCGTCACGTGCTCTCCCGGTACACCTAACGGCTAATCCGGCCCACCCCTTCTTCCCCATCGGTACAGATCCGGCGCTAGAGTACGTCCATAAATGTCCACGAAGTGTCGCACGGTTTCTCTTCCAGCCGGGCATCGCGGTCTTCGCGGTCATCGTTCGATACCGCGATAGTGCTGCAACATTGTAGTGTTCTGAGCAATGGTAATTATTAATTGTCGAAATAACCGAACATACAATCACCAAAAATGAAACTAGGTTTAGAAGAACACGTAATTGATGGATGTGAAGAGTTTGGTAATTAATTTAACCTCGGTCAATAAGTTTAAGTAGAACAAAAATAATCGTTTCTGATATTACGGTAAACCGTATGTATTATAAAAGATAGAACACAAGAGAATAAATAATAGTCTTCGTAGTATGACGTAATTACTACGCAGGACAATTTTGTCGAATAAGTTTCACTTCATGAATTATGTGTGCGTGTACGTTCAGTGGCGAATCCAAAAATTAATCAAGGGGAGGGAGGGTGACGGCAATTTATTCAATACTAAATTTAGTCTTGCTATAAAAAATTGGTAACTACTATTACTTTTAATTATCACTGTTCATAATCGATTAATACAAGCTGCCATCAATACTGATACTTGTACAGATTTTTACATTTAAGTGCAATGCGTATGAACCATCACACAACTAAGTCCCAATAATAAATTGACAGTTAATCAGTTCAATTTGTTTGCATAACATGCAAATGAAGTATGATGTATATTCTAATATCTTATGTTTTTGTAAGCTTTTGATGAGGCGATTGTGAATTAAAAATTGTGGTTGTATAACAATAATTTTAATTAAATAAGATTTAACATAATAAGCTCAAAGGGGGATGTATATAACCCCCATCCGCTGGAACCGTGACTTTGTGTGTGTGTGTGTGTGTGTGTGTGTTTAAATTGTACATTATGAATTGGAGCAAAAACGACGTATACGGCAATTCGTATATTCTCTTATACACACCCTCCTGTTTCCTTTTACCAAACCATTGGTTCGTGGAAAACGAGGCTTATTAATTATGTTCGTTAATGATTTCCCCCCACTCGGTGGTGTTGATTTCTAAGCATGGAGAGGTCGTGCTGGCTGCGTTCCCTAAAATTGTATAGCAAGGATCGAAACAGTACATTATTTTACGGCCGTCGAAGCGTGTGCTGCTATACGTATATGCTACTGAAACCCGATGAATTGTTGCATATTATGTTTAAGTTGCACTACGTATATGTGTTTATAGTAATTAATACGTTTTTGTCGAGAATAAACCGGTGAAAACGTGTAAGATTTTAATATATTTTGTGAACACGTGCAGAATGTATGACTCGACGTAACAATATAATTACAGTATACTCGAACGATACATATATTAATATGTTAATTGTTTTCACAGATTTTCGAACTCGTAGTCCAAACACAGGAAATTCAGAACGTTTGTGACCTCGTGAGAATATTGATCGATTCACGCCATTGATTTCTGCGCAGAGACCAAAATAATTCAACATATATTATATTATAATACTATTGTAACGAGTACACGTATAGTATAACACGTACGTTGTTAACCGACATTGTTCTTGTCGTTGCAGATTAGGTTCGCGTGACACCGACGCTTGTTAAAAACTCAAAACAATTTATTACGTCTTACGTGCGCAAGAAGTCTAGAACGTATTACGCGTATTCTTGTGTGTGTCTATGTGTATGTTTGTGTGTGTGTGTCTGTGACTGTGTGTGTTTGTGTCTGTGTGTATGTGTTTGTATCAGTGTCTGTGTGTAAGTTTACTTACTGGAATTGTACAAAGCGAACTCTCCCAGACGTTAATTCACCGCCACCGTCGCGAGCTCGCTGTTTTAACGAATAAGCATCCAGAGACGGTGGAATTCAGCGTGCCAACGAATAAGACAAAAACGCGCGCACATATTTATGGCCTCGACTCACCGAGCTGACAGCGCGCCGCTGTTGCACGGCTACGGGACGCGGACGACAGTTCGCGCAGTCGGCCAAACAAACAATGTCGTCGACTATATATGATATAATACGTACACTTTTAAAAGAAAACGAATGTTTTTTGTCCAACGCGAGTACATCATGTCATAAAAAGTTAGAAACAAGCAAGCCATAAATTTGGCAACTAAACGGTCAGTTTCAAGACACTTGCTACTGAGGAAAAAAAAACGAAAGAGATGAACAAATAAATAAAACTTGTGTAAATAGAGATAAATATATGTGTATCGCGTACTCTTGCTGCTCGGATGAATTTACGGAACACAAACTTTTATTATGTACATAGTCAAAATATGCAACGTCAATATGTCTATTAAAAATAAAATTTGGTCAAATATGTTTTGTGATCTTCAAACTCGGAACAAAAACACGGTCTTCTTTTTCGTCTGGGACACGGCTCTCTGCCGAGACCTAACCTGTCCGGGATTCGAACATAACCATCGTACGGTACGCGACTTTAAACAACGTATACTGCAGTGTTTTTGTTGCCAATTTTGGAAATTACAATTACAGAAAGACGAAAACATGTTAACGATGATTTCACCACCATTTATGTATTATTATAAAATTTTAATTGTTTTTATATAAAAAAAAAATATGAAATCGTTGTTTTCGTAATTTAATAATTGAAATTATTACCTGTATATCGGCGTAGTCTGTCCTTGTTTAACCCAAATGACCAACGTGACGCGATCGTTTGACGTCGGTGGGGTCATGTTGCACGGCAAATACGCCACCGTGCCCGCCACTGATTCGACGTTGGTGGTGATCACTGAAAAATAAAATAGGAAAAAATTATTCACCGTTCAATATTGCGCCGTTGTCATCAGAAAGTTTCATAAGTATATATTGTACAACGAATTGCAAAAATGACGAATTCTTCATCGAACGGAACGGAAAAATACGTTTTGTAAAAATTTATATCATAGCCATCGAACACAAAATAACAAACTTGTACCACATTTGATGGACTAAAATAGGTCACCCCTGCAACCGCTGTAATCCAGGTACGAAGGACGGAACGCATATAATAGATGTTTATGATCTACACATGTTGGTAAAATAAGTAAATATTGAAAACAAAAAATGATATTTGTAGCTTGAGGACCTGGATTGCCTTTTGTTTGATTTGTTTTATTACATAACTTCCCCAAGTTTTCGAGATCAACTGGATGATTTTGATGCTTTTGTATTTTTGTATGGAATCAGTTGTAGATCTTTGAGGCGGTATCGGGTTTAAGGCTTGGTCGAACCCCAGATGACGATACCTTAGAAACCGGTCATAGACATTTTAAATACTGTCACGTCACGAGTATTGCAATTTGTGGATATTGCACCGGATATAGAACGGAAACTTCCCGCAAATATTATTTATTCTTTGACCCAATGCGATTCCGACGGGTGACCATGCACGCTTATAAGTTATGAGTTTGAAATTATTTTGGAACAAGTATACGCACGTGTATATAAGGACGTTGCCGATACCCACGAGAATTCCAAACAAGTACAAACTATCGAAACAGATCGTCGGCTGAGATGTCATATCGATCATTCAACTATAATGTAGCCGGGTGCGGTGTATCAGGTATTTTAGTCGACGGCGCGTATAAGTAAACTTCTACGTAGGTACAGTATGAAATCATTATCGGCCATGATTTTAATTGATAAACCAAACGATGACGGGGTTTCATCCCTGGTTCGAAGTATAATTAAATTATACAATCAAATCAAATACTACGCGTTGGATTTGTATAAATTATAATAAAATGTACACTTTAACTGTTTGTAGGTGTCATTTAAAACGAACGAAAAAAAATTCCTATGTCTTGTGCGACCAAACGGTTTTAGATTCAGAGACGAGGAATGTATTGGTTTTTAGAAATAATTAAATATCCATTCTTATATTATACAGTCAGACATCGCTCAACGTTCGTTGGATTTACTCATCTATAATCGCATACCCAACGACTTGTATACATTGAAAATCAGAACTCGTACTGTACATAGCAGTAACGCCTTCGTCTTAAAACGATTCGGTGATAAATATTATTTAATCTGCTTAGTCTGCTTAGTCTCCGGTTTCTTGATTAAAATATTTTCAAGATTCACACTCAATACAATCGTTTACCTACCGGATATATTTATTGCTACGTTGTATTTAGCTTCTGAGTGAAACGAGAATCGTATTTGTTTGAAAATTATGTGCGTGCGTGTGTGTGTGTGTGTGTGTGTCTGTGTCTGTACACGATTTCGATCAGAATAAATAATTCGATTATCAAAGTCAAAGGAGGTTTTTGATTGGAAACGGTGTCCATTTGGAACTTTTAAAAGTGATTTTATGAAATTTTCAATCGTTTTCCGTTTAACCGAGAAAACCTAGAAAATTTGCAAAAACCTTAATCACCGTAACTGGTTCCAAAATCGGCACCACTTAATATTTCGTCACGCACTTTTCCATTATAGATTACGATATCAGTTATTCGATTGTCGAGGCCACTCGTAACGTTTAATGGTTACTTATATAGTAGCATTATACGGACGTTTCATAATTTATGATATATTTTAATGGAATAATTAATAATATTGTTTATAGGTAGTTGAAACGTTCGGTTTAAAGTTTAAGCTACCTTTAGAAATTTGGTTCCAAATATACGGATAATGGCGGACAGCGCGTGGTGACGACGATGTAGCTGGTCTCCTATGATAGTGGTGATTGACAATAATCGTGTATTAAGTGAATGTATAATTATCTATGACGCGCAGCGTAATTATACCGCAGCTACTATGCGGTGGTTGCGAGCGCTCGTTTAAGTACATTGAACCACGTTTGATGTACCGGCACATACCTGTACACATCAGCGAACGGAGTAAAACGTATTATATAGGTAAGTCCAGTCGAATCGCGTTTAATGGGCGTGCCACGCAGTCAAACATCCGACGTTGCGGTCAGCAGACGGACCCCGCGAAGGACGCATACGCGCGTAGACCACACAATATTGTAATACGTGCGCGCGCGCCAACAGTTGTGTTGTACAACAGGTGAAAATCCACGCAAGACTGCCAGTGAAATTGTAACGCGATCGGGGATGACCGGTTGAACATAAGATGTTCAGGAAAGAAGTTGGATGCTTTTGAATACAGTTGGCCGTAGCTCGGAAGCGCAAATTGTTTACAGGATTTTTGTGTTTACCAATAAATGCGTAATGGAACACATGATTATTGATGCACAAATGTTTATTATGACTTGATCATGATCAGTTAATAGAGTAAAATACTGTTCCGTAGCTGTACGCAGTTTGCGGGTGCGCGTGATGGTAATCGCGGAGAACGGCTGTCCTCTTATACGTATACTGGTCACGGGCCAAAATAGGCCTTAAAACAGTAAATGTGGATGGGGGGGGAACTTAATATTTAGTAGGCGTATGTGTATAGTATGTTTACGGAATAGTGATATAGTGATGTTATGATCGACATAAAATGCTGAACCAATCATCGAACCATTATCCTTACGGTCCTTGTAGGGACTACACGAAACGGTGCGCAATCAAGGTAGACGACGTCTTATCGTATGAAATGGAGGACCGCGCACGGTGCAGGGATCGTGCGAAAACCGATCGAATCCCGCGGCGAGGTAGTTGCTATCATAAGGTGCGCTCCTGGCTCGCGAATGAAAATCAATAGGACGGAAACGTAGAGCGGGATGCCGCTGTGAACAGGTACGCCTATCCGCGCGAGACGAAGAGCGACGAAAACCATTGTAAAGCACAACGATAAGACGTGTGCAATTTACAATGTCGGGAGCGCGCGTACATTGCGCGGCACGGATTTAAAAATCTACGAGCTGATAAATAAGTGCGCGCAGTAAAATATTCAAGTGTTCCGATTTATACAACGCTGACGGGTAAGTCGTCCAAGAATACATAAGAGCACCCGGTGAAAGTATTCTCTTTTTTTTAAAAAAAAATCCCTATTTCGGGTCCACTTTATAAACTCGAATATATATTATACGTGCATTCCTACCTATTATTGACGAAGTAATCCAAAAAGGTTTTGGAAATATTAATATCGTGTTGAGGCCCACCCACGTCACTGTGTTTGATCTCGCTGAACGAAAAAAGTTATTTAGCGGGGATTTGTGCGGGGGTGGGAAAAAAATCACGGTCCGAAGCGCTCGGTCATAATATGTAACTTTGTAACGGTTGCGTGGGCCTGCTATGTATGAACGGGATTAGGACGAGCGTGCATTTTAACCGAGTAAAATATTCAGCACTGACAATGCAACATTATATTATTATTAAACTGTACACTATACCTTGTTTTCGCTCTCCCCGCTTTGTGACGCGGGGGCTTCCTATTTTTACCGAGCTCAGTCGATTGGTATCGTACAAAACCTCTCTGCGTAACGATCTAGTAAGGCGTATATTTGCAACATAATTTATTTTTTTTAGCTTACTTTTCCGTTTTTCGTAATTTTTTAAATTATAACAGTTATATCTCATAGAAAATACATGATTTATAGCTCCACTTGATGTTAGCCGAACTTGGACGTTTTGCTTTTTTTAAACATCACGATGACGTCATTATTTTGTTACTAATTTCGTCGTCAACGAGGTTTAATAATTGTTTCGTAGCCGAATGCAACTGCATACCATCGGCAACGATAGCGTAATTAGCGCAGTTGTTTAATATTGCGATTAAGATTTTGATAGAAATTGCATTTCTTCTTTGAATGTCCTAAAACATTGCATTCCGAGCACACATTTCGTTTCATGTATTATCAAATAATTAAAAATTGACAATTTTGTTTTGCATTTTTTGAAAATTTTGGGGCATCTTTTATGTTTCAAAGACATTTCAATCTTATATTTTACATCATACTTTCATATAATTTGACAAAATGTATTTTCAAAATTTTCTATATGAAAATAATCATATTTTTTTTTTTATCATTCTTATGTCCATTATATTTGAAAGTATTCAAAGTTATCAGATTATCTAGGGCCAAAATTAATTCGTACAAATATTACGAATTTTCTGGGTGATTAGTGTATGTATATTAGAGAAGAAGAAGAATATTCATTAATCATAACCGAGTTAAATACTTAGTTAAAATGTTTTTTTCTTGTATGTTAAAAATTATTTTTACGGCATATTTTAGGGCGTTTTCAAGACATATTTAACTTTTTTTTTATGAATTCATTTACTTCGTATTTTTCAATGCATTTTTATTATTTTCTACAACAATTAAATGTGCTCCCTAGCAGTATAATGTATACTCGAAATATCAACGGCGTCCGGTGGCGGCTCGATGTTTATTTTCTGATAAAGCAATTACACGCGTATCGAGTGTAAACATATCCCACCGCTAACATCAATCCAACCCAAAAAATAATGCATGATAATTGAACTTGTACAAATTTGAAGATTTCCATAAAAATGTTGACACACCACACCGCCCGCTCTTGGCCATGGAGTAGCTGCTTTGAAAAATCAAGCATCATGCCACCTGCAGCGTCGCCGTCAATCGGAACTGTACTACTATTCGTCGGACGGAATGAAACCGTGAAATAAACGCGAAATGATAAAACCCGAAAAGTCCCGGGCTTTTGATAATATTTTTCCCCCCACCCCGTGGAGCTAAATCCGAACTAAACGTGCGAACGTAAGAACCGTTTCGGAGAAATATTTCTTTTTCCACGTCGTTTACGTGGTCAATCGTGTCATTGAAATATTCGTGTTCGCTTTTCATTTGCCGATTTTACACTCACCGTTCCGAGCGTGATAGGTTTCGGGTGAGCAGCTCACGGCGGTAGAAGCAGGCCAGTTTTCGTTTTCCGAACGAACCGCAAGCGGCGTTTTGAGGTTCTGAATTGTTTTTCTCTCCCTTCTATTTTTCGGAGAAAGACGATATAATAATATATAATACCTGATCCCGGGAGATCGACGACGAGCGGGGACCGGGACGGTTTCGTGGCGTGCGGTAGGTGTATAATTATCATTATATTCGCTTCCGCACAGAGCAGCATTGTCGGGAAAAGAAACGACGTAAAAATTAAAGCTCGAAATATGAATAACGGTCGGTCGGTGTTCCGATTAATGACCCTCCTCCGCTCGCTACGCTCCCCCGCCCATCCACCCTAGAACCAACCACTTTGTATCTTTTTGCGTATAATTAGATACAGTATATACACAAAATGTATATACATATGTATAGGCAGACGACAAAAGATAAGCTGAGAAACACGAAAAGAAAAAATATAACAAGTGATGGAAAACCCTTAAATACAAATCGTTTTAATAAACAAAAACGGTTTATATGGTATACTATCATTTTTTTTCTCCAGTTTTTCGGATGTTCTAACCCTTGACCACCCACTCCATCCTATCTACTCCACTCGGCAAAGTCGTCGGTCTATCTGGTGCAAGGGTGGAGGAGAGGCACGATCGCTCAATGTTTTCCCCCTAACGCCCCCCAAGTGCCGTCACCAGCCGCCGTTGGTCGGTGTACGCGGCGTCGGCGGCAACGCATACCCGGTCGTCGTCTTATTATAGTCGTCGTAGTCGTAAATCGTTTGATTAATAGACCGACTTTGCCCGATAGAGATTTCCGTCTTCTATGCGCGGGACGCGGGTGAAAGTTACTCTTTCTCGAAAACGTCAGTGAACTGCGCGTTTCCTTTTCTCTCTCTCTCTCATTCTTTTCCGAGCCTCGTTACTGATCGTCTGATCCGCCTACTCCGTCCGAAAAATGTACTCGTTTTTTCGCTCTAAACATTCGTTTGTACAAATTGTCTACACATTTTTTGTGCGTTTGTGTGTGTGTGTAAACAGAGCCATCGTTGATTTACGACGAAAATCGCTGTCTGAGTGACACGGAGTGCCGGTGCAGGTTCTTATTCCCGACCCTTCCGCCCACTCGGTCGAATTACGAGGTGGAATTTATTGTTTGTGATATTTACTACGTATTATTGCGATACGTACTTTCACGAATTTCGGGTCAAGAGTCCCGGATTGACGTTTTCATAATATAAAATTACAAACATATCACAACGGAACGGCGACTGGAAATTGAGTGCAGTTAGTTTATATTATACACATTTAAATGACAAACATATTATTTTATTAGGTCTTCTCTACTGGAACCCTGCAGTTACTGCCGTTTAGTAATGCGTTAAACAGCTGCAGTAGATTTCACCGATCACTCCCGAATAAAAATCTTCTTTCTAACGTTCGCTTCACTCCAATTATTTCTTTTATCATTAATTTTATAAATTTTGCTCGCCTCCTAATTTAAACATGTTTTAATGTTGTTAATGTATTTATTTATAATCGCTTTACTGTAATGTATTTGATAAAAGCAAAAAATAAAATAAAAAAAATAGTTTTCGGATCGTATTCATAACATTTTTTTGTCGTACGAAATATTGAATTCATAAGTAAATTATTTAAAATTGGTACGTGCGACGGTAATGTACATGCTCAATACCGACGCACGTAGGAAATACGGTAAATTGAACGACCTAATCGATAAATTATTAAAAAACCTTATTGCGTTTTGCGTCATGAGAAAAAATCTTCACCGCAGAATATTCTGAATATTTTTTCAAAGCCACCGCGAGAACATATTATTATCTCAGAGGACGCGCGTTCTACTGCTCGGTTTTCCAGGTCGACCTGGTTTTATCTCGGTCTAATATACGTTCATTTTACAACCTTAATCGTATATACACAGCAGTGCGCCCTCCCTCTTGTTTTATTACAAACGGAATCTTTGATTTTGCATCCCGACTGCAAAACATGTCGTAGCCGTGTGTCGTCGACGATATCCAGGACCGTTTGAAAAAAAACCCCCGAGACCCGCACCCCGAAGAATGAACACACCCGCCACCATTGACTTAGGAAGCCTGAAGCGTGACGAATGCGTGCGAAAATATCTTTTCAAATTTTCTATCCTACATCACCGCGATAACCGCTAGACGTGAATTTCTAAAAACTGGCCACCTAGCAACTTAAGGACACGCGCCCGCCCCTGGTACATGGACGACCGGAACTTGTTGTTATTTCTATCGCGACCAGATAGCGAATAATATAATGTGCGCGGCCGTCGCGGAAAACCGAGTATAACACATGTACGCCGTGTAATAATATCGACGGGTGATAAAAGCCGAACAAAAACCGCAGTACATATTGGCGCGACCGGCGAGTCCGGTACAATAATAGCTGGTACACAGTATAATATAACGTACAGTTTTACGAGCGCCGTCATCGTTTTATTGCGAACCGAGACCGCGCCGTCGAAATCGCGAACGTTTGGATTTTTAATAAACCGTTTTCGACTCGGATCGACATGTTCGTCGCGCTCTCCTCCCCTACCAAACTCCTGACCGTCTAACTGCCTCTCTCACCCTCACTTCGTTGCCGAAACAATAACGCGTGGACGGCTATTCCTCCGGTCGGCTCGACTGGTCGCTATTTATATATATATATTTATACACTTTAAGATGTATAATGTGCGTTTTATTACTCCCTTCCGACGCAATCTTACCCCGCGTATCTTATATTAGTTGTTACATATACGCATGTACATAAATATATAAAACACATCATAAATACGTTACGCGAACCAGGAGTCGTTCTCGCGGACCACCATTTTCCACCCCCAGCCCACGCTCGCGCACCAACGAACATACCACCGCCGATTGGCGTCGTAAATTTCTATCGCGCAAACATTCAATATTTTCGCGTCGTTTTATTATTATAACTTTATTACCACCCGCAACATTTTCGTATTGATTTTAATACGTCAACGGACGAAAGCAATTTGCGTCGTGTTTTACGTCGATAATAAAGCGGAAAACACGATTAAAATTAAGCGTTTTTAAACGTTTACGTATATACTGCGGCACACGATAATGTATATACTACTACCGTGGTAGGCACGAGCCGTACGGATAACACGGCTTACAATTCCGGAATCGATTCCACGCAGCAGCACTCCTGCAGCCGGTATTCGACTCGATTGGAACTATACGTTGTGGATCGACATGAATATTGAAATTTTCGTCAAAGAAGTGCGGAAAACATTTGTTTTAAACGTTAAAATCTCTCAACAATCCTACGTTGGTTGTACTTTTGTATTTTAAATAAACTTCTATACATCTACAATACAAAACACGTCTTGATTTGATGATTTTGATTGATAATCACAAATACTATTTACTATTACAGATGTTAGAATAAACTCTATAGTCTATACAACGAGTGTGAGCTATGCTTTCATCACATTTTATCCTATAAGGAGATGATGATGTTTTAAATTCCAGATCAATAGTAAATATCTATTCACGAAATATGAACTAAAGAGTTTCCTTGATGAACTCAAACCGGTTTTAGAATCTTGGGTAACGATTGTAGAAGTAAAACGACGCAGAAATTCTTGTTTCCGAACGTTAAAATCCGATTTCACTTGCACTAGACGTGAAGGCAAGCGTGTCGTGTAACCTTACCGATTGTCGCATAACGAATCTACTGGTCGCGGGTAGTCTTGCACACCCTGGGCGCAACCAGAACGGTACTGATGACCTATTTGAACATGGGGACGGAGGTAGCGTGCGTCGAACACAGTTCTATCGCTTAAAATATGAACAAGATCGGTCCGGAAACCGCGTTTAGGGACTTTTCTTTGGAAGCTCTTGTACATGACTGGCGCAATAGCAATGTACGTAACTCGCTACATAAAAGGCCGGTGAAATTATACCGCGCGTCGATTATGATATTATAGGTCGCAAGTGTGAGTCTTGAATCACTCGAACGCATCACGTTACGCACCTGTAGGCCCGTTTTTTTTATTTATTTTTTTTTCTAAGCACGACGCCGAATCGTTTAGCGCAGCTCCGTATACATATATATTTGTCACCGTCGAAGACGACGCGTAATGGACCGTATCCGTACGCTGGTGATCTATCTCCGAAGTCCGCGTAATGCGTGAAACGTGTAATATTTTACCGGATCTCGTTTCCACCCCCGTCCCGTCGCACACATTATCTTTTTGCGAGTTACGCGCGACTATGTACGTATAAACAAACGGCTGCAGGTAAGGACGACGATCATCTTACGGCGTGACAATGATCCGGCAAACGGTCGTAACATCTGTACATAGATGATTTTGCCTACAGCTGAATAATACGCTATTTTTACGGACTTTCTCGACGGTTCTCCGTGAAATCATTTGTCCCCGCTGGAGATCACGTGTGGCAGCGGTACGGGATGCACGCGAGATATTATACGTACCCTCCGCGCCGCCGCGTTTGCACAGCACAATAATACGCACATAAACATCACCGTCAACGGAAGGTTCAGAAAGAGAGAGAGAATGACAGAGATAGATTGAGAGAGAGAGAGAGAGTGAGAGATACAGAGAGAGAGAGAGAGACAGAGAAAACGTGTTACTCGTGTAACGCCGTTATCGTTTTTGTTTCACGTTGTTACCGCGTACGTACAACGGTTCCGTGGACTGGTTTCGCGATTTAAGTACAATAGTCCAAGGCTTCTTGTTTTTTTTTTCGTTTTCATTTTTACATCATATTTTCGTATACGTTTTTATAACGCTTATATAATTATTATATTCGACACGTGGTGCTTGCCCGATGGAACGAGAATTACGTGGAAATTTGGCCTATATTTAATTAACACGTTTTCCACCCTTTTGTGTTCTGTTTTTTAAAATAATATTTAATTATCACCCGCATTGTGTGAAAAATGGTTTAAAAAGTTTTGTTTGCGCTTTCGTTTTCTTTTTGTTAGACGTGCGCTCGACTCATTAATAAAATATATTTACGGACGTTGTCAATCAATGAACGCGTAAATAATTAAATAATGAAATTACCTTATTTTTCAACAATAGACGAACTAATATAGTACATTCAAATGGATTGCCGTAATTATTTTCTCGAACCATATTTTTCGTCCGTAGGTACCCGGGTGGGGGTGGATAGTCAACGGTTTAAACTTTTAAGTTAATTTTATAGTTTTGTTCCGCTATAATCGTGTTAACGCCGTATAATTTAAATGGGAAATGGATAATGCTAATTACCACGGAATACTACGCGTATTGCGTTCCAATTCATTAAACATTACCCGAGGTGAACTGTTTTATAGGCACACCCCGAAATGGATTTTTTATGATAATATAATATTATTAAACTATTGATAGGGTTGTTTTTTTTTTACAAATTTCAAATGTTAATTATTCAACGCAATGTTTTAAGTTCATTATAGGTTGTTATTCGAATTCCATAGCTTTCCCGAAACCTAACCTTTTGGCCGGCTAGGTTTGGTCAGGTCATTAAGACATTTTTACGGATTTACTCATAACTTGGAGGTATAAGGGTGTTATTTCGGGACACTTAAGAATATGCAATGTTGATAATCGGACGCACTCAAACGACTTCTCTACTATTACGGGTATGTCGGAAAACGAGACAAGGACGAGGACGTCTTGATAATCTCATGCTGTATTTGCCCGTGCACATAAAATTATATCTCCGACGGGGACCGATTGTTGACGTAACACAACAATATCGGGGGCATACCTGCTTCCGTCGGTCCGACTGCTTCGGGTTTACGGTGGTCGAGAGCACTTAAAGCGTGATTGCGACTAGCCGAATGATTGGATACATTGTTGTATAACTTAGTGCTACGGCCGTTCCACCTGTACTGTGCTCCGGTCCTGAATGGGTACGGTAAACATAATATAGTAGCCGAATATTCTCCAAGTTGCTGTGAGATTCGATGGGAATCGTGTCGGCCCTAACAGCCGGCGTTGTCACACAACCCGTGTGCACTCTGTGGTAAGCAAACTGTAGTATAAACCGTTCACCACGATAGGACTGCGAAAAAGATAATTACATCATTTGGAAAACACCAGCGTCGTCTTACACTGAATCACTGGCGATCCCCACGTTTGTTATATATCCAGCCTCGTATCACACTTAATCTTAACTCGAAATCGCCATAACTCCTATACATTTTTCTTTATCGCGAAAATCTTACACCACATTTTTATATTATTTTTACAACACTGTATATACTATATACCTATTCGTACAACAGACGAAATCGCCAAAAAAGGTTAGAATGTAGCACGTCTCGTTTTCACCGATCCACGATACTCGCTATAAAGTAAGGAAACGACAGACGGGATGTGAATCGTATTGTTTAACTCGTTTCGCTACAGAACGATATAGTCTTCGCGAACTCGGTCACCGCCTCGGCAGTCGGACGTGATTTCGAACGCGAGCTAAGAATATTATAAAAATAAACCGTCGCGTTTACTGCGAGGACACGCGTGCCGGTGGTCTACGGAAAAATATGATATATACGCTGCAGTCACATCCCAACGACTTATGGAGAGACGAGGAAATTCCAAGACGCGAAACGTTTACTCGCACGCCAAAGGTTCCGCGGTGGACGAAAAGCGTCTTGGAATTCGAAAAATCCGTCACTGGGAGGGGGGGGGTCACGTAGTAGAAATAGTAGCAGTGGTAGTACGCGATGTGTCACGATACGATAGAAATAAATTGAACGCAAACCGTGTTTGCAACCGTCACAATATCGCTATCGATTGTCGTTATTTCCTGCAATTTTCCCGTTTCGTGGTCTCCACCGATATTATTTTAATATTTCAAAAATTGCAGCGCACACATGTCACGTTCTCACCCCATCTGCATTATGCAGATTCCATACGAACACCTGTCCGAATTCCTGCACGCAGATCTCTAACCTTTTTCTAACCTAACCATAAGTTCATAACTACCTCCATTACGGTAACCATGATAGATTCCTTTTCGACATTCATACACTAGCTTTAAGCTTAAGTCCGTCGCCCAACCCCGAAGCGTAGCAAACACCAATTATTCCTAAGGCTTGGGGTCGTTCGAGATATGCTCCGTAAATCTCAATGCGAATATCTGCGCAACACCGACGGCGACTGGAGTAGCTCGGGCTAACAGCGACACGTAATAAAGGCCTAACGTGCGCGTGGGGACTTATCAGACTCTCGCCTTTGTATGCATTAGCGTAACGACCAGCGAGCCTTGTTTGTTTGTTCGTTTGTTTTTTTTCCCCCCCAACTCTATACAGGACCGTCTGCTGTTATGATAATGTACACGCGAGACGCGAACGAGCACCACGCGCAAACGTTGGTAAATGCATTTGTTGTGTTGTACGTCATCGCGCGAAGACGAAAAACAAAACGGCGGAAAACACGTTAAAACAATCTCTCTAATACTACGGCTCTTATTTCGCCACTCTTTCCCTGGTCCAGAGTATAATAATTGTAACACATTATATTAACTTAAAGGCGAAACTCGTGCGTTTGCCAGGCCGCACAAAGAATCGCTGGCTGTTCGCACCGTCTATAATATAATACAATATATATTATGTGTTCTCACGCACAGAGGACCAGGAAGACTCGCCAGCGCCCCGGCAAACTTGGAATAAAGCGCATTTTTACCGATTAAAAAAATTGACGGGATAATATTTTTCTCGACCTTTATTCATATTTATTCTTCTAAGAATACAATTAATAAATATACTGCATATATTTATTTTGTATGTATTTAATATGTTTTTTTATTAAAACGCCATTGCGAGAAGGAGAACATTTCGAAATCAGTTCGAGTTGACAATAGCTGCGTCCGTGACGAATCGGAATTGGCTCTTACATTTGCATTCCAATATGTGTCAACGGTATACGCACGCCAAGACGACGCCGCGCGAAAAACGCTCATCCGACGTGGAAAAATGCGTTTGTCGTATTCCGTTTTTCTCCCCGTCCGCTCGCGCTCGGATCGTACGTATAATAATACAGCTGCGATCGTGTACACTGATGACGTTTTTCGAATACAACGCGATTTGTCTACTGTTCTTAACCGTATGTTTAAATTACCGGCAGACGCATCGAGCTCGGTTTTAAATACATAGGCGTCTGTATATATATAAATATGTAGCACCCGGTACACGGTTTGAAAACGATTCGCCGAGAACAGTGACGGTCGTCGAGCACGACACACGTCAGTCGGTTCGTATATTACACCGTTTGGCGAGAACATTGGGGAACGAAAAAGTTTTCAATTTCATTTCAAAGTGTTACTAATGGGTGGCGGCTGCTTTCATCTAAATTGTCACGTATTATGTATAAATGTTATTAAAGGTAAAATGCATATTTTTATTTTCTATAATAATTTGTATATAACTAATCTGTATCACATTTACTTATTGTGCCCAAGTGGTATATACTTTAGATTTCACTTAAAAAAAATAAATAAAAAATTCCATTACAACACGATCGGCTTTCGTCTGTTGCTGCGTACGAATCGCCGCCCGTTATTATGTCCGAGCAAATCATGGTCATGACTGCACGAGGAATGCTTCGTGCGATTATTTCGCATTTAGTTCGGTTACGTTTTTCGTCAGAAGACACGGCGCGTGGTGCCATAGGTAAGTTTTAGTGTATCTTATTGCACTATTCGTTTTAAAGGACGGTTACGTTATGCCGGACGGAGAGAAAACACGTGACAGCTGACGCGATGCACGTTCCCGGAGACTTATTTCGAGTGTTCGCTCGTCTAATCCCGAGTCGTCGTTGTAAACAAATTTTAACATCCACTGCTCGCGTTCGCAAGACAAAGAGTCATTGTGGTGCCTAATCATATGTGTTGGCTTCGAAAGGACAAAAGCGGAATTACCAGCGGGTTATAATATCATCTCCGGTGGTTTAAATCTTAGTTGAATACAATCGTACACGCGCAATCCCACAATACATATATATGTACACACCTACTTACGCTCGCATCGAGTCCTGCTTTGTCTTCCGCGGTGCCCGCCCGTCCAATCATCATCTCGAGATTTAACAAAATCATTCTCCCTGTAAACTATATAATATCTTTGAAAAGTTTTTGATAGCTACCTGTGTTGGAACAGAAATAAGAATCGAGTGAAAAAAATATATATACCGAGAGAACGACTGTGCGCCGTATTCGGTGTATATATACATATAGTACAGCCATTATACGTGTCACGCCTCGTCCAACTTTGGTTTCGTGGAAATAGCGTTTTACGCCCGCCACTTGGGTTTTAGAAGTTTTTCGACATTCTTAATCCCAAGGTGATAACCATTGTTTTCTAACAATCAAGTCCGGTGCCCAATCGTTCTTGACTTTTCAATCAGTTTTCACATGCTGCGTATATACAGGTAGTCACTACAAACTAGAGCTAATCAATTCCAGCCGAGTCCGGACCGTTATGGACTGTGCCCGATGAACAATAAAATAAAACAGCTGGCATGACAGTGTCGCTTTTTGATTATTACGAAACATATAAAGATCAAGAAGCATCACGCAAAACTAACGTTTAGTTCAATAATGTACATTTTACCCTTTTTTTTAAATGCTGTCCGTATAATACGAATGAACAGAGCAGTTTACCGCGAGCCGTTTTGATTTCTTTCGGACTCCACATCCGCCACAAAATGTGCTATGAACCGACGATTCAAGACGTATACCACCATACGAGTTTAATTTTTATACATCACCTGAATCGATTAAGCATTTCGTTGGTTTTCAAACAAAACCATCGGACCACAGCTACAGTCGATGATATATTACAAGTATAGTTCCATACGAATACGACTCGCAGTTTGTGAGCGTTGCGTTCTAAGCGTTATAAAAACAAGCGAATATGATAGTGATTCGAAGACGTGCAAAACATTTCCTAATTACCCCTCCCCCACCGGTGCGTTAATACTCGGTAAACATACGAACAACGCATAAAACGTATACTACATATGCTACACTATACGTCTAGTTTTACAATTGCTACTATTATCGTGGTGGTGTGTTTTTGGTGATGGTGTAACTTTTGAATGATTACAATACGATAAAGGATACGGAGACAAAAGGCTAATTGTCTTCGCGGGGAGACATTTTCACTAACGGATTTATTGCAATTATACAAACGGTTAGTGTAATAATAATAGTAATAACGATATTAATAATAACAAGAATTAAACTCATAGGTATGTACGCAAATTGAAACAAATAAAAAAACGTTTTTCCTTTTTGTACAACGCTCTTGTATATTAAATCATTACGGCTCAACAATCACACGAAACGACGGCAAAACGACGATTTATTTCTACTAAAACGAACGAGTTTTATTATTGTGTGACAACGCGCATTATTTATGATTAAATTTAATATGCAGGTATCTACCAACAGCATGGCTGGCTTGTACAGTAATTTAAATATCGAAGATATACTTATTGTCCCGGAGAACTATGGTTTTGCACACATTATATAATATGCATTAACAAAATGTAAAAATATAAATTCGTTCTCGCATCGGGGTGGGGAAAAAACAAGTGCCACCGTACAGCACCTCGCAGCAGCAGCGAACGGTTTCTTTATACCATAATGGATTTTACATCCGATAGAAATCTATATTATTGTTACGACGTCCTGAAAACGGTCGAGTACACCAAAATCATAACAATAACGCGGCGGCCGCGGCGAGACATGGAACTCTCAAAACTCCACTCGGAAATCTTAACGTTTACAAAACGTCAAAACGTGTTAGAGATCATTTATGATGATAGTGCGTGTGCCTGCTGCCGTCTCCGGGAACCAAATTATTTTTTTTCACGCTCAAACGCGCTTACGCGAAACATCGTTTTTGCGTAATCAAATGTTAGTTACGAGTACGGATCGCACGCGCGCCTCCTGACGCGCCGGTGAAATTTGTCTTATAAACACAATATTTATTCGGTACGTTTTTACAACATAACATAATAGCTTACGGCGCGTTCAACGTGCGCGTTTTCGTTTTGTTTACTTTTTAAAACAAGCGGGGTGCTCTTTTGAGGAGAACATTACGATACACGTGAAAAGTAAACAGTTAATTTATGCTCGACATTTAAACGTTTGCGGAACGAAGTCGCGGCAAACACGCGACCGATCGCTGCCGACGTAAATATTACGTCACGTGTTGTTATTGGACGGACATGAAAAACACACACATGACGCGGTCCGAACGAATTAGAATCACGCACGACGTGATTACCGAACCCGCGGTGCTGTCGAACAAAACATCGTGCCATGTACTTTGTTTTCGTTGAAGTATTTTTTTTATTTCAGTTTTTTTTTTTCCAGTTTTTTACGACACCTCCATTAGTGGTTGCACCCGGAAGCGTTCCGCGGGGGGGGGGGGGGGAGAGAGAGCATTAATTTTGTTTGTTGTGCACACACCGGCGAAACGAATATGAATCGTGCCGAGAAACGTCCGGTAAATGCTTGAACTACAGGCACGTCCAATTTAGACGGTCAACCGAACGGAACACTGCAGGCCACGGCACCGTATCATAACTAATTTATTATACTTTATTGCCTATAAATATGCGTACGTTCCAATCGTAGTCCCAACGACATTTTCGATTCGAGTAGTGCGTTGATTAATTCGGTTTCCGCCGAAACAATATCGTTAAAGCTAAAAACAAAAGAACCGTACCCTGAGGGCGATGCAAAAACTATATAAATATAGTGGCCATAGCAAATCGGACAGCTGAACACAAACAGGTATATTATATTATTAACGAATAATGGCGTCTGTAATCGAATTTATTGCGTTATTGTGCACGGCAATACGCGAGGAAAATGATACGATGACGGTCCTAAGGCATTGCGATGGGCACACCGTGTAGGACGTAGGTACATGTTCAACTATTATACATTTATACATATAGATTACCGATTTTTACACAATATAAAACCCCTTAGTACATGCATTTATTTTTAAGTATACGCGCTTAAAATGTAATATACCTAATTGAAAACAATTAATATAATTTGATGTATTTTTTAGAAAAATAACGAATGTACGAAAATTGAAAATGCACACCAGTTACAGTATTAATTTTACCAGTTACATGGTCTTCAACCTCGGTCATTCTTCAAAACATTAACCGGTAGTAAAAATAACATTTTCAAAAGCGAAAACAAAATTAACATTTTATTAGTCATCGTACTCGTATTTATCAATTTTGAATTCACCTAGTTATACTTGATGTTCGGGACAATAATATGCGATTTTGATAAAAATATGTACTGTTAAATATTACAAATAAACATTAAGTATGCAAAAAGAAAAAAAATTGGCGTTATTTAAATCGTGCGTATTTCTAATCAAATTTCAAACATTTGATTCCGATAAACTAATATCTAATGATGCATTTACATTTGTGACTGAGCTACCTTCGATTTATACACGTGCTCTTTCGTCCATTAATTCGAAAAGCGTTGATCGGAGTCGAACACTACGAGCGGTCGTTCTCGAGCAGAATAATAATAGATTATAATAATATGCTGCTTTGATCGCGGGAGAGGAGCGTCAAAAAAATGATTATAATATTATTACGAAAAACCGCGAATTGTGTAGGCAGAACGCATGGCAGCGACGAGATAATAATAGGAGCGTGGTTAAACGTTCCGGAAAAATTGAAGAGAAAAACCGAAAATTATTGTTCCCTCGTTAAATTTCCATCGCATCGGAACGAAAATGCAATGCTGATATATTATTATAATTGAAACGTGTAGCTGACAATGAGCCGCGTACAATAACTTAACAACGTCACGGGCAGACGGAGCAACTATCATGTGCATACGCATTATGAATGTAACGATTTCTTAACATCGGTGCAGTTTCCGTGACAATATATCCAAGTCCGATGCGCGCAATAACACGCGGATAGTATGAACACGGTGATTTTTTTTAACCATGCTCACTCACTTTTTTGGCCGTAAAAATGATTATATTTGGATTTTTCTTTTCTAAATGTTTGGGTTACCATTAAACCTACGTTTTCAATAACTTTTTATTCGTGCCAACTTATGCGTTAGTATACTACACACTTCTGTTTACACATGAGCCCGAACTGATAATATTATATATTACATTATTATTGTTATATGACGTTCTGAATATTATTAAGTGCACAGACAGGGTGTATCGCGACTACTGTACGTAGTCGCACTACATAACGGACAAACGTTTCGTTAAGACTTGTCCGTCGACGATCGACGCGTGCTTAGGGGGAACTCGAGCGTTTTAAAAAAAGAAGCACTCAAGTCTGATAACTATGTACAGATAGTAATTCGAATTACTTTTGTTGTTTTTAACCCATCCGGAAAAATGACTTTTTTTCGCGCACGTCTGGGTCGAATTGAACATATAATAATAAGCACTGCAATACCTAAACCAACTTCTGTATAAAATATAGAGGGCGTTTCAAATATCAAAAAGAATGATCAGAGTTTCACGTAACAGTGGTTTTTTCATAAAAATAAAAATTATTTCCCGTGTTTTCACAAAATACATTTTGTAACGTTTTATTCTGAACACCCTATGCATAGTATGTATATTATAATAAACACATTATATTACTACATATTTTTTTATAACTTGAAAGTTTTTTTTTTTCTTCACAGCCATTATTGTTCGTCTCAGATCGCACGCGCCCGAACGACGTATCATATAATAATAATAATAATAATAATAATAATAATATTATTATAGTCCCGTCGTATATTATAACACGATCCCGAGAATGGTTTTATAGGCCGTTAGTGGAATTATATTGAAAAAATAAAAACTCTCCAAACGACAAATTACCCTTCGATATTATATATATCTCCGTGGAGAAGCTTTTCTTCTTAAGATCCGCCGCCGCTGCAGCACGCAACAATATATCGCATAATATCCATTATCCGGTGCACACTTTTTCCCCTCGACGTCCCGTATATTTTTTATACACACACGCACTCGCACGCGCACACACGGGCACACTCACATGCACACACGTGTATATATATAAACGTAAGCACGCGATTAATATATGGGCCCGTTATTTTTTCCGGATGATTTAAAGTGTCGTTGTACGAGGGTAATTCGGATCGAACGAGGTGCGTGCGCCGCGCGAACGCTCAAACCATTCAGTATAAATACTTCGATGATTTTTTTTCTATCTTTCTCGTATTATTACCCTCATTTTTATTTATTTAAATTTATCTTTTCGACGGCATAGTAGAAGTGCGAAATTTAGGTCGAATTTTCACCGCGCTTATTGCATTTGCTCCTCCGCGCGTTAATGCGCAATAATAATATGCAAATTCGTCGTAAAAGGGACAAGGTTTCAGACGCTGCAGCGGCCTCCTATATGTATACATTATAATATGCGTACGTATATACAGATAAACGAAAACCGAATAAAGAAAATAAGCATACATTACGCGAGACATTATTAGCGATGCAGACATATCCCGGCCGGGGTGGAAATAGGGAGTTTTTATAAGTCCACGCGCTCCTACATTTTGATATACAGTCGCTCGCGTACAACAGATTATAGTAAAATATATAATATATAGGCCCGTTGGTATTGAATATTTATCGATAATCTTAAACACGTTTGAGAGAATATTGTATATTTGTGATAATAATAGCCAATGTGGACTGCCGTAGTCAACAACTATTAAAGGTATAATTATTATTTATTTATACTTTGACATCAGAATCGACCAAAAAATTCAAAACTAGGCTCAAGAAACACGTCGAATGAAATAGAAACTATATTTTTGGCCAAGTCAGAAATATTTTTATTATGTAAAATAATACAATTGTATACAAATATGTTTACGACAACTTTGCGAACATTGTGTTCTATTGACCATGATTGTAACTATGTTTAAGTTGTATTATAAGATACCGAATAATAATGAAGTCTTCGGTAGTGGACTTGAAAACCTTCAACCACATCGAAAACCGTAATTCATAAAGTGCTCACTGGTGATCCGTGCGATGCGATCATTGTACAAGACAATTTTCTTTACTAAAAGTTTTACCTTTTCTTTACTATGTGTCACATAGTACAGTATATAGTACACTATACATAGTGTATAATGTGTTGGAGCAAACGACGAGCACGACAGAGTGGCGCCCGAACGTGAACACAACCCTGAGATTGAAAGTTTCGTGCTCTACCGACTGAGCAAGCCGGGCAGTAGCATTCCGTATTTTCTACGGTTAAGAAATTGGAATATACCTGCAGCTGTAAGTCTTTAAAATCGGTAAATTCACATATTTTCCATAAATATATTGCATACATATTACCTATACGTGTGTGTGTATTTTGAAATTATGTTTTAAAATGAAAAATAAGAACTTAAATGACCCTTTAGTACAACGGGTTTTCCTCCGCTTTCTTATAACAATTAATGTTTAATATATAAAACAAATATAAAAAACACCGGATGCGGGACACATTCTAAAATAAAATTATAATAAATAATAACATGATCAATTTAAAATAAAATTGATAAGTATGCAAAGGAAGTATTGCCAATAGGCAACTTTATCTTCTCGTCATGCACAACAAATGTCACTTTACCCATCACATTTTCTTATAGCGTAGAGGATTCTCTTATAGAGTATAGAAAATACAGAGTTTAAATAAATATTTTGAATAAAAAAAAATAATAATAACCTAATATAATAATATAATCCAGAATTTTTTTTTTTTTGGGAGGGGGTGACCAGTTACGCATCGAAATTATCACATCTAAAAATTTTTTTAAAACCTTAAACTATACATTTATATCAGATGTAGTATTTTATTTTATGATATTTAAGATAATTTAAATGATAATTTAAGATTTCTGGAAATTTCAGAAGAGGCTGAAGTCCCCTCAGCCCCTCCCTCATTGGATATGCCACTGATATTATATAATATGTTCACTGTGCAGGTTAATGAAATTCGACTGTACGAAACGAAACGTATTCGCGAACGTATAAGCCGTCCGCGGAGAGCCGCAATAACCACTGTAGTTGATATACCGAAACGGAAAATATACTACGCGATGACGATTGAACGAGACGAATGGAAAAAATGAAATAAAAATAAAAAAATATACGAAATTCGAAAATCTTCGTGGGGGTTAATAAAAATATAATATATCGCGCGGTCATTTGTGCGCCGTGTTTGATGGGCTTATTATTAAACCGTATACCGCGAGTGATTTATCGCGGCCCAAACGCTATGGGAGAGGATATAAATTGTTTTTGTTTTTTTTCTTCTTACAAATTTGATTTTTGGTCCGATACGTGCTCTCGAAATGATAAATGTAAGGACTGCACTTGATTCATTCGTGCCGTGCGCGTGATAAACATATAAAGCGTATAATACGGTTTCTCGGAGGTGGTCGGTGCTGCACAGGTTGTACGCGCATAAAAACAAAACAAATCATTTTAATTATTCGACAATTAAAAGCTCCGTTTCAGTGCGGCGCGCCGGAGAGACGTTGATGATACTTAAAAAAACGTACACGTTTCCGGTGCGTTAACTCGAACACGTACCTACCTAACCGGCAATTATAAATATATATATATATAATATTACTATCCACGTAATTGTTTTAAAATCGATCGGGACCAAAGAACGTAGTTTTATATTAGATTAAAACACGCGTTCTTTTCGAGTACATTCGTAGCTGGTGTACGACAACGAGTTGCGTACAATTTACCATCGCGCCCAAATATCAACAAAGAATAAAAATACTTTAATTGATTTATTTTAATTAAACATGAAATGTATGCGTGGTATAACTTATCGAGACAGAAGTATCAAAAACTATCACTTAAAAATTACAAAAACCGAAATTATAATGATTTGTGTAACGCGACGTTCTTAAGTAGACTGATAAACCAACAATAATTTTAGAACAAATCGAGATAGTTTAAATTACCTCCAAGGAAATTATAGTTTTAATATTTTATTTATTCTACGATTTCTGGTAACAAGAAAACAAAATAACAATAAGATTTAATTAAAATTCAAGTCCAGACCCTCTCTTGAATAAAACTTAGTTGCACCACTGCAAATACAGCGTATATATCAAAATATATGAAGTAAACTTGAATTTTTATTTATTTATCACCAATTTCCGAGAGGGAGGGTGAAAACGTCATATATAATTCTTTCATTTTTCAAAACGACGTAAGTGTTGAAAACAAGCGTTTAAACTTTGTTCCAGTGATGAAAATAATAATCAAATAGGCCTTGTACCTATATTATAGACCTAACGGTCTGGAAACGTATAGGAAGAAAAACGGCTAACATTATTATTTTTATTTAAATTTTCAATGACACTATATCACGTGTATTTTTTTTCATCCTTCTTAGTCTCAGGAGGACGCGGAGAACATTCTTTCAACGTACGGCTGGTCGCACCAACGCCGTTTTTCAGAAAGGAAAAAAAAAAAGAAAACAAGGACTCATCTGCCGCGCCGTAAGTACGCGTACGTCATTTTCGGCTATAAATTTACGTCGACGATGGCGGACGAAAAATATCATTCACCCGTAAATTACGTCACTATACATCGTATCAAATTATTATTACTATTTTTATCATCGTCTTATATAGCTGCTGAAGCGTATGCCACCGAATTGTTCCACCTCCGAGAGCGAGTTTATTCTCTCATTGCATATTATACTGTCTCCTCCTACGTACGTCGTGGGTATACCGACGGTAAAATCGATTTGTGAAATGATTTCAAATTTAACTGTTTTTTTTTCATAACTCAATGTCCCGCTACACAACACGTGTTGAATGATGTGCAACGAAAACCGGTGTTTGGTTTGATATTAATTACGAAAAATTTTAAATCGTTGTGTTTCACCACCGTACTACAAGCAATAAATGCTAGTATTGATCACATGAAACGATAATGTACGAGAAAATTTATAATCGTTTTGCGGACGATCTATAAGATTCAATGGTTAAAGGAAACAGCCGAAACTTACCTAGAATAATATGCGAGTGCATCGCGGGACTCGCTTGTGGTCATTTTTCGATAGCTTTATTTGAGAACAAAATAGTTGAAGAAAAGACAAACAAAGAAATAACTGTCTAATAAAACGTTTACGGATACCGAGAATATTTGACTAAGAAATCGGTGTACAATTTACTTTACGAATGCACTACATCTCAAACTATGACGCGTATACGACTTGTACAACGTACACACGAACTTGTCATAGGTTTTTAGGCTGGAGATGTAATAAAACAATGAGCAATCGGAACAAAACAATCAATTAATAATCAAAAAAAAAAAAAAACGGAAAACATATTGTTTAGCACAGAATCTTGGTAATGATCATTGGTATTAAAATAGATAATCGAAATAATTGGGTATAACCCGATATCTCTAATACATACTTCCTATCTACATACAATGCAACGTTAAAAATAAGATGGATAATGAATAACTCATTACCGGGGATGTAGCAACGAAAAAAAAAAATATAAGTACAGACCCAGAAAAATAATATTACAATGCTTACGAACATCTTTAAAATCGGGCTTTCAATGAATAATTTTATGAATAAACTTACAAACTCTAGCCCACAATTTAAAATGAATGATTGTAATCATTTTAAACCATATGATCATCTATAATATTATTTCGCACACAATTATACTTTTTTGGACCGAGAAATGTTATTAAAACAGTTTAAAATAGATATCTTGTACTGGGTATTTTTATTCGGTGTACATATTATATAACGCATTTTATTTTTTATTTTTTTATAGCACTGATTTTTTCATACGCCTAAATGTCCGAAAATGCGCTAATATGTCGTAGAACCGCGTGGCCCGTGTAAACTAATAAAGTATTCGTTTGTATTTCATATCAACTTCAATACACGTACTATTTATACAATTATATGACTCCATTCGCTAGTTGTACCTCACCGCTGATCGATAGGCGCATGGTTTTTCCACGCGAGACTCCGCGTACGATCGACATCGAAGCAATATTAATTATTTCATCAGTGACCGTACAATAAATAATAAATATATTACCGAGCAATATTATATTCTTCGGTTAAACTGGTAAAACTGCGATCGAATCCACCGCGATGATTCGCTTCGGTGCGCGGTATATTATCTATGTATATATATTTACACGCGATGCGGAACGGTCGGTGGTATATATCGGGTTTAGTCGAACGTAAACGGTATTCAAATAATTTTATTTTCAATCGACCGTATCGGTGCGTACGAGTCGATAGGACGAAATACACCAAAATGCGATTTTCTGCGGATATCCCACGGTTGAAATGGTAATGCTGATAATAAGAAGAATAATATACACCCGATGCTAAAATGTGGGGCTAACATATTATAAATCTTTAGATTATAGCTAACGTGTAATCTTGATGTTCATAAGAAAATTGTTGCGTGTCATTTCCTGCGTTCAAAATGTCACATATGATTAAAACACATCTATGGGCACTATATTGTAGATCTCGTAAATTGTATAAACGATATTATATCGAAAGATTAGGGACCCGGCCACTCGTCAATCGGTTCTTTTTTGTTACATTTTCTGGTGATTAAGCAGAAACGATCGTTGTGTAAAACGTTGGCGTGATACTTTTGTGCTACACTATTAAATACACGCAATGTTTTCATGAATTTATAATCATTTTTTAGGTAAACCACATATTGCTCAATACACATTTTGCATCACTATTGTTTTTCCTACGGATTTAATGGATTGGTTAAGTCTTGTGAATAACAAATCGTTTGTATTGTCACTATTTCAAATCATGCGTCTCATACGGGTAGTCTAAGCCAATATTCATCCCTTAAAATACTATTATCCCGGCGCACACGGCGGACGGCCACGATAAATTTATAAATACGTGACCTGAGGAGACGACATTGAGACCTTGAAAAAAGCTGCGATTTATATCAATTCGCTGTGTTTTTATAAACCCCGGAAAAATGCAACAGCATAACAGAACCTTTGAGGGTTCGGGCCAGACAGTTGCGCCGCAATCCATCGACCCTTCTCGTCGTGGCATCCACCGAATTCCTCGCGTATAAATCTGTGGAGAAATCCGTGTGTCACAGACGACGTTTCAGTGTTGCACAAATTCCGAAGAAAAAAAGGGAAAAACAGTCGAAATGTGAAACGTGTGCGGTGCGTGCTCGTTCGGTCGGTGTGGTTGGCGGGGTGGACGCGGTGACCGACGGACCACCGGGGTATGTACAAGCTTGGGATACCAGGCGCGTTAACCGCGGTAATACTATACTATCCACGTTCGACTTGATGTTTTAAAGGTTAGGCGTAATAAGCGTATTATACGATACGGTCCGTGCTCCAACGGTGAATATAGTTATAATAATAATAACAATAATTACATGCTCGCTGTTGTGCGGTATTATCGCGGTGCTCTACGACGCTCGCGAGATCCATTATTAAAAACGTTAGCGAGTAGAAACTGGCAACGGCTAGACTAAACTCGTACCTAGCTGCGTGTAGGCGAACACTTAAATTGAACCACTTAGTCGTACTGCAAGTCCTTTGCCGGGGTGTACAAACTACGGCTCGAGAAAAATATTCCAATACGCCCTAAGCCGCGCATACACTAGACCCGAACCGGCCGAACCGACCGAACCGAAAAATATTCGGTCCGAATTTTTTCGGGTATAGCTGCATTGAGTGTCCCCGAATTTTCGTTCCGAAAACAAAGTTAATAGCTAAATATTTAATTAAATAATCATATTATGTCGTGACTTGTGATAATAACTAGAGTAAACCATGTATTGTATTTTCTACAATCAGTTTTCGACAGTACGACTACATTATCGAAAAACCAATGTGAAACGGTCGATAAAATTGTAGATAAAACGCACGTTTTCAAAACATATATACTAAAATATCACGATTTAAGATATATCTAAAGTACTTAATACTAGGACATAGTAGGTACTGGGTAATAGGTACACAAAGATGTTATTAAAACACCAAATGTGATATGACCACAATATTTCATTTATTATCAGCGTCTCAAATCAAGAGGTAGGACCTATACATAGAATAGTACCGCTAATTTTCGGCCGAAAAATTCAAACATGTTTGAACGGTTGAAATCAGAACCGACCCGAATTTCGGTTCGGGCTATCGGTTCGGTACAAGTGTATGCACTCACATATAAAATCGGCATTTTGATTTTTTTCAGTTCGGTCGGTTCGGCCGGTTCGGGTCTAGTGTATGCGCGGCTCTACACGCCCGTTTTATTTTTCGTTATTTTTGGAAAAGACGCAATATCAATATTTTTGTTTGGTTTAAAACATTTTTTTACTATTATTCTTTTGGCTAATTTTCTTTTTTAACTATTAAGTGAGTTTTCTTTTCTGTACAATGAATAAAAATCGAAAGTTTTATCATTTTCAAAATGCATACAACAAATGCGCTTTTACGTAAGAACTCGAAAACTGGAGTTTCTCGCGAACAAAAACAAGTATACGGCATCTGAACGTCGTACAGGTTAGTACTTGACGTCGACGATAAAATATTAAGATAACGATTTGCGTACCATCGTCTCTAAAGGTAAAAACAACACGTTTCCAAAAAAAATCACCCTGTATATACGGGCACGCGATACGTATAGGACCGGGCCCTTGCCGACGACTGCATTGTTACACACACACGGTTCGAACGGGACCACGGGAGAGGAGAGCGTGGAGCCAGTGGCGGCTGGGCGAGGCGGAAATAAAATGAAAACGAAACAGAACCCATGCCCATAGTGCGCTACCATACCGCCCGCCCCCGCGTTTAAACGCCGCCGGTGGAATTACAATAAATTTCTAGTATCCCCGCACCACCACGATTAATCATCACTGACCGGCGGCGTAAGCACTGTCCGTGTGCTTCACATAATATTATACCCTCGGCCTGTACGTTCCGCGTACGTGCTTTCGTATTCGTACCGCGGCCGCGGCGGGGGCGGCTCGGTGGAGTCGACAAAAGTACGTTACGTGTGTGTATAATGTATACCACACGCACGCACACACGCGACGGTAACGTGACGAGTGAACAAAAAAGACGTATACTTTGTTATGTAAAATAAACATCAAGATGGAGAGAGCATAAAAATGTCCGTGTTTATATACGTTTTGTACTCCAGGGGTGGTCGCCTGTTACGCGTCGCTCTCGTCGTACGGTATAAAAAAAATAGCCGTTATAGCCGTTAGGTTTGTACACGGCCGCGGTAACCCCGTGTATACCAGTCAAGTCCAAGTATAAGGGTGATACGTCATCGTGGTGTACGCGCCGAGTAAAAAATAATATACACTCGATTAATATTCTGTCTTAGATATCAGCTAGTATAGGCATGTATCAATCGTGCCGCAATAGGCAAAGTCCACGACATTATGCGTAATGTGCATTTTTCACGTACGTTTGTAGACAAACACTATTATTCTACTGGAACAATGACTATAGTGGCTATGGGCATAAAAGTAATATTGAACTGCACCGATAGGTCAAAAAGGGCGAGTGACGAAACAATATTAAGCGCAACTCGCATATCGACGTCATTAGTACCGGTGTACGTCATTTACAAGGGCTCACCCATATGTAAATACGGGTATAGCAATGTTTGCAGGACGGTTAGACGTTAGCCGAGGACATGCTTATGTAAATGTATTTTTCAGTCAAGTGTAACGATTAAATCAAGAGTGTTAACAGAACGTTAAGCAGCAGTTCAAACAGTTTATTCGATTCGCCCTTATTTTCAAAACCGCACGTTACGATCCCTCGTCAATGGCTAGATATCGGTTAGTTTTTAAATTTTTTTTTCCCACGCGTTCTGATGTTTTTAGCACATATTTCATAAATTATACTTTCATATTTATGTGCATATTTTGATATTTTGATATTTTTATTGCATGTAAAACCGTTTCCCAGCAATATTTATATATATTTATGTGTAACAACATGTTAAATGCAATGCTCGAATCGGACGTCGAACGCGATTCAGATTTGGGCGCGAAGTCGATTTCATATCCCGCGGACTGGCGAATCGTACGGCATAAAGTTTTATCGCCGAGAGCAGAATGTTTTTTTGAACGTTTTCACCTCCACCCAACCGACTTTCAATAATTACACGATCGTAAAAGCAGCTAATATTATATATCATTTATTATATAATATTATACTACAGGTACACGCACATCAACGAGTTGTTTCAATAAAACCCGGGTGGGAGGCGGATATATGTATATTATTATATGATCGTTGGTGGTGGACGGTTTTACGAGTCTATGGTGGATCGTACGACGGGAATGAGCGGCTGGATTGTGTAAACAATATTGATTTGGTTTCGCTCACGCTGTACGTCGTACCGTCGTGTAAAACGATCGTCGCCTGAACCGCAGGTGGGTTACCTTTAGGTCGGGGATTCTAGACCAGCGGTCAACGTACTCCTGGGAGTGTCGGTTGGGGGGAGGTGCGTAACTTGTGGTTCCAAGGGTTCGAGGCTACACTTTATATCTCAAAGGGGTACACGACTCAGAAAAGGTTAAGAACTATTGCTTTAGGTACACCCGACGATAGCACGTAACACGCTGCCTCAAAGTTGTTTTCGCCCAACTTTTGAACGTACATATACAGTTACCATATACCGATCGTAACTTATATGTGATGATTCACGATCATGATATCACGTCTTACTTTTCATTGGGGTCGTTGCACAATATATCGGAGCCGAGGTATGTGCTGTGATATTACCACCGTCGTAGAGTCCCGCCCGTAGTTCGACGATGAGAACGGAACATTGCTAATGACGTTATATGATTTTCGTCGTGAGATTTCAGGAAAAGTTATCGCGACGCCCGTTCGGGAATCAACGGGGCGTGGGGGGGGAAGGTTGTAGAAAATCTCGAACCACTGAACAATATTAAACACCGGGTTAGCGCGGTCTTATTGCATTTTATTTTTCATAATCATTTCCGTCTCGACGTGTAAGGCGAGAAAAATGTTAACGTCTGAGAAAAATATTATTGCGTTTGACAGTATTGAACACTATAACCGCAACGGTGTCGGACGTACTTTTTTTGTACTGTATACCTGGTGTAAACGACTTGTCGCAAAACGTAATTAGAAATTAAAACCACAAATCTGATGGTTTTTTTTCCCCTTATAACAACATAATAGCCGACGGTATTATACCAGTGTAATATACGTAGTACAATACTATTACCGTACAGTAAGTTGATGCGTGACATTTTGAATGCCGCATAAAATATTTTATCGTGCACGCAAACTTTTTTTGGTTTGAAATTTTCATTAGCACGCGCATTTGACAAGATCGCGATAAACCTTTAATTTTTTTTTTTTTTTAATTAGAATAATAGGCTTCAATTACACAGATTATATAGCCTATTGTGTGACAAAGGTATATAAAATACGGGGGAGAGGTAACATAGTGTGAGAGAACTTATTCAATACCAGTGCTCATTTTATATAGTTTATATATATCATGATATGCAGATACCTAGTTTACGATTTTTTAGAAAAATTATTTCGTTTGAAAAATTCGAAAATATTGGCAGTGTTGCGTTAGTGTTGAGGGCTTTTCTGGTCGATGTTGGATTGTTGAAAAGATGGCATGATGGGGCAGTCGAAGGTGATGTGCGATAGGAGTATTGCGTATGTTGCACGAAAATTCGTTGATTGTTCAGATAATATTTATTGAACACTCCTGGAATATTTAGCGAATTGTTTTATTTATTGAATGAACATTTCACAAAGATGCACTACATCATATAATGTTCGATATAATGTTTTATATCGATATTGTACACTTCCTATACGAGGTGTTCGGCATTCTACAGGTTACATAGTCATTAAGCAAAGGTTTTATTTTTCCCGCTCATTCAAGGCGTTTCATAGGATGCCTAGATAATCTATAAAATACCTAGGGATTCAGCTAGCATTCTATGGAATTCAAGAACACTTCAGGTGTATTATTGCGTAAACTCCGTCAAAATGTAATAAATTACGACAAACAGATTCTCCCGTGGCGCACTTGATGATATAATTATTGCGTTCCGGACGATAGAAAACTCCAAATCAACAATATTCAAAATTCGCTTTCCGCCGGCAAACAGTTTTTTTTTTTTTTTGTTTTTTTTTTAACCACTTGTATACCGAATATCAATCGTTTGCCGCTCAAACGCATCGATATTATATTACGTATAGTATCAATGCGTCGAAATAACTTTAATGTTGGAAATTAATTAATACATTAATTGTTAGTCGCGACCGTTCGGTCTCATCGGTGAAAATAATTCTCGTAAAAAAAAAAAAAAGAAGAAAAAAAGGACACGAACCAGCGGCATCCGACAGCTGCTGTGGATGACAACATGTCGGTTGAAATTAAATACGCGTGTTCGCCGATTAAAAATTCATTTTAATTCCACATTACGTGTTTTTGATTTGAGATCGAATAATTATTTAATGCGGAAGACGCGCTGCAGATCGGGTTTAGTGTGCAGTGTACAGCAAAAAAAGACCCTCTGTAATGTTCTCTTGATTGTACATTTATTATACGAGTTCCAATGCTGAAATAAAGAATGAAAAGAAAAACCCTATTTATTTGTTTTTCGAAAATGCGTGTGCTGTACGTGTACCTATACGTTTACCGTAAAAATTAATCATAATATACATACGTACAGTGAATCCCGTTGTTTTATATGTATAACAAAATATTTCAGCCCTATTAGATTACAATATAGTTTGCTATGATAGAAAGGGGCTACTGAAGCGCAAATTTTAGGAAACATTCTAATTTTAAGCTCTTGTAGGTCACGCATGCACAACACTTGAATTTTTTTTGAATAGTAACCCTTATTTACTTCATCGGATACGGATACATTTTACATTAAGTCAATTTGATTCATTGACTGTCGTCTTAAACCTAAAATTGATTGAATTACAGCAATTATTGAAAATACATAATTAATATTAATTTAATTAGGATCTAATAAAACTTATAACTTAAAGCTCTGTTTTAAACGTATGTAGATAAGAATTATGAACTATTAATTGATCAATATTATAAATACATAATACATATAAATATGTATTATATTATTATAATTTTTTCTGCCGACAATTTTTTCAGTTGTAGAACTACTGTATTATAATTTTGAAAATAAAATATACTCCCATTCAACATCTTGTCTATTATCGTCGAGTCCCTATAACCTGACAATAAAATGTTGTTTCAATTGAATCAATTATTTCGAAAACTCTGACAGTTTCGATGTAAGTACCAACAATATCGCCTTACGTTGTTTTTTTAATTAAAAGCTCATTTCGTTTTTCCGCGTAGACTGTTCAAAAAAGCATAATTAACGCAATCGAGTACTTCAATAAGTTATTCGTTATTGTTTTCGATGAATCGCGAAGACAACGGCTAATTGCAATCCGAACTGATCAATGCATGTATACATAACGAACAAGCGTAAAAAATAAATAAAAAAAACAAAACGAAATCATTCAACCGAATATTTTTATTCATTCAGTGAGCCTATACATGCCCTTTATTTTATTTTTTTCCATTCCTTTTGGACTAGTTAATGTACAAAACTAATTAATCTTTTGATTATTAAATTAATTGAACTATTTCCCGTGATTGAAATCATCCGAAATCCAACGATTACTTGAATGGGCACGATTTATTTATTTTTATGCGTATTATCCACCAGACGTTTTATGCCAGACGTTTTGGGTGGTTTTTATATTTTCAGTATTCAATACGAGCTCAATCTGAAGTATTCCATTTACCTCATAACCGTCTAAAATCTCTTTGGGAATGTTTTTTTTTTACGTTGTGCCAACTAAAAGTGCTATGTGTGTGTGTGTATGCGTTATCGAGTTACAAAGAAGCACGGCGTTTTGTAAATCTCGACAGACCATTATTCAATGGCGTGTGAAAAAAACTGAGACAGAGATAGAGAGAGAGAGAGACGAAATAAAAAAAAGTTAACAAAACGTGTTAGGTCGCGAATTAGTGAGGCAATTAAGATTTTTTGTTAATTTTATTTTGACAAAGTCCCGTGACCGGGGGAAATTAGTGCGTCGAAAATAAAAACAAATTAGCCGGTCGTGTGTGCACCGGTCGAAATAAAAACGTGAGCGATATCGGCCGACCGACGCCCACGCTACCCGCCACTTTGCTGCCCGCAGCGAATCTGTTGTGGTTCATAAATTATTCGTTTTCATCCCTCCTTGTACGGGGTTTTTTGTTTTTTGTTTTTTTTTAAACATTACCATTTTTATAATATTATTATTATTTATATACTAACATTCTTCCCGGCAGTTAGCGCTGGATCTGAGTGTAACCCAATTAGACGACGGGCTGCGAAGCCCGGCGTGCGAACAGTGGTTTCGTTCGGTATATTTTATACCGTCGCGTAAAATTGTATATTTCAGGGTGGCGATGGGAGGGCGAGGGACGCTAGTTGATTTATTTCGTCTAGTTACGGAATAATTAAAAATTAAATCTGCCTTGCTCTCTGCATTGCATTGCTGGAGTACAACCCGACCGTATACCGTTTCTACAATACATAATATCGTATACATAACGGTAGGCTATACTATTACGTTGCGCAGATGTAAAGACACAATTATAGTTTTAACACGCCGTTCAACCTGCGAACGTCACGAATCTCGCGATAACAGTACCGATGTGATTAGACGAGCGGCCGATCGAAATGTTTTTTTTTTTTTTTTAACGCGTGATTTGAACTTCACGTGATATCTACGAACGAGTATTTAAAGCGGAAATAAATCGATTTGGCACTTGGAAAATACTGCTGGTGATCGCATTGGACGCACGGAACGCAAACCAGGGATGGAACAGATTTTTCTCTTTTCGGCACTTTTATAAAATATTTTATAACATTTGACTCATTGACGCTTCATTTGCGTTTGTAATTTGAAACACGTGGTTGGCCGGCGAATTTTTTCGTGACACGTGAAAACACGATGCAGGTATGATTGATGAACAATGGCTTTTCGTTATATCTGTTACATAATAATATGAGCTTAGGCCGTAGTTTGGACCATGGAATAATAGTCCCTGTATATCATACGATATAGTATTCGCTTGTCTCGACCAGCAGAAAGTTATTAACAGTTAAAACAATCATGAGTACACATTTTGGAGTGTATCATTAAAATATAATATAATACAGTGAACTTTCATTTTATATGTTCATGTAACACTAGTCGTAGTACGGTCGGCGTACACGAGAATCTCGAGTTAAGTATACGCGCGCAATAATTATACAGCGCGTACGGTAGGGGTATAGTAAAACGTATACGAACACATAGAAAAAAAAGTAACGAAAATTAGAAAGACCAAAGTTAAAAAAAAAAAAAAACTCTATAATGCAGTCGTATACTACCCTCTACGCGCGAGTCGGCGATGACACGTGCAATATTTCGAAAGTATATTTTTCCCGAGCGCAATGTACAAATCTACACGAAAGTCCGGATTTTTATCAACAACGGTTGCTCAAGCATTTATTTTTTTTTTTTTTCGTTTTCAGCGTTTCATCATTAAAATAATGTACGGTGTATTAATTGTACGCGCGCGTCGACGTCTCTAGGAGACGCCGCGCGCGTCCGCCCGGTGGATAATAACTCTGTATAATTTATTATTTTTACATACGTATGCTATTGCACCTTGTCTACTGCTGCAGCGGTATTCGGTATACGTATGTATACATGATATCATTACAGGGTCCCGGGTGGAACGGGTGGTTTCCGTTTGTCTGCGGCGTGCTCGTCTTTGACATCCGAGACTCGGAAAAATAAACACTTATTAAAATCCAAGCTCGAAGAGCCGTAGTGGGGGTTTACGTGCGTACGGTAATTGTTTTAATACGTTTTTCCGGTATTCCTCGACGCAGTACGGCGCAATACTACAGCTGTACATGATATTACGTAGTGGCGTCGAGTCTAGTGGGCGCGCGCGCGTACGACAGTGACAAACGCGACGGTATAGAGTACCGTATGTGTGTGTGAGTATACAAAAAAAAAAATAAAAAATAAAAAAATACAATACAGCAAGACGGCGTTTCCGGGGGCTGCAGGGGGGAATGTTAAAACAACAGACCAGACAAAGCATGCGTACCTACACTCCGACCGTGCCGACGAGTGAAAACATTTTTTATCGTTCGAGGTGCGGTTTTTCGAAGCGGTTACGCTCTCGCGGAAGCGACGACCGTGTCGGCGGCGGTTTATCTCTGATAAAATATGTGTTTTACATTCTCAGTGAAACGACGTATGTATCGGTTCTATCATGATGTGTGTGTGTGTGTGTACATGATTTATCCCAGAAGTGCTCCGATCATCACGATCGTGTGAGGTTATTGAGAGGAAATTGTGTCTAGTTGGTATTTTGATGCGAGTAAATTTTTTTTACTTCTCAACAGTTTTCCGAATATTTGAGAAAAACAGAACAAAAATTGTGAAAAATGTCACACAGATCGGGAATCGAACCCTGCACCAACTTGTGATTTCGTATCATTTTATGTTTATGTTTCATGAAATGCTTTTCACAATATTTCTTTCGCGGTCAGTAAAAAAATTATAATACCTGAGAGTTGCATAGAAATTTGGTAAGGGTAAGGAAATTAAATGTTAACGAAATTGGGTATTTCAAAGGTTATTGATAAGACGGCATTAGTCATCTGGTTGTTATATTCTATGAATAATATTAATCGTTGTGACTCGAAACCTTTACAGCGTTCTTATATTAGCATTTAATAGACGGTATACAATTTTCGAAAAATTATTTTTTTTTCTTGCAGAAGTAAGTACATTAAGCCTAAGTCTACCGTCTTTATGAATATTAACTGATCCACCCGAAACATCTTTCTCACAAAGAACCGTTGTATTGAGATAAATGGACCATGCGCAGATATATTGGTTTCAAATATAATACGCCAATACAGCAATATCCATCACCCACCCCTGTGCAGTGTCTCGCCCGAAGTATAGAAGTTTCGCCGGCTTTATTTTTTTTTTTTTAATATTCACCAAGACTTTGCGTCAGCGCGGTATACTCGAACCGTATATTCTATGAATGAATAATAGAATCTACCGTCTGGACGAAAAAAGGCCACGCATTGACTATTGGTTCACTCCGCGTAGGTCCCCGGGCACGCGACGTCTAACTGTCACGCCGAGCGGAATTCCGCGGGGAATCACGCGGAAGACAGCGTAAATATGTGATAAAGGTGAGACCGGTCAGTTCTTGCGTATAAATGTGTAATCCACGATGGCCGATCGAGAAGAACCGGATCGCGTACGTCTTACCGTATTGGGCACACACCGCGGTCGCGCGCGGTGGCGGAAAACCACGAACACGGTTCTTACCCTACGAAAGCGCATGCAATTGGCCAAACGAAAAAACCCTATTGCACAGAATGATCAAGATTTACAGCGGTTCACTCATAAGAATAATACCACCGACGATCATCGGTAATCGTGACTAGATGAGAATGTCTTTTATAACAAAATAATAAATTTAATAGAAAATTAATACATCGCACCAAGTGAAAAATGTTGTGATTTATTATGTTGTATTTTGACAAAACGGATCGACCATTTTAGGGGTTTGACGCCACACAAACAGATAAAACTCACGCACATCTCCTAAACAATGCAAACATAATAATGTCGCCCGAGTGCACGCTCTGTTGGTGCTCTAAAACCCCGGGACGTTGCGCTTCCTCTGAGATTTACGTTTAAGGTTTAAACAAGACGGTCGTGTACGTAGTAGGAAAACATGTTGTTTATAACTGCAGTAGTACACAATAAATAAAGACGAAAAAAATAATAATAATAATACAGTACACGAACGTTCGAAACGTCAAGCGTACGCGTAGTGTAAAACAGGTATATCATGTAATATACGCACATATTTTTACAGAGGTTGTTCACTATGATTTATTCTTGTACCATCCGAATTGCGCGAACACACATGCTGCAAGATGATCCCGAAAAAATAACGGACCACGACGAGTATGAAATAAATCGTATGGATTCTAAGCCTTGCGTTACAATTGAAATGAAAATAAATATTCGACGTTTGACACCACGTCTCCTGTAACGTATACAGGGTGCCCCACCTGGATTTTCACACAGTGATATATTTCTTGTTAGTGGAGATGATCATGTTCTGTTTTTTTTTTTATGATCAATTTTACCAATTGTTTGGTAAGTATAAGTGAGTTATCGAAGAAGTTAAAAGATTAACTATTTACTATTTATAATTTTTGTGAAATTCGAAGAAAGCCATATTGTAGGTCTTCTTTTTCTGAACATTTCAATAGTTCAACTTTTAGTTTTAATTGGATTTTTGATTATCGGTAACTATATATAGTTTACAAAGAAATATTGTAAATAATTAAAAATTAAAAGTTGATCTGTCAACATTTTCAGAAAAATTAGCCCTATAAAATGGCTTCCTTCAACATTTATAAAAGTGATGTAATAAAAAGTTAATTTTTTAACTTCTCGAATAATACACTTATATTAACCAACAAAATTGCCGTTGCCCAAGGACTCTTACATAAAATCCAGAATCCGATTATCTCTATTAACCTGTGAGATATAGCTCTGTGCGAATCATCCTGTATAATAATATAGTTGCAGTTCGTAGCTATTACGAACCCCGGATTTCAAATTAGTATCACGCACGATCTGGTCGAATGTTGTACGGTTGTAGCTTATATTAAATCTTATTTTAATCGTACAGATTTGCGTAATTATGGCAACATCACGTAATGTGTTTTTGTGCAAACATACGATTTCGTATAATCAAATGATTATTATTATTATTATAACCCGCGATGACGTCATAATATTACCATGTTAAAACATTACAGAGTAATAATTTAGTAGTCGACTAAACATTGAATCCGAATTAACCACAAACATAAACGTTCAAACTAAATATAGAATATTATAATTTGATATATACATATCAAATATATATATATATATATATATTATATATATATCAATCTGCCTTATGCATATTAAAATCAACAGAACGAAAATTGCGTTTGTTCAACGTACATTTTATTGTTATAATATAGATTAAACTATTTGACAAGTCATTTTGACTTTTTTGCAGTTTCGCAGTCACGCAAACTTTTCGACGTGCACTTTGGTTTGCGAGAACACGACATCGTGTTTTAATGTATACGCTTTCGCGCCCGTAAACCTGCAACAGCAGTATAGCCTCACAGAGAATCCATTTGGTAAAATGTACGTTATTTGACCGACAAACTTTCGTTCCATGTGTTCGGATATCATTCTATTCATCTAATGAATACAAGTAAAAACGTAGAAAATAAATAACATTTTCGATACGGAAGTATATATTTATATTGTGTTTGATGGCGAATATCTGTTGTGTTCGGCAGAGTCGACAGCAGCAGGAGTGGCAGTAAAACGGAAGACAGCTAAAAGCTTTATAGTTTTATTTTCCCTTCGTAAAGTTTGCGCGAAACTTTCGTATATAAGGTGATCCGATAAACATATTCGGCTCAAAGTTTTTTCTCCTCCTCATTTTCAATATTTAATATTTGCTTTTCGGATAGGATCAATACGATATTATGACGTATGTTTAAAATCTATGTTTGATAAATATATACATAATATCAAGAACTATGTATATTGTATTGAATATAATTACAAAAGTTGTTTGATTTATTGTTTATTATAAAACATTTATCGTGCAAAAGGCTCACGGTCTATATGTATACGAATAAATATGCATATATTTACTCGTAAATACATATGTTTATCCGGGAGTATAATATTTATCCGGAAAATTATAATTTATATTTACTGGAAGCTGGTATTGTACTAGAACGTCTTATAGGGACGTTTGGGTGTTTTCAATAATATAGAAAGTATTTTTTTTTCAGTACTAACAGTAACAAACAGCATTTATTTTCCTGGGATGTACCTGGTTCTATAAAGGATTTAACTTATAATTTTCTCGGTAGTATATTACTATATTCGATTGGCAATACATATATAGAGAATAATATTAAACTTATAGAACTATAATACGAGTATATGTACTATACTATATGCGCTGGATATTTGCTTCCTTATTTGAGTGGAATTTATCATGCAATCGGAATTTTATTTGTATCGAATGCGTATTATGTTTACCTATTTAATAAATGTAATCAAAATTATTTTCATGCGAATTATTTGAAACACTTTTATTTGAAATCCTACACGACGAAAAATATGATTCATCGTACGAGTGAAAACGATATTAATAATACCTGCTCGCACAGGAGCGAGTAAAATAATCGTAGAAAATATTATACATCATATTATGATATTATTTTATTGAATACATTTTACCCTGTGCCAGGGGAGTAAAGTACTTATAACGCGAGTGTACATGGATGAACGCAATAAAGTTATCACATACTTATGGTAATATCAGCGTTAATCTACGCGCACATTGCATTAAGAAGGATATGCACAGCATTAAAATAATAATAATATGTAAGCCCACTTGTAGAGGGTGGAACGTTAAGTTATACTTAATCGACTCTATTAAAAATTTACATAAAACATCGATAAGTCGTGTGGAACATGTAAAAAATGTATACGTATATTGCATTATATACTTAATTAACGGCGTTTTCATTATACTCCTGGAACATCTCAACTCGTTTAAAAGGGGTATCGTAACAGTTTAATCATATTATTTAGTGTAAAAACAGCGGGGCGCGTATGTAGTTAAGGATATTTTATTTTTTGACGAATACGCATGACTACATACCGTCATTTAAGAAAAACGTTAAGTGCGTAACGTAAACAGATCTAATTATGACCCGACCTGATAGTCTTACTGATTAAAATACAACGTAACAACGACTGTACAGGGAGTCCCACCAAAGATTTACCGATTGCGATATCTTCTCAAATAATAAAGATATTCAAATTCTGGTTTTAATGAAAAATTATGTTTTACTTTTTAAACCTAATATAACCTAGGGGTAAGGACAGCAGATGTTTTAATTTTTAATTGAATTTAATGTTTTAGTAAGAAAGTAAAAGAATATTTTTTTTACTTCTGTGGTATTAAATAATATTATACATATTAAGTAGTATTGTAATACCCCAACTCGATTTTTCTAGAAAATAAAAAAAATATTGAAAATCACGAGGTTAATGAAAATAAAATGTCGAAACTTCAAAAGTTTCAAAAATAAGCTCTATAACTGGCCATCTTTTAATTTTTCGAAAATAATAAAAAAAAAATTTTTTTTACTCTTTTTAATCCAAAACATTCAGTCAATTTTAAACTTGTAATATATTTTATAGTCTTTGTCAGCATGAGTTTAGTGCCGTCGATGTAGCGCGTACGGACACTTAAATCATAGTGCAATTCGCATATCCTTGCGTGTAATTATTATTACTTCTTGCACCACCGCGTCTCATTCAAGTCACGAGCAAATACGGACGCGCGCACCGGCTCGACCATTTTACACAGTTTTAAGACTTGACTTAACTCTGGCCTAAGCCCGACTTTCGGTGAAACGCCTGAGATCGCGTAACGGTCACAGTACACACAATGTTCTCTCTGCAATTACGACACTTATCGCACCGCCGCACTGTTTTGATAGATTTACAGCTGCTGCTGCAGCACTGCAGTACACCTTCAGTGTTCGGTGCGTTTAGGCATACTACGTTAAATGTTTCGCCGCGATAAATCTACTGTAGGCGGGTACCGTTCGAAAATCCGTTCCTCGGGGAGTCGTTTCGCATATTTTCACGAGATTCGGAATAGACCAGTATACGAACGATATTCAGTGCGCAAAACCCGTTCACTGTACACGACGAAACGTACAGCAGCGTTATCGAGACGCGGGAAACGAACCGAAATTAATAACGCGCGAATGCGGAACGTTGCGGGATTTCACTGCAGACCACGTCATTGGTCGGCCTTAGACCCCTAAGTGGATGAAAAAAAATACTGTTCTCTCAGAACGCACGTTACCTATCTGGCCGACCGCTTCATTTTTTCCACGGTTATCGCGGTTAATAGTTCTACGAGATGTTCGCAGAACTGCGTAGACGTACGGGCGGACACGCCCATTATGGACCGCTCGACGTGTAAACATTTACATAAACGGCTGCGGTTCCGACCCACTTGGTCGAGCTCCGTTCCGGCCGATCCGTTTCATGTTCCGGCCGAGCAGGTTCTACGGTGGCGCGAGGTTTCCCCGAAACAATTCGAATTCGGAACGTAATGATTGTACACGCAATATTGTTTATCAAGTCGTTCGACAGTACTCGTGATGAATTTATCAACACCACAACTAATCAACAGTGCAATTAACGCAGTGCATTCGATAATAATAAGTACATTTTGGTGTTTGTATGACGCGTTCCGCAAGTCGACCACTCGTGATTTTTAATTAATTCGATGCGTAATATGGTTAACAGTGTTTTAGATGATTATTCTTTTCGTGCGTATAACAATGACATTCGTGCACAGCCTCCTCCGCCGCCGCGCGCCGATAAGATAAAATTAAGTCGCTCGGGAGACATTATTCCACTAAGGTACCTGCTGATACTATACGTATATATATACTCCATAATATGCAGGTACATAATTCCAGACCGTGTCCGCAGTACTGCAAATCATATACGATGCGTGCGGGCGCGCGTCCCGACAAAGGGTACCTATATTATTCCTATCAGCGACGCAAAGGACTCGTTAATTCCTCCGCGCTCGGACCGTTTTCTAGTCCCTTGGGATCCCATCCACCACACTCGCTCTGCCGCGCCCACCCGTTCACCGGCACACGCGAACGCACACACACATGCACACACGCGCCATAACGATCCTTACGCGCCACGGGACCCGCAGGACCATACGAGGTCTGCGCGCTCCTTTACGTATTCACAACTCGGAAAATTCTCTCGCCGCCTACGACGTCCGCGACCGGAATCTCTAATGCCGCGCGTGCGCTCGACACTATTCCTTCCCGAAAACCTTTTGCGTTAACGACTTACCTATGAGTACAAATATATGTACTACACGACTATAATATGTACACCAAGATGTGTTTGACAATAATCTTTGCAAGTGAAACACGAAACGATTTCGATCTCACTGCGGCTGGTGTGAGAGAACGGTCATATCGCGAAATTATAACAAACAAGTACTTAACTAATATTAAGGTTGAGACGATGTTTTGCGGTAACATACGTTTTATAATGAGTACTGGAAGGCGAAAAAGAAAATTTCATGAGACCTTATCATTAATTTAACGAATTCATTAGCAATATAGCCGAGCTGTTATAAAATATTTAAGATGTGAATTATTTGAGCGTCTACATTAACGATGGAAACTATAGCTATTGCTAAGTGGCTTTTTTTTGCCTGAGGATTATACACAATAATTAATATATTATTCAATCCCTAGGAAATGTAAAGAAAAATGATAAACAACAGCTGCAGAAAACCTTTACTATCTAGGTTAAAAAAAACAACAGTATGGGCATTTGTATTTCTTAAACCAACCACTGATCAGATACTTAGGTTGTATATCGATCGCTGCAAAAGGTAATTTATGTAGATTGAAGTATCCATCATAGGAATCAGAGCATAACGTACCTATACGCACCTTATAACTTTCAGAGACAAAAAAACATTTATAAAGAAAAAGGATACGCACTTGCCACCCTATTGCTAACACACTACTACTTAATGTTACATTAATACTATCACAAGTAACGGTCGTTTTGTTGCAGATGAAAAAATAGTTTTACATTACACTTAATTCCAGTTACTGCTAAGAGGAAAAACAACGACAAGGATTAAATGAAAAAACATTTTAAGAATAACCAAGTGACTTAAATTACAATTAGAAAAAGAGATTATTTTAACACCAAATGTATTTGTAGAAATATTTATTTTAAATGGGATGTGACAATTATATTCCACGACTATAATGTAATTCTGTTCTTTGTATAGTTTTATGATGTGTTGTTATTTTTTATTTCGACAAAAATTAATTTTCCTACTGAAAAACGCAAGTAATTTAGCCATTATTAATAGGATAATACATTTTCCTAATTATATTTATTGTACGATCAAGACCATATATTTTTTTTTGTCGTACACGGATACACGCACCTTAATAATATGTTTTTAAACTATAAAACTATTTACTCAAAGATTGATTACTTCTCATACTCAGAGAACTGATTAATATATGTATAACAAATTGTATTTACTCTGTGTGTGTGCGTGTGGATTTGTGTGTGTGTATATTTAAATCAGTTATGGAGTAAACGTATAAGTACTTCTTCATCGAATAATATTCGTAGCACAAAGTGTTTTGTTTTATTTTATCGCAATTTAATCCTTTCAAAATATTAATGATTTTCATATTCATTAAAACAATGTAGTTATAGACATAACACGTGGCACGCTATAAATGCGGATCAATATAGAACGTTGGGAATTTTATGCACACACACGCACCCACACGCACACGTCATATTGATTTCGTGTTCTCGGGCATCATAATAATACGAGAATAATTAACGCGAGTGAAAAGTTTACCGACAAAATATACCGTACCATAATAGAAAATGTAATCAAAACACCTACACGCGGGTTACCGACTAACGTCTGACAAGTTAATCACAAGCGCATAAATATTATATTATGTACACGTCGCATGACGACGGAACGAGTCTTATGGTTATTATACGTATAATTATATATTATAAAATAAATATTATACGGGACGGGGTTCGCGTCGTGTCGTCGTCGCATTATTATATTCATTACATTATAGTCGTTGATCCTCGGGTAATTCCTACGGTGGCGGTTAATATCCCATCATAGGGGTGCGTAGGGGTCGCGCGGCCACGCTGCAAAGTCGACGCTGCGGATACGACGTGTTAAAATATATAGCTATGTATACGTCGTCGTCTTCGTCGCCATCGCCGCCACGAGTCGGTACATGTAACAGTGCGGCGGGACGGCAGCAGTAACCCACGCACACCTACGCATATTATGCGTGTATAGCGTGCACCGGGCGGCGGTCGGTCGGTGATGGATGACCCGGGCGCGCGGATCTAGCCGGAGACAATTTAGCGCACGGTGTTCGGCGTCGACCGTCGTGTGCATCGCGCTCTGATTGATGAGGTGACTGGAGAGATAATGGGCGTGGTGGTGCGGACGGCATGGAGAGACGGATGGACGGAGCGATGAAGTGACCAGTGAGACGGACGGACCGCGGAGGTAGACTTGCGGATTCGGGTGGACCGGTAGGATCAGGGCACACGAGCACGCGTACCCGCAGGGTATGCACGGACAGTCGGGCGAACAGGGATAGCAAGTCGGATGGAAACGGACGGCCGAGCGGGTGCAAGAGAGGACGACGGTCGTAAAACAAAACGTGAATGATGTTTTCGCCTAGTCGCGTTTTACCGAATGCGTGCGACTCAATTAAACAGGACCGCTGCGGCGCGTGCGAGTGATTTCACTTTAATTTTTTCACACTATTTAATTGATTGCGGGCCCGGGACGATTTTCCGGTCCGTGATACCTTACTTGTTAAAAAAATAACGGCGACGATATTTACCCGCATGCGCAGAGCCCCACGTTTGGCCGGTGATGTTTTGGCGAGGAGGTTCGCGGACTTACGCGTACGGTGCGGGGCCGACGATCCTCGAAAGAAGTGGTTTTTCCTATCTTCGCAGAAAAAAAAAACGGAGAGAAAAAAGCCCCATACTTATACCATGTACGCACGCGTGGTGTGCATATACTTAGGAGGACGGCTGCTGCTGCGGCGGCGTCGATTGACTTTTGCATCGTCGCCGTTTTACGCCGGGGAATACGCGCGCCCGAATGATTGATGACCGGGGCCGACGTGGAATAACGGTCCAGACCGACCGGCAGACGAGGCGAGCGAGTGGTTCATTATTTGCAAGTCGTTAGGACGAGGACGGACGATCGAAGGGAAAACGACCGGAGGAGAAAGAAAAAAAGGGTAAAACGCGCGCACGCACGTCACCGCGAAACGGCTAAACGCGCCGCACCCCCGTCTGAATATTAAACGACCCCTCGGACGACGGATGGTCTGTTTTACAAAACGATAAAACGATATTCTACAAATGTACATGTACAATATCAGCGTGCGAAGTCTCGGTCTGGCGAACGGTGTGATGACTTGCTATCTATAGACTCCGACCCGTGGCCTAGGCCTTAGACGGAGCACACGGAGATTATACTAAAACAATATAGGAGGAGGAAAATAATATAAATCAAAAGTTATAGAACTGTTATTTTAATAGTTATGATGTTCAAAAAGAGAAATTTCGGCGAAAGGCTTTTCCACCGGAAACACAACGGTTTTTTTAAGACGTGGCGATAGCAAGTCATGGGCCTCAGGAGGATAATGTTATACACCAAAAGTAAAATAAAAGGAATAAAAAAATAATTAAAGTTGGAAGGGATGTGGAGATGGTAAAGTGGGGAGTTATTACCTTCTCCCTTGTTTAAGGGAGGTCACTCAGGATTACAAAAATTCGAGAGCAGATATAAGGTGACTGGAGGTCTTTCAAGCTTATTGAGATGGCACTCACCTGATTGCTCGTCGCTTTGCGATTGTCGATTAACTCGACGCTTACAATAGGGATGTTGGATTGAATACAGAGTCTTAAATGAATGGAAGCAACTTAGATAGAGGTGTATTGTACGGTTTCGAGGAAAATACTTTGATCACGTTTTCTTTTTCTTAATATATTTTCATATGATATTGTATCCGAGGATTCGTGAATAAAATCGCCAAAAGCCGCGGTGTCCGGATGGGAAGTTATAGCTCAGGGTTTACAGTTTACGCATACTTAACGCACACGTTTGCAGAACGTCCTTAAGCAGCGGCGGTGGAATTCGGAAACCGTGCATGTTTTGTCGCCACATATAGGTAGTACTATAAACATGACGCTTATGCAGTCAGTTGTAAAGTTATCCGAGCACCTACATATCTCGATATTTCTACCGCGTTAACTCCATGTTCGTATAACGGTTTATATTTTCCATAAATATAATAGTGTGTTATGAGATATGTGTGAAATTTAAAATGGAGACATTTTTACAGACTATATGAATATACATGGAAATTAGTATAAATCGTTGCTCGGAGCGAGACATCTTCCTCGTAATTTAAAAAAAAATGACCTCAGACGCTTAATTTTTACGCTACGCTCGCTGTACGATTACAAAACTCGATAATTTTAATTCCGCTAATTCCATCAACGAGATAATTATACTATTTACACGTAGGCTGATGGCTGCGAATAAGTTGGCACGATTATAGTTAAACGGCTATTTTCGGAATCATTACTAGTCGTACTGAGCGCGTTGACATCGATATTATAACAACTTTGCTAAATCACAATATCGTGACGGTGGAACATCGTTCGGGAAATGAACGATTGAAAAACGGAGGCGGGCACAACACTTTACGATATATAATACTTACATAAGAGTCTCGATTAGAAGATGGTAAGCACATTATTCACACGTAGAGACCGCGTACCATACGAATGAATGGATCCACTCGATTGGTCGCGGACTCGCTAAAACGATGACGTCGCGTGACGATTTTACGTCAACCGCTAATAACCGACTTAATCCGGCGTGACGTAGAAAAATAAACGAACCCCGTTCCGGCCTGTTTACGTTTGTACATAACGTTATTATCCCCGCGACGGTCCTCGCAGTGTACGGCCTGAGAGGTTTTCGTGAACTGGACGGACGCACACGATAATATTACACCGGGTGCGAGGATAATAATATGTACGCACTCTTCAACGATATCGCGTGTCAAAGTAAGTACGCTGTTGACGAGCGATACACGAACTGATGACGCATGATGGTCCACGTTGATACACAATATTAACTAGTTCGATTGTGTACAACATCACCCGATCGGTTAGGCGACAATGACTGAAACGAGCCAATGGAACGTCATGCTTCCGTACGGTATAAATCGTTTTAAAATCAATGATAATATCGCAGACAGGTCCGTTGTCATTCGGATTATTTATGCATTGTTCTGCGATAATGGACGTAACATGCAACTCGGTTATACTATTAGAAGCGTACGGGTAAAGAGCTTTTACGATATTTTTTTGTTTAACCATCAAATCGTTTACTGGCGAGTCCCTCGACACGACTTGTTAACATTTTTTTTTTTTTATAATAGTTTTGGAACGTGCAATACTATATATATATACACACACACAAAAAGTTCACGATCATTAATCTATATATTGTGGATAAACTGTGTCTTTGAAAGTGTCGCTACCGAGTGACTTCTCTCCGTCAATTACATCCATACGTCTCAAGTTACACGTTGTACGTCGCATACGTTTACGGGGTTGCTTGATGTTGTAACGGTTGTGCATGGTGAAAAATAAAAAAATGAAACAAAATATCGCGGTTGATTTCTTGACGTTCCATAGACCATTCACTGCATTTCGGCATAGTAGATTTGTCGTCGCTCATGGTATCGTTAAGTAACGTTAAACAATTGCATGCTCCCTGCACGTGCGATCAGAAACCATGATACACAATTCTAAAAATTAGTTATCAACCAAATACGGATTTTATATAACGTGTATAACGTGTGTTATATAACGTCAAGTTTTAGAGAACAATTGATTGAATGCAATATGTATATGCAACGCTCAATCGATTCGATCATAGTTGTTTTCACATAATATTTTTGGCATGATTATAAATCATGTATTTTTTTAATGATTGTTTTAGAATAAATAATTAAGAAGAAGTCAAAGGACCGTCCAACCAAACAACTTACAATACTATTAAGAAAATACAACAAAAAAAATACGATTGATGACATAATTTTCAATTATTTTCTAATTGTTAAGCTATCATAAATACATTAAAATACACTTTTTGAGTTTTTATATCATTTTCACATTTGTTATGAGTATTTTTTTTACATTTTTTAGATCATTAAAATTGCAGTCCTAGTAATGACTAAATTGGCGTGTTCTCTCGCTGCACGTTTCCCATGCCATTCTACGTGAATTTACATGCATAAACGAGAACCCACCACTGGTGTGGTATGAACCACTTGGTTCATACATATATTCTATATAGATAAGTCAAAACATTAGATAAATGACAGTTAAAATATCGGTCAAATATAAAAATGATGCGATTTTTATGCTAACGAGCACATGGCGTCACATTTCGTTTATCCGTACAACCGCACGGGCTTGTCAATTATTTGTCCAATTGTCCTCGGTTGCAGTTTCTTTTATACCAGATTATTTTTATTATGCTCATGTGTTCGCATCCCATGGGGATCATGGAGTAGTCCAATACTGTGCCCCAGCTGTGGTCCCGCGAGAAAGGAAAAGGACACATAAGACCCATGCGTCTGATGTATGGACCTAAAAAGTACGCATTAAGACCTGGCCGGTATTTCACTCAGAAATAAAGACATGAGCAACTTGTAAATACATTCGCCAAGTGGTTATTTTGTGTGGTGATTTTTGGACACCACATATCGTCGCATGGCCATTATGATATATTAATATTCGTATTAATATTCCGATTTCATCATCGTAGTCCGAGTCTTGTGCCACTTGGCTCTGGTCAATACCTCAGCCCCGGGTTCGCGACCCCCGATCCACGGGTCGGTCATACGATGCTGTTGTCAGATTTTTCGAGACATCACAACGATCGTACGCGTGATATGAGGTAATCCAGTGCGTAATGCGTTAGTGCGTTTTCGCGAAAAACAAAACCGACCGGTATAGGACACATGTTTCAAAATCCCTTAACCCCTTCACTCCCTTGGCGGCAGATACGACTGTACTTGTAACATATCGAACACGTATTTCACGTCTACGTTACTTAAAATGTCAATAAAAACGCGTTCGTTCGAATAGTTTCACTCTGAAGTGTCGTAAATACGACGTAGAAGGCAGCGGCGGCGGTCGTTTGAAAACGAGATGTACGATTTTTCATTTTTAATAACACTGATCGCGGGGGCGAGCGCACAACTTTGTCGAACTACGAAAACGTCAGTGGTAGTGTTGGTAGTGGTGGTCGTGGTCTGCAGTGGCGTTCTCCTCTGAGCTCGGCCGAAGAATCACACGATGGCGAGAGGGGAATTTTCTCGACAAAAAGTTTTTATACACCTAAAGTTTTGATTGGTTTCCAAAACGAACGTGATAAAATAAATAATACACGAGAGAGCCGCCAAATGTTCCGCGTACAATAATAATTATAATAGTAATAATAATAACACGACAGCAACTTACATTTATGTATATTTATCGTCAGTAAATACCCAGGGCGTGTACAAATAATATTGCTTCTAATCACACGTTATGTTTTCCCGATGAGTGAGTTCCAGTTAAGGTACACACAAGTTATGAACTCATCTGCTAATCAATGATTATATTTTAACGTTTATGTTACACCCAATGAATCGTAACAGCTCTGTATAGTGTATACAATAGTACGATGGATAATAACAGTCTATGTACTGTATATGGTGATTTTTTAAATGTGCTCACCCCCTTCTTTGGCCGTAAAAATGCTTTAATTTAAAATTTTTTTTCAATGTTTAAGTTACTATAAAAACTTTGTTTATAACTATGTTTGTTTTCATGCCACCTTAAGTATGTGCTGCGGCGATACAAACGTTTTTTTTCCAATGAGAACACCATATTTCTCACGCAAAATATTCAATTCATTTTTCTGGAATTTTTGATGTGACGTAGTCAAAATTCGGACCGATACTTTCGGAGTTATTTAAATCTAAAACTGAGTATGAAAAGTGCAAAATTTACGTTAGGTTAATATTTATTTTTAGTTTTAGTTTTGGTTAGCAAATTATGATCGATAACCTTGAATTTTGTTTTAATTATGTTAACGACAGTGAAGTTCGCTAAAGTCGTAACTCCATTATTTTTCATTTCAGGATTATTTGTATTATGCGTGAGAAAAACTGCATCTTTTAACACAATCAAATCTTTGATTTCTTAGTTTTAACCACCGTGAAATTGATGAATTATGAATATGTTGTATCTTCGATGTAGGATTGGACCGAAAAAAATCGTAATTTAAGTAACAATAATTAGCATCAACTATCTTTGATTTAATAGGGAACATATTAAACGCAGTGTACGCATAATTAAATATAATACGTGATGTAAGTAAATAGTTGTACCGGTAAGAAAGTCCGTGTAGGAGTAAAAATTTCACTCTTATGAATTTACTGAACGAAGATATGAACCAACAACGGGTCTGCGGTGGTGGACGTGGAAAACGTTCATCGTATTCAATAATATACAGTCTTGTAGTTTTAATTTGCGTGTTTGGTAAATAACGGTAAACTGCATATCAAGATGCGATCTGCCCTGTATGACTGCATATAGTACCTAGGTAATGTGTGTCTCGCATCGTAGCGAACGGAGTGTAATATTACCGTAGCACGGACATGGGAAATTTGGTTTTTAACGTGAACTCGGGGGTGTGCACAATTCGTGTTTGGCTGTAATAAATTGTACTACATAAAGTTGACTGAATTATGTTTTGAAATGCAGATCCATATAAGGCAGCACCGGGGTAGCGGACCTGCAGGGTTGATCGCGATCATCCAGTTGTTTGCTTACACACTATACTCGTATATATATATATAATTTACAGACGTGGACTACGACGAGAACTCTTTTCCCGGGAAAATGTGTCATTATCATTATTGCTTATTTCTACTTCGGGCGGAGCTGCGAACATAAACGTGATACATCGCATACGGTTATTTTTCCTCCTCGCGTATATACGACCCATTTTAGGGTAATATAACAACAACGGTGCGCCGCCGAAAGTTTCGTGTAGCATATGCATTAAATTGGAGGTTTGACATATATTGTACTTTCGAAATGTCAAAACCGAAAAGTTTTTCAATTTTTCCACCGAAAACATCGCTACGAAAACGACTGTTTTTATACGTCATTTTTTTTTTTTGTCATGCCGTCGGTGCTTGTCCGCCTTGAATTAAAAATTGTTTTCATACCGGCACCGGTGTAGATTTGCGGACGAATTTCAGTATCACCAATCTCACCGTTTGATTCGTACGGGTGATACGACGAGCATAAAAATAAAGTAACTTTGTGTTTTTTTTTTTCGTTGTTATCATATCGTTTCGCCCACGTCGTTCGTCGCCCAGACGTTCACGGTGAAACGGACATCGTGGTCAGACGTAGTTAAACGCGATGTCGAAAAAAAAAAATATAGTTCTCAAAAGAAATGGTATAAAAAGAATAAATTTTTCTTGAAAAAAAATCTATTCCAGCACTACTATACTATACGAGTGTCATGATGACTTATTAACTATTATAATCTGATACCTATGCACTTATTATTTATTTCAATATTTGTTCCTATTCAACGTGGTTACTGCGTTCATAACACGATCATAATAGATTGAAAATCTCTACAGGACTCGATGAGTTCGTATAACGTTCATTGTCTACATCCGTGGTTCTCGGCCGATGTGTCGCGACACACTACCCTGCTTCCTAGTGCGTCTCATCAAACAGAGATACGTGTCGCCGGTGAAATAGTTATTGCATTTTGATTATAATAATTTCATTATTTAAATACGGATCACGTGTTACAAGGTACAACATTTATGCTGTGTGTGTGTGTGTGTTCAAAGTTAAAATAAATAACAATGTTGTGGCGTAATGAAATTATGGTAAAAAACAAATTAAAAATCCATGGACATTCATATACATCCGTTATAATCGCTTTAATCGTGATTCACACATATTATGTGCATCTATACGTCATATATTTATTCTTCATACGTTGTAGAAATGATTTTCACAGGTAGGTACCTAATTTAGATTGTACGCCGATGATAATGCCATACGAAATGGCCTACCGCAAAATGTATTCAATTAAAAATTATTCCGGAGGAAAAACGTTATGATTAAAGACTTTGCGTGAAAATTACTCGTATTTTTCCTACAGTGCACACCACACCTCATGTGAATTTCTGAATAACCTAGATAATATTTTTCGTTTCTTTTTTTTATATTCCATTTTTGAATGACATTTGTAGGCTTTACACAATATTAATTCTCGTATAAATTATTAAAAATTCGCTCCTTGTGAAACGGAAAATGTTTGTATTTAACCATTTTCAAATATAATTGATATTTCCATCGGCGAAATTGGACGAAAGAGATATAGTTATTACAAGAATAATAATTATTCGATTTAAATACACTGCATTGGCTTTTAAATTGCGAGTGGATACAAAATAAGCCAAATTATCGGAAATACATTTGCATGGATTTATTAATTTTGATCTTCAAATGGGATTTAAATTAATTTTGCAAGAGCGTCGAAACCGCAGCAAAAGTCGTCCATTATAATTTTTTAGAATTCAACTTAGTTACTGTCTATATACCTTGCTCTAAGACATTAAGTGAAAAACGGTTTTAATAATAATTACTCGCAATAATAATCATATAATAATAACAATAGTATTGTTTTAAACTTTTAACCCATCGCTAAAAGTTTTAAACACACGTTTCACACAATTACGCCTAGCGGAATTGTGTTTGTAATCTTCGTAATTCGATATCTTATACTGGGTATCGAGAGTTCAACCCGAATTTGAACGACTTGTTAAAACTATGGTTTTCGTAGATTTTGTTTTGACGATAAAACTTTTATGTTTGCGAATCGATCACGTTTCAGTGTTCTTTTTTTACACAAACACACAGTTTTTATCGAATCGGATTGTAAATCGTATGATCGAAACGTATTCGATATTAAAACTTCATGACGGACGACTTAGGCATGGTGTATTGTTAAAATTTATTTTTGGATTTCTCAAGAGTTTTACAAATAATTGAGTGTAATACTGAGAAAACACACACGTCGTTATAATACGATTATTCCGTGGTTGACCACGGATGAAATGTTTCGACCGCGAACGTTTACGAGAAATTAACGAAAATGTGAAAAAAAATCACCTTTAACGGCGCGATTACGGCCCGTTCACGTGTACTACTTCCGCGTACATTGCTGCAGTACTTCGCGTATAACGTATTTATGATTACGGTGTACGGCACAGACGGCGAACCTTCGAGTGCAGTGGACGTCACTTATATTATATTCGCTTTGGGACCGGCCGCGGCACAAAGTGAGTGTTAAAACCGAATAAACCTTACAGTAGAAGGGAGGAAAAAAAAAGAAAAAAAAAAAACATCCAAATTGTATGTTACTTTGTTGCCATTTAGTTTTTAAAATGTTACGGATTTAAGAAATTATTTATTATTTATTTGAACTTGTTTATTAAAATTTGTTTTCTCTTACTTTTGAACGTTTAGCCAACTTACTGCATATTTCTATTATTATTATTTTACTTGTATAAATAATATATAGGTATTATTTTTATTTTAGCTACGTAACATTAATTACTATTTTATCTTCGAACGGCCTCAACTGCTTATTAGATTATAAAATTACATCTGTCTGGTAAGATGGTACTACGGTAGTTTTTGGTCTGTATTGTGGGTTTTTTTATTCTTGAGTGGTACCTACACGTTAGTTGGATGGTAATTAATTTATCGTTTTAGTATTTACAGATTGTAATAAAAACTTTAAATAACAACAATTAGTTAAATGTCGTTTCATCACTCGTAGTCTTTTTTACACATTTCGTCACAGCGATCGTTATGCGTATAGTGGCACTTGTATTATATCGTAATCGCGTCAGCTGCTTTGTATTGGAGTTAAAAACGCCATTTGAACCGTGAAATCGTGTAAAAATAACGGCTTATAATATACCGATCGGGATCGATGGAGTCGTTGCGCTTCGCAGCACTCGGTTCGTGACGATTTCGGGTAGTTCTCGTGGTGCCATATCGTCGTGTTATTAAAACGTAAACGATACTGAACTCGACAAAGACACGCGCTCAGGGATGGATTAGCATACTTTTCGACCGGGACGTACGTACCACCGGTCTACGACGTAGTCTTGCGTTCGCGTGGTCTTACAGTATCGTAAGTATTATTGTTTTTCAATCGGGGGCCGGCGGTCGCACTTTCTCGAAGTTGTCGTATAACAAGATACGTATAACAACCGCGGTTATCGGAACGTGCGCGCTTTACCCGGCGGTGCATCGACTACGATATTATGCTGCAACGGCGCGGGGTAGCCGACGAGTTATTTATGCGTCCGTGTCTTTTACGAACGGAGTGTTACGGTCCGGGAACAATGAGATGTTGGTGCGACGACGCGGAGGACCACCGCGACCGCGATTCGGTGTTTAAATATTTTTCGAGTCGGCCGCGGGTACGAGTCGAAAACGACAGATCCGCGGGCAGATAACGCGAACGAGATATTCTACCCGACAAAGACCGCCGTGACGTGGTGGTTCGATTAGCATACACCGCGAAGGCATGCCGACAACCGATTGCAACGCGATAACGTCACGATCGGTGCCCGGGAGTTGTAGGCTGCTCCGTAGAACGATCCCGATTGACAGCAGACCCGGTTAGGAGTCCGATGCGACGAGTTTCATCTAACCACACGCGAAACGCTACCACATACCTAACCATAGGAAAAAGACCGGGAGGGGGGGGGGAGCAGGTTCAAAACGAATTCTCTATATGTTAGTTGAACAAAGGTTTATTACATAAAAACATTATCAAATTTATCATTTGGAGTTGCGGTAAATTAGAACTGTTAATGTCTTTGTTCCATACACTAATATTAATAATAACAATGAAATAACTCTAAATTACAATTTGATATGTATTCTCCAGGTTGGTAAACTCCCCGTCTTGTCCCCCCCCCGACTAATTGCCACCGATGTTCATCACTACATCCTCTGATACGAAACGCGTGCATGGAAGTGTATAAATATCTTTTTCGTTGCATTACCTACTGTATAAGTGCGTGTCCCGCGTCGAACTAAATATACGAATTTTAGAAATTGTACATTATAAAAAACATTTTCTGGCACATAAAAAACAACACACGCAGTTTTAAACAATTAAAAAAATCGATTTTTTTTTTTTTTTTAATTAAAACCGTATGTTAAAACATTCGTTTCAAACGTACACACACACACAAACACTCTCGACTGTAATGCGACGGAAATGGAAATTTATACAGCTCTTGCGCTAAAAGGGAAAAAACTGCGGTACGATTAATAACGAAACATAATAATGTTACGTTATATTATGTTGTTTTAATAGTGCGTACTGCAGTTTGTTATTGGCTCCGTTTCATTCGTGTCTCGTGAAATCACCGAGCGAACAAGATATACTTTTGTAATACCATAATACGGATATGTCCACGTTCGAACCGTAAAACGGGGAAACCGTTAGCAGGTTCTGTGAGTATTGCAACGATCGTAACTATTAGATATATTACTTTTACTATTAATTTTATAGAAACATCATATAAGCTGACTATACATCAAGTTCCCCACATCCACAGTTTATATTGTAAGGCCTATGGTCGACAATCGGTATGTAAGAGGACGCCAGTTCTCCTCGATTACCATCAGGCTAACTTGAACTCCTTGTAACTACGAAACAGCCCTATGATTGTTAACTGTGTCAGTAAGTCTTAATAAACCTTTATACATTAATAATTATCTGCACCGATACGCATTAATTTGTAATATTAAGATCTTATATACTATTTATACTCCAGAGCTACGGTTAATTATATTCAAAAGAACCTAACTTCTTCCCTGAATATCTTATACTTAACAGGTCATCCCTGACCACGTTAAGCATACATCGTATTCATATAGAGAGACGCTTAGACTGGTTTACGAGGATTTTATTACGAAATTGCCGAAATTTTAATGTTAGGAAGTAGTATAATTAAAAATGTTGCGAAGTCCACGGAACCCCGATTCATATACTATATAGAATAGAACTAGGGCAGCATTTAAGAGGAGCAATAATATGATTGGTTTAACATTTTTAAATCGAACATATATTGTTCAGTTGTTTCCTACATTCAATTTTAAATTGTTTTTTTTTATAGTAATTTGTTAACGGTTTTCTATGTTTCAACATATATGTATATAAATATTTTTATTTTTTTCAATTTTTTTTTTAATTCAGCGTTTTTTTTTGTTGCCATTGCAGTGTGAAAAATCCCTAGATACGATCCTGAATAGAACGTGTGATTAGACATTTTACTCTGAACCAAACGGCACTAATGGAGAGAACGTTGGTATTCAATAATAATGTGTAGATCGTTTGTTCGGAAACAAATGACGAAACGCGAGATTATTGAATCTAAAATCGGTACTATTATCCACGTCAGTAGAGTATGATTGTCACGTTTTTTTATTTCATCGACACTTTTGTTTACAAACGATCTCCACGGTAATAACTATACTGTATAATACTAACACCATTTATATATATATGTGTATATCACCTCTATTTTGATTGGTATAAAAATGTATTCGGGATCGCACGAGTTCACGAAAAGTAATTCAGTTTTCGGACGGAATGAAATCACCCTCGTCAACTCGATGTTTAGAAACGATTCGCGCGTAATCGACCACTCAAAACCGTCGTAGTACTTATATTATATACGTGCGTTTACTGTGCAGTAGGAATTCGAGATGACTTTCATGGGTGAAAGGGGGAGGGGGGGGTGGATTGTTTTTGTGAAAGAATAACTAACTTTATAATCGCATGAGAACAATGTGAGAATCAATCGTTCGCTGGAATCGTATTGGTGTACAAGTGAAAATGTAACTACAATGAAATCTTAAGTTATGCCCAAGGCGCTCCAAGAATCTAGGATTTCTTAGGAATCCCAATGCTAAGGTAATGCGCTAAGTTCAGTATTGTATTCATAACACGTTTTTTAATTTTATTCATTTGTTGCAGTCTATATACATAGAATATACGTTGATGCGTGACGTTTTGAACTGCATAAAATACTGTTTTTGGTACACGAGTGTTTTGATCTGTAAGTGGAGCATTCGACAAGACGCGATGGAATAATTGTCACTGTTCAGTTGGACTTAAATGCACTTTTCACCGAGTTACGGTTAGGTTGGGTTAGGTTAGGTAACCTAATGCGTAGTGTCGTACAATTGTATACGCTTCCTACACGAGGTTTGGTATTCTACGTAGATTACCTAATAGTCATAACGTACATTTTACCTGTTCATTTCAGGTATTCCGTAGAACGGTTAGGTACATTATAAAGAACGCCGCCAGATTCGACCATTTGCCGGTAACTCATATGCGTGACTACGTTATTCACACGCGGTGTTATAATCGATGCTGCGTGAGCTAAACATGCCGAACCCAATTGTCTTTTCACGTCCGAAATGCGTACCGGGTAGTTTTACCGTCTGTTGAGCGCTAACGACGCGTCCGAGAACGCCTTGTGACGCGACGACACGAAATCGTAATTAGCACGATGTGATGACGATATTCCGTGACCGTTTGGACGACGGTAATAATATCGTATGTAGTGCACGCGCGTAAAAAAAGTATATATTTACGTTAAGTTTTCCACGATCGCGCCTCCGACACGTCTCGCGAGCTGCAGCTGAACTTGTAGCCGTTGCCCGGCTGGTCTTAAACGCGCCGCCGTGTTCTTCGCCTCCGGAGAACGCTGCAGAAGCCGCCTTCTCATCCGGCTCCGGCGACCGCGTGCTACCGTCAATTCGGATATTTGAGTGCTTTTCCGCCGTCGACTTAGGCCCACGTGTGCACTCCGAAGCATAACGTTCGACCCGGACGATGTTGACTCCGTCGCCGATTCGTCGAAATCCGAGACCCCCGATCTCGACCCACCCCGATTAATATTATTGGATGTACTATATTTATATGTGTACACTGTTCCGTCATCGTTTTCACGTGAGAGAGACGGGTGTATGTATACGGACGGAAGACAAAACAAACATACGACATATACTTTTGGATAACGTGAACGGCGGCGAGATGAACTACGGAAATCCTACACGTTCGATACGGCTATAAATAAAACGTCAGATCATATCGTGCACTGTGCGGGGCGTACCGGTTAAAGCATCCGAGGAAATAAAATGCGATTCCCAATGTAATATTCCTATAGTGACTATATAGGAATCTTCTGATTATAATATTTAGCGAGTCGCGCTGAAAATCAGAGAAACCCAAATCGTGTTATTTATTATTATTATTATTATTTTTGATTAACACTATATTAGTTTCAAATGAAATAGGTTTTATACAGATGATTATGATGCGGATTTAAATGCTCTAGAAAACAAGAAATATATAATTCATTGCCCTTACAAAGTAAGAGTAAAATAATATGTTTTAAAATTCCTAAATATTTCCCTAAGAAGTATTTTGAAATATTGAAAAAAAATAAATGATTTAAATTTTATTTGATTAATTATTATTCTTTTTCTTCCTTTATATTTTTTTTACCATGAAAATAAATGTTTCATCATCATATTAAATAATCAAATGGTGTTTTATATATTTTCAAATATAAAATATAATGTTGTAGCATAAAAATAGAAATATGAGTTACTTGATTTTCTGAAAACATTTATGAATATGTGAAATAAAAGAAAAAACGACTTAAAAACCAAAAAAATTCTATTAATATGTCAACATTGTTCTTATAACATAAAAATGTTCTTAAGATGCAATCAAAGTTTCATTTTTAAATTATTTGACAAATGAAACGAACTATGTGCTTAAAACGTATTTGTGTAACAGATTTAGAAAAAAGTTCAATTTGTATTTAAATACACACACTAGTAATAATATATGTTCGGTGGATTGAAAAGATTGAATTTCTTTAGGAAATGAAAAATTGTCAGTAAAAACTCATCGAAGCTTTGCTTATCCTATAAACGCTTCGTTAAAAACTACAAATTTGCACAATTTACGAAAGCAACGAATTCTTCGGTCTTATTAGTACGGTTCACTTAAATCGACAAAAATATTTTCTGATTTAACAAAAGCTTGGTTTTCATTTATTATTATTACTTTTATAAATTTTGTCTACACATTGAATCAATATCAAAGTAGTTTTGACCCCGAGTTTTATGGCAGAAAAACGTTTAGATAGTGAAAACATTTTACTAACACTCGATGACGCGCGTAAACCGTCGATGCGTGATGACGTTGAAAAAACAAAATGAAGTCAAAGCGATTGTTATATTTTATTTCATAGAATTATTTAATTTGTTGTTTGTTATAATATTGTCACGCCATCATTTGTTTTGTTTTTTCACGTCTTTTCTGTCGTTTTGCGATGGTACAACGACAGCACAGCTAGAAGTGCTGACTGCCAAATGTCGCGCGAGCAGGACGAGGTGTTGGATAAAGGACCGAAGAAAAACAACGACAGATTGGAATTTAATTAAAGAGAACAACGAAGTCGGTCGATTTTAGTGCTCGCATGTAACAGTCATATTATGAAGGAATGGATTTTTTATAAGATGTATTTTTTTCACCGGTTTTTTCACCGCGACCGATAGTGAATTTACCAAACACAATAATCATAATAATATAAAATAATAATCATAATAAAAACACAATTCGATGAAAGAACGTGATCGTTATTCACATGCCAAGAATCGAATTCAAGATTAACAGGTTTTAAAAAAATAAATAATCACATAAGTTTACATTTTAAGATTGTCTGTATTTTTTTAATGTATGATTTTACCAGCGTGTTTCAAACGCTTTTACCGCCATGGACACGAAACTATCTGCGTTGTAATCGTATTCAATATGCTATAATGAGTGATAAAATGCATGAAATTAAACCATTTATTTTTTCCTCCACGAGGAAGGTTATATTATTATTATTATATTTCATATCATGTTTTCATATCAAAGTGGCATCTCGATATTTCGTAAATAACACATCGTTTCGGAAATCGGCAAAAAAATGACGAATTTAATCGAAAAGAAATATCTGTATTTGTGAGATGACAAAAAAATTCCAATCTGGGACGGACACGGGTGGAGTATTTCGTAGTATTTTTAATTGTAAAACTATAAAAATAATCTTCGCAACAATATTGGTTTACAATATCCATAAAAATATAATATTGCTTTCGAACGAATATGTACACTAAAATATTGTTGTTATTATTATTATTATTATTATTACATCCTTATTCAGAAACGTCCATTCAAGAGATTATTAAATCACAGGAAATATGAAAAATCCCTCGGGGAATCGCGGTTGAACGACAATATGAAATTTTACTTTAAAATCAAAATCGTGCTCTTTTTACTGTACTACAGACATAATATGATGATATTGTTATGATACAAAATATAATAATAACACAGACGCACAAAACCCACAGTTACTATTTGAATCGTTATGATTTCTTAAAACTCTTTGGGAGGGAAAAATAACCTACGTTGTGCGACGTAGGACCGAGGCCATAAGGAATATCAAGTCGACTCGTCGGTGCGCGCATACATACAGTGTATGCTAATACGCGTATGCATATTTAATTTTATTGATTTACAGTATAAAAACCATTTTTCGTCGAACGTCGAATTTAAGAAAAAAATATCAGATCGGCAGTTGTTTTCGAAGTTAAACACTTGTCTGGCCTTTCGTACGTACAAAGTATGTACAAGGTTAGATAGATGAAATAATATAATTAAGTAGCGTTATTTCAGAGTTTTGGCTTGGAGAAAGTGGGTTTTTAACGTTCGCAGTTAGATGAAAAACGTACTGCAGGAGCTCGCAAAACCAGGAAAAAGACAGTTTCGATCATCGCAAACCTATGTAGAGATTTTTTTTTTACTTTCCGTTTTAGGATAAATACTATACGTACACACATTATATCTAATTCTATTCAATTCGGGATGATAAAAATGGAAAACGATCGTTTATCTTCAGTTACCGGCAATTTGGTTTTCAAAGGACGACGATGAAAAACAAAACAATACGTTAAACAAAAAACGAAAAACAAATAAACAATTTCCTTTTGGGTAGTCTTTCCAATGACTGAGCCCAAGAATCAGTGTAAGATTTGCATCCTTATATTTAAATATTACCTACTGAGTCACTTCACAAAATTTGATATGATGGGGATATTAAACCAACCGTACAATCTCTCATGCTCTAACATTGTAATGCGGATCGACCAAAAGTATTAACAATCAAAAAGTAATATGTTATACAATAGTACTTTACAAACATTACTCATGTACATTATTTTTTAACGTTAAAATATCGTTCATTTTTATTTATCACCGACTCACGTTTGACGGTGAAATCGATAATTTAAAAAAAAAAAAAAAAACATTTCTGTTAACAAACATTTGGTGTTTGACTCCTGTCGATCTTCGATGAGCTCGAGATCAATAACTAATCGTTACAATCGATACGCGTCCGACAATAATAACCACTATTTTCAACCGATTCGTCGACGATAATCTTCTTCTATACTACAAGACACTTTTCTCATGTCTATTACCCTGTCTTTCGCCGCAGTCATCTCCATCCCTTCACTCGCTCTATTACACTCTCTCTCCCTGCGTAGTCGTTCTATTTTAATGAACGTGTACCTACTTAATATGATATATATATATATACCAGTCTTCCACGAGCGGCCACCTACGGCGGTGTTTATACCACTGTGCTTGAGTGCGGCGTGTTACGGCGTTAGAGCTGAACGGGAAGCAGCAGAGGGTGTTTCTAAATTATCATCGTCCTGGTCCGTATCCAAATCGGGGCCCATAAAAACGGACGGGTAGCAATGGCTGTACACTTTTTGTTTTGGTTTTATTTCATACTCCGTAGCCAAGAGTAGTCGGGTGGGTTTACTACTACCAATAGTATTACCACTACTACTATTACAACGTACTATGTTTAGTGTTTTACCATGATTCCAGAAGCGCGGTGCGTTTTGCCATAAAAACAGAACGCCGTGGATAGAAATGCCGATGGGTGGAGGGAGAAGAAACGGGGGAAAAAAACGAGAACAAACACCAGTAACGATTATTATTATTATTTATTAGCCTCGTGCTGCTCGTCCGTCCCGCCGCACGGCCGTCGTTCGATCGGACGGAGTGGGCGCAGAAGCGAGTGGTCAGGCGATCGTGTGTATGGAACGAAGGGAGCGGTGCGGTAACGGTCCATTAGGCTTTTGACGCGTTTTTCATCCACTCCGCGAGCACGCAAACAGTCATTAAGACAATCCGTCGAGTAATCGAAAACACGATCAAACAAATGGACCCTCTCGGAGAACGACTCGAACGGCTCCGCCGGAAAAATACAAGAGAAAAAACAACCCTACGTATTAGGTTCCAATAACTAATTGATTACGGGGATTAGCCAATCAATTCTCTTGATTGCAGTACGTGCTTAAGTTGACCGACGAGATTTTCCCTTTCGGACTTGATAACTTCATTCGAACGAAATTTATTACTTTGCAATGCACATACAACACTGTACACTATAATATATAAGTACATACATGGAACTATTGAAACACACACACACACATACACATATAACATACACACACCGGAAACACGCATATACACAAGCTAATATAATATATATTTATACCTGTATATACTTTATATAAACGAAGTTTATATGATAAATATGTAATATTTACGTAGGTATGCACGATAATCCTTTGTACCGTTCCATGATGTATATCGGTTAGTGTTATGTGTTTACTTAAACGGCCTTTGATGTCTACGCTCGTAAACACAAATGTTTTCTTTCTTTTTTTTTTTACGATCCCAAATGTATACTATTTACTCTTGTGTGATTGGAGCGATTCGGACAAGATTGGGAATAGAAAAAAAGTAGTCGCAAAAATAAAAGAAGTCGTATCAGTCATTATAAAACTTATTTCCGTTGTAATACGTATACAATAAACGGTATGCGCGTACATAATATTGCGTGTACATTCGTGTCAGTATATAGGTAGACGATGTAGAAAGTACTATCGCACACACTCACTCACACACAAACACGCACACACACGCACACCAACTCACAGTTACACACGAAAACACGCACCTATACACACATATAGATATCGTTAAAAAATTTCGCCTTTGGATTGCATTGGTTTTCTAATATTATAAATGCGTAGTATATATTTTAATATGCTACAACTGCATACACGCAGTGGCTCGACGACTACTTATACGGATCGCGTACGGCTCGCGGCGGGCTATACACGTGTAAGACCTTACTTATCGATCGCAGTCGGTGTATCCGCTCGAAGAAAAACCGTGCGCAATAAACCGTACATAAGACGGAAATAACATTATTATACTATTGTATTACTGTCAAAAGAGGCTTGGTGCAAGAAAGGCCAATATCACGTTTTCAGATTATTCAACCGTTGTTATTTTTCTACCGACATGTTAATTGTAGCTAGTAAAATGTCTATTTACAACGAGTTGTGGTCAAATAATATTGGCCGTATTTTGATTGTTATCAATGTCTAAATAAAACTTACACATTTGTTGTTAAAAAGAAAACGAGGGTCATACAAGGAGATAAAAACAAATTAAATTAAATAACAGCATTATTGGTCCCTACTTTAATTTTAAAATGTGTGTGCATATTAAAAGTTGGTCAATGCGTTTTTCCTAGTTCCGGGACATTCGGAAAATATGACATTAACCTTTCTTGCACCAAGCCACATGTATGGTTTTACCGACCGAACGTTATTGGATTGCAAATCGGTCACGAAATTCGCACCGGGCAAAGGTATACGAAATTTTAACGTTGAGCGTAGTATTTGTAGTAGTAGTAGGTACTCCCCCGGGCATCCGATACGTTACAGCAAAGGAGGTCAACGGGGTTTTACTTGAGCGTTTTTGGCTTTTGCCTACGTGTGTGCCGCCCCTGTGCGACGGCCGTAGTGGCGTAGTCCGTCTGATAATAAACGTCGAGTTTAATCTCAGAAATTTATGACTAAAACTCCGGGTGATCCTAAATTTGCGGAGAGCATAACTTCCAAGGGTCTTGTTCAAAAGGCTTGTTCGCGTGTGTGTATGAGAGTTTGTGCGTCTGTGTGTGTGTATGTGTGCACTGTGCAGGTATGACGGGTGCTATGGGCGACGTGGGCAATTGTCTAGGGTGTTGTTTATGGAAGAGCAACCGAAATCAAAAAAGAATTTGTTATTTTTCATTCTGTAGTACATAATTCGCAATACTCCAAAGTCACGAAAACGATTTGTAATACATTTAAATGTATTTTTCTTATATCATCGTTTGATTCTACACGATCCAAAGAGGTAATATAATTTTTATTATTTTATCATGTTCTCTGAATTAAATAAGAAACTCGGTTTTAGTTTTATAATTATATCTCAGTTCCCACAATTTTTATTAAGGGTTTTTTTTTAATTTAAATACTAATTTCAATACTTTGAGTTTTATTTTGTCAAAGTATTTCTATGTCATTAAATATTTAACAGAACGTTAAAAAATTACCATAAAAATATTCAATCGATAAGTAGTAATGCCTGAAGTATACCATGACACATATGAGAATATCAAAAACAAAAAATGAATATGGCTTATTAAACGTTTGGCAAGAACATAACATAATATAAATAACATTTAAAATATAACAAAACCACAATGCATTTTCATTTTATTATAAAAAGAAATGATTTTCTGCCATTAAAAAAAAAAATTATTTCTATTCTAATTAAAACATTATACCATTGCAGGACCTAATTGTAGTTTTACATAAGGATTCCGATTCCTGTAACGATAGCCCTGTCTGTGGGTGTGTACTGTGTATGTGTGTGTGTGAGTGTGTGTGTGCCAATATGATTGGTCCGGCGGTGCAGAAAAATTGATCAACCAAAACATTTGTGTTGTACAAACACATTACCTGCAATCATGCCAGAACACCAATTTCGTCCAGCGTTATATAATTATTATTATTACTATTATACTACCCGGGCGTGCATAAAAACCGTTTTGCTCCGCAATTGTTCGGCGCCCTTAGAAGGAAAATACTATTTTCATTGTTTGGCTTTCGAATCATTTCGCGTTTCATTACGACCATGACTTACCTCGAGGGCATTTGTGCACACAAAAGTCTATTGGTGGTTGGCCCGAGCGAAATAATTTGACAAAATTATGGTTTTAAATTAATATGAGGAATTTAAAAATTTAAACAATCGCCGGTTGTTTGCACTTTGCTTGTGACCCACATGGTAGCTGGGTTACAAGCACACAAAGTCACGAAAACGGTCTCCGAAACACGCGCCTCTATATTGTGTTTTACCGTTCGAGCAGCGCGTAAATCACGTGCTTTTCTTTGAGGTTCCCCGTGAAAACACGCGGTCAGCTGTAATGATGTCAAATGTTTAAAGTATCTCAAAAAATGTATACAATATGAAGGTGCGGAAATAGAATTTAACAAAAAGTCACACGATATTTATAGACTGGTTTTTATTTATTATTATAGTATGATAGGAAATGTCCAAAAATAATTGGTCAAATTACCACGCGTGTCCTTACGGTAAGGACATGGCCCCTTGTACTTTACTCCTTCGTCCTATGCCAAAGAAAAATGACAATAATACATGCAATCACCTATCAGAGAACACTTATTACGTTCTAGTCCGGATGTACTGTGTGCTTTATGAATAATTCATTTTACGTTTTGAAAAACCCCGAATAAAGAATACAAAATACTTTGGTATTGATACGAAAACGAGAGGAAAACCATTTTCCTGGGAATCTTTACGGACCAATCCATGTACGGACATGGCTACCACGTTCGCTTCCCGGGTGACGACGCTACTGGAAACAACAGGTAATCGACGTTAAAAACCGTTTTCCTAAGAACATTATTCAAGTTATAATGCGTTCGATTTTCATCGCGACATATATCACTTTTCAAACGTAACCCGATGACTCCTGCATGGCCGCACCCAACGTAATTTTATTTATTCTTTTATTATTTCACCAGACAGTGTACTGCAGACGGACGTCGGGCGTGACGATTTGGTACGTTCGTAGACTTGACGACATTCACGGCGCACACACGTTTACTATGCCACGCTAAATAACAGATCACTATCGAAACGCTTTGTGCAGCGTGTGTGCATAAAGTACCATGTGCACCCCGGATGAATAAAACAAATTTTATGCGCGCTCCCACCGTCCAGATTATACAATCTCGCGGGTATCCGAGTTCAGACCACGCGGTGCACTTAAAATATCGTTCAAACGACTGTGCATAGTTTACGCGTTATACATAATGTACGTACCGTGCGCACTCACCTCTGCATGCAGTCTGTTTTATGACGTGTTCACGTATTGCACGGATACACTGCACCGGTCGAAGACTTGACGGCGTGTCGTCCGTGACTGCGAGAAATTACTACAACGGTACACCTCTATACAGGGTGATTGTTTTAGTACGCTCGTTTATATTTTTTGATAAATTACATATTATAGTAAATTATCAACAGTGGTTTAGTTGCACCGATCGAAGGAATCGCCCCAGGTCCAATACATAAGCAAATTTCAACAGCTCCGGAAGAACCAGCGGGCCGAATTTCGACTGCGTTACGTAGAAAATGCCATAAAAGTTTACTGACTTAGCTGCAGTTATTTGCAGTTATTATGCAGTTATGTACGTTCCCATTATTCGAAAAACTATAGTTACCATTTGGGATACTCCTTCTTTTCACAGCTCCTGCATGCGTGTCCTAAATTACGTCCAAAATATTCATACCGTTCACTGATCCGGACTGACACAACTGTACGTTCTTCATAAAAAGGTTATTACTCATTACTTTATATTATAACAACATAACTTTCCGGCAATCGTAAATTTTTAAGTAAAACCCTATACCTCATCATAATAAACCTAAGCGCATAATATTATTAAGTCGATTTATACCTCAAACATTGTAAAAAACCGTGTAGCAGCGATAGAGTTAAGATGCACCGAAAATCTGAAAATCTATGTTAGTATTAGAAAATGGAAATCGTAGTCCTGTAGTAGACCGCATACATATTTCCACAAATCAGAATTTGAAAAAAAAAACCATAAGAATTTGAGAGTAAAAATGGGGTGCACAAGGTTATTAAAAAACCACTGCTCTACGGTATATAATAATATTATCGAAAACGTTGTCGTTGTGTACGCAATATGAATTCGGTTTTAAAGGTCCGACAAATCCGATTAGCTGAAACAATGAGTGGTTATGTATACATTCGTCAGCTAACGAATCGCACGTCGCATCGTCGACCGATTCGGTATCCAATTAGGCGGAAACGGATCCATGTTATACATATATATAGTTATATAGTGGGTGGAACTTAACTTCTATACGCTTCGCAATACTCGATGTTATGATGATGTTCGTGAAAACGTCAACAGTAAGCGGCTTTATCAAGATTTCCAAACGAAAACACCAAAAGCACTTATCAATGGACGGTCCACTCATTAGTTTAGGATTTCAAAACAACATAATAAAATACGCAGTAGATCGTTGTATAATGTATATAGGATAATTTAACGTTAACCGCGCTATGTGAAAATGCTAAAAACTTGTATTTGTTTTTTTTTTTTTTTAGTGTTCAATTTATATTACGAAAGCTAAATTTTTGAAAACTTTTTTTCGTGCCACGTTATTGGTATCCTGTAGCGATACAAAAAATGATTTTTGTTTACAAATACAAAAACCCTTTTTTAATTTTTCACCGTGGTACTTCATTGTGGTAATATTGATGTATTGAAAGCAAAATTCGAACTAGTAGTTTATGAATTATTCTTATTTCAATAAAAGATTCTTATCGTACCGTATGCTATAATGATACAGTTTGTAATTGCACGGTTTCGTGTGCTATTAGCTACTGATTCGAGATAAGGTGGATTTTAATCTTTTCAAGCGCAATTTTAAATTTGAATAACTCGAGAACTACTGGTGCTACATTTGACTATGTTACGTGATGAATTCCAAAAAAAATTAATTAATAATAATATTTAGCGTATAAAATATGGTGTCCCCGATTGAAAAATAAATAAAGTTTGTGTAGCCGCAGGACACCTTGAAGATGTTGTGAAAAAAAAAATTATAGTAAACATAGATTTTAAAGTGACCTAAACATTTATAAATAAAAAAAAAATTAAAAACCAAGCATTTTTACGGCCAAAAAAGAAGACGTTGAGCACGATAGGAGTGACTCTGTATACGATTAAAAATTTATACGAAGCCTAAACACACGCACTGTCTGTGGAACAGAAATTTTCATTTATTTCGTTTCTTATCGGTCGCGTGAAATTAACCAAACGTGGACATAAACAAGAAAGAAAAAATCCAATATAAGATTTGATTGTTTTGAATAAAAATAGAACCATATAATATTATATCGTATGCGTTGAAAAAAATCGACTACGCGTAGCATGTACGTATGGTATCGGTTGAAAATGACTGCTACAGTTCGTGGAGATAAAAAAAAATATGGATTTTTTCCTCACAACTGAGCAATCGGTACGCATTACGCGGTGAAAGTTTTTACTGATTGTAAGGCGGACGGTCGATTTCGCAATACCGTCTTAAGCAAATATATAGTACATAATATTGTACACGAACAATAGGTTCGGGTTTAGAGGTACGGCGTACAATAAACACTGATCGTAAAACGCGGTATAATGCCGCACGGACGGGATATTTTTCATCAGTCGCATTTGCGCGGAAGACGTCTGCAGGGTTTTTATTCATTTTATAGCTCATTCCGGATACTTCATATATTATTATATTTCACCCCGCAGTAACTTTTTTCCGTGACAACGGGCGGGACCGAGGAAACAATAGGAGTGGCGGGATACGAATGTGTACCGTGTATAATATCATATTCTTGTGCCCACGCATACGAGTATGATATAAAATTGTCCAAAAAAAAAATAGTACATAAAAAATAGCATTAAAGCGTAATGTGAAATTTTATCACGACGAAGTATTAATAAACACCACGAGACGAACTGAAGGAGTTCATCCTCATTAGTCCGTGTAGACTGTATACATATATTGGTGTGAAGCGGCGTTTAAGAGTTATCATGAACTTTGCGCAGACACCGCAACAGCCTGAAATGTCTCAGTAAATAAACGGCTTTTTCCGCATATACATTTAAACCGTGTTTTTATTATACGCGTGAAATAGCTTTTGCGTTATAATTTAAAAAGTATTATTCGAAGAAACACCTTTTTAATACCACCTTAAAGTATTATAAACAGTCACAAATAATAATAAAAAAAAAAATACATTATAGCAGCATTATTCTGCTGCAGCGGCGAAACAAATATATCGCAAGACTCTTGCTTATTAACAAGTTGTAAAAATTATTAATGTAAGTTAAACCATATTTGATTTGTGTCGCATACTGCGTAATATAAAAATTTAATACGGATTGTCATGGAAAAAAAATTACATAACTAAACGTAAATGACTCTGAACCACATAAAAACCGATACAGATCGTATTCAACGTTGTACAGTTACTCGGTTTCAAATTTTCGACGCCTACATTTATTATTTATTGTCACTTTTATTCCCCGACCCACTCGTAAATTTTATTTTGTGTTATTATATCTATCAACGTTGACTGTAGCGGATCAAATGAAGTATAATCTAAACAAACCATGATAATTTTATAGGACTTTATGTTTATATCAGAATTTTTAGTGATACGGTCTAGGCAATGCACGTCCTAGCGTCACAATGATAATCACGTCTACCGTTTTCGAGTTATTGTTGTGTAGTCGTCTGAAATCGTGTTTCCGGTGCGCCTGAACAAAAATAATTCAGAAAAATCAACGCTGAAAAATCATTTCTATTCTCAAGGCATCTTCTACGAAGGATAGATGAGGTGATCTATAATACGACTGATGTTGGACACACACACACACGCGCGCACACGTGCGCACTCACGTACACATTCTCGGACTTCTTAACAAATGAACGTCTGTATTGTGTTACAAAGTGTTTTCACGACGACGCCGTGTTCAGGGGGGTATGTTTTGCTTTTTGTGAATGAAAGTAATATGGTTTAGTTGTTTTTCTCTCTAATTTTTCAAATAATTTAAACGCGTTGAATTTCCATTCGTATCAAGAAGTGCGCAAGACCGTTTCGTCGGTTATCGCGTGATCGACCCACACATCAACGTTCCACACAGGACACATTGAAACGGCTGAACTGCAGATAGGCGAGAAGATATCGTTGTGATTCGTTATTGCTTCGGATCCAACCGACAGTATTCCCATTATTACAACACCTCCCCAATGGACAACATCCACGGACGGAAATTCTCACTAACATTACGTTCACACCGTTCCTTATGTTCGCAACGTTTTTCGCTATTCGACCGATCGTGAGAAGATGTTAAAGAAAAATCTAATGTCGCGAATACGTTTCCGACGAGTGTTTCGAGGTTTCGATTCCAGTCCGTTTCTGATCGCATTGCTCGCGGGTCTTTGTTCCGGGTATTTCTGTACTCCATGGACGCAGCGCATCAATCAATAACCGAAAATGAATCCTAGTCGATCGCCGCCGCCGAGCCTATAATACTCACTACAGCGGCATCGCGTTTCCGTGCGGTGATTTTCAAAACGGATTCCGTTTCGGACGGAATGAAAAATGATAAAAAAACACGGATGAATAAGTAATCATTTCACGTAATAATAATAATAATAATAACTTTCTTGTTCGGGCGAGTTGAATAAAACGTCGAGAAGTGTACAAGAACGTAATAACAGAACATTATGTAAAAATGAGATTTAAAAAAAAAAAAAAATTCATTTTGGCAAAAGGTTTTTGTGTCGCGATAACAAAGCGACGAGACGCGATGAGACGGTCTGCGGTGTACAATAATATACGTATAACAAGCACGGAATGCTCGTGTGGTCCACGAGAGGCTTTTTCGCGCGCGGCCTCGCTAACGAGTGATGATTGTCGCCGTCGGACCGGGTCACGTGACGGCCGGTGGTGTGGGCAAGTGAGCGCGTGTGTGTCTCGGTCGTGTGCCGTCAGTAGGACGGCCGGGACGGGGGCGGGGGGAGCAGATTGATGAACATCGCGCCGCCGTCACGGGGTCATAATATGTACAATACATCATTCCGCGGCGGCCCTGACGACGACGACGCCGACGATAAGAATTCATTCGCATTTATCACACGCGCGGCGGCGACACTACGCGCTACGCACAGCGGTGTTTCCGCGGACCGACCTAAGGGTCGCTCGTCACGCCCGCGGTCGCCAAACACCCTGGGGCCGGACACAACAGGTACGGGGAAAATTATGAGGACAAAACACGACGGCGAGAGACGGTTAGGTAGTGTTCAGTCCTCCTATAGTCCGACCGACGTATTATTATTACGTTTCGTGCAATAATAATATGATGTGTATTACAATACAATACCGTCGGTTCGATTTACGTGCGTCGTTCGACCGGTCGGCCGTGGGATCCCTCGCCTACACGCGAAACGGCGGTCGACAAAGGGTCGTACAATTCAAAAATCGTGCGCACTACCCCGCGACACATGCCGTAACGCGAGGTCCGTGCGTGTTCGCGCGCAATGCACACAATCACCCGTCGATTCCATTTTTTTTTTTTTGTTATCTGTATATTTATTTCTATTCAATCCTCCCCGTTCGTATACACACATACACACCTTTCTTCAGCATTAACCCACCCTCGCATCGCGGTGATTCTCTCCTTCCAGTCTCACGAGCTCAGACGCGTACATACTGTATACACAACCGCCGCCCAGCACAAAATCTGCGATAAGCCGAGGAATTCTTATTTTGCCCTTTATTTTTATTTTTTCTTATTCATCCCTCCCCCTCCCCCCACCCGGTATCCTGAGATTTTCACCACCTCCATCGCGGCCACCTTCCCGAGCCCGATAATGTGCTCTCTTCAGCCACGCAAAGTCTGTCGGATCACAATTCAGAGGACTCGGTCATAAATCACGAGCGGTTTTTTTTTACGATATACATGGAGAAATACGCACACCCGTGCATCCAGTGTTCGGTGGGGGCTGGGAGGGTGAAATTCGGTTATCGGCGACCGAAGGTTATGCAATAAAAAAATGGTCTTGTTTAACTACCGTGACAACCAGTGTTGGCCGAAAAAGTACATTACCCTCTCTCCGTGCAGGCGGACGTCCTTCCCCCTTCCACCCCGTTACGTTTTACTAAACTAAATATGATATATCTTCTACGTTTTCCAATAAACAACACATGTTTTCTGCTCTTTAACTGCGTTGAGCAATTTGTTCCGTCGTGGTCGTGGGCAACGCCGAGTTAAAAAATAAATAAACGACAACAATGTATCGACATGTTATATATTATGTACATTATAATATTATATACGTGCGTGCGCGTTTGATATTATTCACTCCGGAGCCAAATCGTTAATGTCGATATCATAGCAGTTGTATTGCCGGAGGCCTATTATATAGTTTCGTTAAATATCGTTTTTCTATACAGAAAAATATAACCTTTGGAACAAGCGGAGTTTTATGTCATTCGGCTATCGCTTTAAGAAAAACGCTGCAGATTTATTATAGATGCATTTCCGCAGCACCCCCTCCCTCGCCTGCAAGAATTTCGGATTCAAAATGGTATTTCATTGCTGTGCTATAGGCTTGTGCTGGTTTGGTCCCGATTTTCAGCGTTTGTGCAGCAAAACCCGATTGTTTATAAATTGTTCAAACTGGCTGAACCCCGTCCTCGGAATATCTAAACTGTATTTTACATCGCGATTTCCAATAACAATTATAACAACAACAATATAATTATGTTGATATTTTTTGTTCTTTAAGTACCTAAATAACAACTGTTCATTTCGATGGTGTCTATGTACAAAAAAGTTGCATTTATAGTCGAGCGTTCTATCATAAGCGTATCAAGCATTGGTATTTTACATATTGTGTGTTAATGTCATCACACCCGAGAAAAAATTAACGATCCAAAGAACCAACGATATATACACTAATAATATAATAGTACGCAACTGTAGAATTTGATACGTCAATGACTTCTTTGTGCTGTGCAATAGCTACTGTAATCATATAAATCAAACGATTTAATTGATCGTCAACTGCCAAACAATTAAAAGTCATTGTTCAAATATTGTATTATCGAGATAAAGAATTTTGATTTTGTTCTTCACACAAACGTACGTGATAATATTTTCTATTCAGACAAACGGTAGAAAATTATACTATTATATTTTTTTTTATTATATTCAAATTATGCGCAGAGAACTTGCCGCGTGTATTGAAGTTTTACTATTCATGTGCTAAATCAAAACTGATGTACAGTAATAGTTTCCGTAAATAAAAATGAAATATTAACGTAACGCTCGACAACCGGTCAAACTAATAGTATGTGTAAAAAATAAATAAATTAATATCGTCTTTAAAGAAAGAGGTTTTTTTTAACGTATTAATGACAAACTAAGTGGGTGATTTACAAGTGTACGTTGGAATTTTATTTGCCTCGCATGCACGTTTATAATCCGTAAAAATATAACTAACATAATGGATGCGATAGGTGCATAAACTTATTTAGTTAATAAGTGCTCGCAGAAGGCATTCAAATACTGGAAATCCTTGTGATGCGTGAATTTATATTATCTATGTATATTATTTACTTATGTTCCGCGTTATCTCATAGCCGACATGATTTCATCACAGATAAGATTAATCCCGATAGCGCATTCGCCCTATTTTAAGCCATGTGATTTTCAAAAAAGTAAGCTAGTGAAAATTTTCCTCAGATCAGGGTCACCAGTCACCATACTGATTGAGGGGAAAAAATCATTATCGAGCATACTGCCGTCACCGATTAGATAAAATCTAACTATCAAATTGTTTGAACAATATTTTGGAAATTTGCATTAACACTATTGACACTCGTGTATATAAAATAAGTAAGTACACGATGCGTATTAGAAATAGTTTGACATAATAATTATGGTAAAATGAGTAGTACAATAGTGTAAATTCCTGTATGCGGTCAATTTACATTGAGGTTGATTCGAGTTATCAGTGAGTTCCGAAAATATAGCATTGTCTGGTGGTATGTTATAATATTTGGTCTTATCATCGATACGAGTAGAGTAATAACCCTACAACGCTTTCGTGTTTTGTGTTGCGCCACCGCTGCAGGATTCGATCAATTACATCGCCGCGGTAGACATAACAACATCGGCAGTTAACTTTTTTCATTTTTTCCCCGATGGACTGTACACGTGAATTCGCCCAGGGACAATGGGTGTGTGTGCATATTAGAATATAGTTACGAATCATATCTCTAGCCTACCGCAGCGTGCCCTCGTGAAGACGATAATAATATACCGTATAACATATGATATGCACGGTTTGCGTTAAGGTGTGTACACGGAGACTATTCGGTTATTTTACTGTTATCAGTCAATATTTACGAAACGATCCGTGCAGAGTTAGCCTCGACTTCGAGACGCGATTCTTGCCGACAGCCGCGTACATTGTAACGATATATAGGGGTAGGTACCTGTAGCTATTCTGCAGTCGGCGTACTGAAAATATTCGAAACATTTCCACTAATCGACCTGTAAATCGCGACTCGACGCCATAACTTCGTCGGACAAATATTTACCCCGATGAGAAGCGCGCCGATTCTTTGATTTCGTTAAAACTCATTTTGGTCAAACGTTTCGACTTGAAACAGCGGTTTTTTCGACACTTAAACGTGAGTACGTACCTGCGAACAAAAGAACGAAAAGAAAAATGGTCAGTTATTTCATTGACAAGAATACTTAAAAGGGGGTTTATTTATTTTCCTCTTCCATATCGTCGGGATTTCCCGATAGCAGGATGACTCGCGCGCTCGTCCGTCACGCAATCATTACGGACGCGCGTCACCGCAGTACCATCGGTACGCCGTGAAACAATTTTTTTTTTTCACATTCGTCGACGAACGAGTATAAGTACACGCACATGTGGCATTGCCATTTACAGTTGACTGCAGCTTACAGCTGTGGCACATACACCTATAAGTGTTACGGGCGTGTACTTACGGTAGGAAGCACTGCTCCGCAATAATCGAAACACAATAATATAACTTGCATGTGGACGATATGCGCCGTATCTATTTTCACACGTCTTTCAACGAGTGTTTTCGGGCAATAATTTCAAATATAAATAGGCTTGTCGATAAATCAAACGTGGGTGGAGTACCATTGACAATAAAATGACGTATAGCCAGTCGATGTCATTTTTTTTTCCTATAAAACGCTTACGTTGCAACGGAAATGTAATAATACACTGAAATCGAAATACATAATATTGACACGGGACTTATATACAGCACTACGAGTGGGTACCGGATAAGTGTGAGCGCTTCGTGAAACGAACGACTACGACTGTACACGGTAATAAATGAGAACACATAAAGGTGACTTTCAACCGCGTTCAAAAGCACCGGGCCAAATGTATAATTATATACTGTACGACTTTAGACGCTGACGCGGACGGCACAAAAGGGCGACATTCGATTATGATTATTATTGTTATTATTAAAAGTGGTTGACAACGGTATACGTTCTGCTGGCATTATGAGCGTGAATGCGGTGTTCATCGAGTCAAGCGAAGTACAAATATAACCTCAAGTGCGATCGAGTTTTTTTTCTACCATACGTAATAATTCTTTACGCGAAATATTAAGCTACTTTGTTTTCATAATATTTTTCACTAGTTTTTGAACGATAAACTACACAAAATATTTGTTTTTACAAGGATTTCAAATATTTACACAATAATATTATATACGTTCTTTGAGGTATAATATACAGGAATAACACGTTCCCGAATCTATCATTGAATATCGCTATAAATTGTAATTTTTTTTTTTTAAGACAACTAATTCATCGAGACTATGCAAAGCACAATAAGACAAAACTAAATGAATTTATCGATTATTTGTTACCTTTATATTTGTCACATTTTATAAGACCAGATATTTTATCATTGAATTTATATTATTTTTACAGGTTAATCATATTAGGTTCTCGTTTCGTTACACATTTTCACACAAATCGCCCAAACTGGTCCCTCACCGAGTATGGTATTCTAACAGCAGCCGTGAACCGCGAACTGCAACGCAATATCGAGTCGAAACTGCAGCACGTGCGTCGGGAATAAAATACAAAAATCAGCCTTTCTCGCGCTCGTGTCAAGCATTATAATAAAGTTATGTGCACTGCACTGTACATTGTAAGTAAGTACCTACGCGTCGTAATAACGTACTCGACGGTTCGGAAATACTGTGCGTAACATATTGTACGACGCAATATTGTTTTCACCGAGTGTAACGCGAGGAACGAATTGGTTTTATGATGTGTATATGTGTGTGTGTTTGTGTGTCTGTGTACACGATTCCGACCAAAAAGATGTTTCTCGGTAGACACGAATCTAGTAATTTTCTGAAAGGAAATTATTTCGTCGCAATTGAAAAAGACACAAAAAAACTTCAACCGAAATCGAGAATCAAACGCTGCACCGTATAGTATTTTCGTCACGGACTATATTTTAGTGCAACACTCGCCTTTAACACTCGTTTTGTTATTTTGATATTCTATAACTGTCAATTGTAGCGCCTGATACAGCTATATTTAAAACGCTCGTGCACTGTCCGTTTTTCGATTTCATCGATATTATATCGATATTAGCGTTGAATAGAAATCTCATAATTTTCGAAACGTTTTTTTTTTTTTTTTGAAAGAACTTGGAACATTAAACGTTCAACCTATCTCAATAAGAAAATGGTTCTTCTATTATATCGGCCGTCTTTAGAAATGTTTAAACTGATCCAACCTACCTGTTTCACTCGGAATCGTTTGTTTCGCGAGCAACGGTACAGACAGTTAGACTTCTATGTTTCGCCCGACCTAAGAGTTTCATCCGTTTAAAAATTTTTTCTAACTTAATTTCTTACCGAAACAAGACTGCAGTTATTTTTCATTTACGTATTATAGGTTTTCATCTGGTATTGAATAACTCAAAACGTTGTCGTTAGTTCCGCGACGAATGCGTAACAACTGCAAAAGCAAGTGTAGTACAACGAAATAAATTATTATTGCTATTATTATTATCACTATCCGGCATCTTGGTGACGAAATTATCGTCAACAAGCCGACGCGTAATCGGACGCGAGTGTCGAGCTCCGTTCCGATGCGAGTATGAACACGCGATGTAATGACACGAAATTGTAGCAGGCGCGACGTAATAATTATTGGACGTGACGTGACGTCGTATTCATATAAATTATACGAGGACACGCGCCAAATAAGTTTTCAGTACAAATTCAATGATTTCGGAAGCTATATGTAGGTGGTGGGTGTACGCTGTAAATTGTTTATTCGATCCGTTAACGATTTCAAAAACGCCACGTTAAATTATCGATGTATAGTTAGAATTATTACAATTCAAATCAGTAAACTTGTAAAATATGTGCGCACGTATACGCATAATCTGACGTGACTAGCGGCTATATTTTGTTATTTTTCATTTTTATTTATTTAACAACTCTCATAATGACTTACACAAGGCAAAAAACCAAAACAGTGTACGTGATTATATCTATACACGCCTCTAAAAGATTGTGCAGTTCGAGATATAGTATTGATCAAAAACATGATATTTTATTAAATACAAAGAACAAAATACACACACAAAAAAAAAAAAAAAAATAGAAATTAATAAAAAGTCAACAATTACAAGAATGAATTAAAATTTGAACGGTTTAATAACATAATATGATGCAATGAGATGACTCGTAAACTTACAGCGTTCAATGTTACCGCTAAAGATACATTACTCTTTCGGACTTAACCTGATCTCTTCAAAAAATGTGTGCACAGTGTGATCAACTCTGTGTGCTTATTTATTTTCGAGCACAATCATGCATGAGCGATGACACTGTTAAAACTTTTCGAAAAAAATAGTATTTTATTATTTTTCGAAAACGGAAAAACACACCGAGCGCATGTAATACGTACAGATAATTAATTGTACAATGATTTATTATTACTTATTGATTACTATCTCGTAAATTAAACAAAATAAGAGTTCATTAAGAGGTTATTAAGTTTATTTTTAAATTGCAAAAATAAATAACTGTGTCATTTACACAAAAATTCAATTAAGAATTGTGTCCAGACTATATTATAAAAAACGTCATCGCTAACAAACTAATTTTTATTAAAATTAATTTCGCCGAAGTTAAAAAAAAAAAACTGTTATAACCTGCGAAATTTTATTATACAAACATCACCACTGGATGTGAATAGTATCCGTAGTACACGTGGGACATGTTCGATAATTAATCACATGATTATTCATTCGCTTAATTAAAAGTGCATTTGTTCATTTTTATTGTATTTGTTTGCCGAAACAAAATTACCTTTGTAACCGATAAAACGATTTTCAAGGACGATTAATTTTATTTGTTTTCTAAATTAGCTTATTTTCACTCGGCTTTAAAGCAGTAATATTTGTATAGCATCATATAGTTTATTGATTATTATTTCTTTAGCACTTGCAATAAATTTATTCTTCTAATCAGTTTTTTAAACGCTTAATTTAATATATTATATAATAAGTACTTAAAAGTTAAAGAAAGTGATTGTTACGATTGGTTAAAGTGATCTAATGAATAATAAGTCTACACAACGATAACATTGATTCCTGTATATTCAATTTGGTTAATTAGAGATATTTTAAATGAACACTGAATAATATCGAGTGTTCTTTACTTTGGTATTTTTTAATTGGATTTCTTTTGATGTTGAATGAATTTAAGTAAGCTAAAAAAAAAATACCAAGAAATCCTTTACCAAAACATAATGAAAGTGTCACTGTAAAAACTCAATTTATCTATACCCATCATGTATATAGGGTTATGAAATCACTTCATGGATCAAAAGCAAAAGCCTTCAACTTTACAGGGACAAAAAAGAAAAATTGATGGACATATTATTATTTGTATAACTGATTATTGTTTCTCATAAGTTTCCTACAAACACACAGTTATGTACAAGTTGTTATATTGGCATACGCTTACAGATCAACACGAGCAGTTAATGTGTGTGTGTGTACATTTCGGTCATTCGTCTAATTTATAGACTATAAAAAGAAAACGCGGAGAAGAGAATACGCCGAAAACCCGATACGAGGCTCGGATCTGTGTATGTATTGTTTAAAAATATATTCGTACGTTTAAGTAATGATATGGTAGTGGCTGTGTGCTCGTATTGTTATCGCACGGTTCAATGTCAAAAGTTTCGCTCGACACACTATTTTACACCATCGGGAACACCATCGGGATATAGTCGGGATCCCTGTACCGTATTTAGTTGTAGCCGGCTGAAAAGCTGAGAAAACTTTCTTGTCGTGACGTAATCGATTCGTCGTAAACGCTCGAACCTACCTGTGTTATAGCATATCGAAGAAAATTTTTATTTTTCCTATTCTTACGGTTATTTCTTAATAAGACGTCAAATACAGACTTTTCGCCTAGATACATCTCGCAGTGCTATAACGTCGTGCTCTGTTCACCGTATTCGAGTCACATTTCGACGAAATCGAAAATGAGACGGTGCACGAGATTTTTAGACACATGTACCTAGGTGTACGAAAAAAAATTGAAAATTTCCAATGGCGACGAGGAATACCAATGCAGAACAATGGTCAGTATTTTATTTATAAAGAGAAAAAGATAAAAACGTGGTTTGACGTGTGCGTTAGATTTTTCTCACGTGCCCCATGTGTGTGTGTGTGTGTGTGTGTGTGTGTGTTAATACCGCAATCGCGAAAAACTGACGACTTCCGCTTCCATCCGGTTGCCCTTTTCGCGTTCGTTAACCTCCGTATTGTTATTTTCGGAGAGCACAGACATTTCACCGATATAATGAATACACACACACACACACACACACACACACATGTATACCATGTGTCACGTTGCCCAGTCTTTGTCCTAACAATTTTCGTCCCATTTCACTTGAAACGAAGATAATAATAATAATGCTACCGTAACTTTGCTTCACGGAGAACATTACGATACAGTTTTGTACACACGTACCGTACTATTATAATAATATGTCACCAGCACAAAGATCCGCAAAAACTGATTTAGAAATAAAAAATAACAAGTGTGTGTAGTGCCTATATTTAGTTATAAAAATAAAATCTGTAAACTGATCGACAAAACGCACGTTATCATTTCTGTACAGCTAGTCTTGTCTCGCATATGCTTAACTTTACATTTATATGTTCTCTGTCGATAGAAAACAGGCCACCCATGAGTGTTGAATTTTCGGATCCTAAAGGGTCTAACTCAAAATTCATATGGAAACAAGGGGTGAAATCATTGACGTTTTGATGCCTTTTTTCCAACACATCTCGACCGCTGTTGTTAAAATTCACGGGGAACGCGACTATCGAGAGATTTAAAGTTTGAAAGTAACGTAACTTACTACGCAATAAACCGTCCGAAACGTAGAAGAACTCTGCTGTAATCGATTTTTTTTAGATCTAACCGCTGCAACCGTTATGTTTGGGCGAAAATACCTTCATCGGAGTCCGACCGAAAACCAAACGATAGAACTTTGTCCAAACGACGTACCGCAACGACCCAGCGCCCACTGATGAAACGATCAAACTCGCGAAAGCTAAAATACGTATTTGCTCTGTCGTCATGCGTCACCACCGATGTGTACCACCGCGGTGACGTTAATCGGCGTGTTTTCGTGGATTCTAGGATTCCGGCGACGGACGGGAAACGGCTACGGACCGAAAAACGACATCAAGTATTATGTGCAGCGTCGCGATAAAAATCGGTACGTATCCGTCGCATTGACGGGAAGTTTTTGTGCGACAATGAGAGATAATATTTGACGAAACGATTGGGAAAAAAAAAATTTAACGAACACGTTTTTATGCAGTACAGGTACTTTTGTTCCATACAGACCTGTGCAGATGTCCGAGTTTATGCGTTCCGAAAAACGAAAAAAAAAATTAAAAAAAGGGGTTTAAAAGAAAAATAAGTAATTAAATGCACGTAAATACTGCCGCTGAGCAGTGCCCATGTGAGTAAACAACTTTATGTCTTAATGGAGTAGGCCGTGGTCTAGTAGACAGTCCAAATTCGTGGGATGTAATCGAGGTTAGAGCTGCGATATTGTTTACTGTTTGAGTTATTCGACGTGCGTTATATTGTTATGCATCTAAATTTCAATATACATGCGGATGTGTAGTGAACATTTTGTTCGAGACGTTTTCCGCACAAAGCATTTTACGTTACGAGCATAAGTAAACAATTTATAAACGAGCACAACGCGCCGTTTACGCAATAATAATATCATGTTATTACGTAAAAATACATTTTATTCTTGTACAACGATGATGTCGGCGAATCGATCGTATGAGTGCCTACGCGTAATTGCCGAGGCAAAAAAGACATATAGGTGTATTATTTTTCGATTAGTGTTAATAAAAAAAAATAAATAAAAAATAATTCACGTTTATTGTGACTTTATACCAAACTCAAAGTAAACAATTTTTTCCCACTAAGTTTATATTATCGAATTTCCATTTAAATACATAAGTAACATGTAGTAAATATTCATTTATTATTACCACGAAACCCAATGTTTATTCGACACGAGTGCAATTGCTATTCGACTCCAAAAACGATCAGGAGATATCATCATACATTTATTCGGTGTGTATTTTTTAGTTATACAAATTACTTCAAATTGGTTTCGAAATTAAAATGTTCACCGAGTACTGAATAAATATGTTACTTATGCTCTCAAATGTGGTAAAAATACTCATGACATATATGCAACGAGGGGGGACTACAAAATACTTACCACCTAGGTACTCAATAAAGTAAGCACATAAAACTAATATAGTACAACACTTACAAATCTCTAAGTAATACGTAACAATAGACCATCGACGAATAAGATATTATCTGTTATTAAACGTGATAACCTCACGTATTTATAACAAATTATCATTTGTAATTAATTCGTTTGCAAGTTAATATATATTGTATAGTATACACAAGGAAGATGGTTTTTCATTTATGATTACATTATGGGCTGAGGAATATTTATTCTTGATTACTATGTTAGTATTTTTTTTTTTTCGTTAAAACGGGCAAAGAATTACTATAATTTCACTTCATATAGACATATATCTTGCAGTGCAAACGAAACTTTCAAAAATTCAGAAATGGTTAAATGTTTTATATCCATACCGATCCTATACACACAATATAGGGTCCAAAGCGAAACAATTAACCTTTGACTTCGAACAGAAGTAATGCAGTTATTATCCCTCGAGTAGTTGAGCGATATACGTGCTTACGTAGTAGTCAGTGAGAACTGCAGTGAGCAGATTAACAATTTTCTTCTAACTCCGTCATTATGTTAGTGCTAGATGGGCGGGGGAAATATCATCAAAGTGTACTATTACAACAATTTTATTATCTGTTTTGAAACAACATTAGTTCGCCCTCAGTACATCTCGGACAGTTAGATTACTAAAATCAGAAATTCTTTTTCATCCTTTCATCACATTTCTGAGATTATATTTTATACACTTATGAAAAGCTTTATTAATACCGTCGCTTTAGTGTTGACCCACTTATCGCGTCACAACACGTACTCGTATAATATTATCGTATAGTTTTACCCGTGTATACTTATGGAAAAAAAAGATACAATTTAAAACGAAAGATTCCGCTCCCTTTTCCTCTACAAAATGTATCACCCGGTTCTATGCGGTTTTCTTCTATCACCGGTAAAAGGGTTGAGTTGAAATCCTATTTGGGTAAATTCAATGTTAGTCTGCAGTTTACAGGAAAAACAAATTTATCTGTTCTCCTCGAGAACATCAAACATGACGTTCGAGTCCAATTATTAATGGTTAAATGTTTTTTTTTTTTTTCTCAGAGACTCACTTTTTTTACCTACCTATCTAGTGATACACAGCTAACTAATAATATAATTATGCTAGCAAACATCCTCGTATTAGAATAGCTTATTGCCGGATTTCCGACGGGGATTTGTCTTTCGGTAATGACTGTTAGTTTAACCACGAGCCCAGCATATTATATAAGATTTAATTTATTCGCGACATGACAGACTGCAGTCTGTTTACCGTTGTGAGATATTTTATCGCGCAGTGTATGCTTACGAGCTTATTTTTAATTTTTAATGATTTTAGTAATCCCCATACCACGTTATACTAAGATACACATGAGCTCGTTGCATGATACATCGGTATTAATAAGGTATTCTTTACATTATACACAGGCAGGGACATGCATGCACGCCCAGTAGACGTTGTACGGTAGTGTGTGTGTGTGTGTGTGTGTGTGTGTGTGTGTGCGCGCGCGCGCGCGCGCGTTGCGCCCACGTGTGTGTATTACATGTGTTATAATTACACGTGCGTATTACAGATGCGCATATTAATCACGTGCACGCGTACTGATTCCGTTTTGCAATTTGTCAAATCAAACGTTGAGTTGATCTCGATCAATTAGTGTGTAATATCATATGCACCACCGTAATACAATATTAAACCGTTTTAAGGCGACGCCATGGTATATGACCGTGCGGGCGCGGGTGGTCCACGGGAGGAGGAATAATAATCGAGTTTATAGTGCGTGTGTTTATAATATAGATTAGACGCACGAATCAATTTATCGTGCTAATAGAGTGTACCGTTACGCGACGGGTTGGTTTCATCCTTCGCGGAATAAGGGTAGTTACATTGCATTGCGTACCACCCTGCGGCGACACGGCCGCGCGCCGCCAATAGTGTCGCGGCGGGTAGTAGCAGGGAGCTTATTTGCGCGGCGCGCAGACATCGCACGAGCGTCGGCCCGTGCCCGCGCGCCTGTACCGTGCATAATTTGCGAGTAAATAATTAATTTCTAGAAAGTGTACGGCGTCCGTGTTACACAGTTACACTGCACTGGCAGCGGAAGCTATGCGTTCGGGTACCACGTGACATCGTATTTAGAACGAAATCAACGCGTTTTCGTTCGAGACTTCAGTCGGTGTTTTCATCGGTTCCAGTAGTTCCATTGAAACGGCGTGATCGTTATGATTTCCATTCCATTTTTTCGAATAAAAGACGATCCGGGGGGGGGGGGGCAAAAGGAACACACAGATATGACCCATGTTTTTGCGTAAAAGTGATAAGTATAAAATACTTGTTACCAATCACCGAATACAACCGTCATGGCGTTGTTTGCAGAAATTATCCGTAAAAAACCGCAACGATTAATGAAACGGAATCATTACGGATTAGTGCTTTTTTTTTTTATTTAAAACAAATTATCTACTCCTTTAAGCCGAAGCTTGTGATGGAGTAGAGAGTTATATAATTTAGATATACATAATATTACTAAGTGAAAAATAAAGAATAATAAACAAATAATATTAAGATTACATAAAGACAAACAAGACGTAAACAGACGTAGAGCAGAAACAAAATTAATAAGTATATACAAATATTAAAATTAAAAATAAACAATAATTACTTATCAAAATCAACAATTGAATCATATAACTTAGCTATAGACTTATATGTAAAAATTAATTATAAAACAGAAAATAACCAACTATAAATTAATTTTCTCCTATTAAATGTCCCGATGTGTATATCTTTTTTAATTGAAATAGGCAATTCATTAAAGTGTTTGGGACCTAGGTAGTCTACAAACGATTGACCAAAAGATTTTTTGGTATAATTAATCGGAAGATCATAAACTCTGTGTTCTCTGACGTCAATAAGATTTAATTTATGGATTTTCGATGTAATAAATTTTTTAATTACGTATAGTATTGCAATTTTTTTATAAAGAAACCTTATTGGCAATGCACCTAGCATTTTATAATTTAAATTGGTAGAGCCATCTAGTGATTTTTTATTTAATATTATTCGTACTATGCAATTTTGATTTTGTTGTAAATTTTTTAAATTGTTGTCTTTAATACCACCCCAAATTAGAAGGCCATATTGAATAATCGATTTGTAAAATGCAAAATATGTGTTACGTATAGTTGTAGACGGCAATACGTCATTAAGTTGAACGAATTTGTAAATTATACTACGTAACTTGCACACTAGATTATTTGTATGAAGATCCCACATAAAGTTATTGTCAAAAATAATACCTAAGTAGCGGATTTTAGCAATTTCTTTTATCTCCTTACAGGATTGCTGGTCACACCTCTTGTATTGATTACAATCGTGTATAATTAGAGGGAAGTTTGGACTAATTGTTTTATTTATGGAAAACTTCATATACATGGTTTTATCATAATTTAAAAAGAGGCCTATTTTCTTCCCACGAATTATCAGAGAACAACAAGCAAGTATCGTAAGCATAAGTAACGATTTTTCCATCTATTTTTCAATTACATATTTCATTGATATATAATATGAACAGAATTGGACCAAGTACACTACCCTGTGGAACACCGTATTCCAAAATTTTTTCCTCACTTAAAGAGTCATTCAACTTAACTATTTGTTTTCTGTTCGATACATAACTAGTAAACCAATTTAAACTACTATTATTAATACCGAACCTCGGAAGAATTTTGGAAAGAATGTCGTGATGAATCGTATCAAAAGCCTTAGCTAAATCTAAAAAAACCGCAAATACTTTTTTACCATTATCTAAGTTCTCATATATAAATTGTGTAACCTCATAAAGTGCGTTTTCAGTTCCTAAACCTGATCTGAAACCATAATGATTTTTCGATAATAAGCTTTAAACAATAATGTTTTTTTAAACAATGTTTCACTGCGTGAAGAGCATTAAAAATAAATCAAAGTTCTTTGGATTCCTATATACAACTAACATTCGGTTTTCATGCGCAAATAGATAATAATTGAGTTCGCGTGATGGAACATAAAATGTATAAATAGATCGTAACGTGAAATTAACCATTTAGTATTGCCTAGTTATTGTAGACATATTTTTATTTATTTTATTAATTCAATGATTTTCAAGGATTTCGATGACAAAATCCGTTTTTGAAATGGGTTGACACTAAATAAAACTATTATAATTACCATCATGGTTTTTTACTTTAAGACTTTTGCAAGACGCAAAAGTCGGATTTTAGTAGAGATGGGTTTACAATATTTCGAATAGTTAAAATATTTAGATTATACCCAGAACCACGTTAAGGGGGAGGGTAAAAGGGCGCTGTAGTTTTTTAAAAGTAATGGGTGCCTTTATTTGCATGCTTTATTATATTCTATCTATGGTATCAAAGACCAACTAATCACGTGACAAAATAAATCTATTTAACCTGATCTCTTCGATAATGCACAATTATCATTTTGAAATGGCTGAAATCTATTCAAATCTCACGACATTTCCGAACGAACGAGTTCAACACATTGCCGTGAGCGCACACAATAGGCACATAATAAGACGTTGCACAAGACGTACGGAACGTTCAAATCGATCATCGAAATACGTGCGTTACACTTCACATATAGGTACCTAATAATTGTAATTCAATAAATTTAAATCGTTATGGAAATTACAGACTATTCTACTGTGAATTTCAATAAGCGTAGAGTAGGCAGTATAATAATGCGGTATACTATAGTACCACTGAATAGCGGTTAACATTAGCATGACGCGGCCGACACATATATATATATATATATATATATATATATATATATATATATATATATAATGAGTATATAAAGTATATAAATATAAAAACATGGTACGAATCGCGCTGAACCATCTTAGCGCAGGATAAATTATATTTTACTATATTGTATATTGTTTAACCGAATCGTTTACATTACACGCGGGTGCTGCAAAGCGCAGCCAGTGCTCGCTGCAGTACAAACAATAATAATTTTCAATTACCGAGAGCGATCATCTGAGGATAAATCTATTATTAGATACGAGAGACCGAGAAATACGCGCTGTGTACGATTTCAGTAAACATATTATTATCATTATTATTATTATTATTATTACTGTATGCATAATACGGAACAACGTTTATATTGCGCCATAAACTATCCAATAACCTAACCTAACCGAATTACGGATAATATACGAATACACATAATAGTATGTGTACAACTTCGGTTCGTTCAACATTTAAAATAGCTACCGATCGATATATACACGCGTATAAGCGTACCGAATCTGAGGCGGGTAAATAGTAAATAATTATAGAAATTAATTACCGTCTAACCAAATGTTATTAGCACAAGCGGAATTATGTACGTATACGTGCGTATTATATACATAAACATATAGAAATACTGCGTCGATTTAAAACTAATATATTTTCAAAACATCAGTTATAGCTTAACGGGCCGGTTCGAAAACCCTGAAGGGCCACGACCGGTACGGTTCGCAATGATGTCAATAATTACGCATAATATATGAGACGATAAAAAGGAAAAACTAAAGCAGCTCCTAATATTATTGTCATCGAACTCAATGAGCACAATATCATACTGGCTGTCGGGGCTTAACATTTCGGTGCCTCGTATCGAAAATTCACGCATATCTCAACTGTCTAAACATTATGGTACCTTACTCGCTCTTATTCATTGCTCGTGTCCGTATTGTACATTACTCATGTAAAAATTAATGCGGTATAGGTATTTTATACTTTGGTTTTAAAGTTTCAGGTCGAAATTTTAAGCTAACGCGACGTTTAATGGAGATTGAACCTGTCATATTCTTACCCAGTTTTCCACTCCTGTCCGGCACAGGCTTGGCCATGAAAATAAAGATAAAGTTTCGATTGTGATAGTCTCCGACGAAATGTTGCGTGGTTGGACATATCGACAATTTATTATTAAGCTTCACAATTCCGATGTTTGCCCCGTGTAAGTTCCGTGTTTGCGGGATTATATCTGACAAAATCACCGAAACCCGTCAAGAGAAAAGGGATTAAAAAATGGACTGATCATTTTGCAAACTTCACACGAAAAAGGACACATTATTCAGTTACATAGCTTCTTTCCACACACGGTTATCCGGCACGTCCGTAAACGGGTTTTTAAATCAACCGCGGTAATGCGGTTTCCCGAGCGCAAGTTATTTGTTTTTGACTTTTTTTTTTTTATTATTCTTCTTCTTCGCCACACATATCCCTGCAGAGGCGTCAGTGCCACGCCGGCGGGTACCCGACGGATAAACGTGACCCGAGGCAAGGATAATACCGGAGACGTACCTACGTACTATATACGTATAATAATATAATGCTCGGTAAATAACAATTTCCCGATGCCGGAGAGAAAATAGAGATTAGCGAAAAAGTCGACGGCCCGGCGGGTGACGCGAGTGCCGCGGGAGGGCGGAAAATTGTAGTGTATCTTATACGTGGTGGTGATTTCAAACAAGACGATGATAAGAGCGTTTTACAAAATACCTTTTGGGATAAGCGAATTGAGAAGAATATTATTTTAACCTTTTACCGTACTTCTCTTTACGGAATAATGCTCGTCTATCCTTTCGGCGCGAGTAACGAAATTCCTTTCCGTCACGGATAGATGGCTTTTTCTTTGTTGTTGACGTCGCTGCAGTGAAACACAGCGAGAATAAAACTACATATATGTATATATATATCAAAGTAGGAGTTTATTAAAAATATTTTTCACATAATACGCAACGACCGAAATCAATATTTCCATGAACGACGAAGTATGTAACAGTATAAAGTCGCATGTACTCGTGTCCCTCGTAGCGGACTTTATGCGCGTGTTCTCAACACAATTAAAATCTAGAGGTTCGAAGAATTTTTCATACACGGAAAAATATTTCGGTAAATATTTCTTTTGAGAGTAAAAAAAAAACCGTAATTATGTTGTGTCCTTAGACTTAACACCAAACTACAGAAATAATACTTTTACATCGTACCTATAATAATGACAATAGAATTGCTTTTTCTGAACTTTTACCACGATTAAGTTCTAAAGCACTTCACAATGACAGAAATATATCTAGTTTTCATGCGTTCCTCACAGTTTTAGAAATTACACCCAGTCCGATTTGCTCCTTGCCCGAGCCATGTAACGAACCATTTAATTGATACCGTGTCAAAATTCAAAATGCCAGTATTTGGATGACTATAGTAACACATATAATTGCAGTGGTACAAAATAATTGTAAGCCACCGCGGTATACCATTTACCCTGGGAGTTAATAAATAAATAAATAAATAATTGTGCGTCTAGTCACCTTTGGACGTACAGGAAAACAATAGTTATTCTATCATCGAGCATGCTGCAGTTCCAACAACATGATAATATAATAATAATTACTATCGTCGCGTTAAGACGTAAAAAATAAGGTATACACACTATACGGTTTTGGTGGCTGACTCGAGTCTAGCATATTGGTGGCACGTTCTTTGTGTTCGATACTTCGATAAATTGTTGTTATCTTTATTATTTATCTTTCGGAATATGTACACTTTTTCGACGATTCACGTAAAGAACAGTTATCGAAAAAAAGTTTGTCCCTTACTGGAAGACGTAAACATAATTGTGTGCGGCGGTAGGGCACTAACTAAAAAAAAATAAATATTTTTACCGGCTGTAAAAAATAAACAATAATTACATCCGAACACATCCGGGTGGTATACACATTATAGAACTATACCAAATGAGCCGCGTACGTTTGAGTATAATATTACAAAGACCCGACGTTTGGGACGATTGGTCTGTATAAGCCCCGGTAGGACATCCTGTATTTTTATTATAAACGTTTCAAGGTATTCAACATATACTCGTAGGAATTAATTATATGTCCTAGGCATTCCATAGCATCCCTCGCACATCGTATTGCATTATGTTCAATATTATCGCTTATTTAAATCACGCCTGCTGGGTATGCCTCGTGCGATTCCTAGGATTTCTCTGGCGTGCCAATACGCTGTGTTAATTATTTTGGTTATAGGTATACGTTTTAAAACGGCATTTAATCGAAACAAGTGTCTACAGTGTATGCTATTGCCCGCAAGCCAAACGAACTTTCCATTGGCACTTTTCACTTTGGTACACTATAATATATTGAGCAGTGAAGAACAACATTATATCAATTTTATACGCTTCATAAGTTATATGTGAGATTCGGCATTCTACGTAGACTATACCTACGGTCGGTACTCATCACATACGTTTTATACTGTTTCCGCTAATCTTTGGCATTTTGTCGAATTCTAACACTTTTTCGGTAACATATACACTTAGGCTCTGTGCTGTATAATAATGCAACACGAGTCTTGTGAAAAAAATCCCAGCTACCAGGCGATTAACGGTTGGTTACCGAAAGTAGTAGGTGGTGCGGGTTGTGGTTGGGGTTGGTGGGGGTGAAATAGGGGTGGTCAAAATGAGACGAGCTTTGCGGGGTGTACACTGGGGTTGTGCCGAAAATGGGGTTTTAACAAGGCGAAATACGATGTTCTGGACAAAAACTTGTATCCGGTCGGCTTATTTAAATCCTCTCGAACCCCCGACGTCAGATGTTACGCGCGCTGGAAGTCATTAGTCGGCGCTCAGCGATCATTCCGTACTTCGGGTGGCGGGCGGTGGGAATTTTTTTTTTCGGGAATTTTTTGCAAACCAACTCGTGCTGTGTTTTTTCCATGGTATTATGGCACGTTATTTTCGAAACTTTGTGGCTCGACTCTCGTCGCGAAAACAACAGCAACCAAACCCATTATCAATATAACATCCATTCCATCGCGTGATAGTCTTTCTGATTACTACCTTCACACCATCAATGTAACAACAATAATAATTATTATTATTGTTATATTAATTTATTATTGTTATTATTAACACATATAGTTTGCTGTCGGAAAACGATACGTCCATTAGTATATTGTGTACTATTTTCAGTCACATCAACAGTAATTGCGCCGTGTGTTTATATTATAATTTATTACGTATCAAACCTCGAACGGAAACCTGAACGTTACAATGATAAACAATAACAATAACACATATTTGATCAATATTATTATGCCCATCATCCGATGTATTCAAAACAGATTATAATAAAACCCGCACAGTAATGTATTACACGCGTGTGTACGATGCAGTGGATCAACAACGATATAATTAATTATATCCGCGCGCTCGCGTGAAATACTGTTTCTTATTCAAAGTGCAATAATCACGTTTTCAGTGGCTGTGTGCGAGGGAAGTAAGACTACTGACCTGCAACTACAGTAAGCCTACAGTAGTATACGGTAGGGGTCGTCGAGAAAATAAAAAAAAATGTTCGTAGAATAAATATTAGGCTTCGATAACCGGTACTGTAACAATGTAGTAATTCATGAAAATTATTAAATAGGCTGCATATGTTAATCATTGTACAGTCTAATACATCGTGTACGTGAGATCATCTCAACGACGGGTTCCTGATTTTCTATAATTCGTTCGCGTTTTTGATATTTTGGTTTGATGCTCTGATCACTTTGTAGTCGAACGTCAAAACTGTAAAACAAACTTTAAACCATAATACTATTACTCGTTGTTACGCATACTACTTCTTAACCAGGAGCAAGCGTAGAAGACATTATTTCAGAGGAAGTCTTTGAAAAAAAAGCTAACCGTAAATGAACAATGTTTTTCATGACCATTCTGTTTACAAATTATGTTAACCATCCTTCTCGATGATTTTTCCATTTCTTTTACAATAATTCCTCTGCGTGTCTTAATTGTATCAATTTCCATTGTTAATCGATGGCCGCAACTTCGAGAGAATTTTCGTTCAATATACGTACATCTCAACTATGAAACGGTATTTTATGTTTGTATTCGTCTCGCGTGAACGGTCCGTATTGTTTGTTATTTAAATACAAAATTATTGGTATATACTTTATGGTCTGGTTCTAAAGTTTCATGGCGTCGTCTTAAAATAACGAGATGTAGGGAGATTGAACCCCTACCCATCCCCCCGGTGTTCGCCACTGGTCCATACCTATTTCTAAAAGCATCCTTAAATCTTGTTAAAAAATAAATAAATAACCCAAACGTAATATTTACAATCCAACTAAGTGCACGGTAATACGAGTTTCCTCATAATAAATGTCTTTTAGTGAATAAAATCAATGATCCTCGATATTTTATTTAAAAATACCGTTTTATCACTCTATCGTTTTAGTTTTATTTTATCGCTTCAAATAATGAACTATGAATAGATGAAAATATCGAATCGCGTTCATTGCATGTATCATGTACAAAAATAAATTCAAAAAATCACTTAAAAACTTGTAGACATAACAAATCAATGTGTTTATAAGACGCACAATTAATATAGTCATTTAGACTAGGATTTGAACATCATATTTCGTTTAACGTTAAAGAGGATGTTTAATCGTTATTTTATTTTTTGTCTTGCGTTTAACATCGCGGAACATTCCACGCTCACGTTAAATATACGTTTACAAACTTTTAATCGGTTCACGGTTTAAAATGTTTGTAGATCTGTTCCTTCAAACTCATAGAACCTCATGTATTTTGAGAAATTAATGTATGGACAATGCGTATTATATCGACGATATTTTTCTGCGTGACATTTTCAACTGCTTACGTACTCGTAGACACCATAACACACACATTATACCCACATCTTGCGATTTTCGACCTTGCAAAATTCTAATTATTTTAGGTGTGATATATCATAAGAATTTTACTATTTATGCGTTCAACGTAATTTGATATAATCACGTTAATACATTTCGACAAAGCATTTTCCCCAAAGTAAAATGTTACGCATTTAGTATCATAAACAGAACGTTTTCGTGTCCTGAATTACTGACAAAACTGAGGTATCGTATAAATAATAATGAACGCTTATTATATTTACTTGACAAATATTCTAAGATCAGTTAAATGTATTTTTCGTCCTTCTTCGAACGAATTTTACACGTTTTCATTAATTCAATATAAAATATTTAAAAACAATGCAAGTAGTACCGACAGCTAAATTATTCAAGTTTAAAAAATGTATATAGATAATAATAATGTTTACAACATAATTTTAACCCTCACACAAGTCGTACGACCATTTATAATTATCGAGCCCAGTGTCCGAAAATTGAGCACGTGGTGAATATAATTCTTTCGTGTAAGTTTTTGTTTAGGGGGCAAAAAATGTTTACGGGGTGTTCATAGAGTTTCGAATGTTTCCCGTCTCTCTAGACCACCGGTACACTACAGACACACACCGCACACGTATACACTTATATATGAAGTGGGCGTTTTTTATTTGTTATTTTTTTTTCCACGCAGGTATACACGCAGTCGTATTATGTGTGTGTGTGTGTTTGTGGTGAAAACGAAAAAGCATATAATATAAATATTTTTTACGTATCAGAAACAGGCTAATGATTAATAACTGTGCGCGCCGGTGGTGCGTAATCTGGCGTTTGTCGGACTGTTGAAAAAGAGCCGCCTCCCCTGCCCCGTAAGCCACCCGACACAAACCACCAACAACACACTCACACACACACACATATATATACACGCACTCTCCGTGGCGCATATTTGTGCAGCGTGGAGGTGTCACGGTCCCGGATATTATCCCTTAGACTCGTAGTCGTCATAATTCATATTTGTCCTATCCAAATGGCGGGCACGGCATTGTTGTGTGTTTACGTATAAAATATATCCGTATACGTATGTACGTGTACATATATTCCCGCTCCGTCACTCGAGTGTACACCTCCCACTGGGCGACCACTACCGCGCGCCTACTCCACCGCTTTGCCGCCGGTGCGCAACGCGTCATTGTCTGTGTACGTTGGATAAAAAAATTAAAATAAAAATAACACGAAAAGGGTTGCCCGCGGCTTGCCGGCAATCGGTTTTTCGATACGCGTACAACGTACACACGCGAGGTGGGTCAAGTTCTAAAAAATTAAACGAAAAAAAAACCATCCAAAAATCCTACGTGCGAGTGTCGGATGGAAACATCGAATTTGTACTTTATGGTCCGCGAACACCTGAAGACTGTAGTTTTGAAACACCGCGCCGGTACCGCCAACAAGGCAGGAGTCCGGTCCCAAATTTTTCCTAAAGACTAATTCTTTACTAAAGAATAATTTAGTATGTCCATATCGTAACCAATTAATGTACCAGCATTTTGTAGACATTTTATAATTTTCGAAATACGTTGTGAACGAAATGTATATGCTGATTACGGGCACTTGAAATGTTCGATTACATTTTAAACATATTCTATCAAGAAATTCGGAGCTACCACTATATACGTTGATAGGTATACTTATCAACCACCTTCAGAAACATTGACCGATGCACGAGCGATTCTTTCACTCCTCAGAATCGTTTTTCCGAGAGCATCGGTTGCAAGTTTAAAACACAAACAGCACAGCAATATCGTTCATCTGTGTCCGTCTCTCACGCACGACCGTGGAGTAATACCCGTTTTATTATTACTGTTGTTGGTATTTCACGCGTGATCGGTTCTAGTGTATAGGCGCGTATCGCCTACGTGCATATGATATAATCGTAGTACTAGACAATAATATTAATATTATTATTATTATTATAAGTAGGTCATTTTACACAAACGAGAGCAAATTTCTACTTATCTACACATGTAGAAAATGTTGAAACAATTTTAATATCTAAGACAAGAATAAGAAATATAAATAATTTTTGATGGAACAAATTACTAATATCGAGTTGGTAAATATTATACATATAAAAAGGGAAAATATACAACAATAATTCTTCTTCTGCGGTGGTCGTGTAACTATAGAAAACTATGGGAGGTTTTGCCACTTCCCAGTCCTATACTTTATAATTTGAGAGTTTGTGTTGTGTACGTCAAAGTGATCGGTGTATATGACATCATGAAATATGATAATTCGTGTCGAAAACGTCACTATTCTGCGCGGCCGCCAGACGAACGGCGTGATTCTAAAAAAGGACAGTGCACACGGTACAATGTAATATAAAAGGTGCAAAGCCTGTCCGCGGATTCCGAGTCCGTCCGCAAATATATAATGTTATTATCTGCAGATATCGCGATTATGTACGGCGCAGCGCAAATGATTTACCGCTATTATATTTTGTACTAAACATCGCACAAGTGTCCTTCTCCGCGTTTGCGCTGGGTTTGCACTCCTCCGTACCACGCGCACCCCGGCGGAGCTCTCGTATAAAACGACGGTCGGCGGATTATCCCCCGACAAATATTTTCACGCGTGCAGTAATTTTTCACGTCTGAAATCCTCTCCGATGCCGACTTAGATCATACACCGAGATCTCATTCCGAGATAAACTTCGCATAAAACGTCTCTTTCTCTCTCTCTCTCTCTCTCTCTCTCTCTCTCTCTCTCTCTCTCTCTCTTCGCCCTCCATCTCACGCAACACATATATCCAAGCAATTACATTACATGACTTGAACAAACGTACACCATTTTTCCACGGATCAGATAACCGTATGAACATTCCATAATATACATAAATATGTTTATACATTTGCGGTTCGTTTATTATGACGTATACACATTTATTTAACTCGTTTAACTACATTGCAGTGCGATCACGCATATTAAATATATTATGTAAATAATTATGTACATCGATTTCGGGCGTAAGCATGCTATGGTATTTGCGTCGTTTTTTTCGTCCACCGTTAATTACGGTTTAAAATATTTATATATGCTGAAGCACAAACTTTTACTAAAATAAAATGATAAAAGCACCCTTTATTAAACTTCGATTTGGTTTTTTTATATATGTGCACTTTCCATTTAAAAACTTTTACAAATGGTTATTAAAAATTTAAATCGAAAATTTTTAATTAAAATTATAGGATTTTTTATGAAGTACAAGTACCTATTTTTGATTAATTTTTTATTCCGCAATCAAATTTAACAACTGTTATGTATATATTTATATAAAAGCTGTTATAAAATGAACCGCGTATTTTTGCTTGTACTTTATTCGATATCTGCTACGAGCATTATTGATATGATTTTATATGGTTAAATAATGGAAAAACTTTGACACGTGTATACGTGTCCATACGCACATGTTGGGGAGAGAGGGGCGTTTGTACAAGTATCAAGATAACTGTTTAAAAATATATTTTTGTTAAAGTTGTTCTCTATATACATAATGCGCAGTGAAACTTTTCGTCGGAAAGGTTGGGAAAAAAATTCAGCCCAAACATCTGGAGTCCGATCGTCGGTGCGTGTGATAAAAAACAAATTGTCGGACCAAAGTTCTTCGTTTGACACGCGCTTACGTGTAGTACATCGAACATTCCTCGCGCTTTTGATTTCTCGCGACCGAACGTGTAGAACTGTAGAGGCGAGAAACGGAATGCACTGCTCGTTGCGTCGCACGAAACACTTGCAGTTGTATGTGACGATAATTTCCGACGAGACCCGTACGTATTTTTTCCGAAAGAAAAACTAACACGGACTATTTCCACGCACTCTTTCCTCTAGCGAAACACCGAGGTTCCTATAGGTAGTGTGCTGGAATATTTCAACTTAAAGACTTGATTTCAATTTCCGTTTACTACAGATACTAGTGTATAATATACGAACCGCAAGTCGGTTAACAGTATTATTATTTAAGATTGCGATTCATCATTTTATCATTTTTAAATTTGAATAACTTTTATCAATTTTTAATTTCGTCTCAGCGATCTAGTAAAATTATAATACGACTCACGAGATTCTGAAAGAAAAACGACAGGAAGCATCACATATCTGCTTTTAGTTGTACTCAATATCGGTTGACAATTTTCCGATGTATCCCGGCTAGTACGATTTGAAACCAATCGTGAACTGGTCGAACCATCATAAATGGTATTAGTTTATCGATAAAGTGTACTTTTACGTTCATATAGCGGTGGGAGAGAAAAAAAAATTTCAAATAATTGGTCGAATTTGGTATTTTAATGTAACGTAACAGTTACACTATTGCCGGTCTTGTTTTAAGCTTCCACGATAAAAAAAACACTCTTTCATGCGTATATATTAAATACGAATATATACGTATATGGTACATACTTTATATATACGATAAATAAAATTAAAAAAAAAATTAGTTAAATGAGTACGCATTAATGACTACAGCTTCTAAAAAAAAAAAAAAACCTGTGCTCTCCGGAAACTCAAAAGTTGGTATTTTATTTTTTGTTTTACCTTAATTAACCCTAAAAAATAACTAGAGCAAATTAACCCTTTGTGATGCAGTGTAAAAACTGAACTTGGAACCGTCCCGTCCGTGAGGTTAATATGGGTCGTAAAAATAATTGCGTTCGTCTGTGAATGGCATACATAAGCGCACGCATTAATGATGGTTTACCGGTGATGACGATTGTCCAGACTCAAAAAAATAATACGATGAGGTTTGCGTCGAGCTTGATGAGAAAAAATGCTCCTCAATAACATTAAAACACTAACGGCAACCGTAATATTATATGACAATGCAGATGTAACCTCCGAAGCTGTTTGATTCCTTTCGAGTCATTACGTAATAATATGTTATTTGATACGCGTCAACGCGGTTACCTTCGTCGGGTTATTTCGGCATTCTCGGTGTATCTTATATTTAAACAAATCCCACAACCACTGATGTGCTTTAAAACATACGAACAATCGCATCGTAGTATATGACAAGTACACTCAGACACACTTTGTGTCAGTAATATGTTTACCGTACACGTCTGAGAGCATTCTTGTCGTGGCCGCGCGGTCCTAGCGAAGAATATAATGCGACGCTACAAGTGTGACTGCCACGTGACGAAAACGACCTATCACAATATCATGTAGAGTCTTACAATGGTCATTATTTCATCGATTAACTTAACGAACGTACCGGGTGACGTGCGGTTGTTACGACGATAGTCACTCCCAATGTGCAAACTACTGCGCAAGTTTTCCGTGCACGCGAATCAAACCGTTCGAAAACATCAGCGTTTATCGATTTCAAAAATCATGCCTACGTACGTACTCGCGTGTCCATATTTAATCGTTAAGAGCCGAAATCGCAATGTCATACCCCTTCCGTACACTCTAGGGCAGGGGTGTCCAACCCGTGGCCCTGGGGCCACATGCGGCCCGCGGTAGATTTTAATGCGGCCCTTACTTCAATTACAAAACCATCGATTAACTATACATGTTTTGAGAAAACAAATTATTTTAAGCGTAGAAAACTACAACGTATTAAAAACAATATAAACTTTGAAATTTCAACTAATTGAACAGTGCATAGTATGAATGTGTTATTATTATTGGATGCTTTGTGATTTTAAAATTATTTTCTTCTTTGAGCTATAAATAAATGTAATATTGAAAAAAAAAATTTCCACTCACTATTCACTATGGTAAAATTATAAGTAAAATGTATTTTTATGAAAATATGTGTGGCCCACGACAATTTCTACTCGCATAATGTGGCTCAGTACTTCCAAAACGTTGGACACCCCTGCTCTAGGGCTTTCAATTCGCGACAGTTTAATCGCGTCCGTCCGATCGAAAGCCCCCGCAGCGTCGATTACAGTTACCGTACTGTTACGATACTCTACGAAAATGTATCGTACCACCGGATGTCCGGATCGCGCGAACACGTCTCGTGACACAAGGGGTTGCGCCTGCGAGAAGTGACCGAATACAATTGGACTCGATTCGCACTAACCATACACTTCGAGTGAACACCGTGGCGAAATAACACTGTTCGCGGTGATCGTTTCGCCGGTCGTTTAAGTGCTCGACGCGAACGTGCGCACGCCGCGGTGTTCATGAACGATTATAACGGCGTCATTAGAATTCTATTAGTCTGAACAACTTTTACCCCCAACCCTTCCGGCCGGTAAAAATATCCTAGGTTACTGTTACCGGGAGTGATTATATACTAGGATATTTTGATGTCCACCGGGTAGTGGTGGGGGAAGGGACAAATATGATCTAGGATATTTTGACCACCGGGCTAACGTAGCGTAGCGAGGACATAGTGATTAGAAGCATAAAAAATACTAACCAAACCATGTGTTCGAGACGCACCAGGTGTACATTTCGTTACCACTGCCCTCCAAGCGTACTCAGCAGGGTACTGTCCGTGATTAGAAAACCGGAGTTGTGTAAATGTTAAGCGGATAAATGTAATTATCAAGACAAAGGTATCATTTTTTTCCACCGTAATCTGCAAACGACGAATACATTAGGTACAATGTACCTTGTATTGTGTTGACATTTTTTTTTCAATTGACATAGGCAATTGTCGTTGGGTCAACCGTCAAAACTCGAAAAAAAGCAATCGTGTTCGACGTGGACACGTTGTAAATAAACTAAAATAAACTACAGAGGTACCTATTGGTCCCCCATCCGAGCGCTGAGACAATATTTCGCGTAGCCATGTGAATTGTACTATCGCCGTTTAATTATACATTACATTGTTTTCCACACAAACGGCAAAACCGTTCGAGTAACGATCAAGGTGAACGTAATTTTGCGTGGCCTAATGTTAAGAGACGCTAAACGGTTAAGAATATACACTTGGGTACGGTAAATTATTACAACAATTGCAAACATTTTTCTTTTGACCTTTCTTGATGGATTTTTTTTCTATATTTATTCAAGCTTATATATTCCTTAAGACTATGGTAAAACATATAGGTAAATTTACTTTATGTCAAAAGTGACACAATACGGAACACTTTCATCTTTTAGAAGGTTGAAAATGTTTCTAAAGAACTCGACTGGTGAAATTCGCCCTCAATGGATTAGCTTTTTAATGTCAGATCACAGGGAAATAAAAAATTATCCAAAGTTCTAACTGGGCTTGCAAAATCCCTAAAAATATTGTTAATCTAAGCTAACCATAGGTATATTATAATATATTAAGCTTTGTTTCGACGTCTTGTAGCGTTTAAAAAGAACGTGTTACTAAAGTGAAATAAAAATGTTGAGCTATAATAAAAATACCGACACCAATTTAAATGTTTAATTATAAAAAAAAATGTACATTTACTGTGGGGTATACAAAGTAAAATAAAGTAATTTAAGAAATATATTTGTTGTACTAGATAAGTTTCAAATAAAATTGAAACCCTCCCCTCCCGCCGTCCCGCCCCAAATTAATGCTATACATGTCGTGACAGACACCCCATATAGGCGCTTATATGATAACGATTTGATATCGTAGCCAAACGAGACGGTAGCCCAACACAAAGTACGTATAATATAATACGATATTATAGTATTATTATACTCGTGCAGAGCGACCGTAATTGGTGTTTCCCGAGCGCCAAAACGCTGTTCAGTCGTGCACCTCGTATAATAGATGCGTATGGGTAGGCACTTATTCAATATTATAATATACAATTATTCGCCACGTTCCGTCACCGTTCATCCCTGTCGGAGGCTCGCAGGGCTATAAATTATAATATTCCGAACCCTGCGATTTCCGAGTCGTTCAAGTCAGTATATCGCGGCCAATTAAGAGTATTGCTTTTGTTTCCCACATCCGTTTATCCCGTGACTACTGCCTATAAGTAATTGCTACTATACCCGCTCACATAATTATATACTGCGTCGTAAAAGGTTTATACCACGGATCAAACGTAGATGAAGTACATAAAAAAAAAGCCATGACATCGCTGCGATACCTGAACGCACCGTTTAATATAACGATCGATTCTCACGAGAAGAAAAAAAAAAGGGCGTCTTCGCGATGCAGCAACTATATATACGAGTAAGCTACAATACCGCAGAATACAACTTCGTCAAGCGAAAAATCATTGGCGTTTCGGCAAATCGTGCGATCATACGTACACATCATTACCACGTAAATTATATCACCATGCTCGTTCGGTCGATGTCGTTTGAAGGTCATATTATATTATGGTTTTCTTTTTTTGTATTTTTCTTTAAAAACTTTTCGGAGTTGTAAGTCACATCCGGATATTTAAAAAAAAAGAAAAATCTAAAATCTAAATTCAGAGGTATGCTTATGTATTGTATTGAAACATACTTTTTTTTTCTTTCTGTGCACATAATATAGTTGTACGCAATCACTTGTATTTGTCAAGATTACATTGTTTAACTGTCGAATATCTCTTAGATTTAACTAGATATTTTAGTGTTCTTCTTTTTAAAAGAACCGCACTGCCTCCAGGGGCAAGCGGTTCTTTCGGGACGATGTCAGTCACTGCGTTCGTTTGTTTATTTTCATTTTTATTGACAGCCCATCTAACAACGCACCGACTGAACCACCGACGTAAAATCGACATGAATAGTGATTTATCGCATGTCATTTACATCGTTATAATTTATTGTTAAACAATCAATTATAATACACTCAAATGTTGTATAATATTAGTTTCATATCGCGACAATAACGGGTCACCGATTTAACCGAGAAATAATTTATTGTGTCTATGCGTACATGTATATTATGTTTACGCACGCACAATATACTCGTCTCGTGAATTATCATCGGCTTATAGAAATCTGTACACGGTGACGGGAAGAGAGGGGCACAGCAAACGAACCAATACGGGCATGGCGTGAACCTTTCGTCGGGAAAGAAATCGAAGCACGGACTTCCGCATATACCGATTAGGAGCCGAGGTAGGAAGAACGAAAACGAGAATCTCGTGCGGTGGAAAATATAGCGGAGGCCGGAGAATGCGAATGTGGAGACGTGCAAGACGAACGGCACCTATAGCTACTGCAGTGTGGAACGACCAACTGGAAATGTGAAAGAAACTTCATCACTCTGGAGAAAACGTGCAGTTGACGGAGCGATGAAACCGCCTGACTGTTCTTGGCTCGAGAAAGGAATTTTTACGCGAAGGAGAGGTACACAAATCTGAGAGCTGCAGCGTTTATTCTTACACCGCGAATATCGATCGGAGTTGTGGCCGACACGCGCGTTAATATAGGCGGATCGCCCCCGTAATATCGTACTGTTCGCGTGCTATATTTAAATAAACGGATTATTTTAATAAAACAAACACCTTCGCAATCGGATCGCGTCCGCCGTCGCTACTTAACGATTCTACGAGCGCGTCATTTGCGAGGACGTATAACGGCGGCGACGGCGGGGCGAACTTTAAACGTCTCTACGTGTTTACAACTTTGTCGCGAACGCGTTACGGGATTATTTAAACACGTTGGTGCGAATACTTCGTCATTAATATTGTACCGCCAGGATAAATTGTACGGTTTCATTTTTTTTTTCCTTATTTTTTTTTTCAACGATAAACACCTTGTTGCACGTCGTATCCGCCTATTATTTTGTGTGCTGGCCACCGATCGAGTTTTCATGACGGTTCGTTGGACGTTTTTTCTTCGTACGTTTATTATTTAATATTTTTTATTTATTTTTTTTCGCAGAACAAGAACGATTTTTCCGATCGTTTGTGCACGTGAAGTATCAAAAGAAAACGTCCGATAAAGAACTGTATATTATGCGCCTGTGTACATGCTCATCGATAGTGTGAATCGTATTATTATTATTATTACTATTATTTTCCTGCTTGTATACGTTCACCTTTATAATATATAATATGTACGCGTCGCACTACAAGTAAAGCGAACCGGCCATGATGATGGCGGAGACGTTTTGATATTGTGTCACAGATTTGCGTACCGATTTAAAATAAACGCGAGGCGGCGGGCTACGCTATTATAATATTATTATTTACTATAACGATGGTTTCTCGGAAGTAAAACCAATCGTTTTCCGTCTAGCCCGGTCAGCACATTTGTGCGCAAACTTGGGGTGGTTGCAGCTGCACGCAATACGGCTACCTGCAGGTGTATGGTATGCGAATACGCGCAAACAACATAAGTGTACATATACAGTGCACAACGACGCGTTGCCGTCGCGAAACGTATCGTTTTCTGTGCACGGTTTGCTATAACAACACGTACAGCCCGTACAGGGCGATCGGATAATTTCATGTTTTTGTCACGCGCTTAAAATATTATGCAAATCACAGAACGATTTACAACGGTAAAGTTTTATAAAACAGTATAATACCTGCACACCTATTCTGTTTTCTGTGTTTGCACGTACATCTTGTGTCACGAAATTCTGATCACCCAGTATGTACGACAACGATGTTCGAAAGATCCATTTAGCATATACCTATGGTGTTCGCATGTGGTGACAGGGAGAAAAATACCGAAAAAAAATTGAGTGTCTGCAGGATGAATCTTAGGCCAGTTTCATTTAATGAACGTCCCACGTTTGGGCGGATTAGTTAAGCATGAGTATTTAAACGAAAAATTGGGATAAGTCTATCGTATATGTCAAGTAAAATTAAACTTTCAGAATAGGTAGAGCGCATGAGATTAAAATTTCAAGAAAAACAAATTAAAAAAAAAAAAACAAAAAAATTCATTCCACACGCTTATTAAAAAAAATAATTTGTAGTTTAAATAATAGATGAATTTGATTCGTGGTTAAAGATAAAAAAAATTAAAAATTAAATTAACTAATAGTTTTAATAATATTTTTAAAAATTAGAGGGAACATGGGTTAATAACATAATGAACGAAACGGAAAATGTTCTAAAAGGTACCTAGACACGTAAAGACAATATTTTCGAACCAAACGGCATCACACTCAACTGCCCAATCGCAAGACGCCCGAAAAATGACGTCCAACGGAACATCACGCCGAGCTTCATTGGTGGAAATATTCGAGAAATTTTTTTTTTTATTTCTTACATCTTCTGTCCGTATGGCATTGCGTGGGACGAACGAACGATACGAACGTCGCATTTTCACGAGAAGCACGTCATGCATTATGATAATAATACGTTGCCGAGACCTGAACCGTATTATGCAAAAACGCGTTGTTCAAAGCATATACATATTATATTATATAAATGACTACATCGTTTGATATCTGTACGGTTTAATTGACACTACGGCTGCAGCGTTCAACGGTGCGAGACTCGCAGGGAATCTTGCGGTCGGCCGCCCCCTCTACCACACCCCCACCCAACCACCGTGGTCGGCCGTAAATACGAGCTGCGGTGATAATATTATGTACGCGCGCATATTTCACGAGCAGGTGTGCATGTAAAACGCTCAATTACAGGGTGTGTCGCGGACGGGTTTCACCTACGGTGCGGTGTGCGTCGAAACATATTTTATGGGTACGTCTGAAAACGGCTAAACGCCGCGGTGCACCTTGCATATTATAAATTCGACGAACACAATGCACGCCAAGACATTGAGTTGTACGCGACGACGGACAGGAGAATCATCGAAAAACGAATAGTACGCAAACGTCACGCGTCGGCACGTCGTCAACGTGATAAAAAAATTAAATTTTTTTAGAGACATCCCTTCGAGAACACACTTGAATACCAAAACCACGCACAAAAGAAACTTGCCCGCATGGTCACCGTCGCGGGGCGAAATAAAGCAATATTTTACTCACACTAAAACGTCTGGAAAGTCACAGCTACCACGGCTCAATGAGGGGTAGAAAAAAAACTTCACATCGCTAATAATAAATTGTGAACAAAGCACGTTTTCATTTATACGAGATTGTTCTCTCAAAAACCTAACGTAATATAATTCAGTATATAAAATATATATTGTATACTGAAAAATATAAATATAATAAAAGGCCAAGAGTATTAAAAGTGTTAATGGCTAGTTTCAACCGTTGGCCATCTACAGGTTATGAAAGCAATTTGAATAATAAAAAAAAAATTGAATATAAATTACACATATATAGAGTGAATTATAATAGAACACAAATAAATTAACTTCATAGTTAATTTAGGTAGGTTATATAGATAACAAATACGAGTATATCATAAATATAAGTTATTGTTGTTGTTAGGGATTATTTGTCGTTATTAGACTATCAAGTAAAAATTTGTAAATATCATGTTTTTTAAAGTCGGTTTGAATATTTACAATATACTATTATGTCTTACTTCATTAAAAATATATAGTTCCTTCCATAAAGAGTTTTTTGTATAATTATTTATATTGCTGTGTAAAATAAGTTTTTTTCTTAAGTAAAGGTTTATGTTATGTTTTGATTCTAATAGGTAATAAGGTAAATATTTTGCAAAGTGAGAATTAGAGTCAGTTTTTTTAAATTGAATTCCTTATATTTGTACTTTGAATAGAATTTTGAAGGTTTTACTAGTTTTTTCAATACAAATTTTGTTACAACTACATAGCCATAATTTTCATATTTAGAAGAATTATTATTTGTAAATCATTTATTAATTTTATGATTTATAGTTTTAATAGCATCATAATTAGTTTTAAATTCAAATTTGACATAATTATTGTTGTTATTTAAGATATTAAATAATGTACTTGTTAAAATGTAGTGGTATTTCATAGAACAATAATTGAACGTGTTATTTATAGGTATTTTATTTATAGCTAGTGTTGTAAATTTTATTTGTTAAATTTCGTCTGAATTTTCAGGATTGTTTTTAATGGTTTTCGGTTAATATTCAGTTTTATTTTATGGAATACGTTCGAGTGTTACATCATTTGGAAATTCGGATGATTTGAGTCATTTGAAATTATTGCATAAGCTTTGGTAGATTTTCCATAAATATTGAAATACCATTAAATAAGGATTTTTTTTTTGTGAAGTTTAAAAGTTGATTTTATTATGTATTTGTGTTTCAAGTGTAAATTGGATGTATTCATTAACTTCAATAAAATTATTAATCATAGCTACTATCTGTCTGTTTGGCCTTTGAATAAAATTAATGTATCGTCTATGTATCTAAAATATGCTTCTATGTATTGTGTGTACGAGTTGTGGTTTAATATGTGAGTTGATTCGTAACTCTGCAAAGCATAGTTCTAAAAGCATAGCACTTATAAGACTACCCGTAATGAAACCATGATATGTGAGTATATTTTTTAATCATATTCAAAGAAATTTTGATTAATTATTACGTTAATGGAATGAATAATTTAGTTAATAGCATTATCGTTGGAACATTTATTGTTCGTGAGTTTATTTTCAATTATGTTCAAAGCTTCAAGTTTTGGGACAAAGGAGTAAAGGTTTTTCATAACTGACGAAATCTTTCAGAACTATATTTGCAAAATTACGTATTAATTCGAACATCAAATCACGAAATATACTAACAATAATATATTTAATGTTATATTATACATAACAATTTAATTAATGCTCTGGGCATTAAAATATTTTATTTATATTGTTAAATATGCAATAATTTTTTTTTGTACCACGTAAAAGAGTAATACATTTTTTTTCAAGTAATTCATACTTATACTTTTTTATAATTTCATGTCGTTTTATTTTTCTATTTATATACTATTTAGAATTTGAAACAGAAAGAGACTATAGCCATATCATGAAGTTTATTGAATACTTAATGTTTGAAACTTACTCGCTGCATACAAACGCAATTCCATCATAATAATAGTGCTATAACGGTATAGTGTCTATATTTTTATAATAATATGTACATTTTAACGACAAATCCTATACAGAAAACCAAAACAAGACACCTGTCTTTATTTTATTGTTGAACATAAAACGGCGTACAATTTATTACACGTCATTTTTCTGGTTATAATAATACATCACATCGAAGAGAACATTTAACAATAGCAACTCATTTTTCTAGAAATATATTTTTAAAACCGTTCGTTTTATACGTTTTTGTGTGCCATGACGAGTGTTATTGTAGTACTATAGCTAGTACGTATATAATATTAAAGTATAATGCGGTGTTTGTTTTCTTACCGAAATTGTCAAAAAAACTTATCTGATTATCACATTCGTTTTCCTCCCAATGAAAAAATCACTCACTTTGTATACTTAATGATAATATATTTATTATTTATATAGATTTTGTTTTTTTCATAATCAAAATAATAACGTTCTTGAATTTTTCCGGTTGTAATTATAATTGGTCATAGCCAGAAAATTGAACATAACACGTTCTTAATAGAAGATATGTATATTATATATATATATATATATATATATATATATATATATAGATGAAAAACGAGAGAGAGAGAGAGAGAGAGAGAGAGAGAGAGAGAGAGAAAGAGAGAAAGAGAGAGTTGGATAATAAACAAGGTCAATTTTAAAAAAATTAACTTGCTGAAAACTTAACCCTCTGTTAATAAGAAAAAGAACGAAGTTAATTTAATCCCTTGGAAACGGATTTAACGGTATTTTAATAATGCTAAATACTTTTCATGCTGACATTTTAAACTTAACATTTTATATTTTGGTACGATACTCACTATGATAATACTTTTACTGTTATACTAATTTGAACAATTATTATTATTATGAGAATTATCATTTTATTTAAATAAGGTACGTCGAGTATTGTCATAATGTGATACTCACTCAGTTTACATTTGTATTTACCTACATAACTCAAATAACCCTATTTAACACAATTGCAAGTTTCATGTACAATTCATTTTCATTTAGTTTTCAAACAAAATTTTAAAAAAGAGACGTGTTGAATGTTCATAATGGGTAAATGTGTGCAAGAAGAATTGAAAATGTTTTCCGGCAAATATTTTTTAAATATAAGTACTCGAATATAAATATTTTGACGGCAATATTATTATGGTTTCCACCCATCTAGTCTTGTTGAATGCCACTTTTTGTAACGGCAACCTTAGTATCGAAGAAGGTTATGATAATATTTTAACCTACAGCAATAAAACCGATGCAAAATCAGATATACATAAATACACGGTGGATGTACAGGGTGATTTTTTAACAATGCTCATCCCCATTATTGGCCATAAAAATGTTCAAGTAACCATAAAACCTATGTTTTTAATAACTTTTTATTTTCATGCCAACTTATCCTGTGGCTATATATACTTTGTTTTTTTAATTGGGAACACCAAATTTTTAACTCAAAATATTTTTCAGTTAGTTTTTCTGGAATTTTTAATGTAACTAAAGTCATAATGTTAACATATACTTTCGGAGTTTAAATAAATGTAAGATTGCGATTGAAAAGTTGAAGATTTGCGTTTTCTCGAATTAGTAGCAATTATCAATAATATATTATAATACTTTTGAAATTCTATCATTATACTTAGGTATTCTAATGCTATGTTCCTTATACTTAAATTAGAGTAATTCAAAAACTACTCGTTTGAATTTTGATTTCAGTACATCAAAACTCACGAAAAATTGCTATCGACAAAATACCGCAGTGAAAAAGGATGTTTCCATTTAAAAAATAAGAGTTTTTATCGCTACTGGACACTCTTAAGGTCCAATGAAAAAATAGTTTTGGAAGACGTAGGCATAATGGTAAAAAATCTTGGCCTTGAAATTTGGCAGTTTTACGGCCAAAAAAGGGTGTGAGTATGTTTCAAAAATCACCCTGTACACTGATCGATGGCTGAGAATCTTTGCACCGTGATTATGCGTGGAATGGCATTTGGTGAGCGGCCAGTTATCGTAACGCTTTAAACCGAACCAGCCTTTGCCGCATCTGGGATCAGCTAACTTTTGAATCATGCACCGCAGTTTTTGGGATCGCCTAGACATTGGTATATTGGTCCTCGTGGTGCGCGCGAAGTACATAGACGACGTTTAGGGGGACGCGTAGTGTAACGTGCTTTTCGGGGCCAGCGGTCGCGCTGTGTCACTCGGCCGGTCGTGTTAGGCGCTGCTTTCGTGTTTCGATAACGCGTTTATATATCATATAAAAAGACAACGTTTCTACGCGTCACAATGAAATAAAATGAAAACCTTTGAAAGTTTTTGGACCTTCCGCGACGGAACGTTAATAATGTTATTTTGCAACGCCTATTGTGAAAACGCATTAGCTGAATACTAGTACAGCGTACGGCAAAGCATTGTGGCAACGGATGTAGAAAAAAAAGGCCGGACGCGTTATGATTAACCTTTATTATTACGTTTTCAGTTCTTCGAATTTAAAACGGACTATTTCGATTTTAAAATGGACATACGTCGATATTAGAGATAAAACAATTGTGTTAAAAGGTTGATAAAAAATAAATAAATAAATAAATGTTGACCAATACAGATATCCAATAACGCATCGAAAACGTATTGAATACAGCCATACAGGAAAAAGTTTTATATGTTATATTCGTATATATTAATATATACTTGTATGGTATTTGACCATTGTGCCTGAGAGGTATGGATTGTAAATTTCACCTAAAATAAAAAAAATACAGAAGTTTCAAGATGTTCAGATGATAGAGCAGAAGTTCCCATACATTTTCTGAATTTGTACGATTCACAATAATCGATGACTTCTTATTATTTGCTCTTTATTATTTACGATAAAACTAAATCTTATTGAACTATATTCATTATGTATAAATAAAAAAAAATTGTAAACTTATTGTTTATTTTTAATGTAACGAACTGATGGTCTTTAATTCTGATATTATAAAAAAGGGATCAATAAAATAATTGCAATTGCTACCTTCGTATCAAACATTTTTCACTCTTCACAAAACCACTAACGTAGTGATGATTCCAAAGCCGGGGAAAAACAAACCAATTCCAACAAACCATCAACCGATATCTCTACTGAATACAATTGCAAAAACTTTTGAAGTACTATTATTAACCCGTCTGAAAAAATCGTCAGCTTCTCTAATAAAATCTGAACAATATGCCTTCATGAAAGGCTACTCAACCGCAATCCAACTAACGGGCCTTATTGATGAACTAGTCAAATCAGCTAACACAAAAGAGGGCACGGTGGTGGCTGTCTTCCTCGACTTCGAGAAGGCTTTTGATAAAGTGTGGTAGCGATTGAAGAAAACTCAACGCAGTCCAAAACATTTCATCACGCACCATCACGAGTACCCCTCGGTTTGTAGGAAACAGAGTCCTCCACCGCAGCTCCGGCTCCAATGATATTAAACATATGACTTGTGACTTTAGACTCGTGTCAACGGTCGGAGGACATTTTCCCGACTTTCATTAAAACCATACGTAAAAAATAATTTCAAAAATGTTAGTCATTGTTAGTCAATGTTAGTCAAACTGTATATTTTATAGGTACATCTTACAAATGCTTTTATGAGAAATAGAAAAAAAAAAAAACTATACAATATGACATTAAATTTACTTAAATTGATTTATGTTTTTTTATGTTACACATCCATGTTTACGTTTAATTGGATGAATTACCAGGAGAAGTTCAAAACACATAGAACATACATGGATAGTACGTCATTGATCACCATTTTAATGGATTCAAGTATATTATAATTTATAGTCCTCGTTGAGTGGCATTGTAACTCACTTTACAATATTATAATAATTATTAATTGTCTGAAATTATATGACTGTGCCAAGATACCTACAACGTTTAAGATACATTGCATTAAAATTATAGGTCCACCATTATTATTATAGTCCACCTAATAAAATAACTGTTGGCTGTTGAATTGAAATGTTTGACAAATAGAGACACTATAAATTATAAAAATAAATAAATTAGATTTTTCGTTTCTTGTAGTAGCTAATGATGGACGTAGATTGTAAGGGTGATTGACTGTCGGAATTTAGTCCGTTTAGAAAATGAGTTCCGCAGCATAAAAGTAGTGCGACATTTCGAGCAAAGTTGATCGGACAATGATAAACATATGAAATTAGAGACAGGGGAGAAAAACGTGCAAGATGCGAAGTCAAAAAGGAAAGCAAGAGAAGCATGAAAGTGAATAAGGACGAGCCACGGAAGAGAAATAGACGGAGAAAGTATATGTAGGGCACCCCCCAAATTTAGGGGTTGTTCAAACTTTGAACCGGTCGTCTATCCGCGCTGAGTCGATTTCACGAGGGAGTTCAGTGACATATCGTAAAATCTTAAACACCCATTCCCACCGGAAAATGTTTCAAGTTATTGTTTCGATATTTTTCAATGATCCCGCGTAAAACGCTCGAAGACGCTCGTGTTTCTTACGTGGAACTAAACTTAGGCGATAAAAATACATAAAAAAAATTATATGTAAGATTCACACTCGTATCAAAACGTTTGTCAATTCGCTCCGTGACTCCGATTTTCTACATTTTAGTATACACAAAAGCAGCTTGAACGTAATCGTAAAATACAAGTTGTATAATATACATTCGCGGTCCGACTGTATTTCAAAAAAATTACTTTCAAACAACGCATTTGGCCGTAAGTTTTCCGAATTCGAACCGTTACGAAACGATATAGCTTTTAAATTTATGAGTCAAATCATCATATGAGATTTATTAAAGATATTTTCAATATTTTTTACGTTCTACGTAATACAGGTTGCGTTGAATATTATAATTTTACTGGTTTTGAATTCACTTATAAATAATAGGAACATGAAATTACTCAACTGTCTCTCTACCCCGGTAAACGGTCGAGGAGAAGGTCCATCGAGGTTCAATACGTATTGTCCGCCGCTAAATTTTCTGATGGAGTAGGTACCTATGTAAATGCTTCGATTCTCGGAATAATTGTCCTTTCCACGACGGACCGAGCAACGATTTGTTCGATAAACCCGTGACCGAAAGAGATTTTGGATCTCGCTTACCGCGTCGCCGCACTATCACAGTTATTTGATATTACGGTATTTTGGTACGTCAAGATTTACGATTGGAAAATTCGAACAACTCAAAAGTGCACGACATGCGACTTTTACATACATAGACTACACGACAAGGGGTGCCCTTTACGGTAGTTGAGGTTATATTCTTCTCTGGGGAGGAGAAAAAAAGATTCTAAATCGTATTGGCGATTGACCGACGACCGAATCGTCGTTTAATGCGATTACAACCGCTATCAAACGCGTAAATCTTGAGCGTAATCTTCTCGCTGTAATCCAAGTTACTTTAACGCACATAAGTATGTATGGGATCAAAGATTGTCTGGGGAAAAATGCTTTCTGATGTATAGACCTCAACAAATAATCATTTTTGCTATCATCATTATTATTATTATTATTATTATTTAGCATCCGTCCTGAGCGCAGGATTAAACTTGATGTGACCAAATTCAGTCCACTATAGTCTTAGTGCGCGTATAACTGAATGTTTAATTGGATTACATTAAAACCTCACGTTGTCGGACCGTAAACCTCCAACGTCACAGAAATTATCGCTCACAGTAAAATAATAAATATATTTATTATTTAACAACAGTTGCTGTTTTATAAAAGAGCGTGGAAAGGGAGCTTTCCCTGCAGAAAAAGTGAAGTGCATTCGACGGTACATAAGCCCTTCGGAAAAGGAGCTGCAATCGGAGAAGTATATTCTTGGAAAAAAACTATACGTACATCACACAGTCTGATCTCGCGGTATTTAAAAATTGTAGTTTTCTCATAACACGTGCTTACGTAAGGCTACTTCATGTATAAACCGTAACTCCAACCGACCTAGGTCAGACCACTTACAGCGTCGATTTAACAGTCGGTCGTTTCAAACCTACTGCGGGGCGGTTTTTTTTATAGTTAAGACATCATGACATTGTACGCTTGATTTTCACGGCTCCGTCACGCGAGAAAAATCACATCGACGTAAGATAATGTTGCAGTGTCAACGGTAACTATAGTTTTTTCTGAAAACTCTCTGTTGTATATTATCAGAGGTCCTATGAATATTCCAACCAGTGACCAGGGGCAGCCGGGTAGGTAAAAATGGTGCGAATAACGCAGTAAAGCGTGTTGAATCGTTGACAAATTTATCGCTAAAATGGATCGAAAGTGACGTGCAGCGTTTCGCGGCTAACTAAAATCGATGTTAAACGCTTGAAACGCAATAATACTATTTAAATACCGGGTGAATAATTGTTGTGTATTGTGAAAACAGTTATACTTTTATTTTGGGTTTCTGCTGGTGAGGGGAAGGCGAATAATTATAAAAAAAAAATTCGTCTCGCGTTTATATATAGTTGCGGTCGTTCAGAAAAACGTGACTGATACAACGACGAAGGTCTTTCTTTCCGCGAGGATCCAATTGAACGCAATGATTATTACATGCGACGAATTGCCGACACGTAGTTTCGGGGGACATAAATGGTATACAATTAATACTTTTATTTTTTCCAAAAGCAATCTGAACGGCGTAATAAAATATAAGTTCTAATATTATTGAAGTTACTGATTCGGCTGCAGGGTGTGTCTAGCAATTAGATATAAACAAGCGGACGAATAAATACGAATAAATATAAATAAACGCATTTTTAACGGTCAAGCGGATTTTTCGCATAATGCAACTACGGGATGATTTTTTTTTCTATATCGTTTAATGAAAAAAAAAATGAAAAAGGTTGAATCAAATTACGGACGGGGTTTCGCTAAAAGCTACTAGTTTATGCACGCAGGCTTTGGATATATTATTGGTACGCACTGGACTCGATTGGCTTGCCATTTGAGTGTTCATCAATGAATTCCATTTGAAACGACCCTTTAAAATTAGGCGTGTGCGTTTATATCCATATAGACATTTTACAGGTATATACGAGTCGATCTTTTGATACACTTCAATCGACGGAGCGCACGAATTGCGCATTTACATAGGAAAAAAACCGAATTCCGATCGAACATTATATTGTAATGTATAAGCTGCACAAAATTTGTACCGTATAATACATTGCGTTTGTATTTGAACACCTAGCTTTATGGTGTCATATAAAGGCGCTACGTAACTTACTATATTACAATATAATAATAATAATAATAATTATACGGTCAAACGACATCGTGTCTCGGGTACACGCATTCCTAGGTACGATTTCAAAGTTTCTAAATGATATACACCCAACGGTTCCTTTGTCCGAAAACTACTATACTATGCAGTTAAACTGATCCAATATGTCGGTGTGTATTAATTAAAGCGAATTTACGAATGGTTAAGGGCCGCGAAGGGATTTATCGGGCTTGGTATATACGTTTTCACCTATACTTAAAGTTCAATCTGTGATTCCTAGTCTTATGCAAAACTGATTTGATATTATCCTTGCATACTTTTCATCGACACGAAATAAAATTTTAAATCAAAGACTTGTTTTCTCGGGCACGTGGATGTGTATATAGTATATAGTAAACTATACGGCTGGTTCTTTACAGATAGTATAGATAAGCAAATCAAATTTTCCTATTTTAGTTTTCCAATATTCAAAACCTCAAGGCAACACAATTTCCTAGGTAAAAATCAATTGATATCACTATTAATAACATAATCAATACTGTATGTGTTAGTTTATCATAGGTATCATACCCGAATAAATCACTTAGACGTAGTTATACTTAGATTTAGAGTTTAGACACAAATAATGATGTTGCATAATAATATTCGTATGCATATTATTTTTTTCAAAGAATACACATAACGAACCATTAAATATAGTCTCCGATTTACAATAATGTGAAATAGGTAAACTCGCTGAATATTTTTTACATTTATTATTATTAATATTTTTATTATTATTAATATTTTTATTACACATTCTACGAACAATTAATTTTATAATAAGCGGAAGGGATGTTAAGGGATGTTACTGATGACGGCTGTTGAAGGAGTCTTGCATGAAGGAGCCGCCCGTTGGTGGTACTTCGGCATTACATTAAAAATTAAATGAAAAAATATAACGTTAGAGTACAGTGTAAACGCAGTGCATTAATTGTAAGTTGCGACCGCGCAGTCGTTACAGGGTCCGAGTATTTATTATTAATATCCATTACTACAGCTGTAGTAAACGGGTTGATCACTTGGCCGTGGCGGTTGTAATAACATTACATGCTGTTGCTCATCAAGCAGACATAGATGAATAGTGGCAAATGTTACTTTTCCTGGACGATGATCGGCGGGAGGAAAGGTCTCCAATATTGCAACAGTACCACAGTTTAGTATGTTTTGCGGACAAATCCCACTTGAGAATTATGAGGTGTACATTGTGTCGATCCAAGAGCCCCGGATATCGAGCGCGGAGGGGTGAGAGGCGGGCTAAAAGTTCAATTCCGGCCGATCAAACGCATCTGGTGTTTATGATAATTAGATTTTGAGCACTTTGTCAGCCCGGCCGGCGGAAGCGAAGTCCCGTGATAGGTATATACATATTATATATATTTTATTTAGGTATGGCGGTAAATTTCCTTTTCATCACATGCGGTACGCCTGCTCCCCCCCCCCCCACTGCACGTGCGAACCGTTCTACTCCATTACGATGCGTAAATAAATATTATATATATAGGCGGTGATCACATTTGAATTTCGCGACTTGTTCTAAAAAGCATCGGCATTATTTAACAATATTATGACATGTACTGCACACGCGCTCATACCCCGGGACACGGGAACGTAATCTTAACACGTAATGGTTCGATTCGATACGCACGACGAACACGTGGTGTTGTGTACAATACGTACGTGTTGCTTACGAGTGTGTAACATTATCGTAATAACATTCGCACCCCGACGGATTATTTAACCCAACCCCTACGCATCCCGCGCAACCCTACGCCGTCGGGTGTTCGCGCCGTTCGTTTTCACAGTCCCACCACGACGCGAATCAATCATTCTTTATTCGTACGATACATTATTATAGGTCATGGAATATATTATTACTTGAGCGCACTTCGAAGATCACGCGTGCACCGTGGAGATGAGCGGCTTGGACGTATGTATTACGCACATAAGTCTCCGGAAGATTGATACAATCTATTCGCGGTGTAATACAACTGCATCAGTCGATAGTATAATGTGCTCGTACGAATGCGTAGTGCAGTTACAGCAACAGCATCAGCAGCAGCAGATACGACGTTCAATTATAATATTATTATGATGTGCGAGTGTGCGTGTGTGTATAGGTGTGAGTGTGTGTGGGTGTGCACGGAATTTTACGGTAAAACAAGCGAGGGTCATTATAGTATTATATTATACGTCGTTTACTGTCGTTATTGGCATACAAGCGGTCTACAGTATTGCAATGCGCATCGTCATCCGGTTATGTTCTAAAATAATTATAAAGAACTCTACGACTGCGGTAAATATAAACTTCCGACGATAATAATAATAATAACATAATGTATGTATTTTTTTTTCGTGATCATTATTAAGACTAAAATTTAAAACAACTGCGTCACATGTGCTGCTGAACGAGATCGTAAAATCGATGATCGAAAAGGTTCGAAATAAATAAATAAAACGAGAACAATAAATATACCACGTAAGCTTCCATTGTTTTGGTTTTTATGGGTTTAGCTTCTTTTTTTTCCTATGCAAATGCACGTTCTATATTATCATTGCCTAAGTCTGCGCTCCATTGTAAACTACCGGTACCCGAGGTCGGTGAAACGCGCTTGGTTTCATTATTTTGTTGTAAAATTATTATTTTTTTTTTCGAACAAAATCCTACGTACTTGCACTTCATAAGTTATAAGTTTTTACTCGTCGTCACCGCGCACACGTCGTCGTAGGTATGCATTATTATCCTTGTGCACAGCTCGCAGTTGACACGTAGAAAAAAGAAAATATTATAGGGTTCTCGCGCGTGCGTTGTGAATGGCGTTGATTAATTATATAACATCTATTTTACATAAGCTTGTCGGACACTTAAAACTTGGTCTAAAATAAAAAAATGGCTAATGCCATCGATATAGTGTGGTGAAATAGACTTCACGGTAAATAATTCTTATCATTAAAAACTTTACCAAGTTCCAGGTATATATCAACTTTTCAACACCGTCCGTTTCTAAACATATGAATGAAAGTATGGAGGTTTTAAACATGATGGTGCAGCATTTTTTCCGTTAATTTGTATTGAATAATAATATTTATTTCGATCATCGATGTAACAGTAACTGATCGACGGAAAACTACCTAGGAAAATTAATGAAATAGAGACGTTCGCCCATGGGAAAAATTATAATACATATAACCTTCCACTAACTTTAATATTTTAACGATTTCTTTGATAATTAAATCTGTTTCCCAGATCTAAAATACAATAATGCCTTTATCCTTATCCATGATCGCTAATCCATATAATGGACTGGTGGTAATTTAGAATATTTAGAATGCACTATAACCGGTGGAATACGTTAGGCATATAATTATGCACCGATGGGTCAAGCGACTTGCGGAAGGTCCAGTGGACAAAGTAAAGATTCAATCGTGATTTGTTTATAGCTTCGGTTTTATTCATATATACACAATACACAAATGCATCAAAAAGGTCGAATTGAAAAGGTTTTTTTTTTATTAGCCAATTTTCAGCCGCTTTAAGTTGGGTTTATACTATGTACAATCGTTTTTAAATATGTTTATTTTATTTTTTCTGTAGAAAACGTCAAAAGTATTTTCAGATCGAAATTAAATACCACCGACAAGGCATCATGTATTTGGAGTGATTTTAAATAATGTTTTGATCAAAACAATGCACGAATAATATATTCATAATAATATTGTTCAAACGTAAGGAAATCGTGATAAACGTAGTAACATCTTTGTGTTTTAGCACCAAAGAAAAAAAAACCGGTTTACGAACTAATATTGATGATAACAATGAAAATAAGAATATTGCGCCTCGTCACATACCTAGAAAATGCATTACGTATGTAAAAACGAGATGAAAACCCGTTACATGTTCAACACGCATGTAGGTACCTATAATTTTACGCACTACGCTTAGTCTAGGGTACGAGTAACAGGTACAACGTATTATTAATTTTGTATGGCAGACAAGTGTATTCAGTGTTCTATACTTTAAATGCATTCATTAGGTACGATTCCGATTGATGACGGTAAGATGACTCACAAGGACCATATACTAATACGTGATCGAATATGTAACGGGTTGTGTGCATATATTTATCGTTTATTTATCAAAACATTTAACGGGGACAATGATTTCGAAATGTGACAGCGTTTCAGTTTCGACGCATCTATAAGTTTATTGTGACGATGATATGCGACAAAATGACAATTAACAACTCTCAAACAACCGTATTGCTAACGTCAATTAAAAGGCAAACAATTATATTCATTAGCTGAAGACATTATACACGAATATAATCGAATCAGTGGCGTGGCGAAGCGGGCAATCGAGATGCGTTACCTCTGACTTAATTTAAGGCGCGATGAGTGAGTATGGATAACAGCTAAAGGGAAACTAATTATCTTTATAACTATGCATTTATCTGACATTGACTGTATGAGCAAAAAGTGATAAGATCCAGTGTAACTTATTGTACAAATGCATATATAGACTGTAATTTATAACAATAAAGCCAAATATAAAAAAAAACCAGTGTTAAACGTTTATGTATAAACACAGCCAATTGGTGGAACGTGCCTCGTTCGTCGATAGTGGGGTGGGTTTGAAATAAAAATATTTGTCTCTGACAATATTTGGGATCACCACGCCACGGAACCGAGATATAATATAAGCCATAGACGTGTTTTATTTTTTTTTTTCAATAACCAATCCAACCATAGTTACACCCGAGGTTCAGCGCCCTGCATATGTTTCGGTGTTTTAAAAGTACTCCTTTTCTGTATCTCTATACACTTCATGACAGTAACGATAATATTATTATTGCAGGATTCCAATACTTTATATATATATATATAAGTCAATTTTACCAAATGTTAATTAATATGATTATTATTATCGATAGTTTAAAGTCATCCGCCAACGGTTTATTTTTCGACATTTTCTGCAGCCATGTGTGTAGTACACGCATCATGCGTACTGTTATAGAACTCTGCGCACACAGGGCCCGGGAAACATTGTGAACGTAAAAAATGCGTTGTTCAATAATTCGAATAATAATATATGGTAAGCATTTTTCCGCATGACGACCCACTACCGGAAAAAACGCCGTGCGCCCTGGTCCCCCCCCCCTTAACGCCGCGTTGAAATTGCACCGGATTTACGATTTTATTTCTATTTCCCCCCCACCCCCCTGAAATCCCCAGACAACGGGTGACAATTTTTCCTCCCGAGTTTTCAATTTCAAACCCGAGCGACACTTTGTATACAGTATAACAAGTCTGCAGGAGAACCGTCACCGACCGCTGTTAGAAGAATACGAAATGCGATTGTCAATCGCGAGAGAAATTCAATTCAACCCGAGCGATTTAATGCCATGCTAGGGGGTAGGGGACGGCGAGCGGAAAACACATTGCATTTTTTATTTATTTATTTATTTTTTTTTTGCTCCGAGTCCTTACTCGTATTAAACGATAAAAATAAATCTGACAAACGTTCGGGTCTTGCTAAACGCACAGCCGCGATAGGCGTATATTCTATACATAGTTATGCTATTGTCCTGAACCAGCAAATACGCTCGTTGCCATTGGCGCAAATAGTGGGGTGGGCTTTAGGGGCTAAGTCCTGGAAATATTTCCGAAACCCTCCCGAAATTGTTTTCTACTGTTTGAATTTTTTAAAAAGCTTATCATTCGTGGTAAAACATTTGTCTTGCATATATTACATTGTACACTTCGAAATCTATGGAAAATTAGCATATCACAACTAAGGTGACTTTTTTAACAATAGTAGTTGCTGTATTTTAATAACTTGAGTGACTATGTGTATACATATATAATGGTTTAGGAGTGGTGAAATGGTTGAATACTTATTGATCAAGTTAGGGAATCATATTGTATGATGTAATTAAATTGAAAACTCAAATCATAACCGTTATATTTATACATGAAATAAAAACCATCTAGGGATTATGTTCAAAAGTTAAACACATTACATTCATAAACCTTTAAACAAACGACTGATAAAAGTATAAAATATTCCAAGTGAGCAGATACGTTTTAAACGTGTTTTCTACTTCATACATGTCTGGTGAGCAGTCTCCCCTGTACCAACTGTATACCGTTGTAGAACGATGGAGTGATTTTTTTTCGCATTGTCTTGTTGGTATTTAGAGCTGCTCTCTTCCGAGTACGATCTGAATCAAATTCCGAACAGGTATAACAATATGCTACATACTAGGGAATCTCTTCTTTTCGAGAACACCATTTGTAATAACGTTTGTTAAAACAAAAACGAAAGAGATGTACATCGGTTTAAAATTCCTCGTTTAATACGCGATCAAAAATTTAAAACAAAACAACACAAGCCTCGAATTAATATTTATTTGCTTACAATATTTTCATATTTTTATAATAAAATATTCGTAGTAAGTATATTATACAGCGATAAAACGAATAGTTTTAAAGTAACGCACATTATATTTTAAGTGCTTCTTATGTTAAGAATACATTATTTATTCTATACGATACGAATATATATGAAATAAAACTGCTGTCTATGCCGTCGTTGAAAGTTTCAAAGGAAAAATGAAGCGTGCAGATTGTCAATACTTTAAATTCATATGTAGCTTACAATGCAGCTGAACATTATAGCATGTTAAATTCGAAATTAACCCACAATGAAAGGTTAAAGTACCAGTGGCGTTTTTATGGTTTTATGTCCGAGGTACCTATATCTATGGACAAATTTCATGGTATACAAATGGGATTTTTGGTTTAAAATAATTTTTTACAATAGGACCGATCGAACTGTACAATAAACACTAATGTATTTCAATACGGAATATTATATTACTCCTGACCTAATCATTGTTCGTATCGAGTAAATGAAGCTTAATATATATCAATATAATTTTTTTTTATTTTTTATGGAACGGGGATAAAAATATTTTATCTTTACTGCTCATGGTGAAATTATAAACAATTTATCGTAGAAAATCATTATTAAACAGTACAGTTAATGCGTTCTAGTAGATATACGTTTATATACAGGGTGTCCCAGGTCTATTTGACTAATGCAATAACTTTTTTTCTATTCAATATTTTTAAGTTTTTTTTTTTTGTAAAGATTTGTAGAGCCCTGCGCTATAATTTGTATATCTTATACTTTATTTTATTTTTTTACAACAAAAATAAATAATTTAAATTTTGTATTTAATATTTTTCTAATAATCCAAGATAGCTATTTCATAAATAAGTATTTAAAAACCATTTTGGCGTTTAAAACTTTTAATTTGGTTAGGTCGTTAATTTTTAAACAATTTTCAAAATGTGTTAAAATTCAAATTTATTTCTTGCTAATCACTGTTACTGCTGTAGTCGATTTTCAATTGTTTTCTTCCAAGAAACAATAAATTTGTTATCATTAAAAGGTTGATAATCAATATTAAATACATACACATACTAATACGTATTTTATCATAATTTAACATAATATGATTATAATTTATAACATGATGTACCTACTATTACTTATTTTAAATAATCATCATTCATCAATATTTTATTGTTCAATCATTTAAATACGTTTAAACAAATTTAGAACATTTTGATTTTGAATTATGAAACAAATGACATGTGGTTTGAATATTAATTATAGTTATTCTGTAAGTCCTTTTTAAATTTAAAGTTAGGTTAAGTTGATATTTTATGGATCAAACACATTTTGCAGTAATCACTATAAACCTTAAGACTTGTCTTCTCATATTTTAAGACAATTCTATTGTATTAAATTTATGAGAAATACCTAGTAATACTATGGAATTATCAGATTGAACATAATTCGTAGAAAATATTTTTGGAAATGCCTTTGAACACAGGTACATATTATCATTAGTTTGCAAGTTAAAATTATTTTATTTTAATATCTTTATAAACTTTTGGTAACTAGATACAAAAAAATTAAAAATTAAACATACATATAATAACATTTTAAATTCTCAACACTTCAAATTACTATTATCAAGAAAAATATTCAAAATTAAATATTATGTAGATTACCTATACACAGTACTACAATTGAAGATTTTAATTTAATTTGAATAGCAAAATAACATTTTTGTTAAAATGTGAGTATCATTTGTATTAAATTTATTTATACTTCAACCTAACCATTTTAATATTAATATTAACATTTATTAATTTATTAATAAAATGAATTAAAATATTCTCACTGTTAACAAAAATATTCTAGGTGGATGTCAACATTAAAAGTATACATATTTGGTGAGAGTTCAAACAATTTCATTTTCAATCACATGCAGTTAGTTGTATAATTAATGCTTTGTACCTTGCTGTTTTAATACTACATTTGTATACTTACAATAGTTACTATTGTAACTAGTTGTATGTACCTATACATAAAACCATCAGAAGTTCAATTGTAACCAGTTCATCTTAAGTATAAAACAACATAAATCAAATGTTTCATTTTATTAAAAAAAAAATGTAAATGGTAAAATTGGAGATCATAAAAAATATTGTTAGCTGTAAGTAGATGAGTAGATATATAATATTAGTGTTTTACATTTAGTCATTTAGTTCATCAGGAACTTTATGTATTCAATATTAACCATATTTATAGCTCTCTGTTTATATAAAAAAAAAAAAAATAATATTAATGTAAGATTTTAATAAGTACCTATAACAACTAACTTAACAGAAAAATAAGGGCATTCTGAAATAGTTTTGATTGGCTTGAAAGTGTGTAGATAAATGTTATGGATAAACACGTTACTACCTATTTCTTTAGTATTTCTCTGAATATTTCATAGTGTGTTAGTATGTTTACATAATTACTAAGAATAAAAAATAACCCATGAAATAATTAAGTTAATGATTTGAAATTGTTAGAATAGGTATTAAATGTCAACTTGTCATGTACTTTTTAAGACTAGGGACTTCAACCTTTGAGAATTTCAGTATAAAAGATAAAATAAATACTAATTTTCCTTAGTTTGTTATTCATTAATAAATAAAACATAAAAAAACATTTTCATACTACAAATTAAAAATATATCTAACATTATCTTGGTTTTAATATAAAATGTAAGTTGTAATTTATTATATCTATTTTTATTTTTACTATAAAAAATTATAGAAAAAATATAGTTGCAACACTTAATTGTTGTTTTATTGCAGATCTCTTTGTATTAGAAAATTAATACAAAGCTTAATTGAAATCCCTTTTAAGATTTATATATTGCCAGAGTTCATGTTAATAACAGATAAAATCAATAATTTTCTACATGGCATAATATGTGACATTTAATATCCTTCTGATGGTTAAATTGTTTGAAACACTTAAGAGTGTATTGTTTTATACATGAATACTCTGCTAGTTGCAAACCGTTGCGTAATATTATAATTATACTTTTAGTTGTTTTGAACATTTAGCCAACAAATTGTTAACTTATATTATAGGTGTCGGTTATTTTTTTTTTCTTCAGCTAGCGTCACTAGTGAAAGAACCTTATACATACATGTATAGCAGAGAATGTTATTGAATGACAATAAGTAAATAGCTGAAAGTAAGTTTTTTACTTAGACTGGAGATATGTAGGTAACAATTAAAAAATAACTCAACATTTTACTTTAATTCTTAATTATTTATATCATCATCAACTTCATCATCAGAAATAATATTTACTGACATATTTTTACTGCCAGTGGTATTATCGTTGAATTTTTTTTTGTATTGTACCCAGCAATTAGGAGGGGAAGAATTTTTGTCTACGCCCATCTTGCGGTCATACACACAACATTTAATATAAAACAATCATAATTAATAATATAGAGACTAAATATTTTAGCTACTTCAAATTTTTCTAGTTACTTGATTATCTTTACACCAGTATTTTTGGCGTTTTAGAGCTAAATCTATTTCTTTTTTTTCCTCCAGTGTCACAATAATCAGTTTTTTATGAATGGTGGCTAAGTCTGAATGCTTAGCACACCACCATGATTCACACTAGAAGAATAATTTTATGTAAATAACTTATCATAATTTATGTAAAGAAATATAGGGTTATGTTTACTTTTTTGTCATATATCTCTTTGATATACCTATAATTTTTTATGTCAGTCATCATATTCTCATTCACATTTTTTTCCAATTGAAGTTCTTGCTATACTAATATAATTATAAACAATTTCATAATTAATTCTTTGTTAGTAAATATTTTAATTTTAAGTTCTGTATTTGTATATATTTTTATAATTTGTTATTTATTAAGTTTACTAAAATTAAATAATGTAAATTGTATTTAAAAATGCAGTGTATGATTTTTTAAATATAAAATTCAATATTTTTTATTTTTATCTTTCTTAAATATGCCTACTATTTATAGTAATTTAGAGTACCGTGATATGTTAAAAGTTTTTTATGAAAGTGGAGGAAAAAGTACAGTAAAAGCTTCTCGTCTGTATTTACAAAAATTTCCAGAAAGGAAACAGCCATCTAAAAACACATTTTGTAATATAGAAACAAAATTACGTAATACAGGTAAATTTTTTATTATCAATAAAATTTCCTATAAAATTAATATAACAAATTATGTACCTAAAACCTAATACATACATGTATAATTCAGTTATTATTATACAAATTTTAAATTAAGATATACATTAAAAAATAGTCTTTTTAGGTCGTTTTCCAAATGGTTTCAAACCAAAAAAAATATATGTTATTGATGAAGAACATACAGTGAATGTCTTGGCAGCTTTCAGCAGTGATCCTCATGCATCTGTCAGGTCGGTAGCTAAAGAAATGGACATCAGTCGTAGCTCTATTCATCGTATATTGAAGAAAAATGATTTCCATCCATACAAATTGCATTATGTACAAGGATTGAAACCCTCTGATCCAGATAGAAGGCTTCAATATATTTAAAAAATTATTTGCCTTCATGACCACAATAATATTTTGAAAAAAATATTATGGACCGATGAAAGCTGTTTTAATAATAATGGTATTGTCAATCGTCATAATTCTCATTACTGGAATGAATCAAATCCATTTTGGACATGTGAGTCCAATGCACAAGTTCGCTGGTCTACCAATGTGTGGTGTGGTATAATAAGTGGTTATTTGATTGGACCTTATTTCTATCATGGCACACTAACTGGCCAACGTTATTTAGACTTTTTGACTAATACACTACCAATGTTATTAGAAAATATTCCATTAAATCTCCGAGTAAATATGTGGATTCAGCAAGACGGTGCTCCACCACATAACTCGAATATAGTCTGTGATTATTTAAACACAAATTTTCAATCGAGATGGATAGGAACTAGAGGTCCACTAAATTGGCCACCACGATCTCCAGATCTAACACCACTCAATTTCTTTTTGTGGGGTTACTTAAAGGACAAAGTATACTCCCAACAGTCAACGTCGTTAGATGATTTAAAACAACGCATAATTGATGTGTGTAACTCTTACTTTTGAAATGTTGGAATCCACGACAACTGGAATTCTGTTACGGTATGAAAAATGTATAATGAAACATGGCGCACACTTTGAAAATTATTCATAGTTACTAGTTAGGTATATTGTTCCATAATATTTAATTTGTTATATTATTTAATGTTAAGAAATAAAACTGAACTTATAGTTGAAAAATTAAATTTACAGAGTTACATTTTACTATATCTTACAATTTAGTATCAATTGTTTAGTATCAACATCCATGGTAAGCATCACGTGACCATGTTAAATAATGATAAAATACAATAATGTATAATAATATTATGTAATGACTAATGACCTACCTTTTAATGATAACAAATTTATTGTTTCTTGGAAGAAATCAATTGAAAATCGACTACAGCAGTAACAGTGATTAGCAAGAAATAAATTTGAATTTTAACACACTTTGAAAATTGTTTAAAAATTAACGACTTAACCAAATTAAAAGTTTTAAACGCCAAAATGGTTTTTAAATACTTATTTATGAAATAGCTATCTTGGATTATTAGAAAAATATTAAATACAAAATTTAAATTATTTATTTTTGTTGTAAAAAAATAAAATAAAGTATAAGATATACAAATTATAGCGCAGGGCTCTACAAATCATTACAAAAAAAAAAAACTTAAAAATATTGAATAGAAAAAAAGTTATTGCATTAGTCAAATAGACCTGGGACACCCTGTATATAATTATTTAAAGTAAACAGCGAACGGTAAACATATATGCTTTTACACTTTACGTAAATGATTATACAACCCTTCTTTGCATACAAGTGCATAAAAATGCATTCGATAAAAGAAATATTTATCTACTTAACACATTATGAAATATAGTTAATGTTATCTGACTGAACTATCATCCAATAGAAATGATAAAGTCTTAAAATATTCCAGTGCACGACATTTTAAAAATTAATAATAAACAAGTTTTTGTGATAAAACACAATATATTTATATATTTTTCATCATTGTAAAATATCCACTTAAAAGTATAAAAATTTATAAATACGTACAAATTATCGAACAATAATTTTTCTAAGTCTTATTATGGTTAGAAAAATTATTGTTCGATAATTTGTACGTATTTATAAATTTTTATACTTTTAAGTGGATATTTTACAATGATGAAAAATATATAAATATATTGTGTTTTATCACAAAAACTTGTTTATTATTAATTTTTAAAATGTCGTGCACTGGAATATTTTTACAAAATTATGTTTGCATGAGAATATATCTGTACCGTCAAGATAGAAAGCAAATTGTATTTTGCTAACAATATTGAAAATGTAATTGAGTAAAATTTTGTTCTTTGTTTTTTTACTGTTGTGCATAAATGTGCTTAACCGAATAAAAAATAGTCATAACATTTTCATTATTTTTACTGAGAATTACGTTTTTTCCGATATATATTTAAGATTGTTTTAGTGGGTTTCGTACGCGGAATATTACATAATATACTGTTCATGTGGATCTTACCCCTAACTAAAATCACTTAAGTAAACGGAATTCCAAAGTCTGTTATCGTTATTTTATTATCTAATGGAATGGAGAAAAACTAATCATGCTTAACTTTCATCGCCTTTTATAAAATAACGACTTTGCGGAATTTCTGTAGTTTTTGGTTATTTAATAGGTAGCTATATATTATAGATTTAAGAGTTAATAAGAAAAATATAACATGTTTAAAATACAACTATGCCGGAGATTAAAATGGTTTGGTGTTCAAGATAGGACCTATATAGATGTGACTTGTTTAAAGACAGTATTGATTTGTGTAAACAAATAAGTACTACGCTACTACGTGTAGTACTAAGTACTACGGCCACAACAATAACTATAGGTAATAATTACTGTGAAAAAAAAATAAAAAAAAATACTATGAATGATGAAATATGAAAAATAAAACATTTCTGCCGTCGACAATATTTAATTCCATATGACTTCTTCTTGATTATACGAAAATTTAATAATTTTTAGATTCTGACAGCGTAGTAATTTAGCGTTGGACAACATCCGACGAGTAAATTATAATATACTCATGAAACCCGATTATAATTTGAAAATAACAGGAGGAAGACAGAGATTATAAGCGGAGTGGGAAACCGTGTGGCGGCGAGGAAGAAACGGAGAGAGTGTGAGGGAGAGGGGTGGGGATGGGGATGAGAAAGAAAAAGTCGTGATTAGAACTTTTCGTCATCTCGAGGGTTATCTAACGTGCTCGGTCGATGGGCCTTTGTTAGGGGTAAAGTTTTCTGATTGATGATTCCAACCGACCAGGTGAGAGCAGATAGAAAGAGAGAGAGAGAAAGTGAGTGAGAGAGAGCAGAGAGAGGTTGTTTTTGCGGGCAGCAGTTTTTCCACGCGCGCTTTGAGTTTCTATCCACGGAACGTCAAATCCTTAATGCTCACGCGTACACACACAAACACACACACACATACACACTCACCGATTCGTGTACACATTAATACACGAGCACAAGAGCGCCGTACTCGTATACGTGTTCCTAAAACGCATAAAAGACCGACAGAATTTCACTTTGGAAATCACTCCGAGATAAGTGGGTACACGAGATCGGCCCGAGACGGCAAAATACAGGGATTGTGGATATCGTTAAGAGGGGGATTGGGGAAAAGTTGGACGTGGACTGCAGCAGCAGGATGGCGGCGGCAGTGGCAACGATTGAAGCGTCACGAAAACTTTGTAAAGTACAAGCACAGGGGAGAAAATAAAAAAATAAATTACGGGAGAAAGAAAATAATAATTTGTTAGAAATAGCTGATTGTTCGGCACAGAGTTCACGTTAGGATGTATCACAAACTCGAGCTGTGTCGTGTAGTATATAAAATATAATTTGTCGTTGGGGTATCTTATATGCGAGCAATTATATTGCAAGCGGACGTACAATCACGTATTATACACGCGCCAAAAGAGAAAAAAAAATTGCGAGTATATTACGAGGGACGATAGGGTGGATGTAAGAGGAATGGGGTAGTGCCACTACATTTTCGCACCTAATAATGTCATACATCGACGGAGGATAGTTCGATCCATCGGCGGTGGCACGACGGAGTCTTCTGATCGAAACCAAACGATCTCGTTTTCGACTATACTCGTACTTCACATTAAATATTCATCGGATCGTGTATATAATGTACATAGTTAACCCGGCCTCACGTGCTTACACGTGCTGCAGTCTGCAGACAACTGGCGTCTTTGACTTTTGCTTTCGGGGCAACGGCTTGATTAGTTTAGGCTTAGGCTTGGATCAGCGCCGTGGTGAGAACAGTGAGTAATCAAACTTTCGGTAATTCGTGCGATTCCCCTCAAAACCGTTCGGGATAAACACTGCCTAACGTTGATTGATCGTCGATGAGATTTCCTTGTCTCAACGCGTCATAATATATTAGACAATCTCGGCCGAGTGACGTTATCTACAGTTATTGTAGCTTAGAGTTAACGAAATGTACTTGTACACACACACACACACACACACACACACACACACACACACACACACACACACACACACACACACACACACACACACACACACACACACACACACACACACATACTTATACATACACACAAAGAACTATTTACGTAATCGATTGTCCGTTGTCGAACTATATAGGCGGCAACCGGGGACCAGAGTGAATTATATTAACACTTCCATGTACGCTTGCTGTGGAATTTATGAATCTGTTTTCAGCCGAGTATCGGGCAAGTCAAAACTATGAAAAAACGCTCAAAAATAAAAGTTTACCTAAAATAAATAAATAAAAAATATATTCTCAAAGTTTAACATGTTAAATTCTCTCCGGGGTCCCTGAGGTAAAATTGAAAAGTTTATGCGTCTGCTGTCAAAAATAATTTAAAATATAATATATTTTTGTATATTATGTTATATAACACATAGGTCCACTTATACACGAATGTATACGATTTTATTTTTTTTCACGCACACGCGATTCAAATGAATATATATACAGTAAGATAAATGTCTTTCTTTTTGAATATATATTTAAAACGAATAATGTCGTTTAACGTCACTGCGAATACGATAATTATAAAATATGCGCGCACGTAATAATGTGCGCGTTGTACACGTACGCAAGATATTGAGTTAATATCTTACAGCTTTTCGTTATCGTCCACTATACGCAGGGGGTCTTTCGTGTACAACACATTATGGTGTGGTTTTTTCCTTTCAAACAATATTTCGGTAAGGTAAATTTTTAAGTTTTCGACGTTAAAAGTTGGATTTTGAACTCCGAGCGAAATTTAAATTAAATTTACTGAGCAAAGTCTCCCGGCCGTTTTCGCGTAGCCGGTAACACGTTAACACACGCACGCATTTAATATTTTATTTAAAATACCACGATTTAGTATCTTAACGTTTTACAATACCTGTACGTTTTTCGAGCCCCCGGCTTACATTCCGTTTCTCATTTGTTAGTGTTTTAGAAATACTTTTGTGACACTTCACGTATACCAGCATATTATATTGGTTTTTGCGTGAACCTGACCCATTTTTTTTTTCTTTTTCTTCGGGATAATACCGCAAGAAATGTCACTTGGATTTTAAAGGGCACGCCACGTTTATACGAGCTTAATTCGAAACGCACACATAATATAATATTGCGTACATACAACGTTATAAAAAATTATTTATACGAGCCAGTACGAGAAAACAAAGCAAGCGCAAATTTACTTCGGTGAAATATATTATTTTCATGCAAATGCGGGGAAAATAAAAAATAATAAACCATATTAGGTCTACGTGTATGAGGCATGATTAATGTAAGAAAACGCGTTTTTTCTCTCTCGTGTGTGCAACCACTATTGCACGCATAAACACATAAATATGCGTACACGCGCATACATACGAGTATACATACGCGTAGTGAACGCGAGGGAGTAGAAAAAATTACAATAATTTAAATAAAAATTCGATTTTTTTTTCTTTCAACCCCTGCACAAGCTCGTATATGTACCAGGTACCTATATAACATATTGTACATATTAGCTATTCAATTATAGATGAGTTATCAGGCCTCGCCTGGTAGATAGTTTTACTATTTTGATGTATAAAAAAAATGTCGGTTGAAAATATCGCACATTCAGCGCATAATGTATTCCAACGATGATATATATATATAAATATTTATTTATTTACTTATGCGTCATATTAAAATACCAAATACCCCATCGATTATTATAAGATTCAAAACATTAAACAAAAAAATTAATATTTTCTTGGTCACCAAAATGTTGAAAAAAAAACATATGCATCCAGCCCGGAGCCTAAGACTACGGTTTTGACCCTTAAAATTAGATTTTAAAAATATTCATCCGTTATGTATCTATATTATATAGTAAATAACTAATTCCTTCGAAATTTTAGATGAATCGGTGCGGTTATTTTGGATTACGTGGCTTCGCACGGAACACGTCTTGGCCGGGGTCAACGACTTTTTAAAATCCCTTCTCAATGCCCATATAGATAATGCGGAAAGATTATCCACGTTCCCGCAGTGTCCGGACCATACTATAAACAGTATAAACGAATTTAATAACTCTGTTACGATGCGGGTGGGTTGTGAACGTTGTCGCAGTTTCTCGAGTCGCAAAGAAATCAGAAAACGTGCACGCGCAGTAACTGCAGCAAATACTGATATAGTGATCACAGACATTGTGTACGTGCAAACTCCTCAGCTTCTTCTGCGGGCAAAGTTAGGGTCAAACACTCACTGGGTGTATAAATGGTATGAACATTTTTGCGTGTAATATTTTCCACAAAGACACATCCGTACCTGAAGTGTCTCCATGTATCCGCGTCTGTCCACACGCAGTTCCCTGAATCCATATGTACTATAATAAATATGTTCATGTGTGTGTGTGTGTGTGTGTGTGTGTGTGTCTGCTTACCACTGTTACCATAATCATGTTACCCGGTCCAGCGAGCCTCGAGACAACCATTTTCTCAAATCCACATAACTATTGTATGTACCCGCTTTTGAATTATTTTGTTCAAAACGCGGTCCGTAGACAAGTAAAATACTCAATGACTTTAAACGTATAGTGATAGATGGAGCTAAAATAAATATAATCCAGTAGATACACCGTTTTTGAAACTAAAATCTGAAATCGAAATTTTTAAGTTTGAAAAGATTAGACGAAAGACCAAAAGTTATAATAATCTATATGACTTAAACATGAAATGCTTTTATAAGTTTAATTTTTCGGCCTAACACAACTCCAATCGAAACTTTTCCCGTCTATTTTTGCTACGAACAATTTCGTATTTGCTACGAATTACTATGGTGTAAATATAAATTATTTTAAAAGTCATATTCAACGGTATAATATCGCTAATACACATTTTTTTTTTTCAAAATTATAGTTAGCTTTTATTGCCCTTCTAGGCGCAACAAACAATGTAATAACACAATAATCTAATCTTTCACAATTTCCGTAAGAACTATGGAATTTTTTCATACCAAAAGAATCTTAAATATTTCCAGTAGGATTTTTTTTTCAAAAAAAATGTCTTATTTTACAAAAACCACGTATATCGAGGCCATATTCTTTATCGGTATTTCAGAATGTACATATAATACGCGGAGCGATTCATTGAACATAAGGCATTCGCATAAGTGCATATTATATTATAAAAAGCATATTATTATATTATATTGTCAAGTGCCTCACGTTAAATATATCCACCATATATCATTCGGGTGGTGGATCGCAAAAACTCAACATATGCACATGGTATACATATATGTATATTTACGTTCGACGTGGCGTATCCGTTTTCTGACAGGTAACCCTTCCGCCCTCTTCAACGTACGCCGTACACGCATCCCTTCGATTCCGCGGACGAAACGCGAGCAAGACGTGAGCACCAAGTCATCACTCGTCGACATGACACGTTGCCACTCACTGTCTTTCGAATATATAATACAGGGTGACTTCTTAGGCACGTTCATCCGTTATTTAACTTTTTTTTTTATTTAAAAAAAATAAAAAAATTTTTAGAAAAACTGCAATCCATACATATGTGCACAATATGCAATAGCTATGGGAGGATAATAAAAACTGAGAGTTGACACTGATCCAGGCTTGGTATATATAGTCTCATATTATAGACAACTAGGGCTAGCGATTTTACGTTAACATTTACAATTTACAGTTTAAATAATTTTTGGTGAATTTTCGACACGTTTTCCGCTCAAACGAGTTATTATTATGCGCGTACGCCGAAACTGAACATTTTGCGGACAGTAAGATAAAAAAAATCAACAAAACTTAACTAATGAATCAATTACGTGCCGACGTCTGCGAATAGCGCTACGAGTCCTAAAAATGTATGTATCTATAATGTTATTTGTCAACGTGCATATTCGTATGCGTAGTTTATAAATTAATTTTTTAAACAACGGCCGTTTAATTGTATAAACTATAGTAAAATATGATGATTAGATGTATTTACCTATCGTAAAAGTATTTATGTTGAATCGATGATAATGATGTATGTATATCTAAAATATATTACTTATTTAACAAGTGTGTAGTTAACCAAGTATTTAATTTAGAAAATTGTACGCTGCCGACCGTCTGATAGTTCATTAATGGGCATTTTCTGCCCGTCCAAATGAATAAACAAAACACTTTGCGGGAAAATGTTTTCAAGTGTATCTACGTCTCGATTTTAATCTGTCCGAAATCGGTCTGTTGAAATCAATCAAACTTTAATTTTACCCGACGTGTAGTGCCCGAAACACGGAAGAACGAGGTTTTTACAATTACAAGGATGTATCGCTAGTCCGATCGGGTCGAACTGCGGCTAATGGAGAAAAAAAAAATTCAGCAAATTCCTTTCACCCTATGCTCGTATACGACAAAGCACGTCTGCTGTGTTGCAGTAATTATATTTACACCAGCTTTATACACTGCATATAGGTACGTTTACTGCAGCTAGGTAACCCAAATCGAAAATTGTCAACGAGTAAAACGTGACGATATTAATCGAAAACCGTACAACGGAAAAGTTCAATCGAGGTGGTATTTTCCCGGGTAGGTTTAGTCATTCCGTGTGTGTACGTATGCGTGCCGTGAGTTTGTGTGTGTGTGTGTGTGTGTGTGAAGGTAGTTTTTACGATACGGTATATGGATATTACAAGTGTACATACGAGGTTCAAAACAAAACCAGACCAATATATAAATGTATATGCTATACGTGCACACAAAACTTATATATTGGCTATTTGATATCTGACTGAATGTGAAAACATAAATAGCGTGGGCCATAAACATCGAGAATAAAAATTGAGAAAAACAATAATACCGAATTACATTATTATTCGACGCGTACATTACATCCTATATAATATTATTATACTCGTACGTTTACGTATACGATTTCCAAAGCGGGAAACGTTTTATCCCGTGTACCGTTTCTCCGGTTTCTCGAACGATACGTCTCATGTACAAGATGGTTTATCACTATACTAGGAGGGCGCATTACCAATAACAATAATATATTAATATAAATATTAGTATTATTATTATTATAAAGTTTACTTTCGTTTCGGAATGATGAAATCGGGTATTATAGTGCGTCAGTCGAAAGCAATTTCAATTTGTTTGCATTTTGTGTTTTTTTCTCTTCGTTCATTTATTTTATAAGCGCGTTTTCTTCTCGTGAAAACAATCAAAATGTTTTATTTTAAAAATAAAAAACGCATACACTCACTACTGTAATTATTACGAATCAAATATTTTATTAATTTCAAAACGCAAGCGACCCACGTGATTTTTATTACTCGCTTCGTCCAAGCTCAGAAGTACTCCCAAGTACTAACTCCCAGTACTAACCAGCAGTACTCCCAACTTGGTGAACACCCGCATGATGTCGACCAGAGATTTGAGCTAAAAAATTATGATACATACAGTCAAACACTGAGTACCATGAACACATTATTATAATTACTATTATTATTACGCGGTTAATGTTATGACGACCGCGGTTTGGACGACAGATCCATAGGTACCGATTTTCTTTTTAGAAAAACCCGATCCATCCGGCTATCACGCATATAGTCTACGAATCGATTTGAGATAGGTAACCGCAGCCCGTACGTGTACGTACAACCCGTTCGTTTCATCGACACTGGGCTCACGAAGTTTGCCCTGCGCTTACCTTACATCATCTACGATTGTATTAACGTCACTCGTGTTCGCGGTGTGTCGCGCGTATACCTACCCTGGAAAATCAATAATGTTCTGCTCCGTTATTGTCTACAGAAAGCGAGTGTAACCCGCCGTTGCGGTATTGGATTACCTAGGCGCCAGATAAACATTACGAATCCAAAGTTATATCGATGGTCGTCAGCGTTTCGGTAACTGCGGACATCGATCCGGTTGAGAATCGTAATCCGATCACCACCATCGTTGAATCTGCAGATTTGACGGTAAATACGCTTGAATCGTTTGCTCGCCGCAGTTGAGGATGAAAAAAAACTCTAACGGGTCTCGAACAAATAGAATTGTAACGAGTTACACTTATGGTGAGAATGAGAAAAATGAAATCAAAGTCCGCGCGACAGATATAACGTTTTAATTTTTGAACTTTGAGTTTCAACATCCAACGAAATAGAGGTACGTACCGTGTGATTTAAACAGTGAAGCGGGTTAATGAATATTTATCAAATTCAAACGTCATTGAAAAACTTTGCAACGACTGTTTTACGTTTCTCGAATGATTTTACAAAAACAATCCTTTTTGGCGAACGATTAAAAGGATTTCGGCGAGAGCAGGACAATATACAAATGACGTTAAACATGACGATTTACCCTGTTATAATTTGAAATCTAGAACTACGATGTATCGATCCTTTGATTTTTTTTACTCTTTTCTGCATTGATACATGTCAACCTATGAAGTAATAGTAGCATCATATGCGGCGATAACGTGAAAGCACATTTCATTCATAACCATTAAAAAATCCCGAATGACTAGTATAGAAGAAGAAAAACAACAAATGTCCTATATTACAATATCCCTTGTACAGGGACCCGTGATGTTGGAGCCAAATCTGTTACGCCTAAGACCGATAACTATTCCGTTGAAGGGTACCCCTTGGAGGGTTTGGTGCTTTACTCGGTTCGTGCCCTCCTCGACACTTTAGAAGTAGTTTATGCCGGAGCTATATCCGAAAAGTACAAAGTTTAACGACACGAAAATCCATTATTATCTATAGAGCGGGACATGTGTGCGTGTATATATGTGCGTTACCTCCACACGGACGTCTGAGAAAAACAGACACGGCCATAAGCTGCAGCGCACTCTGCAAAATCACAGAGGGAAAAATCAATTATTCACGCGCGATCTCATACTGAAGTGTGTTAATAATATACATTATCTGCGCGTGATTACAGCGTCCAGTTATTCCCGTCTTTACGTAAAACGATTACTCTCATAACTATTTTATATTATATCGTATCGCTGTATTTTTTTTTTTTTTGATTTTGGTCTGTACGATAATTAAATAATTTTTTTTTTTCACCTCACACTTTAGATTATCTCGAGAATTTGAATAACGTAACTATGTCATTATTTTTATTACTTGTATCGTAAAAATGTATGTCCTTTTACCAAATTGTACGGATTGTATTGCATATATACATTTAATACAGACGCGGAGTTGTGATCCAAATACTGTAAACGAAATCGTGGACAAAAAGATAAATAAAAGAAATACATCTAAACTGCTAGTAATGTGATGATTTACGATACACCTATTTTACTATATTTCGTTCGATTATGTTCAGTATCAATTAATAGGTGTGCATTAAACATTTTCACATCCAGTAACCTCGGATTTTATTCCGGGGTTAGTGTTCATAGAAAATTAAAATAATACCGAGTGTACGTCACGTCATAACAATGTTAGCTCAGTAAAGAGTTACATTTTGGAAACTAGGAAAGCTCAAATATAGTTTTTGTGAAACAATTTGAATACCATCTGTTGTTATCGAGATTTTTTTCGCAAAGCGTCCGAAATTCATTAATAAGACATTAAAAAAGCTCCTATAGCTAACACAATTTGTATTACTCACTGCAGTACTGTGTTATGTTGTAGTGCTCTCACATAGAAAATTGCAGTGAGTAACCAACGGATTGTAAAAATATTAGAATATACATTTATAATATTTAAAATGTACAACATACATTTTCACACGAGTATATACGGTCAAATGTCAAATTATAAGTGTTTACATTTTCTGACGCTTGCACTAACGAAGCGCAGCAATTATCAAAACACCCGCCCTAAAAGTCAGATTATTTTTCATCTACATGTGTATAAATATATGTAAGAAACGTCCTATGGATCGAGAACACGTTCTTAGAAAAGTTAGAATACAAGATTTCGATCCGTCCACTAACTGCAATATCTGCACCGGCTGATCGTTGAGACATATACGAAGTTAACCTCAAAATGGAAACGAAAAGTTGAATAAGTCTTCTTTTTTTTATTATGATAAAACTAAAATTGGCATGGTTAAGATAAATCGACAAACGTATAATTACGACGGGAAACTATGTAATGAATTATTAAAATAATTACAGGCTCCGGTAAAATGGAAAATTTGCTAAAAAAATAAGGCATTATATTAAATCACCCGTGTAATGTTCGGAAATCATGATGTAATTTCATTTTTTGTTCGAATATAACGCGAGTGTACGAAAAAAATTATCGATTTCCTAACAATATTGGTGTTATTTTACGATTACCGTATTTTTAGTGCAAAGTGAATGAGGCCTGGGAGGACGGACACTGTAGACTTACCCAGGTCAGGTAACAGGTTAAATAACATAATATCGAAATACGCGCATAACGTACAGTCCGATATAGATGATCGCAGCGTGACGAAGACGCGTACGATGCCTACTTCGGTCACGGCGAATTTTAAATATTGTACGTGATATACGATAATATTATATTATCGCCCACACGCCCGTCGCGCGTTCAACAGCAACGACGATGATAATAGTGTCAACTCAATAATAGAACGAAGGAAAAAAGAAATGTTGTCGACCTATCAGTATATGTACCATGGGTAGGAGGTACTACAGTGATAATATCGTAATTTGTTTCGTTATTATATCTATATAATATATACCGTGTAACGGAAGCGTTTAATTAATTTACTACGATTCTGTCTGTCTGTCTGTCTATGTCTGTTTCTGCGCCCTCCCCTTCCACCCGCCGTCCGACCACTATTACGAACGTGCAGTATTAATTGCGACGGGTTAATTTGACGAGGGATATAATTACAAGACCAACGACGTTCGGTCGAAATGTGATGTCATCGGCCGTTTTAATTAAGGCCATTTGAGTGTTTGCCACGGTTGAGACGCCTTTGCCGAGACTGCAAAGCCTTCACAATATTGACAGGTACAGCAATATCGTGCATCGGTGGAGATTAACAATCATCTTGGCGATACTACACACATAGTACTGCATAGAATGTATAACCGACGACGACGGTCTATTGCGCTGAAAACAGTCGTTACTATATTATAGCGTTCACACGCGCAGTACGGTGAAACTTATAGGCATGTATATTACTCAGGGGTACATTTTGAAGATTTTTACCGGATCGAAAGAATTAGTATTGCACTTTGTGCCATTTTTAAATCCGAAACAATGACACCGCTATACTAGCTACAAATAAAGACCCAGATATAACCGTCCACGATGTACAATACCACTGAAACATCATTTAAAATTGTACCAAAAAACGGAGAGTCAAGATAAACGAAAACAAAGCAGCCTGAATAAATGTGACTCTTGATATAAAAGATTGTCATCAACTATCATAACGTGCATATATTACTATGTAACTCCTCTTTGGTCATACGGTATCCAAATTTGGAGCCGAGCAGAACCTTCTAAGATAAGATCTATACAAGCTTTGTTTTGACAAATTACTGGAATCCCGTGATACATGACCAATAGTGCACTATACAATGACCTTACTAATTTCAACAATAAACGGAACAGCAACCCCATATTACAAAACATTTCACTCTAAATTCCAATGAAACCAAAACTCGTTAATCTCCCGTATGTCCTCGATCACCATTTCTAATAGTCCACCAAGAAGATTTAAAAGAAAATGGCCGAGAGACGCTCTTACCTAAAAAATAAAAAGGTTCTCCCACTAAGAAGTGAGAACCTATCAAATTAAATAGGCGAGGTACTGACGTTGAACGATTTCCCTCATTTTAAGTTAATATATTTTATATTGTTGTCATTTCATTTACTTTGCCCAACTAGTTTGTACAGATTGGAGATAATGTTAAATAATAATAATAAAAATTAGAGACTCTGACTCCTTATAGCACCTTATATTATTCATCGGTCCATTAGAAATAAACTGTATTACCGAAAGTATGACTGGTTGGTTGAGGAGGTGAATTAATTTAGTGGATGGATGATGATTTAGAGGCACCTAGTCCGCTTGTATAGGGTTATCTTCACTTAGTTATGCGGCTTTAAAACGTATGGGTCGATACCTGCAGGTCTCCTGAAATCTTTTGAATCGTATAGAAACAATACCGATGCCATCATATTTCGTATCACCGACCGATGTCGAAACACGGTCTTAGATTTTGGCAAAATTCTACGCCCGGCGGCCTCGTATCCATGGACGCGCGTTGTTGGATCAGGGGTGTCTTGCCCTCTGTATTCGTACGCTGTATAGCAAAAGTCTAAAAATTAAATTTGCCGAAAGCTATACATGGGGTTGCCAACAAACCATAACACATTATTGTGGAGATTGGGTGCGCGGAGAAACCGGCGAAATGGTCTTGTTTTCTTCCGCCTGACTTTTGGTGAACATACTCGTATAATATAATATTTTATGTATCAGTTACAATAACCATGCGCGCGTCATTGTTTTGGAGGGAAATTTATTTTTTTTCCGACTTTTCAACCATTTATTGTTCCGGTTCGAGATTTCTATCGCAGATACCGCGCAGTTTAAACGTTACTATAATACATTATACGGTATAAATAAAATAGGAAATCAATTATACGAGCTATCAAAATAGCAATGTCCCGAATTCCGTTTGATCGTATCGGCAAAAGAGTGTGCAAAAGGAAGTGTTTGCTGATCGGTGCTGATTAGTCCGAGAAACTCGGTGCGGTTGACGTAACCCTGAGTTCTCAACCGATAATATCGCGTAGCCGTAAACTACTGTGGCTCGTCGTAGACTCGTAGTGTATTTCGGAGTGATTTCGAAAAAACAACGGACGCGATCAAATCGATTCGAAACCAGTGCACCTTACATGCGTTGTGATAATAATAATTTCGCAATTCATATACCTGACGCGCTGTCAAAATTATAGGCGCAATCACAGAAAAACGGAAAAATAATTTTTATATATAATACTTTCTGATATAGTATCCCAGGGCCCCCCGTAAACGCATAACAAACGTATACCTATCGTAAGAAACAATCTGTACGAACTGTACATAATATTAAATAAAAATAAAAGAGAAGAAATAAAGGGACAACAGATTATTATTAACATGTAAAATGTAGAAAACTTAATATCACGATGACGACGCGTGTTGTTACTCGGAATCGCAAGCGGCCGCGAATCGTCTTCGTAATAAATTATATGGAGTCTTAAAGTACGAGTGTAAACGTAAATCGTAAAATTAGAGATTTTTTTATCGTCTTTTTGGCACATTTTACCCGCTTTGGCGCCGGCATCACATTGTTGTAGTCGTTAAACGGTGTAACAACAATCAATACACGCTATATATACGAGTACGCGCGCGTTAACCACCTATTATCGCGTAACGGTGAGGTTCGATGTATACTCACTGCCTGACGACTCTTGTCTCAGTTTAATATTGGAGCGTGTCCAGCGGAAGTTTTTAAGTCCCTCCCCCCACCCCCCAATGTCTCGGGCGAAAAACGAAAGAAAAAAAAACAAAACGAAGGACCTCGTTTACCTCATCGTAACGATAGATTAGCCGTTGCACTTGTGTTTAGTTATTTTATACATATTATAAACATTGCTCCGGCGAACCGCAAGCCTCACACGCGGACCACGTATTTTATTTCCCGGTGAGCTTGTTCCGGCGGCACGGATCGATTCTGCCCATCGTTTTTCCGGGATCAACGTATTGTTAAGTAAATTCACCGGTAAATTCACACTCGGTCCGTCGTTTTCTTTAACACCCGAAACGACCACGAAACACGGCGTCCACTGCTACGATGATGAGCAGTTATTGTCGGTGTTAACCGCGTTCGGTTGTATTTTATACGATTTAAATGATCGAGCACCTATTGCCACTTTTTAACCATGTTTTAGATCGGTGTTCCGTGGAACCCAAAGATCCCGAACGATAAACAATGAACATTTCCATCGAATACGAATACATCATAGATTTTTGTCAACTTTTTCAATCCACTTTCAACGGAAATTCGAAATTTAACACATTTACACTTGTGAATATGAAGTTTTGTCTTTTTTTATTATTATTATTTTATTGTTTTAATTAATTTTATCGTTAAAACTTCTGGGAATAACCTTTTATTCTATACAATTACAGTGGGGATAACGAGATACTTAAATTTTAGTGAAGCACTTTACGATTAAATCATGATTGTGAAGCAGGGATGTTGTTCTCTTGATTAGTTAACTACAGGATATCCACGCGTATTACGAATACTAAATCATAAAACAATGATTTATACGTTTTGTTTTTTCATAAATGATTTGATAATTTATAAACTACAAAGTAAACTTATTTTACTCATCGAGTTTATTTAAAATGTTGAACGTTTTTTCAACCACTTTTGGTCCCCTAATAAAAATATCATCATTAGCAACGAAATTAAGGTATTTCCCATATTTTTACATAGACACGTATAGTCTGCAAAAACATGCCATCGAATGGGTGAATAAGGCTAAATATTTGAATCCCGCTGAAGCGTCAGAAGCTATAGTGTAACTTCCCCGATATTGCTGTTTGCCTCAGGAGTAGCAAATCCATACGATAAATTAACCTATTCAACATTTATCTTTGGTGTAAGCATACCCCTAACGGGAGATTTCGTAAACAGCTGGTAACATGTTTTGAAACCTCAAATCAATCTCGACAATATACTCATGTTACTATATTAGTTAAGTTCAAGTGATCAAAATACTTTCGTAAAATATTTAATTCTCGTAAGACAAATGTTAAAGTGCGAAATGCGAATTGCAAAAATTAAAAAAACATTATTCTAGTAGAACTGTAAATAAATTGTTAATAACAGTAATTTAAAAAATCGATTTTAACGTTAAACGTAAAAGAAAATGACTATAATCGTCGTAGGTATTGATTTTAAGTGATTAAACGCAGACACGTTGATAAGTATATTAATGCGTTTATAATCCCCCTACCCGTCGCCTGCCGAAAAAAGATTTAAATTTATTTGGGCTGTAGAAATCCCGATACCTTTAACAAAATTATTCTAAGTAATTTCCACAAGAACATGAAACCACCCCAATAGCAATAGTTACTTTATCAATGTATTAAGATTAAGGTAAACCCAATTTCCCCAAGGGACGATATTTTGTCTTGAACAAGAAGTGTTCGCCTAACGGCTACCTCTGACCGGTAAATTTACATTCCGATCGTCTGTAATATCTCGATATCCAATTTAAATGTAATAGTACGTCAGTCCAGTAATCATTTTCGAGCAGTAAAATAATTCCCGTTGCATAACAGGGAAGGTGGGTTGCACCCCCTAGTTATTATAAATACACATTAAATGTTTCGGTAATAACTATTCGAATATAGTTAAATAGTTTGCATACATATATATATATATATATATACAATATATAATTCAGTGGCACAACCAGTGGGTGGGTCCCCGGGTCTGAACCCCCCTTGAACAGTGTCATGTCTTCCTAAAATAATAAAAATGTTTGACAAAAATGAACCGAGCTAATATTCCAACAAAAGATCCCGAAGAATATTTTAGAATTACTTTGTTTCTACCATTTCTTGATTTGTTTGTACAACAATTAAATAATCGTTTTGTTAATCATCTAAATATTATATGTGGATTTCAAATGTTACTTAAAAGTTCAGTATTTGATGAAGAAAAACTTAGAAAACTTATTGAGTTTTATGCTAACGATGTTGATGATTTTTATCGAGTTAAATCAGAAACAATTTTATGGAATCGTTATTTGACTGACAGTTATATCCAATAAAATAGTGTAAATTAAATACTTAATGAATGCAATCCCGATTTCTTCCCAAATATATATAAGCTATTGCAAATACTTATCACACTTCCAATTACTTCATGTGAGGCGGAGAAATCATATTCCTCACTTAAAAGAATCAAAAGTTACTTGAGAAATACCACATCAGAAAGAAGACTCAAAAGCTGCTCTCAATTTCCACTACGAAGTCAGTGTAACACCTGAGGAAGTAATAAATCATTTAAGCAGTACAAACCATCGCTTAGATTTCATTTTATAAACTCTACAGCATTGTACATACCTATCTTTATTTTTTAAATTTAACTATCATTCAATTTTACATTATAATTACAATATTTACATTAAATAATATTATAAAATAATAAAATTATAAAATAAATAATATAATAAAATAATAATTAAATTTGCATGTTAATTTAAAATAATTATACTTTTGGACCCCCCCCCTATAAGAAAATACTGGTTGTGCCACTGATATATATATAGTGCAGCTGTCGTAAACAAATAGTTGGGAACGTCATTATAGCTAGGAATTATTAAACTATTGTGAACTTTATAATATAGCTTACGAAATCGTTTGAATTTCCACGAAAGCAAAATAAAACATAACCATACTGTTTGTATACTCGTACATGTACAACAATCGCGCGTGACAATTATTTATACTAAATTGTGATTGTAAAAACAATTGTGAAGTTTTTTTTTTAAACATATATATATATAGATATTTATTACGAGTATATTGTTACAAAATCCCCAAAAAAATTTTGATTTATATTTAATTATTGTTGTTTTCATCACTTTATATATACAGTATACATCGGATGTACGTACAATATATAACCATCAACACATGGTATACGGAGTAAATAAATAAAAAATTTTGACATGACGTGCCATTAATTCTTACCGAGAGCTGTAAGCAGGACATACTGAGTGGTCGTACACATTGTTAAATATATTATTATATATAACTGTCCTGCAGCGATGTTTAGATTAAAACGTACCTGAAACAAAAATAAATATTGTTATTAGTTTTAATTGGATATACCCAAGTCCCAGTACGGTAATACCGATGATATCCGGAAGTCATATTCACCACCGTCAAACACGGTATAGTTACATTACCAAAGTAATTATTATTAGGTTAAACCGGGCACTCGAAAAACGGTATAAAAATCTAATTTGTATAATATATTATTTAAATAACAAAAAGTACGGTACTACGTTTTAGACAGAGAAAATGAATAAATAATGAGCAAATCGTCTTAATTTATATTATATATATTTTTATTTACTTCTACTCCTCTCCTCGCCGACGTCGGATAGAGGCCTTTCATTATTTACGAGTTTCATAATGGCGTTAATTAAATCAGCCATTACTCAAACAGTGCACCGAGCAACGGCAAAAAGTGTTTAAAATTTCAAGAGAATAAAAGAAGAGCAAGAAAAAAAAGCGAAATTTCTAATACGATGCGCGCCTTCTTCATTGCGGACGTCATCAGAAAACAAATATTTAAAAAAGAACCGGCAACCAATACAAATACTGCGCAGACAAGGTAGTATAAATGTGTTTGTTTTCAAAACGATTTCACGAAGGAAAAAAAAATAAAGAATTATAGTATTTAGTAGGTATAGTAACGATTAATTACGATTTTAATTGTTTGGCATTAACTCAGACAAATTGTGTCAATAAAAAATATAATATTTTCATGATCGCCACGACACTGATAATGTATATGTACAATCAGAGCTACCTAAGGAAATAGTAAAAGAGCGCACGCCGACGGCCAACTCATTTTACTCATATCCAACCTGTGTAATTTTACAAAAAAATAATAGACCACTATGTAACTTAGACTAGTAAAACAATTTACTAGGAATTTACACTGGTTGATCAGTTTTTAACATATAGTTGATACTTCCTCAAATTTCATGTTGATCGGACGGTTACCGACTGAGAAATATGCAAAAATAATAGCACAATTGAATGAAACCCTATCTTTTTTTCAGTGAGAGAGAGAGAATATGCTACTTTAAAATAATATCAGAGTATTATTTAAAATTATCAAATATTTCTATTAGTAACATAAAATATAAATTATTATAATAAAAATCAAATATAGAAATAGATAAAAGTCGTTGCCTGAAGTACACTTGTAAAAGGCTAATATTACAACCGGTTTAGATTTTAAAAATCAAAATAAGGTATAAAAAAAAGCGCACTTAAGATTTAGATTTACTTATAATATTCGAAGTTTTGATAAAAAAAATAATAATATCCCAACAACAACACTTCTTCAATAGTGTGGGTTTGGAACCACACAATAATTTTTCTAATTTACAAGAAATAAGTGTACATTATTACACAATTTTAAAGAATAATAACAATATTAGCAAACCTTATCGGAAAAATGACCGGACAATAATGATTTAGATTATTTATCTTTCTCAACTAAAAAAATTATCAAAAAACATGAAGTATTTGCCCAAGGGTGCTGGTAAAAAAAAATAAAAATATAATTTGATCATCTCCATTAACACAAGAGATATCGCTCTGCGTAAGTCCCGATGGGACGCCCTGTATAGCGATTTCGCTGCTCTCGGGAGCGCGCCAAATTATTTTAGAACAATCCGCGGTGATGTAGCACGTATCCAGCAGGTCCGTTGCTTATACTGAATAAACATCGATTCGAAGGGAAAACATTAACGAAGCGGATTCTGGCCGAACTCTTCATTGTGTGCGTGTGTGTGTTTTTTTCTTTTTACATTTTTTATTCACAATACCATTATTTACTAGCGAACGTCGTCGGGGGACCGTTAACGAAAACATCCATTTATCAGTTGTAATCGTGCGCGCGACAAAATTATATTTACGTTTCGACACTAAAAGTACACGAAAACCATCGACGACGACGACGACAAGCTCGACGGATTTATTTATGACGTTTTGGCCGCAAACAGCTGCTGCGGCGTGCAGTTATAGCGCAGTCGCAGTGTCCTGTAATTATCATAAAGAATAACGTCCGTGGTGATTATATGCAAATCGATAAGAACCGGTAACTGCGACAAAATAGCCGCACGCAGTCGTTATACCGTGATCGCCTGTGCTTGCCGGGTAAATGTTACGTAATAACTTACTATCGTTGATTTCACGGTTGTACTGTTACCGCTATTCGTCGTCGCCGCCGTGAACGCAACACGACGTTTCATACGACACCTCGCGCGCGTAATATTATTGCTACGAGATAAAAATGAACGAGATGATTTACGGAAGAGACCGAATTCGGTCTAGACTAGCGATTCTCGAGCTGGGGGTAACATAACAATAATAACAATTTTATTAAGATCGCTTATAAATAAAACAACTAGTAAGGTGTTTTCGTAAATTTCATTATGATCATCACTGTCCAGAATTCCAATTGATTAAAGTTTAGGATTGCCGATAAAAACATACGATTTATTTCAATACTACAGTCGAACTTGGTAAACTCGAAGTTGAAGGGACCGGAAAAGTTATCCAAGAATTCGAGTTATCTAAATTAAACATTTTTAATACAGTACAAAATATATTAATTTCTATATATGTATTACGTTTATGTATAAATTATGTAATGTAATAAAAAATATTTACTATGTATTTATACATGAATTATGTGTATACGTAATTTTAAAAAGGCATGTATGTGTTTATAAATAAAAATCAGGTTAAAGAATTATTTAAAAAAGGTATTTATTTTGATTGAGTTTTGCCGTCGATCACAGCGTTTGTAGTGAATCGTTCTATTTTATTTAAAACTTCGAAAAGTCTGCATTGAAAATGTCTTTGGGGTTTTTTCTTTTTATCATTTATCAAAAATATTACAATTTTATGTTATAACATATGTAGGTAAGGTATTCTTCACAATAATATTTTTAACAGATTCAAGGCATAGTTCATCTTTACTGGACGTGCACATTTGGTGCAATGCCTATTCTTCAGTGGTCGTTACTCGATATGTACCATAAGCAGTAATATATAATACAAGACGTAATACTTACAAGTATAGTAAGTTGTTTGTACCTATACTATTGTGACCCGAGGGCATCCACCCAAACCATAAATGTATAGGGCTGGCGTAATTTCATCGAGCAAACACCTGCAGTCATCACGCCACCGGCCATATACGTACAACGGCGTATGAGCTGTCCCTGCGAAAGGAATGACGTTGGCGCACATCGCCTCGCCTGTACCATGATAATAATATATCGCGTACAATCTCTTCGGACAGAATGGGTCATGTTTTTCACACCGAATTTTACATAATATATCGACGCGGTATACAAAGCCGTCTAAAAGGCTCTTTGGACGGACGTTTTATTATTATTATTATTATTATTATTATACGGGTTCTCCCGCAATAAGCTCGATATATACACATTAAGGTAAGTACGTATATACGTATATACGTGTTGTATATTATGTCGATTTGGTTTTTGCTCGTATCCGCACAAATCTATTTTACGGTTTGCCTTCCTCCCCCGCCGCACGCGTCACACGTCTGACCCGTGAAACTTGGTTCTTTTTATCCTCTTCTTGTCCTTCTACGTACGTACATACACACATACTTATCTTCCGAGTAACTATTACCATATTCGCCCGTCCCCGCTGCACCTGCACCGCGGAACGACCGCATCTTGATCCGCGGAGTGCGGTCTCGGTTTATGTGCGCATATATACTGTTATAAATGTATATATTTATACGTAATACATACGTACGCGTATACTAAATGGAACACACGGGTTCGGTGGAATGGAATCGTATAGACATTTTGCCATGAGTTTCTCCTTCGCCGCTATGTACGATTCGTTTCCTTTTCGTTACAGCGTATTATATATTACGTTCACTAACGCTGCAATTACATGGACTTAACGTACAGTTTTAACCCGGGGGCAATATTGAATTCACCGCACAGTTCCGCGCGACGAAACCAAAACATTCCGAAACGCCGCATTTAAACGTGATAACAATATTATGTACGTACACGATGTTTATTAGATTTTCGTTTCATATCATAATTCTAAGAGAATAAACAGCCGATTTAACTGATTTTATTTTTTACCTCATCCTGCATAACAATTAAGACATATATAAAACAGTTGAATTACATAATTAATGTAATCATAAGAAAAAAAAATGTTAATTAGACGAATTGTTGATGGTTTATATTACGCTTACATTAGTTTTTTGTTGTTTTTTTTTCACATAAATTGACTATAATCGAATTAAAAACTACTTTCCTCTGTAATTTTAAACGCTTCACTTCAAATAAGCGGATACTTATTCAATATTATATAGTCATCACGTCCTCGAAATAAGACAAATGAATAAGATAAAAATTCAAAGGAGTATATTTTATTTAGAGACGGATCATTCGCATCATACATCATAGGCTTAGTGTCTCTTAATGCCAGAATAATATATACCGTACAATGTACATCAGTCATAAAACTACAACTCTTTTTATCACATTTTTGTCATTCATACATTTTGAAACATTTACAACTGAAATAAATCATGAACTACATTGTTCGATAAATTGATTGGGAAAGAAATCATACACGACGTACCTTAAAGACAGTGAAATTCTCTAGTCTTCTAAGTCGACGTGGGGTGAATTATCCGGTGAGGATTCGGAACAATGACAATCGAATAAAGTAAAAAGAGACTCGCAAACGGATAAGTGTAGTTGCACACTGCAGACGGCTAAAGGTGGACCAGCGAGTCGTGCGCTTTTCGTGACACACCGCCGGCGACTCCAAAACTGGTTCGTCGGACTTCGATTTACAGCGGGTATCCCGGTCACCAACTGACATGATATAAGGTGGCTAAGGGTAGGCAAAGTGTGTAATGCCGCGGGTGAGATCGCAGTAAACGCGTGGCACGGCCGTGGGTATCGATCAACGTCGTTGTTATAATTAATTATTAATTACTTGCGATACAACATTATACATGTTAAACAGATAAATAAACAAGTATACTAAAAAATATCTGCTACAGTATTATTATGTTTCGTCTTATGATGTACGGGGCTTGAGCGCGCGATCTTCGGGCGGTAGGGGCGTGGCGCAGCAGAGGTATTATTATGTTCTCGGGGCAGTTTTTCCTTATTTCTCGGAAAACGCGGTCGGTCCGAACTCACGACGGCGGCAGTGTAGGGCTGTGCGGTGTAGCCGAGTGGGTATAAGACGGAGCTGATTGATGACGATCATACGAACCCGGTCGGCTCGATAAACTACGGGTCATCGTTTTAGCATTTTGCTCGGTGCGCATATAAAAGGATTTCAAAGCGTCTGAAGCGATTTGCCGGTTACGGGTTTTGTCTCCATCTCTCTCTCACTCACTCTCTCTCTCTCTCGCACACCCACTCACTCACGCACTCACACACTCGTTCAGTCACTCACTCACTCACTCACTTACCACTTTCCTTACCCTTTTCTATCGTCTTCTGTCTTTAAGATTATATATATATATATAAAATATATGAGATTATGCATATTGTATTATATATTTCTATGCATGTACCGTGGTTCGGTAGAATAGTGATTGTTTTTTTTTTTTTTACTCGACTCCAACAACCGAAGCCACAAAACGCAAATCCGCGATAAAATTAAATCAAGAGATTTTCTCAAACGAATCTGACAGCGCAATTGTTAGTCCATGTCAGTCAGAGGAAATCTTCCGTTTTTTGTATTTTATTTTTATGCGCTTGCAAATATTCCAATAATGGCCAATCTAAAACGCTAGGCGTCCGATCTATAGATTTATAGCGAACCCCATGTGTATATACACATCTATGCGCTACACATTTAGATAAACAACATCCTACCATTAAGATTCCTATTTTTTTAATACTTTTCGTGGAACTACGATAACACTTAAATAAATCCATAGTGTTTTCTAAAACTGTCGATATATTATTTTAATTTATTTATTTTTAATTAAAACGAACAGTCTAACTATATTCGTTAGTTTGCAATATCATTTTGCCCCTCAAAATGTACTCAAATATTTATTAATTTTAAATTTTAAATATTAATATAAGCTAAACATGGATCTACGTATACAAATATCAACATATTCATTTTCCGGTTGATTTAAATTCATTCAATGACAGCACTTGAAAACATAAATCTTCAATAACTATAGTGTACAGTAAACGCATCACTATAATTGACCACCAAGTTATATTAATATATACGTATCAACGGTACCGTTTTATGGTGTCATTTCAGACAGAAATTAATTTTGAATTGATATGGCTCCCTAAGGTCTAGGGGGTAAACATATTTTTCCGTCCATCGTTAATATATTAAAAATAGGGATTTTTTTTCTCAGCCATGTACGATAAAAATTAAATTGCATTACACAAATGTGTCCCAACACCGCTCCCCCCTCCCCCACTCATAATGCTTATTATCCTCTGCGTAAGAAGCACTGATCTACATTTGTGACATACTTTGTAAATACGACGTATACATGTTTTATCGTGTATTTATTAAGGTAATTCGCTGAAAAGGGTGAATGCTCGCGCAATAGATTTAACGCCATTGTCAGAATATGAAAAGTGACCGCCCGGTGTAAGTGAGTTGAGCTATGCGGATAATCTATTGATTTATATCCGGATACCAAAAGGTCTAAACACTCGACCGTTATTAAACGAGTTACTGTGAACGTTTATAAGCCGCTAGTTTCAACGCAATCACAAAACATGGCACGGAGGGCGAACCGTACACAATGATGTAGGTGCCGCAAGAGTGAAATCATTTCGAAATCTTCCACGACGCTATGAATGGGATATGAAGGTCCTTTAACCTTTACGGGGAGGACGTGAGATATTCCTATCATAAATAAAACGATACGTCCAGAGTAGTCGTAAACCGTAATGTATTCATTCGAATGGGGATCGTGTACCAGCAGTGTATACGGTACGAAAATAATATTTGTGTTCAACAATACCTATGAACAAAAAAAAAAACGTATTATTGTTGTTGCATATGATACGTGTTACCTATTGCATAAAGTAGGTTTATTTTAAAACATTTCAATATCATATACAAATCGTTTATATTTATTTAATCGCTCTGGTACCAACCTACATTTTTATCGTCTGTTTTTTACGACTATATAATACTATAGATTAAGTCATACGTATTATACCGAAACAATATTTATATTGTTTACACAACATGTTAATCAAACAAATATTACAGATAATTAGTTTGTTTTTACGGGCATCATAATTGTACAGTTCTAACGTTACAACCAAGATGATCTAGTGGCTGAAAAAATTGGCAATCAATGGACAAATGTACTTATTATAAAAATAAGAAAAATACAAAAACTTTTGTGCAATCAGAAAAATAATAAAAGTAATTTTTAACGTGCGCGTGATCTTATTTTCGTATTAATAGTGTCAGGTTGATGTTATAATAACGTTTAAGAAATATTTCTTTTCGAAAACGTAAACCGCAAAGTTAGGAATTAAAAAAAAAAAAACGAGAAAAACGAACAATATAATATACATTATACTTTGGCATCTGATAAAATTGCACTGTATTTTTAATAGAGTTTATCTTTGAAACTATAAATTTTCAAACAATTGAAATTGGAAATTTTATTTCCATATAATATATGCTTTGTTCTCAGTGCACATTCCACTTAACGTTATTCGCGAGATAAGAAGAATAATATATTTGTGTTCGGAAAAATTATTATTCGAAAAGTCGGTGTTTTTTTGTTGTTTTATTTTTTTTTATCATTATTATTAAAAAAAAATCGTAATACTAATCCATCTAGAAGTACTTCCATGTAGAACGGAACAAAAAGAAATAATATCTCATCAACATCGTTCCGACTTTGTTTCCCTCGCGCGCTCACAATGCAAACAACGACAAGAAAAAGAGTAATGACACCGTTGTTACGGACAAAATTATTGTGTTGCAATAACGCGATTGATGGATGGGAATTCGTGGTATTTCGTTCTTTCCGCGCGGCGCTCGGCTCAGCGATGGAACGGTGTGTGCCCGGGAGATAAAAATATATATATATATATATATAATATATATTATTTATTAATAATATCGGTCCGGGTCGAACGTACACGGCTTATCACCGTCAACGTCCGCGTGTATAGCAGCGATGGCGAACACACCCCCCCGATCAATTCGATAGCCGAAAACGACAACGTTGTTGTGGGGGTTATAATGCATTGTATGTCGTATACGTATGGTGGTGCATGAACATATTACATTCTATTAATATTGTTTTCTCGCGTATTCCCAACATTTCTAATCGGCCGTAGACGATGAGTATTATAATATATATATATATATAGTGGCGGTAGCGAACCTATACTTGGAATGAAAATTAAAAAAGGTTTGCCTTTTATTTTTTATTTCGTTACCGCTCCAAGTCGATTAAATAATTTCCTACCCCCTCTTATCACATTTTTTTTAAATATATAGATTATTTTACGAGATATAAGCTTATATTATATTGTATATTATACACACGAGCGAGGGTGGTACGTAAACGTATCCGCAACTCATCTGAGGTGGCTGCAGCACAATATAATATATAGCTCACACGTGGAAAAAAAATAAGAAAAGAGAGATTGCCCTTGTAAAAAGTGTATATTCTACGTGGATGCGTAATTTTACTCATTTAAATATAAGTGTACGTATTTTTTTTTTATACGTATATTTAAATTGAATATTTAGATATATGGAAAAAAACTAATTTAAAATATGAATAATAACACTTTATACCCATATAATATTATACATTGTGACGGTTAATAGACTACAGATGGAACATCGAATAAGGGGTATACACTTTGCATGCCATGGCAAGGGTTTGGTGGTGAAATAATACTTTACCAAATCATGTTCTTTCAATAAAAACGCAAGTACAATATTACGTGTGATTACGCTTCACAAGTAGATTGAACAATCCTGCAGCAATATAATGCGTTTGATTTTTAACAGGAATACATTAGTTTTCAGTCCATAATGCCTGGGTGTTTAAACAACAAAGTTGTATGTTATGAGTGTTATGTTTGTTGTCATAACTTATGATCTTTAAAATGGCATCGGATTTTTGGAGTATCACTTATTGAACTGATTATGTTACCATATATACCATGGTTAATACATATATATATATATATAAATATATTTACATAAATACGCATAGCTGAATAACCTGGCGTTACCAGTGAAAACAATAGTGAGTGCAACTACTTTTGGATGGGACTCAGTATGAAAACAAAGCATTTTTTATTTATTAGCTGTCTGCAATAAAGGTTAAAATATTTTAATTATTTGCTTCTCTGTTAAACATGAAATGGCTTAAGAGAAAATTGTATATTTCGAGCCTCAGATGATTTCCATGGTTGTTTTCAAACCACTTATAACCGAGATATTTTCGTAAAATAATATCAATTTTATCTTCAAATAAATTAAAAAGGTCTAAAGGATTTATATGAATATAGAATACCCTACTTGTAGATTTTACATTTTAAACCAGAATAACTCACCCTTATGCCTCCAGTAGCAAAAACATAGATCTTTCATACAAACGTATGCGATATGCTAAATGTCCTAAATTCGTACCTATACCTACCCACCTGCCGAATTTCAGTTTCACAGGTCAAGTAGTTTTCGAGATTTCGCGTTTAGTCAATGAGTGAATTTGCGACCTCTCGCTTTTGTACGCGCGCGGTGTAGATTAAAATTAATTCGAACGTTATACCTGCATTACGATGTAGCGAGTACTATATCAGCTAATGTAACGATAGAAACAGCGTACACCGTGCGGACGGGACGATGCGAAAACCTCAAGGATAAGTCGAAAGGATACAAGTGGCTATATCTCCACTGGTGCGTATCTTAATATCATACAGTCGTCGTGAACATTCGAACCGGGGTTTGTATTTTTCCGAAACAAGCGCGTTGAATGTTCTTCTGGTGTAAGTTTAAATCTTCGTGACGCGAAGTGGAAATTCTGATCACCTTGTGTGCGCCTGATGTGAATACGGTACACGTCGACCGTGCGGTCCCTCAACTCTTAGTCCGAGTTGGAATATGTGTGCACACGGATGACGGAACGACTAAAACTCGGAGTCCGATAATATCATACGAGTGAGGCGACATAAAGCTGCTTAAATTCCGCGTATCACTATTACGTATACAAGAGGTACTATACATGTATTATATTACGTATGAAGTACATACGGTCTGTTATTTCACGGCAGGCCTAACTGGCCTTGGGTTTTTTCCACCCTATGCAAATCATATTTTCACCACCCCCATTCGATAAAGTTATAACTAAAAGTTATCGTTGTAAAGTCGATTGCAATAATCACAATACTTCAATTTCGATTTATTTTGCGAGATTTTTCTCGCGCTATATCAGTATATAACTATTGTAAAATTAATTTAACTCACACGACATTTACCGCTTCCTAAACTATTTTTGCCCCGGGAACCTGCCTATTTTGCTGTACAGTGTACACATACCGCGGTATACGTGGTTTTTGGACAGGTTATTTCGTATATACTAAACGGTAGAAAACCGGTGACCTGCAGCGCTTGTTCAGTCGTTTTTATCACTGGTGTTAACAGACAAGTACAATAATGTACAGGCACGCTCCCATATAAAACTTTATCGATGTTAATTGTTTTCCATTTTTTTTTCCCCCTTTAAACATTGCGTTTGATACAACTCGCACACCGTGTATTACAATTTTCTCCTCGAACTCATAATACATTATATTTCGAACAGAAAAATGAAACAATAGTCGCGTGTTTACGGAGGACAACTCGATGGGATATAATAAAACATGTAATTAAATTCATGTCGACCGTTATTAGAATAATACTATTTGGTACTAACCACGAGTCTAAACTGCGAGTGTGCCGCGTCTACCGGCGTCTTATAATGCCGTGCTCGGCGTGAAAATAAAATACGACGATAACGCGCACAACGCGATACGCGTGGTTCGGAGAAACTTACGGGCAGAAAAAACAAACATCGAAGGCGATATTGTTGTATGGGTACGGTCGTAGAGGTGGCGGAGACGACGATGATTGATGTTTTATCACATGGACGTGCTGAAAGACGTTTGTAATAGGTATTATTATTATTATTATTATAGTTATTGCGTTATAGACAGTGCGTGTGGCGCGTGTGTTGTCTTATGATAGATGTTCACCCCGCCCACCAATAGAACGGGCCTACCCGGCGATGTTTACGTAATGAAATATATTCGGATCGTATTATTAGCTGTACGTAGCGAGATCAGATTAAATCCGTTGCTCATCCTCCGACGAAGTGCACACACAGCTACCGGACCGGTTATTAATAATGATTATCACATTGTTTTCCGATCGATATTCAGTCCACTACGCGCGCGTCCCTTCTATGCCCACAAAGTATTACAATACATACGCTCGTGTATCTCACGTGTATAATAGGCGGCGGATTTATCGCCATGCCGATACCGCGTACCGCGACGACGGAGGCGAGGGAATAGGATAAAACAAAACAAAAAAAATTAAAAATTAAAACGTAGAAACGAGATTAATCGGGTCTCAACCGCGCTATCCTTGGCCGCGGCCCTAGGCTAATGCGCGCGCGAGAGGATAAATTAGTTTTCAAAAATCAAATTAAAACCGGACGGGATTATGTCGCGCGCACCGCCCTCGATGGCGTCGTGTCACGGACCACCAGACACACGCATAACGTCGCGGTCCGACGATAGTAGAGGCGACCGCGGTCGTACTACGGCGCATGATATTATAATATTATAATAACGTATGATCGCAGCGAGCGCGCACGTGATCATTAAGTCCACGGAAAACCGAGTCCCGTGCGACCCAGCCCTTATACCGCTTACACGGGGGTGTGCAAACAAATATTTTCTCCCTGCAAGTCCTGCGGCTTATTATACGTGTGCACTACATCGTTCGAAACGAACCGCTCCGAGTCGCCGTACACCAGCGGTTCTCAGACTGCGCACTGCTGTACCCTAGGCTCACTTCACGAGAGTAATCTAAGGGCTCAGCGGACACAACTGATTTAAATCGAATTTAAATGTTGCATCAGCTGAATCGTTTACAAACTAATGTAGGATTTTACATTTTTCAACATTATTCGACGCTCCGTGGACGTCTTTTAGAGTCTCAAAGGCTACGTGAACTAAAAAGTTTGAGAACCGCCAGCACATACGATGAGCATGTACAGTAATGACGTAATAAAGTTATATCTATTGCTTGTATTTCATGCGACAGAAAACGCACATGAGTGCCAGAAGGAAAATTTGATAGGGAGGGAGCAAAACAAGCTTTCAAAATTATAAATATTAAATGAAGGCTTAGCGTTATTTCATGAATTTTCATTAGAATAGAAAACATATAATTAAATAGTGAATAAAATATAATTAAAAAAAAAAAAAAAACTGTAAACTATTTCTTAATACTAATAAACTAAAATATTATATCTAAAAATAATAGTGATTTTTAATTAACTATATAAGTAAATGTTCCTCTCCAGGGCGGCATGTGCCCAATATGGTTATTTTTTAAATGGATTTGAATTATTTAATCCTATTAGTTACTGCGTAGTAAAAAACAGCCAGCATATCATCGACGAGATTTATGTCTAGATCTCTTTCGCGCATTATACGCCATATTATGGGAAAAAATATGACATTTTATACAAGTTTTAAAATATTAACATATTTTCAAAAGTTATCAAAATAATGTATACACAGAGACAAAAAAAATAAAAAAATAAGTGACATGTTTTCTAAAATTTCCAAAAACTTGTTAACGATTATAATGTTTATCTATACATATTTGTTTAAATAATATGGTGTACGAATAATCTAATTCCTTGGGAGTTACTTGAATTTCGAAATGGTGCCCTTTTCGGAAAAATTCCACTGAGGTAAATTCACTTCAATATCGCGTACAGTGGGGACAGAGCATGAAAAATAACCCCTAGTTTCAAAGAGATTCTTGAAACGCGTGCGTTATAATTTTATTATTATATACCTAGGTACGGAATATCTAGCATTTTCAGCCCTACGGCGCGTACACCCCACAGCGCGAATGTGTGCGTCACACGCTACGCGGATATAATAAATCGTTTTACTCTCCATATAGTTTCCTCTAATACCGTATACGAGTACGGGGACAGAAATGTGATCCCGCATTTTATACGTTTGATTAACATTTATATTCCGCACCGTCCGTCTTCTGCAGGGCACGTACGGTGAACCCAGTAACAACCGCGCGGTATATACATATACACACGTTTTCGCAGGAGGCCCCGTAACTGCTTTCGACTCCAGTGTTTAAACTAAACAAATTTCGTTATATGAATAATCATCGGTAACGTATACTCGGTCCGTTTTCCGACTTTTAATAATGCACTAAACGAAGTATTCACCGAAAGGCATTTCGCTCGTGCACCGTGTTCCACTACACCCATACTCTTTGTTCGGGCTGTTATTCATTGTTCCAATGCACTTGCACCGGCCGACCGTAGGCACCGAGGCTTAAATATTATTACACGGATACACTGCAGGGATACATAGGTGGTACGCTTTATAACGTATAGCATATAATATACCTGCGGTCGATAAATCATATCACGAATAATAGAAAATAATCAGGTTAAGGGGCCGTAGCTAGTGCGTTTCCACACGTTTGGAATCTTAATAATTATCGACAAAACCATCAACATCGAATATAATTAAGTGCCGTGCACTATAATAATATGGTCCTATGTTAATAACATTAAATATTCCCGATGGTAAAAAATGACGTCCGTCCGTTCGGAATAACTAATAAAAATTTCGAACGAAATCAAAAAATCGATTAAATTCTAATTAAAAAAGAAAAGAAAACGAAACAGGTATATATAGGTATATACATAAAGGTATATATTTGTATAAACAATTTTTAATTGTTTTCGTAAAATCGTCTACACTTTAAATATTTTAATTATACACGATTGAATCTGAAATATTTATGACTCACTTTCCAGTGTTTGTTTTTTACCGGGTATAATATTTTTATGGGTTTCACTCAATGCATCTTATTACTTCGAATGCCGAACGAATGGGTTATAAATAATATGGAATATTATAATAATAAAACACTGAAGACGATGCTGTATTAGAAAAAGGTCTAGTAAATTATTCGAATATTTATACCATAATAATACTTTCATTAAACAACTCCGCAGATTTTAAACTTTATCATAAAAATAATACACTTTACGATTTCAAATCAAATAATGGTTTTTTTTGTTTCTTATGCGTCTTGGCCGGTGCTGAATACACTCAACAGATACATGCTGTTGTAATATTATATGGCTGTTACATATTTACATATTGTAATATTTATGTCCATATATTTTTAAGAGTAAAATATTCAATAAGTCATATTTTATAAAGTGTAAAAATTGAAGAAACTGTTTGGTTTTCAGATTATCTGGAAATTTACATAAGTAGATTACATTATACATAGATTTACATACCTTTATTGCGTTTAATGTGACGTATTAATTTTAATAAATTTCAACGCAACAATGGAGTATAGACCGTTGCACGTATTTTATAACTTTTTAGTCGATTTTTATTTGAATAAAAAATATCAATACAAATTTACGAATACATTAAAAAAAATATAGAAAACATTATCATTATTTCTGTTATTACTGAGTAAACATTTTTCTTTTTTTTTTTAAATTTATTTTTGACTACGTATGTATAGAAATGTCAAATAAATCCTTGGCATTATTATTGCGAAGCTCCGAGTTTTGTCATCGAGCACTTTAAACATATAATGCAGACACTAAAATAAAAATTATTTCAAACATTTATGGCGTATTGTATCTGTAAAGTATATTATTACTTCTAAGATTACGCGGAATTCACGTTCAACGCAAACGATGCTATGTTATGCGAACGTATAATAATAATAATAATATAGTAAAGGCGATTGAAGATCGTTCGGACGATACCAAGAACCGTTGAAAGACGTTGTGCACCCTAATACGTACTATTTATTATTATATACGGGTACAATAATTATTACCGACTAATAAATTACAAGACGCAAAGAGCTGCTGCGTAGGAAAATCTATTGTGTAGGTAACCTTTTTTCATTTATTTTTTTTTTACATTTAAAATAAAATTTAATATCTGTACAAAAAATTACAAGAGAAAATTTTATATTTAAGATTAAATTGACAGAAATAACATTTTGAGGAAGCAACCCATCGGTAACACCTCTTTATTGTGTACCTGAAATAGTATAGCTCCACATGCATCTTCTGATGGCTTTCACGTGACCGTGGTTGCATAGGTTATAGGTTATAATTAGGGCTCGGCTTTATAATATGTAAATACATATTTTTACTGTGACTTATTTAATTAATTTAGATAAGTGATAAATTCGTTTCAAGCGATTTCCAATGTAATACACTATATTTTATTTTACATATTCTTACATATTTTGCCATAAGTACATATTTTTACATATTTTTCAATAATTCAATTTTTTCCTACATATTTCGACAATTTTTTCATTTACGAGTTATTAATAATTAATGTTTGACCATGTTGAATGTAGACGAATACTATTGCGAAAACTTTGAAAAGATAAAAGATGTTGTGTCAACGTTTGGTTCTACTTTAACAGTTTCTATTAAAAAAGCAAAAAATGTATGTATAATAAAGATGATATTAAAAATAATTTAATTTATATATCTTTTAATTTTGGATTTTTAAAAAATACAATAAAACAACTAGAAACAAGAAAAATTATTTTAGTTTAAAGTTTATGACTTATAGATGAAGCTGAAAAATACATATAACAAGTACAAGAACCCTTGAGAGTTGAAGTAAAAGCAAAAATGCACAGTGTATTACATAAAAATCCTGGTTTAGGCTGCATAAAATTAATTACACATTGCAAAATGAATGGGAAAAATGGCAAAATATTGCCGGCTGAATTCACTCCTTTGGACATTGCAAATATGAAATTTGCACCCATTACCTCGGTGGAAGTCAGACGCTCCTTTAGTCGGTACAAATCTATCTTTCAGATCTGACAGTTTGAACACGTATATGATGTCTCATTGCTTTCAAGATCAAGATAACGATGAATAATGTCGAAGTAAAATAAGGAAATTAGATAATAATGCCATTTATCATACATATGTAATTTTTAATATTTTCACATATATATTTATATATTTTGGATTTTTTAACACAAATAAATTCCCTACTTATAAGTTATAATCATGTCAACATAGTACAGAGATATGAGATTATAAGTAATGATTTCAAATAAATAGCGATGGGTTTCACACCGACAACTCTCCGGTGATCCCCGCATTATTAGGTTTGTCAACTTGTCATTTTTATAGCATTACATCGAACCTCTATAGTGTTTTAATTTATTTGTTTTGTAAATTAAATCGTTTCATGTAAAGTAGTTGTAGTTGGTAACGGGGTAGGGGGTAAAGTCTCCCAAACGTTACCTTGGGTTAAATACTTTTAGCACTTCCAAGTTATAGACTAAATGTGTGCTTCTGCACGTTGGTCTGGATGATTTAGAAAAAAAAAAACCTGTAATATCGCCTGATTTAAAACCTGCGACTCTACGAGAGACACTGCACAATCGTCGTTGATACAATATAATGGCATAAAAGACTTTAAATCGCCCCGTGTTCTCCGTCCATTTGGTGCGGTGGTAAGTCTCCCAACTCATTACCATTTCCATTGGCGAGGGACGGGAAGGAATAAAATAAAATACCGTTGAACCAAACTCCCGGCAGGTTACTGTACACAGTAAATAAGATAAGGCGCGACGGTTTGGTTATATGTGTATATATATATTATACGTCGCAGGTATATCTACAACGAACAAGGGTGGCGGGAAGTAGGGCCAGAAGTGGTTTGTGGCTCGGCGGCGATTTACGTTCCGCGAGCGTGGCGTTCTAAAAAAAAAAGTAAAAAAAAGAATAATAATAATAATAAAAAAAATACTGCTAAAAGCGATAAAGACGTATCCAATTGAAACGAGAAGTTTGGCGGAGAAAAGGAAGAGAAGAAGATTTAAACGTTATCGTCGCCGCTTTTAAGGACGTTCGACTTTTTTTTCTACCGATGCGCACAAAATGTACCTGTATATATATATATATATATATATATATATATATTATACATACACAATTATATTACCACCACCGAATTATAAAAGAAATCGATTCGATTACCATTATTTTCCAGCCGACGCCGTCGCAGTTGTCACGTCGTACCTCGGTCACTTGGTCCTCGAGTACGATGAAAAAATAGCTCGTACCCAACCACGCTAATAAAGTCTGTATGCGATATTGTCGTAAAAATAGACGATAAAATTTGTTCACGGCGCGAGCGTGAACCAACGATACAGTAATACGTCTTCCGGGTCAGCCGCAGAACGGTTCGAGCCATAACACCGCAGCTGATTTGCATATATTATCGTTATCGGTACTCGGCACTTATTTTGTCCAAGTACCCTACCGTATGTGTCTTGGAACCCGCGAGATTTCGCAAAAAGCTGTGTGCCAAGGTGAAGGCCCACCTAACGGTTTGGGAAGCATTGCTGTAGCGTATAATGTCGTACGATGTCTTGTAATTTTTTCATCGCGCAATTATTTCTGATACTTATTTTTTTCACACCTAGCCCCTTCCAGACTCCAGCTACATACAAACTTAACTATAAAATTGCGCCTATTCTATATGTATACGCACTACACTGCGGGTTGTGACACGGGTCCTGAATTTCAGACTACATCACGCGTGATATTATAATAATATCGAAGTAAGCAGCAGAGTTTTGTTCACAACGATAAAACCTACTAAAAGATATGACACTTTACTATTATGGCCACACGCGAAACACGTAGTACTAATGAAGAATATAACACGTCCATTTTCGCACAAGTTACTAAACCGAACGGCCGAAAAGAAATATAAGTACGTAGAAATAGGACCTGCTTAGGAATTATAATATACAAGACGGATTTATGATGCCAACGGATTTACAGTGTGAGACGACACAGCACCTATATGTCGCACTATATTATACAACTTAAACTTTATCCGTACAACGAACACTCGAACCAAATCTAAAATAACTGCAGTGCAACAAAACTACTCTGTTTTCAACGTAAATATGCGTGGGCAACCAAGTCAAATGCTGACCTTACAGATATCACACGATTTCCGTTTGAACACTACGAATTTGCTTCTTTGAACATTCAATTCGGTTCCGTGCATGTCAGTACGTTTTAAGATGCTACTCGTACGCACTTATCAGGGCCTCACGAAGGGATTTTGGAGAAGGGATATTAACCCCTCCCCTTCTCAATGAAGATACAAGTGAGGGCACTTAGCCCGTCTGCCTTATATTAGTGTTAATTCCCTTATACATATGCTCTAACTACCGGTATAAAATTGTACTTATTTATGAAAAATATATATTTTTTATAACGTAATTTAAGAATTATAATAATAAAAATAAGCTACAGAGAACGACGATTCGAAGTAATAATCGTAATTCAAAGGCGGCTTCGGTATCTGTGATCTGAAAAATATTGAAAATTTAAAATTACTTTTCTGAGGATGTTGGTAATCGGCCGGTCACGAAAAATCTCGATAAAGGAACATTTGAATAGACAATTGCACATCAGTTGGCTATTAGATGAAATAGTAACAGTGACCAAATATACCGATTGGCAATCATAGACATAGACATAAGAAAATAACTACCTATAAAAAATGTAATTATTATAGTCGGGTAAACATCCATTTGAATACTAGGACACAACTGCATCATTTATTTTGGGGAGCTATGAAAAGTTTTAGGCGGGCCAAGTCCCACCAACCCATCCCCCTAGTTGCGCCATTAATGACGTTATTAAATTATCTAAATTTTAAATCCAAGGTTTCACGGTAAGCGGTACAACCTCTTGCTGATCTGACTCTTGCTCTAAACATGAAAGTGTTGGTGGAGAACATACCACCGCTCCCCCCCCACCCCTTTCATGATTATTATCTTCGGGACGATCCTGGCAGTCATAAAAACATACGCACCCCAAACGTAAATCGAATTATGATCATGTTATCGCTCAGGTATGAGGTGTTATTACATACGTATAGTACAATCGCGATTCGGCACAAGAACCCGGGTGCCGATCGCGTATGTGCGCATCATCGGTAAGAATACTCGGGCAATAATTCACATCGGCCGCACGTGATTGCGCCGCCGGCAATCGGATTGACGAGACCGACTCGACAAAAGACACGTCACGTGCCGAGAACGTACACGGCGAAACAGTCGTCTCGTCGCGCCAACGACCATTTACCCCCCCCCCCCCTTAACAGCGCTCGACGTCATCGTATTATTATCATGTCGCGAAGTACAATGCGACACGCGCAGAATAGTAACAATAATCGTAATAGTAATAGTTTACAAGTACCGTTTCACAATGGGTTTCCGCGGGCTAAAGGATTGATCCTGTCTCGGTGGGCCGGACGGAAATCGTTGTTAGCGCGAAGGGACTCGCGCGCGCCTATGTTATAATACACATATGTCTCGTGACAATGCGTGTCGGCGGCGTCATTGTTTCTCGTGCGACCGCGTGTGGGCACGGCGAAACGAACCGTCGTATTATATTCTACGGTGCATGTCGGTCGGCGGAGGGGCGATTTTACGTGCAAACTTTTTACCGCGCAGCACGCGACGTCGCCGGTCCGTTCGCACGTGTACGGCGATACCGTCGACGTTTTTACCGCGAACCGACGTATCTCTGACGCGGCACCGAAATCCTGCACGCGAGTCATGGGGGGCGTAACGAACGTACCGTAGGTGTTGTACCGGCGCACCGTCGAAAAAAGCATTTCACCGAACGTCACCCTGCGTGCATACGACTCGCGCACACTTATCGTAACGCATATGGTTGGCCAAAAGTCCCATTTTTTTAAGACCAACAAAATCCTAGAGCCGATCGATGACCGCGTGGTGTCGGAACGTTTCGACGGTGGGTAAAAAAAAATTGAGATCCTCTAGTGGTTAAATCATCAGGTGAGATACACGTGTAACGGTGTATATATATCTACATTTTTCATTAATTGTTTTATGCAATCCGATTTAATATTATATGTACTTTAATTCCCAAGCTCAGCTTAAGTGTATAGGGAATTTTTTTTTATTTAATACTTTGTATACTGTATTTAATGATAAAAACATCTTTCAAATAATAAACTAAATATACAAAATAATAAATACTTCAAGTTTTCCATTATTTTTTGCCAACCCATTGAAATTTTTTAATACAAGTGAACACAAGCAAATAGTAGAATATTAATTAAAATAGTGTCGAAATACACAGGATCACATACAGACATACAGTTAGTATACAGTAAATGGTTACTAATAATGTTGTCCTATAAACACCAAATCGGTTAAACACTATACCCCACTTGATTACGCCACCAAACACAGACCACACGTGAAATATAATATCCATATTATATATGCATGACGGTAAGTGACGTAAATAAAAGAATATCCATATTCAACGGTCATCAGCGTTATTTGCCATGTATATACAGGTAAGTACGTCGTTGTAGACCAAATATTCACATTAATTTCTTATTTTAGCGACGAGCATACATTTGTTCATAAACGCGACACCACATTTTCATGACCATTGTTTAAAAATAATTCGAAAATATTAAACTTAACTAGTTGATTATTAGTGATTGGACAACGGATTAGATAACATCATCTACTTTATGAACTATTAAAATATTATCGCTCAAGTAATTGTATTAATAACACTGTACAATATCCGTATTTGACCAATATCTTGTTGTTATCGCTAAAACATCACAACAAACCAAATGCAAATAATGTCCATGATAGGAGAACATATTTTTCTAATATACCAAATACATCAGTATATTATGTCATAGCGATAGCATACAAAATTTTATTTTGAAACCAGATGTCCGCTTATAAGCTGTGCTGCAGTTCGAATAGATCGTCTAGATCTCAAATATTTTCGTGAAGAACCGCACGACATCCTCTAGTAATCTACTCAAATAGTATAAGCAGACATGTCACTAAATCACTATATATATATATATTAATATATTTGTATAAGCTCACACCGAGAATGGATCTAGAATATTTGAATCGTAATGCATTTGCATGTACTTAATTGTGCACACACAAACGCGTGTTAATTGGGTTTTTTATGATAAACATGAATGCAGACTTTAGCACGGATCGTGAGCGCCGTGCTGCACCCCCAGTTTCTCTCTTTCCCCAAGCACCATAAGCGTCATACGTTAATGCATGAAGCTGTAATCGCACCTAATTTAAAGGTTTCCCGCGCCGAGCCTCCATAAAGGAACAATATTATGTACGCACGACACAGCAGTTATCAATGTAGTATGTACCAATGATTCTGAGCATTTTTACATACAAAAAAAAATCAACGAGCAAAGGGTTGAATCGAACGCGCGACTATGCTTAATAAGTGTGTGCAATTATTTGTCGAGTTATAATATTGTTATCGTAATTAATTTTTGTGTTCATTTATCGTAATTATTTTTTATATCGGAAACAATTTTACCCCCGCTGGGAAAGTAAAACTTAGCGATATAGTCACGGTACAAATACTCCTCTTTCGCTAATACTTACTATCGAAAAAAGAAAAGAAAAACACGCCAATCCGTATACTATAATATTCGAAGGAGTGAATCTATTCTCATATAACGGCATTTGTATCAAAAAGTATTCTATGATGTGTCCTGTAAAACAATTTAATTATACTTTTTTTTTATATATTTTTGACCCGTTACGCTGTAATCGTTACGTTGACCCAATTTTCAGTCCCGCGGACGTTTGGAATAAATCCAGTCGTCCATGCGCCCGTAGGTGCGATACCGACTCACCACCGACTGATTTTCCAATTCAAAGGGATTTCTATATAGACGTATAGATTTTTTTAGTAATTTCCTACGACATTTTTCGATTAACAACTCCTTGAGAGCAGGCACGAGAGTTGTTCTGGTGTTTTTAAACGCGAGGGTGACCGTAGGATGGAAAAAACAAACTTTTATCGCCGCACCAATACCCGATTCCAAGTAGAAATTTAATAGCTTTTTCCGAACATGTCTTATTTCGGTGTACATATAAATCGTCGAAATCTGACCTGCCGATCACGCAATAGTGAAAACGTTATGGCTTAGGCTAAGGTAAAACATGTAGCAATGGTCAAACACACGCTTAAATTTTTTTTTTTTGCATAGGTTACAACAGTGATCGCCGAATAATCAAAAATAAACCTTTCGGCGTAAAGAAACCAAACCGGTTATCGTCACATATTTCTATTAAAATTTAAATAAACGACCAATCAAATGTTTCCAAACCCCGTATATGTTTCAATCGATTCTATCGCAGCAATGAGCCATATTATATTACATACCTATATAGCGTTCGGACCGTTTTTAATGAGACAATATTAATTATGCAATTCGGATCTGCAAGATAAAAGTACGATCTGAGCATTTGTAAAAAAAAATGTCAACTTCTAATCGATAACCCATTTCAATATATTAATAATTAATAATATCTACTCGTAAATATTTGATTTTTTTTCTATGCAACAATTATTTTAGCATACAGTTAAAATTAAATGTACTACTTTAAAATTAATTCGGTAAGCCTTTACAAGGAAATGATCTATTTTGTAGACTACGATCGTATATAGAGTCTATAATAATATCATATACAGCTATAGAGTTGCGATAGCGATTTAATTCTATAACATTACTTTGGATTGGAATTCATCTATAACGGGTAAACGACAACAAAATATAAATTGAATATATACATACATGTACTGTATCTATTAATTAATTATGTAAAAAGTAAATGCAATTTGCAGTTAAATCTTGAATCGAAAAAGTCTACATACTCGATAACTCACTACAAACTCAATTTAAACTAAATATGCGAATCATTTGTTCTCAAAATATCATTGTGCACAGTACGCGCATTGTGTCCTTTATGTTTTAATATCGTACAGCGTATTATTATTATTATTTTTTTTTATGAGAATAAAATATCCAAGTCGCGAATTTTGTGCAAACACATTTGATCGATGCTATCAAGTTATTAAAAGTTGTATTTATATTGTTTCAGTTCGTGTAATTATCAATTTGTACGTTGTGTCTAGCCAAACTCATGGTCAGGTACATTTATTTATACTACGATCGTGTGTACTGAGGTCGATTGTATGATTATTATTTACATCGTAATATAATTATGATTTAATATTTATCAAACGTATTGCCATCAGTGAGTTGTACGCGTAACATTTTTAAGACAGCGGCAAACCATACAGAAATGCCAAAGCGTCCTAATTAGGAAATTATTATCACTTCTCAGATAAAAGTATAATATCCGGATACCTATAAGCCGTAATTACCTGTTTTATATATGGTTATAATATTAGGACAAATACTTTTTATTAATTAATTTATTTATAAAACAATACGGGACAAGACCAATTTCATATGCAATAATGTAAACCATTACACTATAAAATGTAATAAAAATATTTTTTATAGCATAGTTGATGGATCGTTATTTACTATTCTCATAACTCGGCATAATGGCTTATTTTTCGCATAGTTGATGTGGCATTTTGGGACGGGAAATAAAGATATGTGATGACCGCATGAAAGGATAAGGCACTTTGAAGTTGATTTGTGTTAATAAATCGGGAGGTTTAATAAAGCCATCAATAAGAAGTCTGGGGAAAATCAAATTTGCAGCAAGTCTTCGATCAGCAAAGGTATTCGAGTATTTCTACTGAACAGGCGAGATCGTTATCGTAGTCTAACCGCTCGTGGTCAGATGACGCAGAGAAAACTTGGATATTTCTTTATAGCTCTTCGTTCGGACTTTTTCAATTCAACGTTGGTTTCAAGCTTTTGTTATAATGTTTAGCACAATGGAAAAACAACAAAATTAAAATATCAATCACGTTCGCTAACTTCATATTAATGCAAATCATGTGATGTCATATATTAAGTAAATAATGATACATTCCGATCAAGTAGTTTTTTAAGTTTATTTATGACGTGTGATTGGTATATCTATCGATGTATTTTTCCCCCTGAAAATCTTACGCAAAATCAAAAACAGTGCGTACACAAAATCATTACAAGCATCATAACCAGAACAATCTGTATATTCTAACAAACATCCGTGATTTATTCCGGTCCATTCATTTTGGCTAAAAGTGGACAACTTACGTGATAATTGATTCTAATGTCTTATTGTTACACCATGCGACCACCGTGAAAACGCAATCCGAGTGCGTTAAATTTTCTCATACGAAGATAGTAAACCGTAATGACATAAAAAAAGTGTAAAATTATTAACCGAGAAAAATAACGCCAAAGTACAAGAATGATCTTTGACAAATGCCAGCGGTATGCAGTCCATTAGTCTAATAGCTTTGTGTTATTTTGTGCTATAATAAAAACAAAAACAAAAACTGAAAACTTATCATCGCGTTTGGGGGGAACAGGTGAGAACGTTATTATTGTATTATACAGAGCCGAAAGAATAATATAAAACTTGGAAACTAAACAGAAGGTTAACTCCAAGTGTAATCCTAAAGATAACAATTGTTTGCAAACTTTATCGTGCGCGGGTACTGTACCTACTCGCCGCGCCGGTCGCAAACCATACCTACAGTGTTTATAATTATACACGTGTAGTGGGTGTTGTGCACGTTCAATGTTCGTATTTCATTATCATTACTATTATTATTCTTTACGAGCGATAATAACTAGTTGTTTACACTTTACGTAACATTATCAATCCACGTACACTTAACTATCCCGTCGAGCTGCTGCAGTACCGAATCGGTAATTTATTCATATTTTCGTTTCAAAAAACAAACACATTATACGCCTATATAAATACAATGTAATTACACCACGCACAACGTATGTATAGTCATTCCGTATGGTCTACACCAATAATACCATATTATTGTAATATAATTGTTGATGCAACTGTACGATGAATTATTTAGCGTTTCGCGTAATTGTGTATTACATAATATTACACCGCACGCGAACAACATACGACTATATGATACTTAATAATAATAATAATAACAAGAAAGACTATTGTCATAGTTTGATGGTTATCGGTGTTTCACGGAAACGAGTAACGAAAATTGCATTGTCAGTCTCTGTTTTTTTTATAATTAACTTTTTAGCGATTCGATAATTCTTAAAAATATTCTTCACAGATGCGTTTTCGTTTAAGCCAGTATGTGAATGTAATGATTACCATATAAAATATGGTTCGAGGCATTTTATGGATGGGTTTTAGTATTCATTTTTTTATTGTAATTCCAAGTTACATCATCCTTACAATTAGTCGTTATAGTTAATACCGAAATTATATGTTGCCATGCATGTCACAGCTTGCTACGAGGTATTGAAATTAATTTTCTAATAAAACATGAAAGTTATGAATAAAAGGATAAGGTGCTGAAAACAAGAAATAATAATAACTGACTTTACGCTGTAAACTAATTAACCAATCGAACAATACGAGAATAGTAGTATACAATATTATGAATAATCAAGCGGAGTTAGAACAGTTATTGTAAATATTGATTAGCGATATTCTGAGTGAAATATTACTTTTTCTATACACACAGATGATATTTATTTCTGAAATATAAAAAAAACGAAATTAAATTACCTACTTTATATATAGGTTTATGTGTATATGTGTGTGTGTGTGTGTGTATTATAGTACTCCAATAAGGATAAAAAATAGAAGGATATTAAACGCGAGCCGTCACCAGTTTATGATTATGAATGGTACACTTGCTCATTTTCACTACGTATTTTATTATCTTTTGTGAGAAAATATTACTTGTTTGGCAGTCAATGCGTTTCTCCCGCGTATCAAATGACATGACAACTGTAGATGAAAAATGACGGTTTGTGTATTATGGTGAATATAGTCCGTCAAAGTGTTATTTTTAATATCCTAATATTATTATAACTATTTTCATTATTATTATTATGAAGTTTCAAAGAAATTAATTTTGAAATTAGGCGAATATCGCCGAATACGTTACGCACGAAAAGCAAGACGATATTTTATCATATCATAATAATTATTTCGGTCGTATTGAGTCCGCGACTTCCGATAAAATATAATTGTTGTAATGCACGTTATAATGCGGTGGTTACGTCATCATATTTCATGTTATTCAAAAAACAGAAATAAACTATCCGCTCATATACTGACATAATGTACTTTATTGATAATAATCGTCCATTACATCAGTATTATGTTCCGCTCACGATTTATTTTGTTTATCTAATGCGCATTATCGTGCTAAACGAAAATTGAGAAGATACTCGTAATATGTAATAATTATAGGTACTATACGGACAGATTGTAAAAACTTCCGGTGTACAAAATATGTACACCGATGGTATAAACTATTTCTCTGACGTTTAACATCTCTTTATTAGACTTTTTTCAAGTTTTTATACTCGAACGAACTTTAAAACAAACTGTTCAACACTTTTCTGCAACTTATTTCCACAGTCTTGCAGCTGCAGCATTCGCGCCTGACCGCGAACTCCCTTAATCGAAATGTGTTGAAATTTACTAACTAAATGCAAAAACCACTATCGTTTGTACCGTTTACTTAAACGGCAGTTTAACTCTACAACACTTTATCATTATTATTGTTATTAACAATAAAAACCCGAATGGACTGCAGACGTTAGGTACAGCTAAAAAATACGAGACCGTTCTTCGTATTATTTACATTTACCCAATATGTGCAATAATACTCTATGACGCACAGTAATTCAATAATATATATCACGGGTGGGTCACACCTCTGTCACTCGAGCCATTTTCATATGGCCCTCGTTATCTTTTAAAATTCAACGCTCCAAAGTTTTAAATTCAAAATGATTTGATAAAATGTCGAGAAAACGATTATCTATTTATTCTATGTTTGATGCTTATTGCTTAAACACGACGTGTCCATAGCTTATACTTATTTTGCTACATCAAGTGCTGTAAAAATCATGTTGTATACATTATGCAGTTCGGTAGTAGTTACACTTCACGTTTTCTAGCCCTCTAAGTCTTAAAGGTCTAAAAACTGGCTTTCTAGTAACTTAAAGTTGCCCGATATACATGTATTATATATTATGATATGATTAAAAATAATATTTAACACGCCCGAAGTGTTCAATAAATGCATTTGGACTCCGGTTTTTCCACGCGATGGACTTTAATTTTCCTTACGCACAACACGATTTATATAAATGTCTTCTAACTCATATCCTCCCTCCCCCCACCGCCAATCACCATCGTCATCGCGCCACGTATATCTGTCAATGATTGCGCTAACCCGCCCGCCGCCTGCCGGAGAAGACGAATCGGCCGATTTCACGATATCCGATCATCCGGAATAATCGATGTTATAATATATACGTATTTATCTAGGGATAGGCTACATCTATATACGCACCTAACATGGGGTATTGCGATCTCCTATCTGCACCGCTCATTCCGTCAGTGATACATTATTGTTATTGTTATTACTAGTACTGTTTTGATAAAGTATACGATCGTGCATGTATAGCATAATTATTGTATCTATATGATATTTTACAATACTGCAGCGGGAGCGTATAAAAGTCCATAGACGGTAGGTAGGTACGTTGTGACGCTTGTATGGTTCGTATCGTTTGGCTTTAATTAATTTGAAGAAAATATATACAGCGTTGGTGGTGGTTCTTTTGTTCGTACAAATGACATTTGTGAAAGGTCCCAATCGAGTATCGTACGTATACATACGCGTTGTCGGCGCTGAATGGCGTGAGGGAAAAAATACTCTATTCCTTTTATTCTTTCATTTTTTTTTATCCTTTTATTTTCTCTTGTTTCGTCCTCCCCTCCAGCTATCCAGCTCGTAATGAATCGAACGCGAGAACTTTAGCGCAGGACCTTTGTTATTTCGATACTTATTATTAGTATTATACAATTATATTCACATACTTGTATAACCATACTGTTACGATCTGCAGCATAATGTGTGTTTACTATGTTGTATAACGCGATGACGTATTCACTATAATCACGGGCATTCGGTCAAAAAAAAATAAATAAAAATAATAATCGCAAAAACACGAACCGACATAATATTACAAGTTTAACAAAAAATAAAATAACAAAAATCACAGATTTTCAAAAAATGTTCCCGTCGATAACGCAGGATTAATCTGCCTGCGGGGTTGCCGAGTCATAACACGCTTCAACAATATAATAATACAGTCGAGCGCCGCGACCGTTGACGTCGTCAAATCCATCGTCAAATATAATATAATATATTATATTTCTGTGGGGCGGAACGTCCGCAGTGAACCGAAAACGCCGGGAAACGCGCGCATCACACACGAACACAAAATTATCGTAGTTTAGATAACAATAACGGATCCTACACGACTGCAGTCGGCAGTATCGCGCACGTAATGACTGTCGTAATAATTATAGTAATAATAATAATAATAATAATAATAATAATAATAATAATAATAATAATAATAATAATAATAATAATAATAATAATAATAATAATATCACGGTCATATTATTGAAGATCACCGCATCAGACTTACGATATCGATGAAACCGGTCTATGCGCGAGATAGGTATGACTAAACTTGACTTGCTAAGTGATCAGCTGTGCTGACTATATTATACTAATGAGTAGACATTTTTTCATAATAAAACGTCATAAGTTATAATTTATAGTAACTTCTATATTCTAATAATTATAATTCTAAATAAAAAACCAAAATTCGATACTTATATAAAAGCCTAATATTTCAACCCATATTTTCCGTTAATATTTTGTGCACATAATAAATTGATTTTTTATCCCATGTATTTTTTTAATGCATTCACAGCCCTGGTCCATTTATCCCATACTGTCTCGGTTGATCTGCACCGTTCGAAAACTGCAGTTGCAGCACAGGCACTATGGTAACAGATATGGTGCAGCGCAAATCTACCGGGGCATGGTGATGGCATTATTTGATGTGAAATATACTTATAGGGCACTTTCATTGTAAAAATGTCGGCGAGACGGTGAGCACTCTCGTACCCCTAAACTTGCCATACTTTTATTTATTTTACTTCCTATACAGTACCAATATTGAATGTGTACGACCAAGTCGGGGGTCTAACTTTACATGCGTATTAACTTCTTCCAAAATATATCGATGTTTTCGTTTTATGATATTATGTTTAAGTATTCTAGAATCGCAGCAGACAGACGACATTATAGTCGGAAACTGGTAATGAGCATAAAATCAATCCAATCAATGATATGAGCAAATATTTGAAAATCGTGTTTACTAATGTTGACTACCTTAAAACAATTCAGACAATCACTTTATTATATTTCGATGTTTCGCACATACTAGGTATCGATTTTTTCTTTTAGTTATAGCACAGCGCCAGCGCAAGACGCAGTGTAACGTACGGTTCCGAGACGAGGAAAACCGATTGCACGAGACAAAACTCTTCGTCGGTGCCGGTGGCGCGGATTATTCGAGTACACAACAACGTTTTTGATCAGCACGACGCGTCATTATGTCGCATGCACAGCCACACACTCGTCGACCGTGCCCACACATACCGTCACGCGTCGCGCTTCGAGCGCATTCGAAATACGTAAAATATTCGTGTACGCGCGATCCAAGCGCGTTCGGACTTGTAGACATTTTTCCGACTGCAGTAGTCGGTATTATATATTATAATGTACGGCAGAGGTAATTGTTACGGTATTATGTAGTGCGGATAGGCAGCGGCTGCGTGTAGACGCATTTTTACGGCCGTGCAGCTATGGACCATATTATAGTGTACAGCGTATATATAGGTATATAAATAACGTGGTACAACATATTATATGTATATATTACGCGTACGCTCGCAGGGTGGAAAACCGCATTATCTCGCTCCCCCTCGTCGACCGCGCACCACCACCCCACACCGACGACCCGACGAGGTGTATTATTACTAAACCGCCGGCCAAGAGAATAATAATATTATTATTTGTTCGGCGCAGTGCGGGGCGAAGTATATTTTTATTTAAAATACCTGGGGGGGTCGAGCACGATAACGCGCTGCGCGTACGTGCGCACACCATTGAGTTCGGCGCTGTGGCGGTTAACACGCCGTTTGCGTGTAAAAAAAAAATACTCATAATAAATAAATAAATAATAATAACGACGACGATGAAAAAAAAAACACCCTAAAATTTTTAAATTACCTGTGATACGAATTTGAGTTAATTTACAAGCGTACGAGGGCGCACGTATTGTTGCTGGCTCGTTCCCGGGGTCGCACATGACGTATAGTGGTGGTGCTGCCGCGCGTGGTCGTACGTACACGACGTCGGCTTTCGACGTGAAAGGCACGACTAATTTATCGCCGTCGACGACCGCGTTAAAATATCGGCGGCCGGCACCTTTTTTGTACTCGTTAGTTTATGTTTTTTTTTTAAAATTATTTATTCGAAGACAATTTTCCCACATAGGTTTCGGAGTTTTTTTTTTCTTTTCATTTCACGGTCATCCCTCGTGTCGTACACGTTATAATGGCGTGTAATCCACGCGCTCGTATACAGAAACACGTATGCGGCACGTCCCCCCCACCACTCTCGATCATTATGTGGTTTCTTATTATATTATTTCGGTTTTGTTTATTTATTTTTTTTTCTTTTATCCGCGTCACATGCCGCCGCACTTCTTGACCGGATCCGTATGCGCGATGTACGTAATGTATTGTCAAAGGCGTCGGTGCGGGCCAAAATGAGCCGCAACGCGTGTGTCCGATCACGTGGCAGTCGGCGGATTTGTGTCGGCCGGAAGATTTCTGTACGCGTTTTATAATACGTGTTACGCGCGCATTGCAGGTTCCACGCGGAGCGGTGGTAAACGCACGGTGATTGATGGCCGAGACATTTCTTCTCGTACGGGCGGTAATACGTTATGCGAAGAACGGAAGGCGAGACGAAAAACCAGCCAGACGGACCGAGACCTGCAGCGACGATCGAAGGATATCGTACGGATCGATAGAGTACATATACGGATAAACGGATAAACGACTCGTGGCGTTTGTTCGATCGTCTGAAAACCTTATAGTACCGCGGGCATATAGCTGGATTGATCTTCTGTTATTTGTTCATCAACATAATATATTAGATCATAACAATATTATGAACTTTACGAGTATTACGACGTGATGCCATCTGACTGTAATAAAATAATCTCCGTACACGTAACAGCACAAACTATGATAGCTAGCGACATGACATTTTCAGGGCACGTTTGTATTAGAGACCGCCTGATCTTTTTTAGTGTGATAAAAAAGGATTTTGAAAATAATTGATTTATCCTGGTTGAAATGCCTCGAAAATACAAAAAATTATTGTCTCAACAAAGAATTTCTATTTAATCAATGATCTTACTCGATAAAAGAGGGTTCGGAGGCAGTTAAAGAGAAAGAAGAGGAGATATGTAAGGCACCTCCATTGGAACAAAAATGTAATCTTACACGACAGCGACGGGTGACCATAAATACATTATATAATCGATTGTCGCATGTTAGCAAGATCATCACGTGAGAACGGCTCGACCGCTGATTTTTTTATTGTTTTCTTAGTTGTTCATAATTGTTGCTCTCGGCCAAGACTGTTCAAGTCGAGCAGAAATATCTGGACGTACCCGTATACATATACTTTGTTTATATGCTCACAATCGGACATTTTTGTCGAATATAATATTTTTAAAGAATAAAGTTATTTATTAAAAACGTAAACAACAAACATGACTATTTAGTAGAATCATAAAATTATAGTGTAACGATGATAATTTTTTTTTTCTGTTCAAATGACGGACCGGGAGGGATTTGGTTATATGAAATGATAATACAGAAATTGTTATTAAAATGTGTTCGATTCTTTTTTCCGACGGTTTGTGTATATTTTTATCTTTATTAATATCTCAACAACATTATTCCACTACCAACCCCATTCCCCTCCCTAATAAGTCTCGAAAATGTGTTGTGCGACTGTTGTAATATGCAATTAAAAGGCGTTTCGTATAAGTATATTATATATGTTATAACCGTCCGACATACGCTGAGAAGTTTAACTTTATATATTTCATATCACGAGGTAATATTTAATGAATCGCTTATTTACAGTTTACAAAGTTTATGTAATTCTACTTCTGTAAGTATAATAAATAAGTTTGCGAAAGTAATTAACATTGTTTATTTCGTTAGTTAACAATATAATATGTGCAATCGGAATTCCAACCACTAATATCTCCGCACATACACACATGTATAAAATGTATCCGTGGAATTCTAAAATAGCCCCGCACAACTATTCGTAACTTACAATGCGAACCGCGGAAGATGAATTAATTTATGACGGGTTTCGCAAAGAACTATTCCTGGACACATGCATATGTATATACGTATATACGTTATGCTAATTTTACTAAATTAAAATCTATATGAAAAGAATTCGCCATCTGTTTGACGTCGAATAAGAAGATCGCTATCGGTTATTATGTTGAAAACTTGCTCGCCGCGGACGATCGTTTTAGAAATCTAATCAATTAAATATTAATGAGCAAATATATTATGCATAACAACGTATTTGGAATTGTTTCGATGGCAATCGAATAGAGCGACCAACAGAAAAACGTTTGTTATGATAATAATATGCTTGCGATACAACCGTGTATACGTTTTATGTTGTAAATACAAAAACGTGTCGTTTACGATTTTTTACCATAAAATAATATCGAACAGCCAAATAGGTTTTGTATTACCATGGATCGAATTATTTCTAGCCAATAACATCCCATAGTCTTGGTGGTCAACTCTTACGGTATAACAGTTAAAATATCGAAAGGAATAATATTTTGCAAGGGTAAATTATAAAAAAAATAACTGTGTTGTGAAAAGCAGCATAAGACAAAAACTGCTAACATAATATTGAGAAATAAAATCATCTTAAACAACTCGGGAGTTAAAATCCAAGTTTGTTATTTGTATTATTTGTAATGAAAATGTGGGTTTTTCCTAGTTAACGACAACTTTTACTACAACACTCGCCGTCATCGGTAGAGTTCAAAGTATACTTTTAAGAATAATAACTTTTATTGAATAAGGGTAGGTGGTGAAGTTGGTGACGGTTGCGGCGGTAGTGGTGGCGACGGTATTGAAGAGGGTCAAAAGTTTATGAAAACGTCTGCTGATAGATTGAAATCTTCCTATACAACTCACAACTTTTGGTTTCCATAAATCTAATTTACGTGTTTCTTTTTTCTTTTTCTTTTTCATTCTACCACCATGTATACACACGAGACATATACACACTGTTTGGCCAACTCGAGCTTCGAGGATCATCGTTTCCCGTTCTTTGTACGCGACTTTTCGTTTCTGAAATATGTATATACATAATCACGTTTATCTGTCACGGTCTTCGGCGATCCCGACGACAATAGACCGCTAATTTATCATAACTTCACACAATTATAATCTATTATCAAGAAGCCAAGAAATGTATATGTATGATTATAACACTCATCGAGTGAAACGGCAAATAAGACTAGAAAAAAAAAAAACTTTGCGAATGATCATCACGATAGAATATCTTAATGATCATTGCATTTTTTTTCTTAATGCGTTATACTACAGTGTTAACCAAGATACACATTTGTTTAGTTACATAACAGTTTTCAGTATTTATTTTTTATTTTGCATTCTAATTTTTTTTTAATTTTTAACATATTTCATGTTAAATGTTTTATTTCTTTTTTATGTTTTTTTCCACAAATATTACTGTTATATTTTGTATGTATAATGTATATATGTACTTATTATCGTTTTTTATAAGCTTTTATTTCTTACCATAAATAGGTAATCATTTCATTGTATCTCGAAACAGACAGATGTCGGATGAACTAAATCACCTACTCTAGGTCCATTGCCATTGAATGTTGTATAATTAATCGCCGGTTCATAGGGATACGATAAAATATCGGACGAACTCAAAACAACGTAGTAAAAAAGTAGTTTTATGAGTTAATGCGACACATGAATAACGCCACACCATGTACAATATCGATGTTAATTCCAAACAATTAATATTGATAGTAAGCACAATTTAAAAATATTTTAAAAATTACTAAAATTAAGTCAACTGTAGCAATTCACACCGTGGACATTTAAGTTCATTTTTTGAGGCCATTTTTGCATTATTTTTTTTTCGTCATACACTTCCATATGTTCTTGGGTCATTAAAATCTTATCTCTCTCTAATCCTCGCACATAGACATATGGTTTCAAGACAACAGTCCAAACTGCTTTATGTAAAAAAGTAAATACATTAAATGAAAGAGAGGTTAGCTATACACCAACCACGGCTCATGAAAAATAATATGACTCCCGAGTTGTACATGACTTCTAGTTTTATATATGTGCACATACGTGTATACGTTTGTCTTCATATTGGGTAAGCAGACCACAGAGCACACATATTTATAATAATTATATGGTAAACGTGGTGTTTGTGAGAAAATAATATCTTAGTACCTACCACTCCTTTTGTAGGATCTACATATACATATATAAAGCCGAACCACCCAGTCGCGTTCGCGGTCAATTCTTCACACATACACACACACACACACACTATGATGATTGCACGTGTAGCATTCGGATTCAGGTGCTTATCTCGTTCCCAGAAAATTTATTTTCGTTGACTATGAAGCTAATAAACACAAAACTTTTGACACTGCAATAGATGGTTTTCGTGTAGCTTTTTTCATTATTACTGCCCGTGAATGCAAGTTTATCGTCGTGTAAAAAAGAAAAGAAAAAAAGAAAAGTACAACACAACAGAGTTGGGCGAGTGTCAAAAATGCAGGTTTATGTTCAAAAACAAAAAGTTGTAATACCCAATTAGTAAACATGTTATTATTAATAAAAATTCACTATCTAAAATAAGTTATACATCTATACGTCATAACACACATTGTAGGCATTGCGATATTATGCGATACCACTAAGAGTTTAAAAAACACAACAATGATGATAGTAATAATATTTTTCTTGTACAACGAAATAATATTTTAAAAAGTTTTCAAATTATAATCTTAAATACTTATAGCTATTTTACTCGTAAGTCCCTGAACACGGACAACTAGCATCGCAACCTAGAAAATCCTACATTTTATTTATAACTTTTTTCCAGCGGAACATTTTGAGGGTGAATTAAAACTTTGACATAAATCAGTTGACCAACGACTGTGATAGAGCGGTCTGATTAGAAATACCAATCCTTTTTATTGAACAACTCCAATTTTTACGGTAAAAACGTTAGTTATTTTTTTTCAATCGAAACAGTTTAATCGCTATTCCCCCCCCCCTCCCCAAACGGCGCGCCGTGAAAGAGTAGTGGTATCGATATTCCCTACGGAATGTCCGGTGGCGTCGTAATGGTGTGCACGCATATAAACGAGTAGACGGGCGATTCCCGGTTTATACTCGTCGCGTTTTTACTGTCGTACCCCCGATCTATCCCGCCGACGGTTTTTCGATCGCAGACTAAAATCGCATTACAAGCGCCTCGATCGAACCGAAAACAGTCCACGCGATCGTCACGACGTTGGACGTGGATTCCATTTCGTTTAGCGTCGCCGCCGCAGCGTTTGTACACACTTCTTTCCCCCCCCCTTTCCTTTATTGCGTCAATAAAAACGGCTATCGACGGCGTCATCGATTGCGAGTCGATGAGATGATAACGTAACATCGTATCGTTTCCAGTTTAACCGCCGGGATCGTATGAAAAAATTGTAATATCACGTATAAGTGTACCACGCGCGCGTCCGTTAGGTTATAAACGTTATGTTCGAACGGCGCGGGCGGCGGCGGTTGCGTTAGAAACGTTTATTGCGATTTACGTTGTACGCGTCTTGCTGGCCGAAACCACTTTAGCGCCGCGGCCGCCCGACATGGCGGTTGATCGAGTCTGTTTGAGCGCATATTTATTGCGAGACTATCAATCGATGCGATCTGCGCGCAGCGTTAATTTAATTAGAAGAAGTTCGGCAAATATAAATTCGGTTTAAAATAATAATTGCTTTTCCCGTTCCCGTACCGAATCGGACGAGAAAAGTTTGAACTGCACTCAACGGCCGCGTCATCGGTCGTCCTCCGCCGATTGGTTTCCCGGCGGCGATTTCGCGTGTAATAAAAAAACAATTTATAAGTCATTCGGTCGTCGGCGCCTTGATCGTCTTTGGGGGACCGACACGCTATTGGGCTATTCTAATGTAAATGTATTCAACGTACGTAAATACATTATATGCGCTTGCCGACAATATAGCTCGAAAACTGCTAATGTTATTAAAGGTGAACATCAGTGGTCACAGGTTACCGCGGTGCTGGTTAGGCGGGTAAAGAGACGTCGGTTAGGAGAGTGTACAACGCACCCTCGTTTCAACAATATAATAATATCTAAGAGAGGGGGGGAGGTGAAGAAGCTGAAGCACAACGACGTTGAATGTTGACGAGAAAAGCTGCACAGACGGGAAGTATAGGTATATAGAGATTTACTTCGCACTGAGCGTGGTCCTCTTAGGACTGATCCCACGCAATCGAACGTTAAGGGAAATAATATTCGGGGAAGTAGGAGCAATATGATCGTCTTTCGTTCGATCCATTGTTTGCCGATATTATTTATTATTATTATTGTATTACAGCTGTTCCGAGAAAAACCGCGAACGTATACCTACGGGCTCAAAATTAATCCGTTTTTCTAAGCTTTTGTTCGGAGGACAAAACGGACTCCCGCAAGTGAAACCAATTAATACCACGGATGCTGCAGGTTTTCTTACACTGCTGATTAATGGATTATATATATGGTTGCAGCTGATCGGATAAATGTATTAATGCATTCAATATAATAACGCGATGCGGTGTGGAAAATCTTCTCGATACTTATGTGTGTGTGTGTGTGTGTTTGTGTGTGTATGTGTGTGTGTTGTTGACGAGCGACTTTAAAGTTTTAAAACTGACTAAACTAGTGACATGTGCGGGCGAATGGTCTGCCTCCTGGGAATTTACTGCATTATTTGAAAGCACTGGCACTTTTTAAAGGATTTTTTTGGTTCAATGCGTCGAATGGATGAAAACAATAAAAATAATAAAAAAAAAATCCGTTAAAAATATAAACCTATATTTTTCGTTTCAGGAGTTAAAACGTTTTAGCGCTGAAAATTCCATCGCCACCACCGCCGCTACGACCATTAAAAAAAATATATCATGAGTTGACGATCGGTCATTCGGGCGATGGGTACAACGGTCGTATGACGGATACAATCTAATGGGGTGGAAAATGAAACAAGAATGCATCACCTACTACTAAATAAAAATCCAATCTTACAAAATCAAACATATTTTTGAAACTTCTCACCACGTGATTATCACGAATAAACTATTAACGGTATAAAATATGTACCCTCATCGCTGTTACCACAAATACTTGTGTATAGAGTAAAACGAATATAATATTTTCTCGTTCTCGTTAATTTCTCGTTTATTTTTTGTTGTCATGTAATACGGATAATACGGTACAATTATATATGAAAAATAATAACTTCTAAATCGGATTATTAACATTTTAAAATATCAAGATTTAATTTATTCGGAGGGATGAGATGTTTTAATAGTCACCTTCTGCAATAACGACGGGTGGGCAATGGGCATAGACATATATATGGTATATGACATATGTATAGAACGTTCGGTAATTTTTTTGTTATTATTATCGCGTTATTATTTATCGACCAACAACAGAAGAGCATACCGGTAAAATGTGATCTTTCCAACCACTTCCACGGGGTATGTGTGTGTGTGTGTGTTTATTTTGCCAGGTGAACGATGTGTCTTGTTGCTGCCGAAAAAGGAAAAATACCATTACACCTTTATGTCACCTAAATCTCTTTAGCCTGCAGAATCCTCTGTTGCCGAAATGGTTCCGCACGTCCTATCATCCAACCCCTCCCTCCCTATACAACAACCATCGAAGTAAACGCTATGGCAGCAGCAGACAGACTTGTGAACGAATCGCAAATATATTAAATGACACACACGCACACGCGCATACACACACACATACTCAACCAGCACACACCTGTGCACATGCATTGTTGTAGTGCACGCCGTTGTTGTATAGTCATCGTCATCATCGGGGGTGAATATGAATTTGTTTATCTCCCCTTTAGAACACCGTTCACGTCTACGTAAACTGTGTGCGTCTCGCTATTCTGGAAGGGATTCGCACTACTCGCGAAACGATAATAACCATTAATATAATAATGTGTGTTATATACATACATAATATAATAATAATAATATATATAATACACAAACGTACACGTTCGGTAGCGTGAATGACTATAATATCTCTTTTGACACGTCGACAATGGTCGAAACGACGACGACGACGACGACGGCGGCGTACATAAAGTATATAGTAGGTACAATAAATTATAATAATATACTGTCGGATGAATGGGGTGGCGAGTGAATTTGGAGTTGCTGGGAAAAGGGATAGCTAGACGTCCAGACTCGTACACGTTACGCGGGTGATGTGGTGTACACGCTACAGAGAACGAGGCGAGACGATTACATTTGTTATTTTTTTTAATTACGGTCCTTTTAAAAGCGTTACACGATAACGTCGTCTTGTACAAGCAACGCAGGTAAAATGTCTATTTGTCGTAAAAAATGTAAGCGTCATGATACCGACTCCGCGATGTATAATTAAATCTTTAAACACCGGTCGGCCGTATATGTTTTGTACGATTTTCTGTGTACGTACCTACAATGGTCTCCATAATATTGTTTTTAACGAGTAGTATTTGATACATCAAATTCTCTCAAACCCATTGATATTTTACCAAGACTTTTCTATGTTTCATCCATATTGCTGTGCATTTAATCAAGTCGATGATGTCATAAATACAAATTAATAAACTATTGCTTTAAATGCGCATCTATGAAATATATAATAATATTATTTGTTTAATTGTTTTTAATACTTTTTATTAACTGATAAAATCTTAGGTCACGCCCAAAACAAATGTTTAAAAACGTCCCTGAAGCATTATGTATCCATTATAATTATCTAAAATACTTTACAAACTAATTTCATGATATTTATGTATTTTTTTTTTATAATTTTACTTGAAAGTTTCCGCAGACTAAAATGTTGAAGTTTTTATTAAGTTTGCAATTCACTTTTTCTTCGTCAAAACTGATTTAACAAACAAAATATCTATATCAAACCACAACGAAATGTAACATGTCACAAATATATATATATATATGTTACGGGTAATGTTAACATTTGGATAATGTCGACATTATCCGGATAATGTCGACATTAGCCATGTGTTTTGGTTAATGTGTAATTGTTCGTTTATATTAATGAAATATTAACATTATCCGGATAATGTCGACATTAGTCAGTCAATATTGGATAATGTTAAAAGTGAAAAGTTAATTCTATTTCTTTATACCAAGTGGGGCCGGGTGTAATCTACACGTATAATCAGGGCCTGATTTACCAATTTGTGGGCCCAGTACATTTTACAATTTTGGGCCCCAAACTGTCCATCTTTATTTTCTTCAATGCTAAAATAAAAATGTACGCATAATATATTTTTAAATTAATGCTGTATATAATTAGTACGAGTATATGAGTAGTTGGATCATAGAATAAATATTAGGTATATTATATAGCCAATATAGGTATCAAATTAAATGTTTTTACGTTTAATGTTATAAATCTAATTTTATTTCAGTTTTCACAAACATTTCCTTGCTTTTTGCCTAGACAAGTGGTCAATAACATCATCAAAATTTAGGTTTGCTGTGATATAATTTTCAATAGATAATATTCCCAGAGCGTCTATATTTTCTTGACTCAATGTAGATTGTAGATCGTAATCTATTTTTAATTCTTTTTAATGAAGAAAATGATCGTTCACTGGAACAATTTATAACAGGCATTGTAAGAAAAATTTGTAGACACGTTTCCACGTTTTGAAATGCATGTGATATTTGCATATCTTTAATGAATTTAAGTATCGTCAATGTTGATTAAAGCCATCGTTTTCGCAAAATCCACATTATACTTTATACCCATAAAAATATCCAAGTAAAATTGTGTTTTCCAAAAATATGATAAAAATGGTATATAATTAATTTTATAAGGCTGAAGTCAGTGGGCCCCTCTTTTAAGTGGGCCCAGTGCAAATGTCCCATTTGTCCTTGCATAAATATGGCCCTGCGTATAATAATTTTATATTTTATCGATTACACATTTAGATCCGTCTATCTGAAAAACTGTAGTCTCAAAAAAGAGAAAATAATTCATCTTATATGTCAAATGAAAAATATTTAAATATAATAAATGAATTGAAAGGCGGCAATAAATCTCGTGTATTTTATGGTTGTTGTCTTAAATATAATTAATATTGTTAATAATTTAAATTATTGTATCTCATGTATGATACATTTTTATGGTTGTTAAGACATTATCCAAAAGCTCTTGGCTAATGTAATATTACCCGGTTAATGTTAACATTAGCCAATATTCATGGCGGCTTATGATGACAGTTGGCTAATGTCTCATTATCCGGTTAATGTCGACATTATCCAAATGTTAACATTACCCGTAACATATATATATATATATATATATGTACCTCAGTGTATTAATGGGACATAGTTGCGATAAATTACTTTCTACTTTTTTTTTCATAATGTTTGATAATTTTTCTAGACAAACTAATTTCAAGAAAAGATTATTTTCATCATTGTGTCCGAATAACTCTGAGAATATGTCATACAGTATAAGTTTTTTAATTCAATTTATTTGGTAGCAATATGATATCAATAAACCGTATTATCTTTATTAAATTTTAAAACCAAAAAAAACTGTTTATTTTTCAAAAAAATTTACCGAAATATAATATCAAAATTCAACAAAGTAGGTACACACAGTACACATACTACTAATTCTTTTTGAAGAATTTCGAGTTGGATTGTAAAAAAAAACTAAATAAATCTTATACGTTGAACATAGTTGGAGAGTAGAAGTTTCGTTAATTACCATGACCTAGAGATTGACATTTTAACCAGCGTATAGACCTGTGTGGTCCAATTTACCGTAGTCGATAAAATTCAATACAATAAATACTCGTGGGACAAAAACTATAAAGCCTACTTTATTCAAAGGTTCACAAAGGTGGATGTACTCTTAATTATTATTAATTAAATTATTAAATATATTAATTAAATCATATACCGTATAGGTTTTCCACATGACGCAATAAAATCAAAGTGAATAAAATATCACTTTAATACTTTTTTGACAAATAAAAACGTTATTTTTAAAACAAGACATTGACCATAAAAACACGTATTATAAGATTCAAACAATCTTGTCACAAAAATAAAATGTATCACCCATGTAAAACTATTAAAATGAATACCACATGAAAATTAAATAATACAATTATGTATACAGTCTATTAGATTATATAATAATATATTGTCCATCGGCTGCCACTTTTAATATTATTAACGTATTATTTTGTGCAGTAGACCATAAATAGGTGGTAACGGTTAATATATTTGGATAACATTATTTAATTCTAATTTTTCAATAAAATAATATCACCAAGAAATCAAAATTTTTTTCACTACATAATGCATCGAACGGAATTTTTTTATAAAATATTTTCACTCTCTAGGATAAAATCTTAATTCCCATGATGCAAAGATACAAATTTATAGAAGCGCAAATGAACTTTATACGAATATCGTATATTATATTCATCTGGTCTACAACACGTTATTGTTTATCAACTGCAGCTTACATAGTGGTTCTTTGCCGATATGGAATAGTCCAAAATTAATCGACTATTTCGAAAATAATTGTTTTTACGAAGAAATTAAAATGATCATTAAGATTTAACAAGAACCAAGTGCATTTCATGTACGAATTTTCATGTTTGTGTCATAACAAATTCTACGGAAACTGTCGGTCGGACCGTAATAAAATGTCTCAGGGTAAAGAGATAATCATAACAATATAATTGCGAACCACTATATGGGAATCGGAACGATCGTTTTTAAGCGTTATAACTTATAATTATAATTTATGAACTATAGCGCTTTGAAGAGCATTATGCCCATATGTGACCTTTTGGTATAATAGTCATTATAGTTCGAGACGCATCTAAAGAGCGATGGATTTCCAGAAAAATAATGTCACAAGAAAATCGCATGTTAGATAATTATTTTGATTCAATATTCAATCATTTAAATATACTTACATGACAATAATAATACTGAATAGGATTTGAATATAATTCACTTGCAAATACGAAAATAAAATTAATCGTCCACATTATTGTATCCTACTTATTAGTTTTCAGTATCAGCTACTCAAAGTAAAGCAGTGTACACAACATTTGAAAATGACTGGTGTTAAGTGTTGTCCAAAATTTTTAAGGCACTTGAGGGTGAAACAGATTCACTTGATGGGGTTTCCTGAAGTTATAGAAACCCATGACATGGTTAATTTCAATTACGCACCGATCAACTCCGTTGACGTGCATCGATCATTTTCATTCCGTCAGATTTGTCAAAGACCAAATTTCAAAATATCAGCAAAATCACTGTTTTTGGTGAGATAAATTCTGATACTTATAATATGCTGTAAATTAAATTTTATAATTTTATACATGTGTATTATACGACTAATTTAGAATATATATTTATAAAGAATATATTATTCATTTTTAATTCATATTTGCCCTATTTTCTTTTGTACATATAATTGTTGAAATTTCTTGAAAATATATTTAATTAATACATTATAAGGGATATTTTAACATTTTTGAATACATGTTTCAATGACATTTTTGATCAACCGAGCTTCTGCAGTTATCACTCGTAATTCAGTAAATCTTCGATTCGGCCGGAGATAGTAATCGTGTGAAACATAAGAAAACCATCCTTAGGGACGTGGGGTTTGTTCGACAGTGCAGTTTCACCTAGGCGGAAAACGTCAAGTACAGGAAATCTTGGTTCATTTAGGTTATCTCTGGATCGACACGCTCCCACTCGTCTCGGCCTGAATCAGTCGTTTTCCTCATCAACTACTCCTCGAGGTCGTCTCCCGGCGGCGATAATAATTTCCCGACGGTCTAACGCGCCGACCCTGGACGGTGCAGGTATGCTTCGCGGGTAGTTCCGCGGGATAAAAGCATTATGACTTATCGCCCTCCCGTCGTCGACCCGTCTCCGATGTTTTAACACTCGAGCACTTTCGTCTCGAACCATTTCGCCCCTCGAACGGAACGCCACCGAAATAATGAATTCCGTCGACGGTAAATGCGTGCATTTTCGTTCGTCTTTCACCAACCGTGCACTGTGCAAAGACGTTCTCCAATACTTCGTACATTCGTCCGACAACCGACCGCGGGTCATCGCGTCATCATTGCTCGCCGAACGCGTGGTTGTTTTCTCCCCGCACGACTGCAGCAGTTATTATCACCGTAGTTTAGCTGCGGTTCTCCCGTTCCCGGTCCCACGGTCCACGGTGAAGTGAAAACGTGTTGTTTATTAATTACACCCTACGGAGCACCGTGCACGTGCCATGTCGTGCGACCTCCGCAGGATTCGCAGTATAATGCGCGTACGGACATCAAACGAAAACCTCGATCTCGGCTTTGCTTCAGAGTCGGACACGCGTTTGAATAGGACGTATAGTCTATACACAGTGCTGTATTATGTATACAATATACGTGTATATATACACACACGTTTAATATAAAATTATGTGTCGGTAAACGCGATAGACCGATGGCGGATTCCGAGAGACGGTCGCCAAGTCAAAGCAACTTGGGGATATATGCAGCCCCGGTGTACCTCCGTGTTTGTACCGAGTCGGCGATGACGTTCGGTCGGCACACCGGCCGTCTTGAACGCCGAAATCAATTGAAAAGTTTTGTCCGTAGCGTTCATGGAGCACTGGAATTACCCCCGTTTGATCGTTGCCCACCCGCTCGAGACGTCGTCTGCGACCCACGTAACGCTATTTTATATCACCTCATCCACCCCGTGCGCAGCGATAGCCGGATGCACAGCAGGCATGTCAAACTCAAAGTTACTCCAAACAAGCTAACTTGTTCGAACTGAGAAAACGATAATATCGATATTATTAATACATTGTTTGGAATATCGTAATAATGCACGGTCACTTTGTATTTAATTTAAATTTTTTCCCCAACTATGGCCAACAACAAAGTAGCGGATCGAATGTTCATGACTAGCCCATATTTTGAGCGGCCGATCGAGATTTTTTTCTCGGTAGCTCACAGGCCCGATCCGAGCCAGTGAAATTATCAGCTGGCCCTAGTAATATTAAATATTTCGGAAGCTTGTAATTTCAACAAAAAAGAGATATGTAATAAATACTAAAGCCGATTATCGAATATTCCATTGTTTTGTTGACGTTAATAATAATTGGGATTTGTAAATTCTATGATTTAAATACAAAACACAATTAAAACATAATAACATAAAGTGAAATTTGATTAGCTTGGAAACCAAATGATGGTTTATTTTTTTTAAATTTTTATACATAAATTGTTTTAATTGACTAACTTTGTTTATATAAGGCTATTCAATTTTAATATTTATAGATATGATAGATTCCATCAATTGTTGCCCAAAATAATATTTTATATTTTATCTGAATAACTTATATCGAAAAAATAATCGATTTTAATTTTTGGTGCAAAATACAAACGCAATTGAAAAATGTTGATGCAAATTACACATGTTGTTTATATTTTTGGGTCACTTTAAGTGCAAATTGACGTCAGCCAACATTAATAATTACCTCGTGGACTGAGCGAAAAAATTTACCACGTAACTCTTAACAACAATAACTCATCAATAATATACGATACACCAGAGGTGGCCAATTCGCGGCTTGCGGTAGAAGTTAATGCAGCCCTTACTTCAATTTCAAAACCATCGATTAATTATGTATATGTTTTGTGAAAAAATTATTTTTGGAGTATAAAACTACAACATCTTAAGAATAAATTTAATTTTTAAATTTAAATTAATTTGATAGTACAGTATGAATGTGTTATTGCTATTTTGAAATTATTTCTTCTTCATAATTAAATGCAACACTGTCAATATATTTCCACGCACTATTCACCATATTCAAATTATAAGTAAAATTTATAATTATAAAAAAGAACGTTGTCCACAACAATTTATACTCGCGTGATATGGGCCAGTCCTTCCAAAAGGTTGGATACCTCTACATATACAATACTCGATTACAGTTTATCGGTGCAAAAGAAACACGTAGTAAATATAAATACCAAATATTGCACCTGCCTGTACAAACATACATAGTTATGACACGAATCGAAAATGATAAAAAAAATGTTTATTATTATTTTTAATTAAGTGGTAGCCGCGGTAGGTCACAAACATATGAGCTGCGGGCCACGTCTCTTTGGCGTATCTGGTGTATAGTTTCTCTATATGAGAAAAGGAAAGAGACATAGTGAGTGAAAGAGAGTGAAAGAGAGATACAGAGCGCATTTTTTTTTTTATTTGCCACCTTCAGACAGTAAAAAGATAACCAATATGAATCGTTTTTCGATAATCTGGCAAAGGGCATCGTCAAAACATTGGTTATCAACGTTACACTTTCTTAGATCCATATAGTACAGTAGCTATATATAGATAAACCGGTATGACACGTATAAAAGATAATTCGTTTATTTTATTATTATTTTTACTAAAACGTTCACAAGTACGAAATTGCACGCGTAAAACGAGTGCCTATGTATAGAAATCCGTTAAAATTAAATGTTTAACAATAAGCCATTATACGAACTCTTCAAGTCATATAATTAAATTAGCTTAATACCTACGGAGTAGAGCGTTTCGTTAGAACCGTAAGCCACGGTGAAGATTTGAATTTAAATCATCCATGTGCACGAGAAGCATACATACAGAGTTTAACGAGTTTAACACGGTTACGCAAGAAAATAATAATAAAAAAAACTGAGACCCGGGGGAGGGCTGTTGGCCAAGGGATAAGGGCTGTGTTACGATAGCTGCCACGGACCATACGCTCGTTATTAGCCGGCACCGGTATGGTGTGAGCGTATGCGCGGGCGCGCGCACTCAATACATGATGTTGCATCATAAATCGGGTTTTGTTCAGCCGGCGCAGGGTGCGCGCATCGCCTTACGAACCACGCTTTGTGTAATAATAATAGCTGTTACCGGCGTTAAATTATTCACCAGTCCCGTAATGGTTTCACTTAAAATTTGAGTTAATTTCCCGGGCAGCAACTCGTTCGCTTGGCTCGCACGTACCGTCGACGTGAAGCCGTGATGTTTTCACGGAATTATTCACATTTGCGCCTTAGCCGCTGCCCGTCTAAGGGATAGTTTAATATATTCGTGCGGACTGTGGGGTGGTTTTAACGGTGTTTGAAGTTTAAACGAAAACCGATTCACCTAAGCAAAATCGTTAGTTATTTCTCAGAAATTGAAAAATCAATACCCATCTATATATATATGTACTTTGAGTATGCAAGTAACGTGAATCAACAACGTAATGTCTTATAACATTAACTCATACTCTTAAACTATGCTACAAGTTATTTTCTAATATTTTATTCCTTCTCTACACTAAACTATAATATTATATTATCGTTGTTTTCACTGAAACGTGATAATTTTATAATAAAGCGCATGTACCAATAATGACGTCATCGGGGTTCGACGGTTCTATTCGAACCAGAACATATTATTATAATAATTTTGAACACTTTTTGGTCACAGAGGTGATACTATAATTCAAAAATTCAACGAATAGATGACTTAGAAAAACTTGTTACAGCTAATATATATAAGCATTGCTGATAATACAGAGCAAGTTAAACATTTGCTTTGTTGTTTAGACCAAAATTTGACTTAAAAATAAAATATTATTATTGTAAGTTTGTATATATATTTTAAAAGAAATTCAATTGAGACAGCATTTTTCAGTATTTACAATCGTCTAAAAATAGTTTATAACGATTAATTATATGAACTTTATAAATCTATACAACGTATATACTATATAATTTATACTATGATATGTGTTGTTCTATATTGCTTATGTAAAGGAATTTTTAATTTAAATTGATTCAATTAAACCTATGGGAACATTGAAATACCAAAGTTTCACTACTTTATATACTAATCAATATTTCATACATGAACGAAACTCAGGAGTGGCAACAGAATATGGTTTGCGGTAAACCGAAAGTCAAGAAAACAGTTTTTTTCAAGCGACTACAAAGTTTACGAGACGTTTGAAAAAATGAAAATTTCGGGTAGGTTTATCAACGGTAGCCGATAAATCTATAATTTATTTTCTGTGTATTAGCGTTCAACGGTTTCGAAATTAATCCAACTCACGCCCGTTAATAAATAAATTAAGTGCTCGTCTTAAAACTTTTCATTGCGAGCGTGCGTATATAAGCGGTGAGCCAATATTAAGTGTTTCGGTGTCATTAATTTTACAGAAAACGTTGTTTGTCACTCAGTCGACGATGGAATGTGTGTGTGTGTGTGTGTGTGTATGCGTATAACGTATAGGAAAAATATAGCAAAGAGGCCTGATTAGACTTGCCAATAGCTATAGTATCTTAAATATGCTTTAAATGTTATTTTTCATTTGAAAACAATGTGAAATATTATATAATGAGTACTTTATGTTGTTCATGCTTCGTACATTATATACTTTGGTGAAAAATCAAAGTACGTATTTCTTAAAAGTCGTTAAATGAAAATAAATTCTACTTAATACAATAACAATCCGTACATATCCAATCATATTAAGTAAACGGTAAAATATTATGCTGGTAAACACGGTAAACACGGGTTTCTTCGTGTTCGCGGTCAGACAAACGGAAAATGCGTCTCGGTTTTGGTCACAAAATTATTTTTTAAACCACCTCCCACGTGAAACGATGGTATTATTTAGTAGTACATAAAATAGCAACATGCGTGCGTGTGGCGCGGCGTGCGGGTAACCGGCGATGTTAAACGACAACCGCGGGGTAATGTTTGTACAAGCACACCACTGCGCGCAAACATTTACAGTTCGGATACGCATAACACGTAAGACGTATAGGTGAACGCGGTGCTGTAGTAGTTATGTTATCGTGATAATTGTTTTTATTACTATGACGAGTGGGCATGCGTGTGTATACATATGCACTCTTGTGGCGTGGTCGGCACGTTTGTAACGAGAGACGAATGAACGATTACGACGCCGTTCCGGTCGAAAAACGCGCACAATGGACGACTACTGTCGCGGTGGCGCCGTCACCGCAGCCACCGCACTGGTTTTAACAAGTGTGTTTATAACAATATTATTATAAACGTGTTTGCGGTAACGTGAAGATTGCTCGTAAAAGCACAAACACACAGACACATGCGCACTCGTAAAACCACGTAAACGATAACGTGTACGGTTGTGAATGCGTGTGTGTGTGTGTATGTGCGTGTGCAGTGTAGTGATATTTATGGTGGGCGCTATTTTGATTCTTATAGATACTTCGTTCGGGGCGCAAACAAACTAATAATATCACACTTAAATGGGCAGAAAAATCAGTTGTGCTATTCAGCATATATTTTGGTTACTTTATAAAAATACACGAGATCCTTCGACCATTTGTTTTCCTTTATAAATACCAATGATCATATTTAGCAAAGAACTGAATGCTATTTTATGATTATATTATTTCTTTTATTTATGTATAAGACAAATACATCATGTACATCATTAAACATTTCAAAGGAAGTATGTTCTATAGCTAACATACTTAACTGTATATAAAGACTAAAAATGAGATATATATTTTCTTAAAATACAACAACGTACTATAACAAATTAGAAAAATCAATACGCAGAACGATGGGTGCTTCAGCCCCTTAGCACTGTCCTACCCTAAATATACTACTCTGTGTGTGTGTGCGTGTGTGTGGTTTAATATGTATTTTTACCCGTTGTGGCTTCAACGCGATTCAATACGTGATCGTCGTATATTGATGGCGACAAAGCTGACGATTATTGTTAACGCCATTCGAGTTTATAACAAAATTACTTATTAAAAGATCTGCGACGACTCTTTCTTTTTCCGACCACGTAACTCTCACACCTGACCGCATGTATATTATTTTATTAAATGTAATGTTTCATACATAGACGGATACCGGAAACGATAAAATTATTTTACCACAATAATCGATTTTATCCACATTTCAATGAGGTACACTTTGTTATTGATATATATTTATAACGGAGTAGATTAATTTTATTTAATTTATAAAATAAATTGAATTCGAAAAAAATTTAAAAAAAAAAAACCATCTTATTTTGAATAAATCTATTCTTTAATTTTTTTCCGTATACTCTTCTGTAACGATCGTGTGGATGTCATTGGACTCCAGTTGGAACATGTGTGATTGCACAAATACGCTTACGAATTAACGCAATACGTCGATATATTTTACGAGGTGAATATCTGAGGAAACTCCAATGTTGAACATCGAAATGGTCAAAAGAGAATTCGTTTTATGATAGAAGTTAAAATCAAAAAATCGAGGTTTAGAAAGGTTGTTTATCCTATATAAAACGTATATACTGTATAGTACAGGGTAGATTATAGAAGATTATTGCTATTCATTTTCGTGCGACTTCGAGGAAATTCAAACACGTTTTACTCTTCTTTAAAAATATATTATTGCTAACAGTAAATACTATTAAAATACTTAAACATATTAATTTGTGCTTGGCCTGAACATTTACTAATTAAGTGCAAAAACAATCTCTGACAAAAACCGCGTTTACCTACGTTTGTAATGAAAGTCCATAACAGAATACTAAAATCGATGGATGCGCCGTATAAAGGCTTTACGATATTGGTCTATAAGACGGGTTTCTGCGGCGAGGATGAGACGAATATTAATGTTCTTTAAAAACGTTAAAAAAGTATTTTCCAATACCTACTCGTAATCGCAGTTTTTATTCCTACCGAATTCGTCCGTCGTCGCCGCAACGTCCGACGTGTCGATAATATTTAAATATAATATTATTACCGTTCCAGTCTTGCGGACGTGAGACGGCAATATTCATACGGAAATTCGTATTTTTTATACAGACACACACAGACAATATGTATATAGGAACTTGGAAATATTCAAAATACCAAGACACAGGCAATGCCGCCGGTCGCCGGTGTCGAGCGCATACCGTGCGAAGGAAAATGCTTGAACCGCTGCGATCGTAGTCTAAACCCGTATCGGATCCTTTACTGCACTTTCAGGGAATGCTATTATCGATATTATGATTATATACGTATATTATATGGGTATACGTGGAAAATGCGATTCACTGGTGTTAATATTTTTATGAGTACACAAATTATTGATGATCATCCCCGTTGTGTAGATACCATCGCAAGGGTATGTATACTTTGGATTTCGATATGGATTATAAATGAGGTGGTGCTTGAAAGTGGGTACAGCATCATATTGTTATTATTATTTGACACTAAACCTGCAGTCCTGGGTGTATGTGAAAGCGTTCGTATGCATTGAAAAATAAAAATAAGCAACTTGACCACTTACAAAGTTATTTCCGAAGTAGTACTAAGTACTATGGGTCGTCTATAGAAGGAATTTAGCACTTTTCTTAGTTGATGATGATTACGGATACAAATTTTTCCTTCTGCACACTAGAGTACTAGACCATGTGCACAGTTCTGAACAAACATTTTACGTGTAAGCCTTTGAAATTCATATTTCAGGCACTCGTGACATGTGTAACCGTTTTAAATTCTTAACACATGAGTGAGTAAAAATAAAGACCATTGACATATTTTAAACCTTACAAATTATACGCTCGTGCATTGTTTAACTAAATTATCCATAACTGCGCGTGTATATGAACACGTGTTTCATCTTCATTTCGGATACATATTAGAAATGTTGCACTTTCAAATCGATCTCTCCTCACCCGCTAATATATTTATATATATATATATATTAAGCCTATAATATCTTGAAAATCAAATACAAAAATAAATTAACAATAAAATCGAATATATGATACACTTTTTTTGTGTTATTTCAAAGGGAAAAATAAATAACTCTGTAATTTATGAAACCCGGACCTAAAATCGAAAAGTATCCCTGGAAAGCGCTTTTGTTGTGATTTGATTTACTGACAAAATTAACTTCCCTAATGGATACTTTTAAGTATACTGATTTTGATTAAGAAAGTTCTGATTTTTTTTTTTTTTTACTCCTACCAAAGTCATTATTCTTCGTCTTGAAATGACATTAACTTTATGTTGCAAAACGCCAAGTGGTCCGATGCGGATGGAACAGATTTTGTTGCTAAATGTGATTGAAAAAATCTTGAGAAATGATCGGGTACCCGAAAAATTTCGATAAAATTAAAAACAAATACGACGAAAATGCGTCAACTTATGTTTTACAGCACAATAACGTCGTGATGGACTTGTCACCCCACGTTTCACTTTTTTCACTGGTCCAACAGTATTGTAGAATGTTTTACTGTTTTAATAATGCGCAATACGTTTAAATTTATTCGTGATATTTGACATTGAACTGTTTAAAACACAATCTTACGACTATTCGATTCCGATCCAAATATAACCACAACAGTTCAAAGTACACACGCAAAGGTCGTACTAAAATTTGAGCGAAATAATTGAATTAGTGAGTGAGGGTTGATTACAAGTGAGTTTTCTAATTGATTTAATGTATAGGTACATCGTTGCTATGACACGCATTGTACGGGTATTATACAACATGGCTGTGTCCTGGGCGGTTTTGAAACGTCTAGGATACGATAGTTGTGTTTATTAGTTTTAATCAATATGCACTTATTAGTTTTAGCATAATAATACCATCATCATATAAGTGCACTCAAAACTTATTTAATTTACTTTATTCGCTCCGCGTTCGACTCCTGTGTCTAATCACAAGCACAACAGTGCGCAGTATTATAATACATATATATATTTATTTATAAATAGACGCTTGTCTCTATCCGGCGTTTATACTTGAATATATTGTCAATGTATACGCGGCTAATGTAAATTAGCTGAAACGCATTCGTTTTGAACACATGCAAAAACAATATACGCGGTAGTAACTGTGACATTCCCTATATTATTAGATCAACATCACTTAACGAAATGATTTAATCAGATAAATGCTACGGACAGTTTCTGTTCCGAGTGGCACTTCGCCATGCTACTCTAATGCACCGGATCCACTACAATATATGTATACAATGTATGCTATACATATTATATATATATATATATATATACGCATACACTAGATATGTATGCATATATGTGTACAAAGTGTCTCAGAACTATTTTACGAATGCAATGGTTTTTGGTTCTTTTTATAATTTTCAACTATTTTTAATTTAATTTTCATAATTTCCATTGAACTGCGTTACAATATAATAACGTTAGATAAAAAATTGTTTTTATTTTAAGGACCTGTGATTTAAAATTTAATACCTTACGCAACGATTTAAGAAAATATTCAAGGTAACTATTTTGTAAATCTGATTTTTAGAAAAATATTGGCAATAAAATGTCTTGTTAATGTTAAGTTATTTATTTATTATGATTTTTAATTATTTTCTAAAGTGAGAACTGTACCAAGGTTATAAAACGATAATATTTCGTTTATATAATATTATATTTATATTATATAATAATGCCCATAGCTATTGCTTATCAGGGGTAATAAATAATAATAAATTCTTTAAATCAGTCAAGGCAAATGGTGGTACGACGTTATCGGCAATAATTATTAATATTATCATTTTCAAAAAACTTTAAAAAATTAAAAAATTAAACAGATCGACCTTTATTAGAATTTTAATCAACAACATTTTCTAAAATCAAGTTTTGCTATTTGAATTTTTTTTCAAACGCTAGAATACAATTAGAGTTCTAGAAAAAAAAAAACATATTAATTAAATTTTGTTTTAGCACACAATTATAGTATTTATTTAGTGGAAAAAAAATTAAATACATAATAAGAAAAAAACAAAATATATAAAATTTGTCGAATAGTGATGAGACACCGCGTATATATTCTATTCAAGTGTACCTATATACAATAAACATATTACATAGTATGCAGTACTTATATTAATGTCGGTTTGTATAAAAAATGATTTTCAACTCGCGACATATTCAGTCGTGTTCGAAATTATTCATGCACAATAATTTGACCATACATAATTATTTTATTTTAATTAAGAAGTGATTAGAATTACTTTATTGTAAATAAGACGACCATGTTTCTGTATTATCTATAAAACTAATGACATTTCGAGTTCATACGGAAGAATGTTGAAAACGATAATGATTTTTTTCCGTGGATATAACATATTTAAATTTCAGACGATTTCTAACTTTGTCAAAAATAAATATTTATAATTTTTCCAAAATTCCAGAAATGTTAAAATAATAAAAAAAGCCCTCATTTTACGATCTCGTTTGGTTTGTGGTTTAAGGGAGCCTTTTGGTCCTTAATTTTTAATATTTATCTAAACCGACTTCATAACGAACATATTTTACGAGGAATACTAAACAAAAGTTATGAATAATATACAATAATAATGGCTATAAATATTTGCGTAACAACAATTTATTTTATTAAATCATAAAGTTCCGTTACGTTTCAACATTAAATCTTGGCGTTTTGAAATTGTTTTAAAGAATTGAAAATATTATTGTTTTCGTTTCATTAACTATAAATTGAATTCACTGTAAAAAAATGTAATAAAATAAATAAAAAAATGTACGATTTTCATTTTCATGGCATTTCACACAAATATACACAAATATAGGTTTATTGAAACTAGCAGGAGTACTAAAAGTATATCATACTTAAATTTAAAAATACATTATCACTACATATAAAGCCACGAAGAGTTAGGGAGTTATTGTTACGTGGACGTATAGTATTCACATATATTTCTAAATTACTTTGAAATGTCAACGATAACAATATTTTGAAATGTTCAAGATCATTAATTTAGTTAATTGATGTCTTCTTTCATTCAAAGTTCTGCGAAATCCATCCCATTATTTTATCACTGGCATATGATATATATGAAGAGTATATATTTTTTAATGTAATATAATTTACTAACTTTTCGAGAGTGATGAAAGACTTCGATATTACGCCTTCTTGATAAACTCGAAGAGTATAAAATAATGTCATTGGACAAAATAAAAAGTTGCTTATATACATATACACACCGCACGCACACGCGTATACATTATGTACAATGTACATCGTACTTTTTAGTCAGTATATAACACATATATTACTTTGATTAATTTCACCGAACCACAACATGTAACTTTTTAGTTTGTTCCAATTCATAATGTGTTGTAGTCCCTGCAGTCTTCTTTCTCCGTGGCGCTTCTTCACGTGGTCACAACGAATCCTGCCAAAACCGTACTACGCGTGCACACGTACCTAATACATGATAGTGTTCGGCGGTACCACACGTCGTGGAACTTAGCTAGAAACTCTGTACCCGAGTTGCAACGGATGAGATATTGTGCGGAACACGTGATTTACTGTAATTTTAATATTAAATCCGAGCTCATGATAACTGCCTTGCGAGCAATAGCTTATTTTAACCGTTTCTTGAAACAACAAACAGAACTACTCAAAAATGTGTATGCTCTACACACAAAGTTATGGTTATTCAAAATAGTCCGTTCGCGTGTTCCGCGTGAGATCGTTTGAGCCATATGTATTTTCGTAATCTGCGTCCCGCTGTTAACGTATACACCTGAACTATACTGTATCAAATAGTATGCACTTACGGACAAATTAAACATTTTATTTAATTAACGTTTTAGCAGAATTAATCCAAAAACATACTTCGGTATGTATTACGTACTTTGGTTCAAATGTTGGGGGTGGTGGTTGGGTTGTGGTGTGGGTAGAAGGCAGGGGCGGTTTATTACGGTTCGTACCGTGGCGTTATTAAATTTCGTTCGTGAAATTCACAAGGCATTTAATACTCTGGTAGTCAAATTCATACATCAACGTTTTTTCAGGGCCTATACAATCAACGAAGGAAGCACGTGTAACAGTGGGGTGATTCGGCTGCCTGTACGCAGTGCAACTACATTACAGGGATTACAGCGATTGTTTTCGATAACAATGTAGAGTTAATCGTTTTTTTTTTGTTATCGTGCAGTGAGAAGCTTAATTTTGCCGATTGCGGTACAATGTATTGCTTTTCCCCTAAGGCGAAAATTATTTTTGGTAAAACAAATACGGCGACCTCCACATTTTTGAACGTAATTGATGTGCACATCATAATGGGACACCATGTTATCTTATAATAATTTTACGTTTGGGCCGGTTTACAGCTGCGGGGACCAAGACGCGTAGAACGGTCACTGTTCCATCACTCGACGTTTCGATGCAGTTGACAACTAAAACCTACTTAAGTAATTATGATGTAACAGCGTTTGAATACGTTTCGATACGACGATAAAAGGCGATTTTTGAGTTTGCTATCTGTACTGTTACAATATTAAAAGCATACGCAAACGTAACAATGTTTTAGACGTTTGGACTGTCAATCCATTCACGCAAATATTTACATTACCTGCATGACCCAATTCAATATAAATCAAATCCTGTGACACCGTGTTGTCACTGTTGTTATTTCCTATTATATTTTTCCAAACAACATAAAATTATAGATTTTAGATATTAATCTCAGCGAAGTCACTCGCATCGTGCATAGGGTGGTTTTGAACGTTTTTATCTTTTTTTATCGAAATGTGTCTCTAATGGATAGGTCACGGCGTTGGGCTCGGATAAAAAGTGAGAACATACGCGCGAGAGAGACACAGAGAAAAAAAAAGAAGCATTCATAGTGCTCACCTCTAGAGACCTAAAGCACTGTAATCACTTGAAAGTTTAGAAACCGGCAACACGAGGCTATTTGTTTTTTCTATTCGGTGCTGCGCGTTTTATAAGCTAGAAATGCATTACCTGCAAAGGATACTACATCCTTAATTTTATCATTCTCACTGGTTCATGAATATTTTAAAAACCATACATGGGCTCAACAAAACACAAATTGTAATTTTTTCTTTCGTTTCACTGTTATTCTGCTAATTCCATCCCGTAACGGTCGGAATCTTATGACTTTTGTTGAAGTTTCTTTAATACAAAAAAAAACTTAATACTAATGTTACCGTAACTCATTGCACTGTACACTTGTTAATATAATATGAACTATACAATAACTTTTCGGTATGTATGTATATTTTTTTAATGACCACGTTATCAAAACTGCAGTTATAAAAACGTTAAAAAAGTTCACATGTTAAACGCGTGAAGTCAGTATTTGTACGGAAAACATTGAAAATGTGCATGCAAACGCATACTACACAAAATATATGCAAACGTCGATCCGGTTGCGAAAATTGTCGCACCGAACATCGAGTGGTAAAAAAAAAAAAAAGAAAAAATAACTTCAGATCTTCGGAAACTATATAGTGGTCGATAAGAATCGTCGCGTTTTATCCCACTTCCAAATATTCGCAAATGAACTCATTAGAACGAATATATTATAATAATGCTGTTATGCGCCTTGCGTTCTACGTGACCGGTACCTCGGCGCAGCCGATTAAGAATGGACCGAATGATATTAATCGGCTACCTAGCATGCGCGACGATTCAATTAAAAAAAAAAAAAGAAGAAGAAAAAAGAAAAACGTGTCTCGTCGACGATCTTCAGCGGAAATGGTCGCGCGTAATGACTGCAATATAATACAATAAATAATTGCGTTCCGTCACCGCAGTATATATATATATACATACATGTATATAAGTAACATGCGTTTTTAATATTCCAGCGAACAAAAAACGCGTATCGTCGCGGCGCGATTCCAAGACGGCAATATTGCGGGGTAATTAACGAGAATAATATTCCCGATCGCGGTCGGTCGGGTGAAAAAAATCGCACGATGACCGCAGAGGTGGGAGAGGGGTGGAAAGGGGAAACAAGAGAAAAAAAAACGAAAAATTAAACCGACTTGCTCCGGTGACCGACTTTTCGGGCAAAATGATTTCGGCTAAACGCGTGATTGCGAGTGAACCTGTTCGACCGCGTCCGGTGACGTTTTAATTTATAGCCCCGCGAGTCATCTCCGATCAACAGACCGTTGCTGCTGTTGCCTCGTCCATTACACGTCCTCCTTCACATCCCTCAAGTCGTAATATTGTTATACACGCGAGCGTGCGCCAAGACACTATACATGTGAACGTAACGACGGCGACGTGACGAAATTAAACCGTGTTCTACTTCACCTTCCGTTGCATTCGTGAACACCATCGCTTAGGCGCAATTAGTGGGGGGTAAGGGGAAAGCTTAGCACCCGCAGTTTTAAAATTAGCACTCCAAAATTGTTTTCGTGTTTACGTGTTGATAAATTAAGTTTTCTGAATAGAAAACAATCACTAAAAAAGGTGTTCCTAAAATTCTATCCGTTGTTTTAGTATTCTAGCAAAATCCATTACACCATTTATTATGATAGCCCTATATAGTTTGTCTATTTATGGAACAGTTTTCCGATTTTCCATTTTAGGTATTGATAAATATTTAACTAGTAAAATTTATAAAAATGAAGTTTTTTCTATTTTCGCAGCACAATGTGATAGAAGAATTTATTATGTTATTATAGTTTTGAAAATACTATAAAGAGTATTTTTTTCTGTCAACTAAAAAATGTATAAACCACCGTGTAAATATAATTCCACGAGAAATTTTTTCTCTGTAAATTTACGGCTGTGTCGTTAAAGCCAAAATTATTAACATAGTTAGCGCTGGCGGAGTTTTTATTATTATAATCTAGCTGAATTACCTATAGCTTCAACCGTACATAATTACGGACGTTAGCACCCCCGGATTTTTCTTCGGAATTCCGCCCCTGCACCGTCGTCTACCTGGACCAATCGATAAACGTGTATTATAATTAAAGACCACGGCCATTACATGGCTCGAGATCGCGTGCAATGCTGTGTTATTATTGTAATCGTTATCCACGAGTACGAACGCACATGATATTGCAGTTCGGAGGAGGACGACGAGACGATGCTTCCATGCTTGGTTCGGGCGTCGGCTTTTAAACGTATTATTATTTTATGGGTACCTAACGTGATGTAAACGTCACTGAATTGAGATGTGCTAATAGTATATATGGTCATTCGCTGTCGCCATAACATGAATCCATCACTTCTTGGGTTGTTAAGAAAAGAATGAATAAGAAATCGTTAAATTGCCCCGTGGGAGACCGATACTTTCTTAACGATTTGCATATACTGCGTGTAAGTGCAGCTCGTTGTAAAATGTATACGATTTAAACGCCACTCACTTGCTCTCTGATAAGCAAACAGCCAAAACTACCCGAAAGATTCGTTTGAAATGCTGAGAGAATGTGCTTGTGTTGCCAGGGATAAGTGCATTAGGGGAAAATTTTTAAAAATCGCATTTTTTTTTGTTGAAACTGCAATTTTGGCCGGGCGTATACGTATTTTCACTTTTTTGGTCACCTGAGAAATATTTTATTTCGTAATACTCTTATTCATGTTGATTTCAAATTTCAATTACTACCAACCGAAGTGTACGTAAGTTAATAAAGTACATACAAATGAACAAAAACAAAAATACCACAATAGAATATAAAATATAAGCTTTTTTCAAGTTCAAAATTGCGTTGAAAAAGGAATTTGTTTTTATCTAAAATATTAAAATATGTTCCGGACAATTCGGCTAGTATATTATTGCTGTTTCTTTTTTATGTATTATTAAGTACTTTTATTTCGTAAAACAAGAAGTCACGTTATGTTTACGGTTTATAGACGTATTTTAGTCATTACACGTTAGAATCGAAACGTAGGCCCTGAGCATTTTCGACGGGGTAAATCAATTGAAATAGTTTCACAGAGTATAATCTTGTGGTGGATCGACCTGACAACACTGTGTTACGTAACACGATCGTAAAATGAAAACGGCTACTTAGTTATTGTACAGTGTCACCGGTTTCAATTCAAATCAACCGAATCTCTCTTAAACCGTTTTCATTATGAATAAAGTGTTCGCGAATTAATTATACGTTTGTACATCGTATGGGGACCGGACAAGCCACTGCATGACGTCAGGATTCCACTGTACGGATGACACACATTTAAACGTGATAGCTTGTTATTGAAACGAAATCGCTCTATCGATACTGCACATACCCAGCAGCTCGAACAATCGATGCGGTCGTTGTAATGGTTAATTTAGAGAGCAGAGCAAATATTTACAAACACTGTCGGTGACAGCTAAAATTTGTGCTGCATACACGTGTGTATAAATCTATATCGATCTACATTAGTGTGTTATACTTATTCTGTTAAATTTTGAATGCATTTATCCGGTAGTCGTTGTTGTCGTCGTTGTCGTGTTAGGCCGTGTTATCTAACACATAATGCTCAAAAATACACATTCAGTTTTCAGACGAATAAACAGAAATCGAAAATAATGAGACGCAAAAATAGTACCAATAACATAATAGTACATAAAGGTTAACAAATATTACCAAAGTTAAAAAATATTTTCTGACGAAATGATGGAGTGAGATTTTTGTGCACAACACAACCAGTTATTACATTACACGCACGCCAATCGAATATATATTTCAGAGGAAATAAGAATAAATGTTTGTATCGATGCTGGGATATGTCCGTATTAATAATGTGTGTTGACAGAGGTCATAGTAAGAAACTACAATATGAACACTACTAATGGACTTTTAAAATTGTAAACATATACAGCTGAGTATTAACAATCGAAGTGTATTCGATCTGCACTAGTCACATGTACGATAGTGACTGCAGAATAGAATAAAAAAAAATCATCGACCATTATTTAATTTGTCTCATCGGAAAGTATTGAGAATTATCCCTAAGTATTTAGGAGGAAGAGATAAGGAGGGGCTGTTTCTCTGGTTGGCTGATTTTAGGAGGGTGGCTGATTTTTGTAAATTTTTCCAACATTATGTATTTGTTAACTTATTTCCAACATTTAATGTTAAAATGAAAATATCCAATTTGTTGACATAATTATAAATCATTTTAATTAAATTTTTTTTAATTACAATATTTTTATTTTTTCGTTGTTTTTTTTGATTCGGGCTTTTTTTTGTTACCCTAGGGTGGCAAATTTCTAGCTACAGTCTTCTCCAATACCAGCTAATGCTGCGTCTAACAAGTACATCAGAACCTATCAACACATATGGCTCAATCAAAAAGAGTAAGTTCTTGTTTTTTTTTAGGCGTTTTGCGTTTGTGACAATAATAAATTAAAACGCAACTAACACAAATAAACAAACAGTAATATAATATGTTGTACGTCGTATTTTCACAAAAATTATTTTTACCATGTATAATTGATGTGTATTTTATATAGTCATCTGACATTAAATATTTTAAAACTTAACTTGACCCATAAAATATATAATCCCGATCCATTTTTAATTAACGACTCACCTTAACTAACATTAACTAACCTTCGGGAACCTCGCCGATTAGAGTATGAAATCGAACCCCGATTTTCATGAATTCCGTGAAATTTCCATGAAATTTCCACTAGTCATCTACCAGTACAAAATAAAAAATCATTCATCAAATCTCGGAGTTCGATAATTTTATTTTTTAGTTGTACAAAATTAAACCAGTCGGATAAAGTGCACTCAACAACCCAACGCGATTTTGCTAAGCACATTACACGTCATATAATTATTATCACTACACTTTTCAACGGACATTTCGATGCAGTTTTATTACGTTAATATCGTATGGTAAGATAATATTGTCTGGCGTTGAAATAATACGTTTTGGATGTATATTTTTCCATTTCCCGAGAGTATTATATTTCCATCGTTTTTCCGGTTCATAATTATTATATTATAGCTCCGTGTAAATCCCCGTCACACACTCTGTATAGTCTGTTATCACATACGCGACACACACAAAATAGGAGTTATAATAATAGTTTGTCGAAAAATTATCTCGAGTTTGGCGTCGCCGGTAATGTTTTTATGACATGTTATGTATAGTTTATGTTTAGACATTAGTTATATTTTCACATTTCCTCTATCGCACGCGTAGTATAAAGTCAAACACGATATTTTTTTGTTATTCGCCTTTTTTTTTATTCTTTTTTTCATTATTATTATTCTATTACTGTTATGGAGATTAAATTCAGCTTCCCCGTGATTGTGTATTTCAAAACGTTTCCACCCCTCGGTTAGGCGGCCAACAGCTGGCGGCATAGGATGTGGTTAAAATGTCCCGGGTGTTACAACGAGCGCTCACGGCAGTTCCATTTCATGACGAGACGTCCAAATATTTTAAATTAAATTATACACAATTAAATTATATCATACACGATGGAAAACATTTCATAACGTATACATTACTTATTTATAATGTATTTATACTCCGGTCGAATTATTTATATTCTGACACTTGTGTGAATATTTCTTTTTTTTTCAAAACCTCTATACTCTACCGTATTAATAAATTCAATGCTTTTCAGTCCAATCGAAAAACTGAATATCGAAATATAATAGACAAATTACCATATAGATACATATTTATTATTGTTTTAACACAATTTTGACGTAGGATGCGCGTAAATATTTGTATATATATATGTTATACATTTTCTCGTAAAAACGTGAACGGATTGGATAACTACGGTCTACGGTGATGCGGTTTCCTTTTTTATTTTTTACTTCGATTCGAAGTATTAAACGTGTGCCCGTGGTGCGAATATTCTAAACGTGCAAAGTATGACGTCCAGTACGATGGTATATCAATCAAACGGAATTCGCGACCACTCTATTCCGAATTAAATACGCTCACCACGCCGTGTGCGTTATTAACAAGTGGGAACCCAACCTGCAAATGTAAGAGAACATAAAGTGTATTATATTATTATAATACGTTAATACTGCAGCAATAGGAATTAGCTTTGATGCGGTAACTCCATTAGCGAGCAGACTATTGTAATTCAATGGTTTATCCGTGGACGCGGTAGATTTAATCATTGGCGTCGATTAAGCCGCCTAAAACCAGTACGGTCGTAAAATCTTTACACTGCAGCTTTGCGGCAATTCACCCGTGCAGTCGCGGGGACACGGTCGGAAAAATTGCGATTTTCATCTCTCCGGCGACGCGACATTAATTTTCAGGAAAATACACGGACAGCGCGAATGGAAAACCATGCCCAAGTGATATCTGTATCCGTACCGTAAGTTACTGCATAGCGTACATAATGAAAAAACAGAAAATTGAGAAATCATCCATCGTACGCGCGTGTAATGCACAATTTATTATTATAAGACAATCGATTGCGATACACTTGTGCAGTTCACATTATTTTGAGCTCGTACATTAATGTTTGACGATTAATGTTGCCCATAATATGTCCGAGGTCTATGAATTCCAGTTCGTAATATCTATACAACGAAATCGTTGCCAAGTCAAAGTATTCTTATATAATAATATCTTTTGTAGATATGTCTTATAAATAAAATCTCTTCTGTGCAATTTTACAACTCAATTGAAGACGGGCGTCACGATAGAATGATCACCGAGAAAAGTCTAAATTCATAGCTCGCGGTTTTCGGATCTTACCATACCTAATCATAATGTTGTCGTCTTTGTATACCACGTGATGACTAGTTAGATTGTTTCTGATGTCAGAACGCAAAAAGTTAAATACTTAGGAGCACGTCTAATTATAATTACACGTACTAACTCCCCGCACATGGCGTTATTTGAAACTTAATCATGATCATAATATACGAGAATACAATATATATTATATTCCCGTAGTATATATACTATACCACCGCTCTACTAGAACTTATCCCTCACAATTTCCGATCGCACGTCAAGTCGTCAACTCTAATTTATTGACTTCAGAAGTAACCGTCAAAACCCAGTCGTCAACACTGATAAACAGAATTTAAATATTCCTGTCCGTATCCCACTGATCCTTCAATAATAATTACATCAACTGAGTTAATCTGCTGTATTCTCATCAAGTGCCAGCACAGTGAATTTATGATGAATTTTCATAATATATATATAAATATTAATATTTCATCATTTTTTTCCATACGATCACGGTGTATTCTAACATAAAGTATACTAATAAAGCTAATAATAAGCGTTTCTAAATTATGTCCGATGAATATTATTTGCCGACCGACGTTCATCCCACAAGAACATACTGCGTGTGCGCAACGAAACGTTAATGTTGAAAAACCCAAAATCATCCTCGCCTTTCCCAGAATGTGAAAAACGATCTCGTATGGAAACGCATTGTCGAGTATTGAAGTAGACGAACGTATTTATTTTGAAAAACACCAGATTTTTCTTTAAATTCACCGTGTGTTTTATAATAATTTAAACGTGCGTTGTGGCGGAAAAGTAATGTTTTTTCGACTCGTAGTCAACATCAATCGTTTTAATTCCGTTTAGGCGTTCGAAATATTAGCTAAAGAAAACGCACAAGCAGTAACCCATGTATTATAATAAATTATACCCGAGCCTTTTGGCGTTTATCATTACATAACTAGATTCGTTCCCCGACGGCGGTGGTAGACACTCGTAAATGTGCACCCGTAACCCCAAACCCATCCCTCTCACACACACATACACAGCGCACACTTTTCAAAAATTTCCTTCCGCGTAAAATATATGCACGCGTAACGTGTCAGTTTTTCTCACGTGTTGAAAATACTCGTCAGCACCACCACAAACTCGATAGAAGCGAACGTGTGAATTGATCCGTGGGTAAGTATGTGTGTAAGCGAGTGATTCAGAAGTCTGAGACGGTCGGGATAGGATGGATCAGGAATAGTGCGGAATAACACGAAGCTTATATGACTGTCGGCTACAATATATTCGGTGGAACGTTCCGTGTGGATGTCGGATGGTCGGTGGGAGGAGAGAGAAAAGAAAAAGAGTTGGTCCTGGATAAATATTGCAAAAATGCTTCTCATTCACACTCACGGGGCGCATACATTGGTGAGAGAAGAACGAGTAATATCATAAAAGCTCATACGAAAGTAACATATTATGTTCGCACGAGATTCGAGGTGGGTGGGGGTGGGATGAAAAAAGTCTTTACTTCTTCTTATAATACATGAAAAAATAAATAAAATCTATTATAAGTATCCCATTGTGTACGTGTATTTTTCGTGGGTACGTATTTGACATTCGAATATTGTCTACAACGATTATGATGGACCACTCGTTTACTATAATGTAAATAATACAAATAGAGTCCCCAACACTATAATTTATAATTTTCTAAATACGATATTATTCATAGTTGCGATAGGCTAGATCCTCGGAGCGTAAAAATTTTGATGTTAGATATAATTTAAGTTTTTTTTTAAATTCAGCATAATTTTATGAACAAACCGAATTAATAATCTAGTATTTTACAATAAATATGCTATACATGTTATAAAAGTACTCAACGATCCATTCAAACTCTTCGTGTCGACGTTATTGAATTCGTCACATCAATGATAAAGTAATAAATTATAATAACAATAATAATAATGATAAAACTAATATTAATAGCAATAATAATAACAATAATAATAATGATATAACTAATAACTACACAGGTAGAGTAATGTCACTCACGATTGGCTTTTAAACACGAAAACATTGTCGGTCATTTCAACGTTTTACCCAACTTCCGGCGAAAACCGCAATGAATTCACTCCACGCTTAAACCGTTCCAATCAACATACCTGAAAGAAATCAACGCAAAACATTAGGTAAAAGAGTTTCAGTGAAATTAAATTTTAGTTTTAATGTAACATGCGACATAATATACATATATATATAATATCAAAAGTTTTCGTACGCTTAACTGAACGTCTCGTGAACGCGAGGCCCTTTAATAGTATTGTGAAACTGTAATACTATTATAACCGTATTACGTAATATTCAAATATAATGCGATACAAAATTATTTGTTCGCTGTACATTTCGCGTGATGATTACGCGCAAATCAACCATGTTTATCCACCCGAATAGGTCAACACTGAACAACAAATTAAATATATTTCAGGCAAAATAAAAATAATAATAATAATAATAACAATGCGATTTAATTTTATGTCAACATTTTGTTTTCATAGAAAAACTGTCTTTTTAACCTATACTGGGTACTTATACTATTTTCGACGCATTTAAGTTATAGCCCATGATATAATGCTATACTAATATAGTTTTAAGTACCATCATCGATTAAAAAGAATGGTGATTTTTCGGAAATACATAGTTTTCGTTGCCTCGAAAAGTTAAATGTTTTTTTTTATTTTTCTATTGGTAGAGAAAATAAATCTCATGAGGTTTTTTTTCTTTTTTCCATTAAATTCAATACGCGTTTCATTGAATATACCTCGATAACTGAATTCATGTATTTTCGTCTCGCCCGGAACTTGAGGTGTAAATAAATGAAGCTTAAACTCAAAGCAAGTACGACCGTGACATTTCATTCTGCAAGCGTCGCCGAAATATTTCAATATCGTGCATTAATAATGCTATTTCATTAGGGTGAAATGTTTATAAAACGCAACCTAGAATATATGTAATATAATTTATTCAATCGGCTTTTTTTCCTTTTTTTTTACATTTATTTTTACGTTAAGTGTTCGCGTTCATCCACCACGCGTGTCGAGCTTCAAACGGAAATACGATCAATTATTTATCATTTGGTTTGCACAAGATTTAGTACGAAATATAATCTAATATTATGCGACCTGCACTCTGCGTCACCGTACGTTCCAACGTCCAGGAGCGCATATATACACGTAATAATAGTTATACAAGTTGACGAATAATTCACGCCGCGGAAGATAAAAATAATAACACTTCAACGGCGACGTACAGGTATATTATATTATGTAGTATTGATTTTTCACATATGAGTAAAAGTGTTTTCGTTTAATGACACAGTTATATAATTTTAGCAACATTGCCGTACGACGTTTGCTTCACAAGAATACAACATCAATCGGTAGACCACGACGTTCGACGCATGGCGAGATTCTAAGTCCAGTGCGCGCGGCGGCCGTCGAATTGAACAATGGTATAAGCGTGGAAATAGATTTTCTTACTATTTATTCACAAATCAAATAGATTTCCGAAAGAAAATGACGAGACGTGGAATTCGATGAAGAGATTGCAGCGCAAATACGCGCTATTTTATTATTGGATCAAAACGGCCAAGATGAGAAGTAGTTATAATACTGTGGAACGTTATCGTTTATTTCAATTATGTTATTCATCAAATATGATTACTGCAGTTCATTAATAAATCTCTGAAATCCTGCACGTATATATATAAATACGGATCGTTCTCAAAGGTTTTTGGTTTCCGACAGTATAGCGCGCAGTTTCTTCTCAAAGTAATTTACCCCAGGATGGTAATAATTGAACCAGTACGTTTTCAAAACGCGGTACTTTGAACAGGACAAAGTTATTATCGAATCCGGAGGGACGACAAAATAGCGATTAAGCTGCGGAGGAAAAAAATATTGCCGGTTCACGGTATCGCGTACAACAAGAGATTGCATTCCGACTTTGAGTAGATTAAAATGTTAAATTGATCTCTTTGCGCGTTTGCTATTTACTCTAACGCTCACGGCACGCTAGGACGGTCATCTACATCATCAGCGTCGCGCGTTCTATTAAAAAAAAACTTTTTGATATTATCTTCCATCATTAATATATAACAAACCTCACGCGGTGACAAATACGTAGTTACCCTTTTCAAAATGAATATTAATTTCTTAGAAAATAACGTCATGTGTTCCGGCTGGGAGGGTTTTTAAAAAAATTAGGATCACATGATTTATACCTAACGCTACATCTTGCTATGATATAAAAGTTCGAATCATTTTTCATCGTGATGATGCACAGTAAAATAAAACGAAAAATCATCACAGTCGAGTTAACATTATTAACATGTGTTAATCATGTGTATTTTTCTTTTTATTTTGAATCGATCCATTCGTTTAAGGAAAACCCGACGACCGAGGCCATTTGCCCTCCACGAAGGTTTTTTTCTTATTTTTTAGGAAATTTAGGGGTCAAACAAACTGCGTGTGTAGACATGAAAAACGTTGCAAGAGTCAACGACTGCTAGTTTCGCCGGGCGGTGTTTATTCGCAGCAATAAAAAAACGACTGCGGCAGACCGTTGCGCCATGCCATGCCATGCCATATGGCAGTACCGTATATGAAACTGCCACATGATATAGATTTATACAAGACTTTGTAGATTCCCACAACGTTATGCAAAGTTATACAAAGTAAAATTTAAGGGCAAGTAATTAATTCGATTGGTTCGTAAAACGTTTGTTCATAGCACCTAGGTGTATACGATTTCTCAACGTTTATACACAACTTGGAATCAACAATGTAAATCTGCGTAAAGTCATTTTCGTTCGATCTTATTCCAAAATTCTTTAGAAATTATATTTCGAAATCTGTACTGTACTTAGCTACAGAGGTTCTTGCAGGTGACCGTTCGGCACACTATAACCAATCGAAATATGTCATTACCACCACAAATATAGATACATCAATGTACCAATGTAATAAAATACGAAATTGAGTACATTTCATATTTATAAATCGTACACTTCGTGTTCCTCGGACACGTGATGTGTGGGAAAATATCGATTGAATTATATTTCCCGCAACGATAGACGACAACGAAGGGAATTTTTAGGCTACATACTATTATAGAGCTTGGATAAACTTCTGAATAGCGAAACAGGTAATTAGAACAAAACGTTCTGTGATACGATCAACTGGGTATAATATAATATTATTTCGGCCAAAGCGTAACGGCGGTGCGATTATAGTCTTATCGATTATTAGTATTTACAATTATTATCATCATTGGCTCGATTTACTTGAGAAATAAACAGTGAACAATTGTACGGACGAATTACTTTTTGGAAAGTTCAGCTGCGTGTGATGATATAAGGTTAAACGTGTCAGAGCTACACGAACGTCTCGTTGATTTATTTGCAGCACATGAACAGTTTTAGTGATTAAAAAAAAAAAGAAAAAGGAAAAGAAAAAAAACAACGATCGAGAAAAGTCTACTGAAGATTTGGTGGGGAAACAGAACGCGGGAAAAAATAAAACAAAGAAAAGGAATATATTGTCACCGAACGCACAGTGTAGCACTATCAGTGCATACAGCGTATACAATATACACATATATATATATATATATACACATACAACGACAATCAAAAAGTAACGAATTGAAACACAACCAACGGGGTGACACGCGCGCTTGCGTAAATAGTTTTTTTTTTGCGCGTGAAACACGTATTTGAAACATTTTCCGCTCGAGTGGACACCCACATAAATCGAGGAAAATAATTTGACATATTTTCGATAACTTTACCCACCCCGTTTGCAGTCAACTTTACCACCACCTTCCTCGTCGCACTCGAATCCTCCGACCCCAATTACCCACGCGTCTCCAATACACAGGGTGTACCACCAAGGACTTACCCATTGCCGATATCTCCTGAGATAATGATGATAATGAAATTCTGTTTAGTTTTCCAAGCTTCTCGGAGACTAAGACTGCAGATATTCTATACTTTAATTAAATTTAATGTTTTAGTAAAAAAGTTAAAAACAAAATTAAATTAAAAATATGATATTGTTTAATAGTTAATATTCTTAAATAATTATAAATTATTATTGAATACATAAATAATTTATTTTAGTTAATCAAATGTTTTTAAATCAAAACCAGTCGTATTCATTAAGATTTAAAACATATTCATGGCAATATTTAAATTTTATTTTGTACTTTTATATATTTTATTTGCCGTTATAAATATATTTATTTTATTTAAAATTTGATTAGTTTCAATATAATATTTATATATTCAATAATTATTTTTATAATTTTTTATTTTATTAATTTCAAAAAAAATTGAATATAGCCATTTTATAGAGTTTTTTTTTCTGAAAATGTTGACGTTTCAACATTTTATTTTCATTACCCTCATGGATATCAATACTATTCTTAGTTTTCAGAAACATTGTGCATTCAACTAAATATTTACCTATATTATCAAATCATTCAAATATTAAACAATTTACAATTTTTCTGGAAACTAACAAAAACATTTAAAATCACGAGGCTCCTGAAAATAAAATGTTAAAACGTTAAAATTCTCAGAAAAATTAATTCTATAAAATGGCTTCAATCTTCAATTTTTTTGAAAAATAATAAATAAAAATTATTTTCTTAACTCGTTTATCAAAAAATAAAATTCAGTCGGAGGATGAGATATTTGTAGTTCTCGTGACCGTGATATTTATAAAAAAAACAAAATTTGAATAGGCATCTTTGTTATCTATGGGACGTATTGCAACGGGTAAATCTTCGGTGGGACACCCTGTATGTAACCGTTGTACTAGCAGTCTTTTTATCCGTGCACTCACAGATCAACGCCCACACACATACAAACACACACACACACATTTTTAACGATACATACACGACTCCAAACTTTTTAATCCCACTAATAACTTACGACATTATCACAACATGCACACACCACCGTGGTCGTCGTTGGCCACCCGTTTGAATGGGTATATTGTTTCTTTTTTTTACAACGTCCGTCAAAAGTTTTACCACGCGCCGATTTCCCGGAAAGCAAGACCACTACCGCTGCTGAACGACCACGGTGTAGAATACAGTTGGACCAACGAAAAAAAAAAGTTTGGAGTACGTGTCCAAAAGCTCCGAGAAACTAGACGTGGGTGAGGCCGAGAGTGAAATTTTAAACGTTTGTGACACGAATAAATGTGCAATCTGTAATCACAGCGTTGTATCGCGTGTACAAAGCCGGACGCAAGTACGTATGATTTACCGGTCGTTTCGACATCAGATCGCGCGGTATTGTACTTAACGTGTGCACTAAGCGCCCGCGCAAAAAGTGCAACAAACGTTTCAGCTGAAAACGTATAAGAGGGTTTTTTTTTAAATAACGTTATATAATTACACACGTTTACTGGACTGTAGATGACATTTTTTTTCGGAACACGAGCTCGGTAACTGCAAAGAGTTTGTGTAATGTCATTGCGCTTAGTCGCGACGTTGCTGTGTGCCGAATAATTTGTTCGCGCGAACATATTTCGAATTTCGGCCGCCGGCGAAGCGAGGGATGATAAAGAGAGGATTAAAATGTCAACGTCGACGTGCAACGATGGAGCGAAAACGGGGCTATCGCAGTGTAATACACAAATACCTCGGCCAGTGGCGCGGGAACGGGTTTAATTTTCTATAAGTACACGTGACGCCCACACGCACGTACGATTATTTTCTAATCGTGACGGTTCCCCGTCACATCTTCAAACAGAAACCATCGAACGGTGATGAATACTTTTGAGCGTGCTTGATTGACGAGGTGTCACGCGTCATCCGGAGCGACGGCCGGCGTGTAAACGGACGAGAAAGATATGCGGAAAGAGAAGACTAGTACGTCAACAATCCTGGCCGTTTGTTCGCGCGCAATCCCTGTATATGTTATGTAACAGGAGTTCGCGGTGACGGACGTAAAAGTAAAAACGAACGGGACGATAAAACCTGACCACGGGGGCGCGAAGTGTCGTAGCCACATGGTCTTAGAAGATAAGGTTGCACGGACACTCGGTCGACAAATGCGGTCGCTCCAAAAGGATTTTCGGTTAGCGTTGTGCCCGATATTTTACCTACAACAGAGTTTGTTGTAGGTAAAAGCCTAAGTAACTAAGCCTGAAAAAGTACAGAGACCGAAAACCGCATGCTCAAACGTATTGCATCGCGTGCAGTAATAGACGCTGTATTTACTGTATTATATCGTGTACTCATTTCAAGTAGAAACGCAGCGTTACGATTCATTACGAACTATGTGATACTATGGAACAGTTAACTGTTTTAGTAGACGTATGTCAATTACAATAATAACGGCTCGACGTCAAACGTTTGCAATTCACGTAATACTTGAGCCCAACGTAGAAAAATACAAAATTAAAATGCACTCTGGCATTGGACATAAAAAAAAATAAATAATTAATTCCTACATTTAACAGACGTAATACTAAAAAATAATAATGTAAGTTCATGTTGTGTTTTTAATTTTCAACCATGTTCGGTTCCACTCCAAATTCTACGAAGCATAGAAAAACAGTGGTTTTTTTAACGCAAATTTTGTTTGACAATAATTTTGTGTAGGTTAAGATCTAAATACTTTAAAACCGTTTCCAGCACTGTTTTTAAACTAGAAAAGGGTTTTGCTCTTATACATTTTGACGTTTCGATTCGTGTTAGTAAATTTATATTAGCGTTTTCACTCTCTTATATTCTTTACGTTATTTATATCCCAATAAAAACCTCATTCGACTCTATTTATGACCTAGGTCAGGGGTCACCAATTAATATTTTTGAAGGGCCGAATCGGGAATTTTGAAAATTTTCGGGGGCCGTCAAAATAGCCAAGCAAATATTTTTTACATACTCGTATTATGTAATGAAGCAAAAGTATAACTCAAATAAAAAATAATAAATTTAAAAAAATAAAATAAAATAAAAAACAAATTAACAGCAATATTATAATATAAATAGAAAGTCAGGGTAAAATTAGGGGGAAAAATGGCAAGTAAATTTTCTATCGAAGTTTATTCGTATTTAATTATCGGTTTTTACTTTTTTTTCCTTGTCTGCGGGCTGGATAAAGTGTGTTCGCGGGCCGGATGTGGCCCGCGGGCCGCCATTTGGTGACCACTGACCTAGGTCTTACGTTTACCCGTGACTTAAGTCAAACCAAGGACATTGAAGAAATTTGTGGTAGGGCGCTAAAGATTCTTGGATTTATCCTTCGTTCTTCTTCCGAGCTCTAACTTTTATCCTCCTTAACGCTCTATACCTGGGGTCGCCAACCAGTCGATCGCGATCGACTGGTCGATCTTTCTGGGAATATAGATCGATCGTTATAAAAATTAATTTTACCATTGTTGGTCGATCGCGTGATATAGAGTCTATACTGTGGTCTAGTTCGTCCGGTGTTCTAATACGGTAGTGTTCTTTGGGACTCCACTTTGCTTGTACCAGCGTTCCAATTGAGCATGTTCAAAGAAAAGTCCTACACGTTGCAGCTCACAAACTTAATATTTTTCACCCTCCTCATAACTAAACGTTTGTTCTACATGTTCTTAATATTTTTATCTTAAGCTGACCGTTGGCATAATCTATTCTTTCTTTGAAATCTTCTTTCTGCCAAAATTGATTTTCCTTCTCTTTCATCCCTTATACATTTAAGAGCCCCTCCCCGCACCTCTCATTGTTCTGAACCTTTCCAAATACCTCGCTCCTCCTCTTGTGACCTTGAAAACTCATCTATTGTTCGTTTCATGCGAACAGCAAATAAAGCCACTCATTTTCTTTGTAAATATTAATTTTCTTCTTTATACTTTATGTAACTTTTTTATTAAGAATTACTTTTCTAATAACTTTTAATCTGTGTTTATGTTTCTGTGTATACTATCTTATTATTTTTGGGATTGTCCATTTATAAAAATATAAAATAAAATAAAAGAATTATGAAAATAAGAATATAATAATTAAAAAGTAGGGCAAAATTAATAAAAATACAATACCGTATTTCATGCATAATTTTATTCATCTTCCCAGTTTTAAATAAGCACTTAAAGATTAAAAAACTCTCTTATAATGACATTTGGTTGTAGAACAATCTTTAGAAATGTAAACTGATCGAACTGACCTATTTCACTCAGAATCGTTTATTCTTGAGGAATGGTTACATTGGTTTCATGTATAAAAGACACGACTTAGGAGTTTCGTCCGTTTTAGGATAAGGACTGACTAAGATATTACAAAAATTTAAGTTTTATAGATTTTTTAAATGGCCGTAAATTATTCTCTGTCATAAATAATATTCACATACATAAGCTGACATTATTTTATGGAAATTAAATCGCCCACTAGTATAATTTACTTTTAATATATTTACATCGTAACGTATTGCGTAACATTCGGAACAATTTAAACGTTAATCGAAAAATGTATTGGCTATTTCATTTATTGAATTGAAATCTCTTGGCTACGCTGTGTGCGACCTACAACTAGAGAGAGTGGGCCCGAGGAGATAAATTGAAATCAGTACTATTAACACAAAACCGGCATAACACACGCAACCGATTGAAATTACAACAACAAATTTTTTACAAACGCTGCCGAAATCGCATTGCTGAAATCCCTGAAATCACACTTGCCGTAAGAACCGTAGAGCTCGACTTGATATATACATATATATATATATAAATATACATCGTAGCGATGTGTAACGTGAACAAGAAACCCACGATGACCACGGAGTTGGACCAACGGAGCACCACAAATCACGCGGCAGGTAAGATGTGTAAAATTTGCAACTTCCTGCGGACCAATTACCTCGAGAACGAAGAACCCAAAGCCCCGTCCGGAGGCTGCGCATCGCCGGCGAACGATCGCCGTCCGGTCGGACGGGTGTGCGGTGCGCGCGCGAAAACCAACGACGAGGTGGGCCCGAAGCCCGCGTGCGGGGGCGGCGCCAAAGACAACGCTTGTGGGTCCCCTCACGGGTCGCCGATGGTCCCGAAGCCCAATCCACCAGCTGCCCCCGAAAAGGACGGACCGGCGTCAAAAGGCAGTTGTATGCGGATATTGATCAACTTGTGCGATCACGACCAACAACAGGCGGCGGCGGCACCGGCGGCGGCACCGGCGGCGGCATCGGTGGCTGCACCGGCGGCGGCACCATCGCAAGACGACCGGCGACCGCGGATCGGAACACAAACCAATTGCTCGTGCTCGGAAAATCAGGGGCGCGTTTCCGCGGCACCCACCGCCTGCGAGTGTTTCGCGATGGCCGAACCGTACATGATGAGTGGACAGGCGCCCGGCAAACACAATTGTCCACCGCCCGCCGCAAAAACACCAAGACCGAAGACACCCACCCATGATTCCAATAAATCTGGACATCGGAGGTCTGAGCACGTCCATGAAGAACAACCGAAATGCAGCTGCCAGCATCATTCGGGCTGACTTATATTTCTATCACATAGTATATATGATTTCCGGCAGTAAAATCCGTTTCAAAATTTAAATCAAATGTGTTTTATATATGTATAATTCAATATGTATAAAATGGTGATACTCTAGGTCGGGCGAAATACAGAGTTCTATTATTTCTGTAAGTGTCACTTAATTTAAAATTCTGCGTCTAAAGTGTAGTTCAATTCAAAAAACAAGTAAAATCATGAGGCCCCTGAAGCTATTAAATTAGGATATTCACAAGAATTATATAACCAAAAACGTACTACATTTTATATTACTATTATATGTGCACATTTTCCACCTGGGATAAATCCTATTATATTATATCTAGTAAACAGTTGTGCACATAAACGCATGGAAAATTATGATATTTCTATGAAATGCTTATTTCGATAGTATATGTATGTTTCGAATCGCTACGATTAATTTTTAAAGCACACGACCAAATATCTGGTATCCACGAAAAATTAACAGGTGGTTAGTGCGTGATAACAAAAATACAAGACTGTGCAAGGTTCGATTCTGGATGTAGGTAAAAGCGTTTTGCACTTTTTGCTCAGTTTTTTCTCATCTGTTTAAAAATTAAAAAAAATACTTCTTAAAAGTACCACAAGACGACATTTAATTACAGAAAAGTACCAGGTTTGTATACACTAGAGCAATCATTTGGGTCGAAATCGTGTACGCGCGCACACAAGAAAAAAATATCTCGCACCAAGATAAGACAAATAAATTCCTCGTTTCACTTAGAATCTCATAAATACAATTAGACTTGAAAATTTAAATTTGGCATACTACATTGATGTAATAAAGCCATGAGAGTGTTTTTTATCTACTTGGCTAGGATTGAATTTCCGTTGAGAGTCACTATTTTGCACCAACAATAATGTGTTTCAGTGAAGAAAAAAAAAAGATTCACTTGTATCGTCATCGGCATTTTGACGTTAAAATAAAGTACTTACAATAAATAGGTCATCACTAAATGTACATTAAAAAATTAAACGTTTAGAATTTTAACTGTTGGTGTACCTAGGTATATATAAACAGGTTCATATTTATGCATACAATTTTTAATAATAAATTTTAATCATCTTCTTCAAAAATTTGTGACATACCATAGAGGAAAAATATATTGCTTTGTACATATGATTTATTATTTGATTTCGTTAGATGTTGTGCGTTTTATATATTATTTTAAACTATAATAGTTCAATCTATTATATTTGTAATTTGTGGTTAATCGTTTTTACGATAAAATGTGATCGTTTTTGTGATCATTATTCGCAATTAAGACTATGATAATTTGTTATCTTTATTGTGCTAGTAAGTATATTACCAATGACGATTTTGCACAAATGTCTAAAAATATCAGTGTAGCGTTGAGAAGTATCGAGGTAAAGATCATAACAGTTGTTGACAGACCATAAAAATATCATAATATAATTAGGTTAGTTGAGCGAAATTGTGTTTACAAAAAATTAATCTATTTTAATATTTTTAATTTGCTGTAATTTTTTATTCGAACTTTAATTTGATTGTACCACTCGAATGACTAATGTCTAATTGCATATTTCTATAATGCTGGTTTACTTGGTCAGCCATGCCTAATTTTTCAGTTCATAATTTATGGTAATGCACGTATTATTTCAGATGTAAGACATTCTAATAATAACAATACATTTAACTGTCGATATAGTTTACTTGATAATTAATACTGCGTTAAAAGAAACTAATCAAAATACGTCAATACTGGACGGTTGTATTTTCATGTGAAATGTTCACGTAGCCATCAAACACCACATGACCGTGGTGATCGATAAATAATAATCGATAATAAGTGTGATCGATCGTGGCAACAATAACTAGTACAATATCATGGCTTCGTCAGCCTAGACAAAAACGTGTGTGCAATTTAAAAAGCTAACCCGACCGACTTCAATGTGAATATATATCGCAGAACGAATGTGTGCGCAACGTATTTGCCAAATTCAAATACGACGCTAAGTACAAACGTATGTGTACATTTAAGAAGTATAATTTCAAAAGTCCTCGTTCAACTCGCATCACATCCGCGTAGCATAGATGATCGCAATAGACAAACATGCGTTTCTTGACAAATTTAAAAGTTTTGTTCAACGTACATTCGTTTGATTATTTAAATACTGTATACATTGAACGCTATCGTCATGCTTACCCGGAGTGACGTTCCTATACCAAAAATCCCCGTAACAAAAGTTCTGTCTAATTTACGAATATACCAAAAATATACCGAATATACCAAAAATCCCCGTAACAAAAGTTCTGTACTAATTTACGAAAAGATCGATGACAAACTCGTTTCCGAAGCATGGTCGACTGAGAAAATAGGAAAAACCCCTCTTGTCATGGCTTTATTTTGAATACGATACGCGTCTGTTGCACTTATACAGGCTATTCGAGGTTTCAGCATGCCTATACCTGTGCTAACTCGGTGTTACCAATACATTACTTGTGTTACTTTTTGACTCGAGGATGGGCATAAACGAATTAAAAGTTAAAAGTTGATTTAATTTAAATTTCTTAACTCAACTTAAGTTACTGTTCTTGGGTTTCCATCAACTTAACTGGTAACTCGACTTGATAGTTTTCTAATTTACGTGAAATCAGAGAGTTTAATTTTAATTTTACGAATCTATGTTAATTCATTTTGTTTTTAATCTTATTTTTTTCTCTTACTTTTCAATCGATTTCGTCTCATATCACGAATATTTCAGTCGCTATTCGGCATGAATGGTTCAAAGTTGAAAACGAATTATCGTCAGTAAAATTAATAATAATAATAATACTTATTTTAAATAAATAAATATTTTAACACCCCAAAGGGTAAGAGTACAGTTATTGTATACTAAAAATATCGCTAAATTAACAAATGAGAAAAACATTAAATACAACTAAATCAAATTAAACATCAAAATTTAAATTATAAATACAATTTCTTAGCTTAGTATAAGAGTCGAAAAAAAAAACCAAAATTTGAATTAAATTACATGATATTGGTAGACGGCACACCGGACTATTAGTAAAGTAATTATATTTAGAATGAGGAATCACAAAAGGTGGGTTATATTTTGAATTAAAAGAGGGTACTTTAAGGACAATTTTATGTAATAATTCTGGACAGTTGATAACACCATTCAGGATTTTATACATAAACGTGATATCATATCAGTGGCGGCTCGTGCCTAGGTGTGCAGTTGTGCGCACACCACATAGATTAATATATAGATATAATAGTAAAAATGTTTAATAATAATGTATACTAGTTTATTAATTTTAATACAATATCTGTTTTAGGTATTTACTTTAGGTATTTATTATATAAAAAAAATTTAATTTTAAAAACAAAAACGACAATTTATTATTATTATACTCCTAAAATTTAATTGAGTTATGTAACAAATACACATCAATTGGTGTGCAGCTCAGTATGAACACCGCCCGTCCGTGTAAAATACGTTTAGTTATAGAGTAGGGGAATCGGCAATTATATGTGACTTTGGTGTGCAGCTCCTACTGCACACTCGTCAAGCGGTCGCACGCGATAAACACACACACGGTGAAAGATATCTTATCTATTTTTAATATTTTTTGATTATCAGCATTAGCGATGTTATCTATTGAAAAAACTTTGTCATGAATATAGCTGATTTCAACAATAAAGTTATAGAACTGATTGCCTCTTCCATAATAATATACTCATATAATCATAATATACTAATCTTCTTGTTTCAAGTGACTTTAAACCTATTGATTTAGCAATTACAACAGTGTTATTATACGGATATTTAGTTTTAAAAGCGTAAAAACGTAAAAAATTGTTTTGTATTTTTTCTAACTTATTAACTAAACCAGATTGTTTTTGTATTCCATACTACCGTTCCATATTCAAGTAAAGATCTTACAAGCGAACAATATAAAACTTACATACATAGTGCATCGTTGAAATTAGAGCAGGTGCGTTTAATGAACCCTAGAACACGAAGACTTTTCCCATAAAATTATTAACAATCGACAATCACTACAATCACTAACCCAGTGGTGAATATAGAATCGTTTTTGAAAAAAAGAAGAAAAAACCATTTACTTGCCCAGCCTTTTTGTACATTTTACTTTTACTTTTTGTACATCGATACCGCGCATAAAAAGCTCGTACGAGTATACGAAATATGTGCGAGTTAAATATGTGAGAACACTCGAAAACTCGTTATAAATGTATAAATATAAGTAGGTACACGAGTTCTTGATACAACATTTCAAGCTATTATTATAAGTGTACGAAGTGACAGCGTGTAATTTCGATTCAACGATTCGATGCGCCGGCTATGTATTGAAAACGAGATACCCACGGCAGTGTGTAGTTCCGTGTTGCGTTTGAATTATACACCAAAATAAATATAAATGCATGTATAAAAGAGAATTAGACGGAAGATGTGTCGTTAATTCAGATACTTTTCCCTGCAGACTTCCTGTCGAATACGTATAGGTATATAACAACTGAACAAAAAATGCGTTAGCCACTTGGTGCAGAATACTAAATAGTTTTTTTTGTTTTTAATTTCCAAACAAATGACAAATGATGATACTAGAAAACCGGATATCACGTCCGCGATGGCCATTTCATAAAAGTTTTCACAAAAAAAGGAATATCCGTACGACTGTAACGATCTCTCGATTGACAGCGCAATAACGATCGCCTCCGTAATGTAATATTAATATAATTCTTATTGATAACCAATAGAGAAATAATCAAGATTGTATTCTGAGAATTGAAAACTAATACGTTAATTTTCAAAACTTGTAGGTAAATACAAAATTAATTATATTAGTAATATCAACATTAATTTTAATACCATAATACAGTCGTATTCAAATATCATTAAACTAAATAGAATGGTTTAACACTTTTTTTATGATACTTAAGGCAATATTTACATTTATTCATGTTATTTATTGCTATATATATTTATTTTATTGAATATTTCATAAATTTTAATAAATAATTTATACATTTAATAGCAATTTGTTATGATTATAAAACGTTTAACTTTATTGGTATTTACGCGTGTGTTTTGGACTCGGGAAATGTTAAAAAAATAACACGATTTCATCTCGAAAGCATTGAATATGATAGTATCGACAAATTGAAAAATAATTTATGTAATTTATATTTACAAAAGTGATTTCAAAATGTTTTTGAATACACAACAAATTTAATTCTACTACGTCGACTGCAGTATCTCGTCACAATTAAAACATTTAAAACAGTATAAATATTAAAATAAGGTTCACTCAATAATTATTATTATACGCATATTATAATTATAACTGGCGTATATTTGGGAAAAAAAAACAATTAATTAATAATTAGCTGAATAATAATTTATATCAATTACTCAAGGACATTAACGGTTGACACATTTTCGACGACTAAACAAAGTTTAATTTTTCTCGATGTCTATACTATATTTTATCGACCTAGATACGTCATTATATAATCTAGTGTACAGTTCGTAGGACACACTAAAACTATAAAAGTAATTTTAGATAAATTAATTGATTCGAAATATCGAAGCTTCAATAGGACGTATAGGCACTGATAACATCATAGGTAGCACGGTCGTAATTAACATATTATAATTTACTCGTGCAGAACGATTTCTGGTCGAAAAACATGAATGGGTTGTTAAAAATCGCTTTGTTTTTTTATTATTATAAAATATATTTTTTTAACATACAGTTTGTATTATTGTTAGTAATATTGCTCTTCGCATACATTGTTTTACTCGCGAGACAAAACGGTATTTTTTAAACACTGTTGTTTTTTTTCCCCCGTACACGGTGGGTAATAAAACGAAGAAAAATGTAACGGTTTTATAAAAGCCGTTTAACATAGAAGCACCACCGTAATTGAAAAGTTCTCAGTTATTTACTCTCTGGCGTGAGGATGAAAAGCTTTTAGCATGATGACTTATGTAATATATTACAACGTTAGCACTTATGAATAAAGGTAAAACAAAAGAAAAGCAATATTTTCATGAACGCAAAGCAGTTATTGCATTTCTAGAAGCATAGTTGTACACACATATACAATATACATATACGAGTATATACACGTGACGTAACTCACAATTGGTAGTACCCCGTCAGACTTTACCAACTACTCAAACAAATTGAGTTGAAGAAATTTTTCTAAAACTCCACGTCTCCACTTACATTTCATACGTACCTATTTATTATAATACGCGTACATACGTATATTACTATGTAAACGCCGTATTACAAGTCTACGTTCGATTTGAGAGCGCTCTGTGACAAATACCAGTATATATAACCAACTTGCGTTCGTTAATATTTTCTAATAACATTCGATAACAATCGCGACGTTCGAAATAAATGTCTGATGTGCAACAGGTAAAACTATTTGTCGGTCATTATTTTGTGGCAATCTCTTCAGAAGATTAATATGTAATGCGTCGACTGAAATTTTTTTATTTTACAACATTAACAATACGAAATGCCACGTGAAACACGAGACATATATTTTAATTCGTCCAATATAATTATAAATTCATGCCGTCACGCTGATATAGTTATAATATGTTATCACGAGTCAAGCAGGGTAATAGTTTTAATACCAAATAATAACACCACAAGTAAAATGTTATTTTAAATCAAATTTAAATGTCACACATGTACGCGTACGAGGCGTACCAACAGAAAATAAAAAATACGTAGTAAGAGACGTATATGCAGTTAATTTTGATAAATACCTTCTACTGGGCAATCTTGAAATGTTACGGAACATTTGACGTGTATATCAGTTATCCACACCGTAACCTAACCGTTAATTCTACGGTATACTATGGTATACATTTTATTGTTATTTAAATTTGTCAACCGTCCGAAAACTGGGAACAGAAATCTTTTCTACACGGTTGCGGTTACCAATCGCATTCAAAACAACATCAGCTGTGCGTTCATGACAAGGGCTGAGCATTATAAAAAAAAAAAAAAACTAAATACGCCACGTACGTTCACGTCGTACGCGACTGGTTTTTTTGAACTACCCTTCATCTAACCTTTGTTCAAAAAATGACTGATCTCGTTTTTTTTAAATTTTTTTTTTGTTTTAGTTGCCCCTCGAGTAATTCAAAAATAAAACTAAAAAATGAAGGGGTCGCGTATAATAATAATAATAATAATTATAATACCGAGTAGAATAGAGATGGAAGGAGAGAGAGAGAGATAAAAGAGAATGGACGACGCAGTGCTTCACTGCAGCAGCCGGACCAAAACAAAGGCCCCTCGGAGAGTGAGAGCTCGTTAATGAACTCCCGATTCCAATTAAACGCGATGTGTCTTAATAACACGCGTACTCGTAGTCGTGCCCAATCGTTGGCAGACCCGGAATATTATTATTTATGTTCTCCCTGTCCTTTTTTATATTAATATAAACTTTTTTTTTTTCGAAATCGTAGTTTAAACTTATAACGTTATGCGTTTTCCGATGTGTCATGGTAGTTAATGATCGACAAGATAATATAATATAATTTATATTTTATACAATGTAGGTACCTAACGACGATGTAGATAATCTGTACGCACGTGCACCACTAAAGACGTACGTTACTACCATTGTGCGCAAGTGTGACCATGTGAACACTATATTATATGAACGCGTTTTATTTTCCGAGCAAAAAGTTTGGACGCAATAGGGTTTTTGCGTGTCGTACAGAAGGCGATTTTTTTATTGTTATCATTGTTATTTTAATTATTATTATTATTACTAAAATATTTTTATTATTATTATATTATTATTATTATTATTATTATATAATTATTTTTATGATTATTATTATTATTATTATTTTTATTTGCTATCGCGTCCGCCTGGTGTCGCGCGACGGAGCGAAATGTAATCGTTTTTATTTACAGTTAAAAATGTTTTTTTCCTCGGTGTTTAAGGCAAAAGTTTAATACCAATAGAACGTCGGACGACGGACTGCACTGAAAGTTTGTACGCAACAATGGGTCGTTTTATGCAACAACAACAACGAAAAAATAAATAAATAAATAAAAAAGCAAAAACGAAAAATAAAACAACTAGGTACTTGGTTCCCCAAACTCATTTCCCGAACGTCTGCGTATGTCGGTGTTATAATATAAGAGAATAATAATATTATCAAAGCGTTAGCCGGAACGCTGTGTACCTACTATGTGCATATATTATATATAACATACATATATTATATATAGGTATAAATAAATATGTACTACTTATATCCGCCTCTACTGTTATGCGTGTAATGTAATATGCGAGTGCATAAGCCTTACGTCGTCGCGTCGTGACAAAAGCGAAGGTAAAAATGAAATCTTTTTATTTTTCACGTTCAGCCTTCGAAAACAAATAAAACAATAAAAAACAATTTGCTCTCGTCTAGTTTCTTTTTTTCAAATAATACGCCCGTAGGTATTTATTTAAATATATATTATGTATGTGTATGTGTGGTACAACGCGCTACCCATCCGTATAAAAAATATAAATACGAATACACACTTGTCTAGAATTTGGTCGCACACAACCTGAATAATATAAATTTCGACTGGTACCAAGTATATAATTATTTACAATAATAATAACAACAATAGAATCGTCCTTTAACGATTTACATCGTATAACATATAAGTATAACCAACTGTATTTACCTACTATATGTTACACATATTTATATAAATATAACTACACGTAATAATAACTATTCACAATGTTAATTCATTTTTTTTTTTAGTGAAGATATAAGTTTTTGTTTCAAACTGAGTATTTTGCCACGCGAGCAATTATTATTAAAAGCCGATTGATTTTTTCGGATATCCAATTCCAGCATAACTACACTACTTTTGCAGTTCTATCGATGTGAACGTTTATAATTACAATATATCAACACAGTTAACTGTCAATTAATCGCATTGTTAAAGAACGAGGGTTATTTTAGAGTTTCCGTTTTGGGCACTAAGAAGATATGATGAAATCAAACAGCTGCAGTCCATTGATTATCGTCTACTACATATACGACGTTATCAACGGAAATTCGCAGGCACTAAAATGGTCGTATAGCATTAGTTGTGTGATGATACGTAGTTGGTTTTAAAGTTATATCACCGTTACGATCGGACAATGATCTACCGGTCGGACAGTGTCGCGGTGCGTCTATTAAATAAAGTCCATTTGTTCAACAAGATCGCATACCTACGTGAGTGTATCTCTGGACGGTACGCTAATGACAAGGAAAAGGTCATGACGACTAACAATTTTAATTTCTTATTTAAATACATATGCGTTTACAATTTTAAATGTAGATTTTCTTTCCGAACGTTTGCAATAAAAAAAAAAACAAAAAAAAAAACACCGAAATAATAATAATAATAATAATAAGCATTATACTGCAGGCTTAATCCACGGCATCAAGAGTTTTGTTTTTTCTTTAAAAAATATTATATTTCGGTAAAAAAAAAAACAATGGCTACAACAGCAAAGAACAAACCTTTCTTCATCAGGGTGCTAAAAAATGTGCACGATGGCGTGAGATCCATGAGCTGGTAGGTACATAATATCATAGTGCGGCTCAAAGTCATATTAATAGTCATATTAATCCCAGTCAGTGCGCGGAGATTATTGACAAGGTTTCAGAGAGAATGAAGTCAGAAAATTAATTATTATAACGGAATACGTATTGATGATCTTATAATTATTATTAAAGCAATTTTATTGTCAAACAACTAGTCAGTGTCGAGCATCAAACCGTACTACAAAATGCATTTACATCATATTACTTACCCTATATGACTAAATATATATTATACGAGCAGGAATTGTGTTTTATTTTTATTTTTTTCATACATGAAACACTATTTAAATTTTGAGAACAATAAAACATAAATAAATTATTTAATAACACTTAATTTATGTAAATTGATTAGTGTCCGCCGCAAAACCATTATATTTTTGTTTTTTTATTTGATTTAATGCAGTTGAACCATTCCGTATTTATTCCAGTAGAATTATTTTCCATTCAAGCGGATTCTCCAAAAAATAATTATTAGTATTCAAAATAGTAAAGTTCGACCTCACGTCGTTCGTCTAGCACCAACACTCATGTATAAAGTGCACTAACAGATTTCCCTCGTTCCGATGCGCGAACCACAACGGACATGTTTAAGATACACTTCAATATTATGACTGGAGTTCGAATTTTTCTGTTCTAGGTCTACGTATTTGAAATATTTAGGAGGTTGAAATTGTTGACAACTTAGAATCTTTAAGTCACTGTAACTTTCGTTACAATGTCATTGTCATACATCGTTTCGTATATAATATATATTAAACTGTAAGATTAAAAATAATCTCTATACGTTTATTGAAATATAACTGTGGACTTTTAAAAATAATTAAGATGCTTTTCTAAGGATATCTTTTTTTCTAGTTTTTAAACACTCAATTACTTTGTTTTAAGTGCTCTTTTCATAACATTTATAGAGAACTACCGAATCTCAAATCTCTTCATGACTAATGCGTAAGATATGTGGTGTATAAGCGCGGTAGTGCTATCGATGCAGCGTGGTACGCGCGTTCCACTGAAACGTAATCATTTCCTTATTATTATAATTAATATTGTTATTGTTATCGTCATTATTACAATTGTCGTTTTTTTAAAACCGTCGCCGTCGGATACCGCACCGGCCCGTACCGTCGGCATGACGTACCGTCAGTCGGGCGACGGTAATAAATTAACTATGTATTTATGAACACCACTGTACGCGTGACGGGGCCGGTCCGCCGTGCAAAACGAGTGGAATAGAAAACGACACGGAGGACACGCGACGGGGGACGTTTTCTAGTTTGCATCGTTCCGCGTGTGATTTACTCGCCCGCCCGTCCGTGCGTCGGATAACGACGTATAATCCCGCGTAATTAATCATCCGCCGCCGCCGGATTTAGCATTTTACCTCGGAACAGTGGCGGCGACGAATCGGACATTTATTGCACGGGCGTATGTGCACGTATAATATACACGCAAGAGTGATAAGTTTTAGGGGGGGGGTGAAAGGGGGCCCAGCCCTACCTCCTGGAAACACTCGCGGTACGATGACGAATCGCACGACAAGAGGGAGACTGGAACCGTTCGAATTTCTTTTTCAGACTTGCAAAAAAAATTTTAAAAAAACCCGGAGCACGTGTCGACTCAGTGATGATTATAAAGTTAAGTTATTTCGTCTACTCGTCTTGCGGTCCGGCGATACGCAGCGTCGCCCACGTTCATCACGACCACTGTGGAGTTCGGAGCACGAGCGACCTTTACGTTTCGGTGAATTTTAAAAGCATCCGTGTACCGTTTTTTCACGATTTGTATTACACAATCCCTCCCCCACCATCAAAATTAAATTCAAATTGCCCATATCTGTACACAGGGTGCGATCACAATTTCCTGTTGCAGTTGTGGTTTTTTCGTATATTAATTTATAATACGGTTGCTGTAATGTTTCTGACAATGGCAAAAAAAAAAAATGTATAATACAAAATACAGAAACGTATATGAGATTGAAGTTTTATGAAATATATACATAGTATAATCTGACACAATAATTTTCTCTACTTTCACGTACATTTTATCACACGAAATCCCGATTACTCTGTACACATATTATATTATACCTAATATTGCCGTGGGAATAGGGTTGAGCGTTATGAGGATCGGGTTTGGACGAAATCCAAAAAAATATGATAATTAGGTGTATAAAATATTTACAAGTATAGATATGTGGTATACAGAGCGACCCGTCGAGGATTTACCCATTGTGATATCTCCTGAGATGATGAAGATATATTCAGGTTTTATTTATTTCTCATGAAACTCACGTGGACAAGGACTAAACATATTTAAAAAAAAATGTTAAAAAATGTTTGACATTTTCTATCGGATTTCACTGGAAATCGGTTTTCCGAAACAAAAGATTCATAGCATTGAAATTAAAACGATCTCAACCAGCTCCACCGGAGTGAGTCGAAAAAAAAACGTGAATGCCCACCACTGTGACGTTATTCAGCAAGTGTGAATATTTTATCAAATGGTGAAAATCGTCGGAAACCTAATACAGTAGATTCTCGTTATGTCGAATCTCAAGGGGAACAGAAAAAAGTTCGAGATATCGAAAGCTTCGAGATAACTTCGAGATATCGAGTTTTATTAAAAAATAAAAAAACTATTATAAATGTATGTTGTATAATTTATATGAATAATAAATAATACGAATGTACAAAATTACAAATTTTTTTCAAAAATAATTTTTCAAAATAAATAATAAATACATTATATGTACATACATACATTCTTTATAATTTTTTATTAATGTATAATTTTTATAATATTTTTATATGTAATACATATTTACTTATTATAATTTTAGTTTTTTTTGATCAGGATTATTAAATGTATTCAATAATAAAGTATGTAATATGTAATATGTGTTAAAGTATTAAAATCAAAGCAAAATATGTAGTAAAATAAAATTTATAAATACGTAATTAATTTTTTTTTTCCACTTCGCTTATAAGATTTATTCGGTTATAAGACTCACTTTGTGCTGGTCCCAAAGTGAGTCTTATAAGCGGCGTCTACTGTATAATAATTTATTTTAATGGCGATACGAAATAAGCGAGAACTGTTTGTGAAGTGTTCAACTTAATGTATAGTTACGTAAAAAACAGTATATATATTATAGTACAGATATTGTTGGTCAGGCAGTAACCAAAATTAGATTATTTACTTTTGTTGTTATTGTTACGGGAGGAGAAAAAAAAGGTTCTGCTAGAAAATTGCATTTTATCAGCGGCGGCGTTGAATTAAAATAACTTTTTTATTAGATTATTACAACGAAATACGCGGACAATGGTGCGGGTTCGATTGAATATAAAAATCGAAAACAATTATTTGTATTTTATAAGACTACCAGCGAGAATAAAATCGACACCCTTTTATTATTATAATCCCGTCGAATTCATACAAGTTCGCTTGAGTTCTACTGCATTCTAACGTATATAACCTCATTTTGTGGTTGTATTTTCAACTGTATTTTAAATTATAATAATAAAAAAAACAAACAAACAAACTCTTTGTCTTGAAACAAGCAGGGTTTTTAATAATACGATTTACTGAAATAGAACTGCTATTGTATTTGTTATGATTTATTCCAAGAACATATTATTAGCAACAACGTATTTCACGAATTACTGAGTAAAACACGAAATAGTATGTCGGCGGACCAATTGCCAAACACACACAAACTTAGTAATACACTAATTGAAATACCACTCGTTTCTGAAATTTAACACAAAATTAGTTTTTCATATGAAAATGTTTGTATTCTCGTTGCACATAAAATTGGTTTTCCTACAATAGGTCAATACCTCGTTACCACACTATTGTACAACACTACGGTTTAGAGAATTTTATTAAAAATAATATTTAATAATTCTGAATTGAATTTAAATTTGAAAAAAAAAAGAAACGTGATGTAGGTACCATATTATACCACCGCATGTTTGTTAATATTTACTCAGTTTTCACTCTCCCGATAAATGCGTAAGAATTGGACGTGGCGAATTTGCCAACCGAGGTATTGCGATATCAGAAACTCTACATTCAGTAACACAATCAAATTGTTCACCGATATAAGAATAATCGCTAGGCGTACAGAATTACGGTACATTTCGTCGTAAAAATGGACTCTATATAATAATATAATATAGCACACGGGCGTTCGACGGCAGAGCTTACCACCGGCCTGGAGATTTATCTGGTTCACTGTACAAAAGTATACACAGTATTCGGCCGTAGCGTATAAATTTAAAGTCCATTAGATTTTTCGCGTGGGCGATTTTTAACGTGCTCACATTTTTTTTCCCCTCCCCGTCCCTCTTTTTACGTCCGTCCGTTAATTATTAACGTCTTTAATGTCCCCTCGCCCGCCCACTATCACGTCGCCTTTTAAATACGGGCGTGCACGCGGGTGTGTGTGTGTGAGCAGCGGCTCAACGATAACGCTTCCGGAGAGATGTAATAATATACGCGAAGTATTATACGTTTATTTTAATCGCCGATCGGTCGCGCGTTCATTTATTAATTTTCGTTTTATCGCCACCGCCATTATATTTATAATTTTTCATCCCGCGTAATTTATTTAAGTGGACGTTTTTTGTTTTTTTTTAACCACAGATGTTACTTGCGGCCCAGCCCACGCACATGTACCACGGGGAAGTGCGCACGTACCGGACCACATTACACGTACACAGCAGTGAAAGGTATATTGAATAGGTGGCACTGAATAATCCGCGGTGGGATTCCTTGACCAGTGGTCCGTGGATCCTTAGAGGGACCGTAGATGTCAACTCGAATAATTGTCTCGAAATTTGTATTAAAATAGCTATTTAGCCACAAGCCGTCTGTAATTTATACTAGTAACGTAATGACAGTGATACTGTTTATAGTTAACATAAAAATATTAAAATAATAAAATTAAAATAATTTTTGTTTTTTTTTTGAAGGGGTAAGGGTGTCTGAAGCTCAAAGAAAAGGTTAAGTAACACTGGTCTAGGGAACACACCCATGGAACCGCGCCACTCAACCACATAGGCTAATAATTGTTTTTTCTTTTACCTAATCGCACAACACAGATTGATATTATAACTTCGAAATGTGTCGGTTAAGTTTCCGTTAATCTACACATTTTACAATGTCGCTCAAGCGAATCACCTACATAATTGGTGCGTTATAATAACTGATTGTGTGCACATTTTTTTAAAAACGTTTCTAATATCTTGTTCCCTAGCATTTGATGTAAATCTATGAATTATTATTGACGTTGTTTAATATTATACACCTCTCCGCGGTCCACGCATCTGATAGTTTTCAAACTGGCACCTGGACAAAATCGTCAGTCTGCATGATATTCTACGATTAAACCCACACGTCGTTTTTCTCTCAAATGTTCTTCACTGTTCCTGCGCTGTGTTCACCACCTTTCCGAAGCGAATTACAAAACGAAACAAATTCGATTGAACGTTTCTAGTTTTCCTTATCGTTCATTGTTTTTGTATTTGCGACATTGTTTGTAGGTATACACCAAGGTTATAGTGGTCCTTTTTGATTAGAAAGTAATTCTCATTTAATATGATCTCGTTTACTTAACCCCTTCGGGTGCCACGCACAGGGCTAAGTAATTGCAATAAAAACGTGTTTTGTCGTTTTTTGAGTTAAATTAAATACGATGGAACTTATCCAAAATGTATAGTACGCATAACTATATTTATACAATTTCTAATAAATCTATATTATTTCTCAAGAAAAACTATAAAATATATTTGATATTTAATTTATTTTACAAATTGGTATTTTACAGATATTTCATGTACACATAAATGTATTATAATAACGGTTGATGCATACGACAAAATATCTTAAATAAAATGATAACAATTAAAAAAATATAATCCTCCTAAAAGATAGTTTATCCATTACCAATTAATTGTGTTGGATTGACTGATTTATTGCAACAGTAAGGTCTACGTAAGCCACCATGCCATCCCTATATATACTCAACGGATAATTTTCTAATAATTACGTTACACCAGATGTCACGTAGTTCGTGTCTGCTAGACCTATAATATAATATAATATAATATAGTGTCTACGTGTCAAAAAAGACGAGTTTTTATTTCGCGCACCGAAGTATTGGTTGTTGAATGGTTGTGTAATATATTGTGTTTTAGCCGCCATTGAATTTGGACTGATTTCGGTGCGCGCCAATTTGTATTCGAGACTCGCCTTATACCTTTCCCGAACCGAAATTGTATTATCCAATCAGTCCGTAGCTGAAAACTGCACGGGTCCGAACACATTGTATTGATATATTTTATTATGACGGCTGACCTTTTTATTTTCGGAAATAAATTCATTTGCGGAGTAGCTCACACGGACTCACGGCCCTGGCGCTCCACAGTGAACCTATGTCTGTTTTGTAGTTGCAGCGAGCGATCGACTCTGTATCCACATAATATGTACAGTGTACACTTACACGCGCGAACCCGATAAGACTTTGTCAGCCGGTCGTATATAGTTACGTTCGGCCAAGGGATTATTATATATATATATAATATGTAGGGGAAGAACGGCACGTGTGAAACAGTTTTGTAAATATAAGATTACAATTAAACAAAAAATACCGGTGAATTTCAAACCGTCGTCGTTTTCCTAAAAGACCACGTGTAAATCGTTCGTTTTGATCTACTGAAAATTAACATTTACGCTAAATTAAACTCGCAAGTAATTAATCGACTGAGTTTACGGTTAGTTTTAATGACGCCCGTTTTTGGCCATGTGTGTGTGTGTGTATTCAGGTTAAAATCCGTTTAATGTTCTTTTCGCGTATCTACTCCACTTTTCTATGGGAAAACCCACCTATATTACAATGTAGCTGGGACTTGCGGAGAAATTTTAACCAAATTTAAGTTGAATAACTCGTGCAATCATATTATACTCGTTTTGAACGGGTGAAACGGGCGAGACGACTGTTCGGAATAATGTATTGCGATCAACAAAATTAAGATTCATAACTTCGTCAATTCGATTTTGTCAAAACGTTATTGTTTCACCTCTAACAGCTAAGAATAACTTCGAATAACATTATGTAGTTCTCAATTCACCTGCACCTGGTTATATTGTTGTATTAGTTATATCTATACGTGTAAAATGATAATAAACATAAGGTACTCACCTACACAAATACCCAATATTAGTATTGTTCTAAAAAGTACTGCCAATACATGTTTCGGATTTATGTTGTCATATTGATGCCAACAACTGATTTGTATGATTTTATTTTATTTATAACTTTTGAATCATATTACAACGAATTTTTATTCTCATACAATACCACCCTGGTTTCTTTGAATACTTAGCCACCCTTAGATAACGGTCTAACCTGCTTGGGCCCTAGCGATGACGGGCCTGCAACCACCCCAATATGAGTTTTGTTACGGTCTAGGCGGGTATGTAAATAAATAGTATATACTATAACAATCCTTTTTCGTCGTTTGGCCAGGATTTTTTTCGAACCATCGAATTTTATTTCTATCTGTTTACAACAAATTATTAATGATAAGGATACAAACTGAAAACAATGTAAAACCGGATTTTTATTTACTCAAATAAGTGTTGATAGATTTTATAACGATTAAGTTAAGCCAACCGATATTGGAGCAACTGATAAAATGTTCATTTGGGTTCCTAAAATTATTAAAACCGCTTATTCCTAACGAATTTAACATTCACTCGGGAAAAATAAAGATTTAAATTGATCGTTTAAGCCGTTTAAGGTCTGCGTACTGTTATATTTACTATGAGAAAAAATACTCTCAAAATAAATAGGAAAAATGAAAACAAAAAATAATCAAATGCCAGTCAGTTTTTCGTGTATATAGCAACTACGAGTATATAGTGTACTAAGAGAAATATGAGTATAAAAAAAAACTATAATATATATTATTCATACTATATATTATACTTGGGGCGTGCTAGTAAAAAGTGATAGCTAGACGAGTCTAATTCATATAATAGTGTTGTGGTTTCTCACAACACACCTCGCCCTTCGAGAATCTTCACTACCGCTGCAGTCTAAGTATATTAGGTATATATATATATATAATATATATATATATGTATATACAAAGGGAGTGAGAGGCGGGGATCAGATTAAAAATTTCGAGCCAAAGTGTTTTCCTCGGAAACGGCGTTGGTATCGGTTAGTCGGGTGTGCATGTGTGGGTACGTTTGTAGAAGTTACTCGGTAGAGGGAGTTATGATGGCGAGCGCGTGTGCGTGTGTGCGTGTTTGTGTGTGTGTACTGCGAGAGACGTAGGGGGGGATTAAATTAACCCTAAAACATCGTTGCCGTATAATAAACAGCTTTAATTCCATCGGCGCACTGCGGCGGTACGATCTTCACGCACGCACCGCGACCACCTCACACCGGCAGCCAAACCAATGCGAACTCGCGCTTACATATTTGTAATAATATTATATTATATTATAACGGGCCGTGCACCGCGTTTTATATACCATGCGGCGCGGCGATGGTGGCTGCATAAATGCACATAAATTCTACTTTTTTTCAGATGGAATTTACCGCGGCCCCCCTACGAAAATAATTTTTTCTTTAATGCTCCACACACATTCGCTTTATTTTTTTATTTGTTTTTCACCCCTTTTCGTTGTTTACGCCATTTAAAAATCTACCACCATAGTACCACCACCACCACCACCACCATCAACCCCGCCGCCACCCCTGTTACACTTAAAACGTGAACTATACGAGTAAATGGTCGCATTGTTTTCACTCGTACCCCGGTCTTGCGGAAAGCTTTGTCGTCGATCGGTACCCCACGCGCATTTGTCAGACCAAATGATGTGACGCGCGCGTGTGTACATCAAGAATCAGAAAATATAGTGATGGGAGGAGTGGAGAAAAGTATAGTGGTCAGGGGAGGGGAGGGTATAGTGTTCGAGATAGCTACTGCTCATAGTCCTAAACAATACGAGTGAAAGAACGCTTTTGTGCGAGAGAAAAAAAAAATTCGAAGAGGACTCGTGGTCGACGACGGCAGTGGGCGAACGCATTCGAACCCCCCGAGCGAAGAGGTTCGTTTTGCATGGAAACAGCGGCGGCGTCGGTACGTCAGCGAGTGCTGAGAGCGCTAAGTAGTTTTTAATTACCGACCACGTACAAGGGAACCCGTTAATATCGAATACACCGCATTGTCATAATTGGTATTATAAGTATTATAACAGTGGTAGACCGCGGTATATTACACAGCGGTGGTTAACGTCCGCCGCGTAGCGTCATTGGACGTCAGATCGGCTCAAAAAAAAAAAAAACAATCGTGAAACCATTTTACATGATATACGGAAATTCTCTTCGTCCGTCAAACTTCAGTCAACGAGTTCGTATAATACTTCCTCCCTGTTTTATCTTAAATGTACCACTATGACCCGTTTTTCCACTTCGCAGATGTATTTTAGATGTAGAATGGGACATAATTGTGTTTTATTTTAATATTCGCATAAAACCAAACGCGAAGATCAGGGACGTACGCAGAAAAAAGTTTTGGTGGGTGTTTTTGAAAATCAGGACTTTTTTTCAATAAACAAATTAAATTTTATTATGAATATCTTATGATATACATAAATTACTTTTTTTTTTAAATATCAATATATATTGTATTAAAAAAAAATAACAGAACTAAATCTAATTTTCGTGAAGTTTCATCCATTATGTTAAGATGTTAAGAATTATCTTCACAATTAACTTCTATAATAAGTTTATAATGCATATTTTTGAATAATTCTTGATTTTTAGATTTTAGAGCATATTTCTTTGCATATTTGTCTGAATGAACATTTTGTGTAAAAAAGTAAAATAAAAGTGCATATTTTTAAAGCATTTTTGTACTTTTTTAAGGGCATAAGTGCATGCATATTTAGTACTTTTTAAGAACATTAATTTCCGAGCCCTAGAGATAATGTATTATCTATTAGTAATTTAGTATATTATTATAATAATACAACAACTTGAGAGTTGAGACATAAAATAGTATATTGTCAACTCATCGTGGCCTCGTTCAGATACAAAATAAAAACATTTACGATAACGTCGATAACAAAAAACAAGAAAGACGATAATATTTATAATACCCTTATCCGCAGTAATTGTTTCAAGTATAGTTTAGGTATTTCCCGAGTCTATGTACATTTTAGTATTATTTTGTACCCATGTCATTACACAATAAGTATAATATTAGTTTATATCTAAATTCTGTTTTATTTTTTTTTCAATAATATTAAAATAAAAATTTGTTGGTATTAAATTTTCATTTTGCTTTCGCCGGTGTTTCACAAACACAATGTAATATTATACCTATCTATTATAGTATAATATAATAAAACAATTAACATCAAAATTTAATAAGAAAATAACCAAACATTTCGGGGGGTGTTTGAACACCCAAAACACCCCCCTGTGTACGTGCCTGGCGAAGATTGATTAGACGTCTTTAAACATTTACTAGTAGATCCAACGACCAACACTGGGTCCGCACTAAGGGTGTACGCCCGAAATCAGTTTTAGATTATATCATTTTTGCATTTCAACGGATAAATCGACCGTGATAATAATCGTGGTATAAGCTTTGATGAGCTTTGTCAATTACGGTATAAGATTGATAGGTGAGAGTGTAGAAAAGAACCCGGTATATAAATTCGCGTCCACGGGAAAGGTGCGGGACCTAGAAAGAACCACCAGGGGAGACAGCTCGCATTCGGAGTGGCGGTAGGGGGTCAAGTGGACAAGTTAGGGCCGGTGGCGACGGCTTCAGTGGCGATAAAGCACCATAGTGGCGAGGAGAATAAATCACTTCGAGGGCATCTCCCATGAAAGCGTGCACATACGTTCCGGGGTAGGTACATAAGTGACCTACGTGACAATTTGTTGGAATCGTCCACGATTTGTTCGCCTCGAAAAAGAATATACCATTTCCCGGTGCATATTATATTCGTGTATACGGTGCGAGGGAACACAGCAGTTCTTTCCCTGCTGCCGCACCAGCAATTCGTTATGCATGCCCACTCCTGCACGCCTTTCAATCCTTACATACGTTTCTCGAGTCTTCCTCTGTAAAAACGTATTTTTTTTTTTTGCTCTTTCCTCATTTTTTCCCCCTTCCTTTCATTTCGCGCTGTTTTCTCTGTTTTTATTTATTCACCAACGTACACGGAAAGTGGACACACCACGAACGCGTGTTCCGCGTGCTTTTATGTCGAAAGTTATGCGCGCGCACACACCCCTCAAAGGTACTTCGGTACGCGTGCAATGGTCTACAGTTCGCGTTGTTTTCCCGCGGGACGGCGAAGGCCGGAACTATGGCTTATATATCAGAGGTTCTCGATCTGGGCTTCGAGAGAATAATCTAGATTCTCGGAGCTCCGCAGGCACATATGCGTCAAATCAATTTTAGATATTGCATTACCAATAGTTAAATTGGTACATTTATGTAGATTGTATAATATATACTATAACTGTATAATAAAATATTTTATTCTGAAAAAAACTTCAAGCTTATGTTATTGATTTAACAACGTTTATATATTTTTATAACGTCAAGGATTACAGCTTGTGAGTTGGGAGTAAGAACAGTAGATAAATATAACGGGTATGTTCGATAAAAAATTTGGTTTAAAAAAAGCGATTACAGACTTTTAGTTTTATTTTATAAGCGTTTCAAAGAACTTAAGTTTCAATTTTACCATCTCATTATTAACAATCGAATTTCCAGACATTGGCAATGTTGACTATGCAGAGTTGAAACGATTTTCCTTTACTTACAAAAAGAACTTGAAAAAATTACATCTTCTCTACTGTAGGATAATTATTGTTATACATTTCAATAGCTCTCCGGAATTTGTAAAACTGAAATACCGTATATTAAATCTGTATATAATTTATGCATTTAGAGCGAATAATTCATTTTGAAAAACATGGAACACTATGTAGCAGAGTTTTTTTTAGTTTATTTCTTATAAAAATATGGTAGCTACCGACCATTCTAGTTTTACTAATAAAAAAGTACATTTCCGTTTACGTTCCGAGTTTCCCGTAACGTATAATATTACCCGACATTATATTCGACGTGAAAATATAAAATTTTCGATGTAATTCAATATGTAAATGAAATATGAAATTACAACTCGTAAATGATTTACTTTTCCAATTTTTTTCCCCTTTTTTATATTCTATCGAAAAACATTCTCGTCAAATGTATTCATGATGTTCCAACAGAGGTGATCTTCGATCTACTAAGATACAGAAGTATACAACATATGCTTTCACCTTAACCGCGCTCATTCAATTATATTATTATCGTAATAAACGTATGAATCCTAAAAAAAATAAAAGTTGTTAACATAAATTATTCAAGATCCATACGAGTCTGTCGAAATTCGACCGAGTTCTTTGTCAGTTTTAGATATTTTCTAGTTGAGAAGTGATTCTCAACTCAACTCAAGGCATGGATAACTTTTGAAAATTTTTTGTCTCTGCAGACCACTACTAAATCGATAATTCCGCCCCACCTTTTATCACCTACAAAATTGTTAAATAATAACTGCATATAGGATTTTAATCAGATGGCATCGGTCTTTAACGCGACATTATGACTGAGCAATTGTGTTGGTGCCTACCAATATCGATTAAGACCTGAATAAAAACATTAAGGAATTAAATGTTATTCACTACGTTTGTCTACTATTCAATTAACGTGTATAAAAGATCAATGAAAACCGAAGAAGAAATCGCGGGCATCACGGATCACTCGAAATCGATTAGTAGACCAACGGTTGGCGGAAACACCGTTGTAGGCCAATTGTCGCCACTACGGTTTCTTTTAGTTATTTTTTTTTTAAATTTTTCTCACACCAGTGACGTGAACCGCCGAACCGTTCGGACGGAGGAATTTCGATTTTTTGTTTAATTAATCTCGACCACGGCACGCGCGCCCGCACGCATGCACACCGTGATGATATGGCTATACGTGTAGGTACCCCGCCCGAGGACGGAAACCGCGGAGTATGTTTTGTTTGAAACCGTGCCAAACGATTGGACAAAACGTATTTCCACGGTTGTTTTCGAACAACAATGAACGCGCACAATAAAGAATTCGCCTTTTCCCATTTCGACTGCGGGGCGGCCGTGCGAGAACCGGCGGCAGAGCTCGTTTATTCATTCCACCATGTATACATATATATAAATATGTATATATGATATGTATATAGGTACAGTGGAACACGCTATACGTATTGTACTATGCGGACGGACGTGTAAGATTTGCTTACATTTGTCTCGCGCGCCCCTCTTGTAAAAATCATTTCACTCTTGTGACAGCGCGTTTTTATGATAAACTCGACGCGTACGCACGTACCGCATGTCCACGTCCGGCGAAACTTTGCACCTTCCGCGGGAAGGAGACACAGGAGTGGGAAACCACGCGAGTTGTGGGCGAAACCTAAATAGGTAACATGTACTACTCGCGGACAAATTTCCGACGGTCGTTTTAGATATAACGATTGCGAACATGGGTTCCGCGATACGGTCGTTGGGCCATCTTTTTTGGTTTCCAAAATCCTATGGTTGTGTATTTATCTAAAAAAAATTTTAAAAATAACGATCGCTTAAACGTTTTTGCATTTTTAGGTTGCATTCGCAATTGTTATGTTACAATTTTTTTCAGAACAATTCGTCCGCATATAATACATCATAATAGTGTCCGCAATTCGTAAACATTTCCTTTTTATAGGTTTCGTCCGGCTTTTCTTAACTTTATGTCCTCAATTAGTATGTTGTTTATAACCTGAACCGCTCTCCGTAATTCTTATTTTATAATATCAGTCAGAAAAAATTTTCCGCAATGAGTTTACAGCCAATACGGATGCGCAACCGAGGGAGGTGTTTTGAGAGGCTGGTGTTCATGAAAATCTCGTTGAAAAAAAAGGTCTTATTAATTTTTTACAATTGCAATATTTACCGTGAAATGTTGCAGTTTATATATCGCAGGTGACGTTTTAATACACTTTACTGAAAGAATGAGACGATTAGATTTTGTAATAAAAAATTTGTAATTTTGAAATGTGTCATAACTTTTTTTTAACATGTCTTAAAATTTCAACGTTTAACAAGGTACTAAGAATAAATGTGATTTGAGTCTACATTTTTAATATGATATAATGCGTTTTCCAGTTTAACGAAAGCCAGTGTATGCGGAAACAAGTTTGGTTTGAATTAGATAAATCTTAAATACTAAACATTTGAAATTCTATAATCATTATATAAAAAAAAAAATGTTTGGGAACCAATGTATAAGACACTAGCAGAAACCCTCCTCTAACCTATCGATATGCGAACCAAAAACCAGATTATTTTTGTAAGACCCAAATTTGACCCGATATTGTCGGAGAAAAAATGTCTAGCATATAGAAAAAACGTTCCTTACTTCATGTTGGTTATCATGTTATTACATATTATCTATTGATGTGTAATTTACTAAAATATTGTATACCAAATAATATTGATAATCCTAATGTAAATTGTGCTATCGCTATGGCTGACATATTTATTAAAAATAGTATGTTTTAAGATATAATAAATAGAACAACATCGGTGAATTTCGAGTTTTGGATTTTAAAGTAATATTTCGGTTATTTTCAATATCGGCTAATGATTTTTAATTTTAAATATCGTATCGGTTATCTGTTTTGCATCGGTTCCAAATATCGGTTTATCGGACATCGAAAAAAATCATATTATCACATCTAAAAAAAACCGTAGAAGAATTACATTATATTATTTCGCCAAGGGTGATCAACCATATATTTAAAGCAATTAAAAACAGAACATACGCGTTTTATAGAAGTCTATTTTCTTTTGGAAACGATTATTGAGGGCGAAATATTATATTGCTTTGTTCTACCAAACAAAACTGCGTTTGAATTTATATCAGATAACTATAGTTTTTTTTTTATAAGAAAACCTCATAAGTTATAAATTCAGAACGGATTTATTTGTCAATGCATACATTTATCATAATAAAGTATTTGAAATCTTGTATAGAAATGTGCACGATTTTATCGTTTTTATTTTAACATAACTACTATTTTATTACTTACTATTTACACTATTTTTTCATATTTAATTCATATTTGTATTTTAATTATTCATGTTATTATTTGAATCACATGTTTTAGTTCCGATAATTCAGTACAATATAAGGTACAACGTAAGATATAAATGATTGATAAATGTGAATTCGATAAACAAGTAAAAATCATTACATTTAATTGTTCAAGTGCGAGTAAGTTTTTGCGACAATTAACTCAGATTGATAACTTTATTGGTAATAATTAACTCTATTATTGGAATAGGCGATAAAACAACGAGAGATATAAATAATAAAGTTTTCATATATTTTTACTCTATAAAGGACTTCCTTAAAAATAAATAAATTATCGGTTTTCTAAATGTATAATAATTCGATATAGCCTTTTTTTTATAAAATAAAACTGCTATGAGTTTACAGTTGATTATAAATTTGTTACGTTTGATTTTTCTCAGGACGATCACGGGGCATAAAGTGTGACTCTGGTAACCGACCCAAAATAACGACGACATACATTCGGCTGTAGAAAGCGCGTACCGAAAGAGTTTTCAAATTTCTATCCGGCCGTGTTAACTCCGGTCGATGACTTATTCCCCGAGCGCGCATCGAACATAATCAGTGACTCCGGGCTGGGCTGTAGTCAGCGCGTACCGAAAGAGTTTTCAAATTTCTATCCGGCCGTGTTAATTCCGGTCGATGACTTATTCCCCGAGCGCGCATCGAACATAATCAGTGACTCTGGGCTGGGCTGCCACCGCTGCCGTGTTTCTCGGGTTAATTCAACGTTACATATTATTATTACAAAACGGTTGCACTGTAAAAAAGAGAAGGTGCACGACGCGTGGTGGAATAATCGCACCACCGAGATTATATTATTATTATTATTACTATTATGTTCCGCGTGGTTAAAACGATATTTTCGTCGAAGTTTCCGAATCCTCGTGCCTCCGGGGAGGTTGTTCGAGCATGTGCGCTTCTTCTCTTATAATAGAGGTTCTCCATAGTTGCCGGGGGGGGGGGGGATTTGGGAATATGTTACTCACACCCTTGTCTTTCTCAGCCGCTATGGTTGAGATTTCCAAGTACTATAACAAGATTTCCGAATCTTTGACCCGTAAAAAGAAAAAAGAAAGAAAAAAGTCCATTCCCGAAAACTGTTTTACCGGTTACCGTAAAAAAAGATGAACGAAAAAAAAAAAAATAGAAAAAGAAAAGAAAACTCGTAGTGGAAGTATCTAAATAAAAACAATTTTTAAACAAACTTCATGCGCAGTAGAAACACAATGGTTCAACTGCTCTTATTCATACACACTTGGATATGTTTCTCGGTTGCCTAACAAAAACTTTTGGAAGACCATTTTTTTTTTTTTATTTCAAACATTTTATTAATCAACCACGAGGAGTATTTTTGCATTTCAAACTTTGCGGAATTCGACGTCACACGGTGCACACACACCAAGCGAATAGAATGATAAAATAATATTCCGTTTAAATGCAAATATTATATAAATAGTATACCGTTACGTTTAATCGAATAAATTATAGTGAAAACATTTTCGCAACACTTTTCATACAAATCCATGTACACGTGTGGTAAGCTATCACGATTTTCCATTTTATTTGTTTTAACACAGAAAGTTTTAGTTAAGCAAACGATCTTTTCTACATTTACTCGTATATACCTATTGATTAATACACATACCGTATAAGGTGTATTACTGTTTCCAAATACCAGCAAAAACAGTTAAAACGCAGTATTGCAAAAAGCTATTTAAATCGCAGATAAATAAAAAAATAATTTATATGTTATTTTGAGATATTTCTTTGAGATAGAATCGAAAATGGCTTGACGAGTAAATGGTTAGGTATTCTTACGGTTTACAGGAGCATAATTATAATGCATCCCAAAATTATTAAATATTAACGTGTTATTTTTGCAATTAAATAATACACTTCTTCCTCGGGTTCCAGTAAACATAAAATCTCTATGTACAGCAAGTACATAATTCATAGTAGACAATAAAATAAATTTAAAAAAAAATGACAAAACTCCAAATAAGGCGGGGTGAGGTCTAAGTACCATTGCTTTCTCTCTCAAAAAAAAAAAACGATCCTGAGTGAAAGAGGTCGGTTGGATAGGTTTATATTTCTAAAGATGGTCAATTTAATAGCGTAAAACCAATTTTTTAATAAGATGGGTTGAAATTTTAATAATTGTTACGAAAATTATGAGATTTCCATTAAATGTGAGTGCCAATATAATATCGATGTACCGATAACATATGTATGTTTCGAGAAGCTACGATTAATATTTATTTAAAGAATAACAACCAAATAATGTAAATCTTATGAATGATATTGTCCAACCAATACATTGCTCGTTTCACTAGGAATCTAATAATAGTAGGTCAACAGTTTGTTTGCGAAAACTATGTACGTGAATAATATGCCTTTTGAATAATTGTTTTTTCTATAAGCAAACTGTGTTAGGTACATGTTGAGCGGAAAAATAAACATAACGATAAGAACACATTATCATATTATAACCGACAAAACTCGACATACACCACGTACGGGGTGTACTTAAAATGTACAATGCAGATCTTTCATAAATTACCATATGCGAGGAGGTGACGACGACGACGACGACGACGGCCGCAGCGTGTCGATAAATTAACGCGATTAAAAATTTGTTTTTGAAAACCTAAACATAACGCAGCACGTTTATACAACACAATATACAACCTAACTAGTTACACCAAAACATTCGTGTACCATTATGGCACTAAGATTGAACAGTAAGCAGTATAAGCGACTCGCTTGTTTCAACACAAGAGCTATTAGAATATTGTTTGGAAATCGGAGAGTTTAATTGTATAAATAATAGTGTTAATTAATTTTTTTTCATTCTTCTCCCATTGTGGTGCTGAGACCTGCAATGAGGATGAAAAATATTGCATTTTCTACGACTGATAAAAATGTAACGCAGTATATAATCAATATATCCACACCAGATCAATTTATATGAGGTAAATTATATACATTTTAATCTTATCAAGTAATAATATTACATTAAAAACTCACCCCGAATGTATAATAAACAGTTGCATTGATACAGTTACTGTGTCAAACAATTTTTTATACAACTTAGTGAAAATTATAAACTCAAACACATCTATAGTAATCGTTTCATTCAATATAATATATAATTTATTTTTATAATTATTGAGAAACATTCACGAGAAATAATTTTTAACCAAAAAATGTAATAATCAACTCAAATCAATGGTATAATTTTTTGAAATATTCTCGTTATTTATGATGGTTATAAGCTAAAAATATGTAAGCCTATTGAGAAATTAAAGTATAAAATAAAATGATAAATATTAGTTGTTAACATATACTTATATGCCCATGGTTTGTTTTTAAATAAATTTACATTCGACTATTTTAATCATCAAAATGTTTTGTATTTTATTTTTGGTTTTCAAATAGTTCTGTAACAATGTACTTTTGCAAATTAACAACAATTAATGTCTTGAGCAGTTCGAGAAGTGCATGAAAACATATGTATTTTTTTTGACACTTAACAATTATTCGTAATATGTTTTAATCAAGGTAGGAAAATGACTAGGAACCTTAAACGTACCCACGTGACGAGTATGAAGAGAAAAAAGTGTTTAATTCGTTGCTTAATGCTCACACACACACACACACACACACACACACACACACACACACACACACACACACACACACACACACATCAATACAGTTGTATGTATGTACAAAAAATGGTATCATCATTATAATTATTATTCTCGCGACATTATATTACTACCATGTCCCTTAACGGACGAGATCGGACAAACGCGTACGCAATAACCTGTTCGGTTGGTATACACTATACTATGACGACGATAAACGCGAGTATTCATGTCGCAGACTGCTGTACTAACGCGAGTTTAGTGCACGTAAAACCGAATCGTGCCCTTATCGTCCGTGTAAATTAGTAGGTCATCCAGATTTTTAATCCATATGCGCTATAATAAGATACTTAAGAAATCGAATCATTTACGTGAAGAATTGTTTTTTTTTTTTTTATCGATTTGTGGGAAAATATCACGCCGACCCACGACGTACGTCGCATGTGCAGTCAGTGAGCGCACTATTTACAAATACGAATCACGCCAACGCGACCTGTCCTCGTTGCCCTAGTGTTGCTAGAAACTATTTTTCTCATCAATTCAACACCGAATCTACCGCATTATGAATCACGAAAGCCTACGTGCGACTGTGTTGGAATGTTGTTTGCGATCAGGAAGCCGCGCACCATCTCGTTATTAGTGCGATCAATGATTTTTTACCGACTTCTGCGATCACTGATTGCGTAAAACGGAGCAACACACGGCGACCACGTGGTTACTTTATTGAACAGTGATTATGATAATCTGATACGATAGATTTTAAAGTGATAAACCATTTAGCGTCCGGCCGCAGACTATACAGAACTAATTAAACACATATTAACCAACCTGACACACGCAGCTTTCTATGAGTAGCCTTGTTTAACTGAATTCGGTTAATTGGTCCAAATAAATTGTATACGTATTTCTAAATGATTTTATAACAAAAAAAAAGCGTTTTGTACAATATTATTCCGAGGTGGAAAATGCTATACATTACTGTACGCATACTCACTGTTCGACGGTTTTACAACCATTTATACGAGAATTTCTAATCGATACAATTTATACAAAATACTATTTTTTTCTTAACTCTTCTTTCTCTAAATTTGTGTTGTATAAATGTGTTATAAGCTGCGTACCTGTTTTATATTTGTCATATTAACTGTTGTATTTAATATTTAAGTGACTATTGTATTTAGTCTTCAGTCCATACTGTACTAACTAATACTGTACTTTTGCTCTCCGAGGTGTTATTAATAATAAATACATTAATTAATAATAAATAAATAACAGAAATCATTGATAAACAGTGAAACTAACTTGATGACGTGAATTTACACGGAACAATGAATGGACACAAAAAATCATTTATTATGTTATTGCGCTGTAAACATTTACGCTTTATAGGAACGACGAAATACAACGATCATTATTGCCTGCGTATTGTAAAATTTACATTTACAAAAAGGACTGAATGAATCATATTTTGTAAACAACGTATTTATCAACCAGAATTTCGACAATATTTTATCGCTACGGTAAAAGTGCGTGTTATAAAAAACCTAAGCGCATACCACCAACGAACGTAATATCCAAACATTATCATCAAAAGATCTATTAATTTAGTCTCACAGTTTAATAAATGACGTGTACAAAATATGTATTCATAATATGTAGTCCGGTCGAAGAAATAAAACCCAATAGTCATCGTATTATTCAAGAACTTGATTCCTCTTGGGCGTACACCATAGCGTGTTATGGTGAAGTCGATGAATAAAAAGAATCGTTACCAAAACGCGTGTCGAAAATAATAGTATATTTTACGTACAAAAGACGAAATTATATATATATTATATACGTATAAATAAAGAACTGTATTATACTAATAATAATAATATGTAATAGCATATTAACACAAATGAGGATGAAATGACTTGCCCAGTTGAACTCATCATTTTCGTTACTCAAATAATATTATCTCGGTAGTCGGTGGTTATAGCAATGGACCAGCACATGTTTTTAAATCGATTTGATGCTCACATGGTATTCATTATTATCACTCTATATGGCTCCGAAGTTGTAGGAATTTCATATTGTTCTATAATATGCTCTTGTTTGATAGCAGACCAAGATATAAATCCAAGCTATACAATATGGTGAGTTTGAAAATCGAAATATTAAAATGCACTTTTTGGATATCTCGTCAGTTTTAGAGAAAAAGTGCAAACTTTTGCATACATAAAGCAATTTATTTTATAATTTCTAAAAAAAAATTGATTATTTTTCTTTCTTAACTTAGATGTATATTTTAAATAATATTGAATATGAAATTAAGTATTATTTGACATGGGTATTTATATTAATAACGTCGTAGTCGACTATTAATTATTAACGACAACGTTGTATACGATTGACATTTGACTTTTAAATTCTATGAATTTGTTGTTCTGCATTCAACATTTGTTTTCGAACATATTTATAACAACATTTTATTTTGTTTTTTGTAAATCTGAAATGAATGTATGTACATTTTACAATTTTTTCTTGCATTTATTAGCCTTTTAAAACTTCCAAATCCTGGTTATCACTAATTGTAATAATAAAATAATTAATTCGACGATATAAAGAATGATGATTTCACTATTTGAGTCCCGAATCAATCGAATAATCACTATAAAAATCACATTATCATTCACTGTTAAGGTTATAACACTCCATTTTAAATCTACTCTTATTTCTCGGTTATTATTACATTAACAATAAATAATATTTTCAATCAATTTTGTAATATTCCTGGAAAAATAATAATTAATTTTATTATTCACTATATTATAAAATACCACTGAATAATTAATTTAAGCTGTACAAAAACCTTGTGGTTTTTTAGAAATATTGGTGTAACACTATATGTTATACAGTTCTTTGTAGTTTCTACACAATTAAAAAAATAAAAAATAATATAATGAAAATATTCGTTTGATTATAATAAACATACGAAATAACAAAAACATATTTATTTATATATATTATTGTTATTGTGTTAAGGCTATTTATATACATTTTTAGCTATTTATCTGAGTAGTAAAAGAATACGAATAGTTCAATAGGTACAGCCAAAACATTTTTTTAACCAATTTATCGTTTTGGAAAAAAAAATGCAACTATAAACAACTTTTTGTGTTTAAAAGTACCTTCAGTATGGATTTATGTTGTGTAATTTAAGGTGGTTAAATAAAATGCATTTTTGGAAAACACAAATGAAAAACAATAAAATAAATTCTGCGTGGTGTGGAACGAATAAATGTCGTATTATGTTAATAAAATTAGTTGTTTATTTAGTCGTTGAAATAATAACTATTGTTTATACGTTGACGGGTTTAGTGGTCTTTCTCTCTTTTTTTTTGTAAAATTTATTTTTGGATTTACATTTAAACATCTCGTGGTACATGTGCACGTGTACATATATTATTGAAACATTTAAACATTCTAGTTCTAATTTATTTACCTCTGCGGTATGTTTTTTTCCGTCCAGAAAATGAGACAGTACATCACAGCAGTCATAAACCTAAGCCTATACGTCCTATTAAATTGTATTAATAACAACTTCAATGACAATAATAATAATACTATACTGACAATAATATTTTAGAAGTTTAATTAGAAAAACGGTATCATAATTATTAATATCTTATGACTAGGGTGCGAATTTAAATGTTCCAAAAAATCAAGAAAAATGCCGAAAAAAAAAATGTAATGCACTTATAAAAAAAAAAAAAAAAATGAGATATAAAGACCATAAATAACATTTTTATTATGATTTAGTGGTTATTTTTCTTCTTATGTTATCTTCTTTTTTACTCTGGAAATTATTTCCGAAAAATGAATTTACAATAATCAGATAGAAACTACGAGTACCTACATATGTTATAGTGTTAGTTTGTGTTTCATTGTGACACGTCATATTCAGTTGGTGTTTGATATTTTCAAATACAATACAGATGAATGATAAAAATATTAATATGAATTATTTTTCTTTTAGGAGATTCAAAATAAAAATTATCAAATTTCCTAAAAATTTGAAAGTATATAATGCTTAAGAAAAGAAACTCTTAGAGTGAAAAAAGTTTTAAAAACACAAAACATAGGTTTAAATTTACAATTCGTTGACATGCGAAACAAACCTCGTGTTTGACAAGCATTTTTTCAGGGCGTTTGGAAAATGTTGAAATTTGCATTGAAATCAGGCGACCATCGTTTATGCGTTTTAAAATAATGAATATATCAGGAAATATAATACTGTAGATGTAGCTCGTAATATATACATGAGTTTTATTTTTTCTCACCCAGGTTTACGCTTCTGTCAAACGTTTACCCGCCGCAGTAACCGTTCAATCAGGAAATTACATCATTTTCACATTAATGACAACATTAGTTTAAAATTTTAACTACGCCGCGGGCTAAACATCCGTACCAGTTATTGTTTCCCATGGCAATTGTGCACACGCCGCGTGGCCACTGCCGTCGTATAATATACATATTATGTAGCTTTTAAACGCGATTCGCCTGCACGTTGTGATTGAGTTTTCACACGGTATTCGTCTAAAATTTGGTGATTCGTTTAACGTCATCTTATTATTTTAACGGTTTCGATTAACGACGAATCGTTATGGGAAAACATAAAATAAAACGTAATAGGAAAAAAAAATATACATAATACATTATCATACGGCGTACCAATACATTGTATTATAATAACACGTTACGGCGACGAAAAGCGGTGTAAACGACAAGAGAACGGGACTGTTTTTATGCAATTTAAATTTATAAGATGTTAAAAATTTAAACGGCGCCTTATGCTGTATAAGTTTTAAATTTTTAAGTAGCGCGAAAACCAAATAGCCAATACGTTTGATGTACCTTGGCCGTCAGCGTTTATTATCACGCGGTCGTCGTGGCGCAATATTTTTAAAACGATAAAAACCCAAAATGTGAATCGATCGAGGATTTTATGTTCAAAGGTAACATATTTGAATACATTGCGAATGCACCGAGAGTGTTATCTACATTTTTTCAGCACCTTTAATCTTCCTTTGGGCCCGTTCAAATAGAACGCGCATTGTTCAACGCATGAACATGAAATACCACCGTTCGCCCGGTTTTGTGTGCTTTCAAAAGGGTGACATCGCGTAAATACCAAGAGTACGCATATTACTATACTTTGTTAGCTTCGTCGAAAAGATTTTTTTTTTTACATAACAACATAATTTCACCATCGGTAAGACGTTTTGTGATTAGTCTTTATATGTCAACACTATTTGTTTTTATATTCTTAAGAACGACTGTTACTTATAAAATGAAAAAACTATTCCGTTCCTTGGCAAGTTACTAGGAATGAATTAAACGTCTATAATAAATCTAAATAAAACGTCTATCGTAACATTTTTACCGAAAAAATATTGTTTAAAAATTATTCGACAAGACAATAAGAAATTCTAATTTCAACAATCGAAGAACAAAAATAAATTACTACACTTTATAATTACTTTAGTTTATTTATTTAAAATTATTACTTTTACAGTTACTTATTCATGTTTTTTTTTATCTTTTTTTGTTCAAATATTTGAGTTCTAATAGAACTTATGATTATATTAAGAATCAAGTTGTTCTTCTTTTAAAATAATAAAATAATCCAATAAAAGAGAAATGTACAAAATATGAATTTAATTATACCGCAGGCACTACACTTGACTATTCCTACAGAATAGTAAATGTCAACATCTTAGAGCTATAAAAGGGTAAAATGTACCAGGTACACTGACTTAATTAAACGTTTTTTTATATAATTACAATAAAAATAATATTGAATTTGAAAATAATGAAATTAAACTATGAACTATAACCATTTATTATCAATCATTTCGTTTTTAAAAATTGTCAGACGGAAATCGTTCTGCATTTTTCTAGAAATTTCAATATTCTTTTATTGGGTCGGTTTTGTTTAAGAATTACCAGAGATATTATTCCCAAGAAGTAAGAATCAAAACACTTCGGTGAATATTAAATTATATAATACCAATAAACGGTAAATATTATAGACATAATCATTACATCAAATCCTCTCAATGCCAAACAATCTTAAACTGTACAGGTAAATGTATATAGGTACTCACAACGTATTTAATACTATTTATTTTAAACTCATATACAATACTATTCTTATTATTATACTCTTTATTATATTTTCCGCTTTTCAGATTTTTGAATGCAATTATATCAATAAAAAATTCGTAGAATTCCAAGTATTAAAAACATCGAATAAAGAAATTATTATCACACATATATCTCACTAATATTTGCATGTGATTATAATAATAATATGTTTTAAGTAGTAATTACTTATGTATTTAAGACTTCAGTTGGTTTAAGTTGCATCAGTCATGATGACGATGATAATGCTGATGGTGAACTCCCATTCATTATAATTAATTCGAACAGAGGTGTGGTGGCCGAGTGGGATAAGACGGCTATACCTTAACCCGCAATTGCCGGTTCGAACTCGGCTACCATAGAAAATGAACTACCCCTAATTGCCTGACCTAGGACCACCACATTGCCCGAATTGGAACCCCAATGAAAAATCTTTTAAAATTATTCGATAGTCGATTATTTAACCGTATGATTTTTAGTATACAAGAATGAAGTGTATTTTTACACCTATACTTCATTTTTAGAATTAAACCTTTTCCCCAATATTTAAAAAAAAAGTTCATAAATCTATACCACTACACTTTTCTCCTCAAATATGTATTATTATGTTGAAGTGACCGTGGACGTTTAAAATTCTCAGATCAATTTTTAGACTCGAAGCAAAATTAATTTAACGATCCTGAGCTGCGGGCCGTTGGGATCAAAAGGGTATTATTTTCATGAAAAAAAAAAAAATTGAAATCGTGATAAAATATGGTATAGTATATCAAACGTTAAAATTTAAAAGTAACAATAACATTCATATAATGAATACAATATGAAAATATAACATATAATTCACATAATGAATTTGTTCAATAAACACAAATCGACAAGCAAAGAAAATTTGGCTGTTTGTTATGTATCTTGCTCAAAGGATACGAGAAGGCCTGTACAGAACCAATTTATCTTGCGGAGCGCACATTATTGGATATTATAAGGATTTATTTTTTTTTTTATTAAGATTTTAACATTTAATCTACATTACGGGCTGACTTATGCTATTGGTTACCTTAAGTAGTTCATATTTATCATATTACATAAGGATTTTAAGGCCGCGTGACCGGCCGCATTGTGCATGAGTGCCCGCAGGAGACACGTACAGTACAATAGTGAAAAGCACAAGTCATGTACCTTATTTACTTAGCGGAACAAAGTCCTCCGACGGCCCTGCCCCGTGCAGTTCGACCGACTTCTACTAAAAAGAAACCACTATAACACCAAAGCAAACATATCCCTTTAAGTTTCACCCCAACCCCGTTTACGGTCCGTACACTCATAAAACTACTTCATGGACCATCGAGCTCGGGTTTGACGGCGTATAATGAGCAAATAATGATCTCACCGAGGAAACAAACATGACGATGTTCGGTAGACCGTAGGCGCCTCGCGATGCACTTATTGTCAGGATTTTTTTTTTGTCCATTTATTTATTTATCTATTCCCGATAAACGCAGCTCAACTGTATTATAGCACAGTGAGCTCTTTCTGCGGTTAAACATAACAGTTCATAAAAACAAAATATAACAATGCGTGTGCGTGAGTCGAACATTCAAACGGTCGAAATATCAAGTTACCGAGAAAATGTTTCCAATATTTCAATAATATTGTACGTGTTCAAGCACGCTGCGACTTACAAATACTTATCCGGCGACCGGTACACTACATTTTGAAAACCAAATCAGTTGGGCGAGTGTGTTGAGTTTTAGTTTCGACGCCCGTGCTACTGTGCAAGATATTATTCGAAAATATCATTCGGCAAAGTAATAAAAAAATAATATTCGTATGGATTTCTTTGTACAATACTATTGCGCCATGTCTAACGCACAAGTTTTTTGATAAGAACACAAACTGTGTCGGTGCAGTGCTGTCGCTTGTCTGAAATACGAAATTTAATGTGTTTGCTGTACTTGCTGCATCAAAAATGTCCAGATCGGTTCATGCATACATTACGGAAATGACCAAACGCATGTATCATATACCAACTTCCCATCGGACGATCGATCAATTTACTCATTTTGATTCATTCACGATTAGTAATCGTATTTGGCGATTAAATGACAACGCGAATACACTTTATTTTGAATTTGCATATCTTACTGTTTATGTGAATTTCATATTTACGATCGGAAATGTTTATGACCAAAATCAAAATGTACTCCAATGAGGTGATTAGCGTCGTGTTTTAGACAATTTTTCAACCAAAAAAGGAAATATAATTATTCAAACTAACTACAGCAACTAAATATAGTATATAGTGAAAATGTACCAGGTGTACCAAAAGCAAAAAAAAATTTACATTTTTTCATCAATTGTTTTATTTTTTCAAGAAATATTAAGGATAGGAATGAATTTTTACGATTAAATTGTAATTATATTATTAAGCACCGGTTCATAAAACGATAAATGATAATGTTATGACGTAATATACCTATATTATACATTTGAAATATGCAAATACTTTTATTTTAATATAACGAAAAGGTTAACTCGTTCAAGGAAAAACTTATAAATCTAAAATATAAAGTTAAATATTCATCATCAAACATTTAACTATAATTATTTCCAAGTATTCATTTATCTTTATGAACATTATTTCAAAATGTTAGTACAGAACAGTTTGATATAAAAATGTGTTAAAATCTAAAAAATTAATTTTGTAAAATAAATTGATTAAAATATAATGTAATCTTAAAAATTTAATTCGTGATTTCTATATAAAAAAATTAAGTGTAGTGACTTATTAGAACTTATTAGAAGAGAAAATAGTTTTATTGTGCATATTTCTAATTTTTTTAAGCTTCTCAAATTGTGTATAAGACGTTTAAATTGCTTTATTTTAATAATAATAAACAATTGTTTCTTTAATTAAGAAATAAGAGTTGTAATGCTACAAAAATGAACAAAAAATTATTCTAATGATAAACAATCGTGTATTGTTGTTATATACAGTAGACTACATAAAAGTGATCAATTACACATTTTAACAACTTTTTGCATGTTTTGTACTTTTAATTAAATAAGTAACCAAAAGAAAGTTAGTTTAAAATAATATTTCTAATTTTTATATAAAATTATTTCATCAGCTTCTATCAAAATGTAATTATAATTCAACCGCACGGGAAAAAAACCTAGAAATAGTTTTAGTTAAGATTGTTTTGACCTTATCATAGAATCACCAATCATTATTTCTATTATTCTGAAAAATACAAAATGTAATTACTTAATGCTACCAAATAGAAGTAGCTCGAAAATTCCAAACAATTAAATTCACGTATAAATATGTGTAAACGATTAATTAAATGCTAATTCTAAGTTACTCATAAAATATTTTTTTAAAATTCCTTTATAAAAAAATGTTTTAGAAAATAAATTTTTTTATAAAATTTTTCTAGCCAAACCTTTGAAAACAATATAAAAAAATAAAATATTTTACATACATGGATCATATGGATTATGGTGTGTATTTTATATTATTATATCAAATATATGATGCTAAAAGCCAATTCAATGTTTAAACCTATCAACTTTATTGGATGCTTGAATAAAATACATTTGCGCTATTGATGATAAAATATGTAGTATGACATAAAATATTTTTAACTGAAGAGGTATAATTAAATAGGATTGAATAATATTTTCAATCGAATAAGTTAGGTACAGAGCAAATGTAAAAAGCAGCGCGCTTATCAAAGATATATCTCTCATCATATAATTTAAGTTGAATATTTAAATTTAAATTTTTTATTATTTTAAAGAATCATTAAAATCAAAAAACCTTTTACTCTGAACGTCCTGTTTTTCGGTCATGTGAGGTAGACATTACAGTTGTTTTTCACACTCAATTTTACCTATATTGTAACTATTATTATTATTATTATTGTTTTTTGCTTTTACTCCGTAGCAATATTTTATGACACAATGGTGGTGCCCAGTAAACGGCTTTCCATATATTATTACTTCGTGAGAATAAAATAATATCGTTTTTCAATATAACGGCGGTTACTATTTTCCTAATGGATTATTAACATAATCCACACCGGTAAACTGTGTAGAAAAAAATATTATGTCGAATATCTGAGAGTAAGCATTTTTTTTTTTTTTAATTTCTCGACATAAACGTCATATCGTGGGTATACGTTTTAAAATATACGTCACGTCTGAAAGTATTGTTTTCCAAAACTAAGTTATTAATTTTTATTCTGATCATCGGTGGCGTTCAACAACCCGAAGTGTTAACCAACAGAATTTTGCTGCGGTACAGAAGAACCAAAGTAAAGTTTTGTTTTACGTTTGTCTTTTTTTAATCCTATGACAATATCCAATAGAATATCGGTCAACAAGAGCTATATATATGTACATATTTTTCGTTAAATTTAAAATTATAAATATTATCAATATCACTTACGAGTTTTGATCATGCTACGGTAGTCTAACTACTTAACTTTTGGATCAGTTTCGATCTTTGGAGACAATCGACTTTTAAACATTAACTATATGAATAAATATTATAAATTATCATAATAATGGCTTTTAATGAATTTACGAACCGATAAAGGCTCAAACGTTGAAAATTGACCTTATACAACGTTTGACGTGCTTTAAAATTATTGATGTTATCGCTGATAATATTTTATCTACGCTACGAAGCTTGTTTGCGTGTATTTATCTTGCTTGATAGTTATAATTACAATACATTAATATCATTCTTAAACCAGTCATCATCACAAACGTTTGAATCACGTGATTCGAACGTGTTACGAGAAAAATAAATCTTTAAACGGTTTAATCACACAATTGAATTAGTACTTGTTTAGTCTTTGAAATATCGTGAACGTGATCGACGTATTTTTAAAAACGTCACGTACTCAACTTAAGTGTATATAAAAAAACACGTTTTATATAACTATATTATATTAAATTAAACTCTTGAATTTAAAAAATACAGTTTGATTCACTATGCACAAGTAACGACACATGGCCGGTATGCACTTCGCTATGTGTAGGTACGCGGGTTTTCCAGATGAAATATCACTGCGGTTTTCAATTGGTTCGCTACAATTAAGTTGAATACATTAAACTGATGAAGTAAAATAATTGATTAGTGACAGAAGTTATTTTATATTCGTTCAATATGATATAATCAAAACATTTAGATAGTTAAGTACTAAGTAAAACAAGTTTTGATAATGAACTTTTGTTCACTGTGATTAAGATATTATTCGAGTTAATATCTTTGCAACTACTAGGTTGACCTCATCGAGCATGTCATTCAAAGGAATATTTGTGTGTTTTAGTCAAAATGTTTTATGATATTCTTGAAAGTTGTAAAATATAATTAAAAAATTTAAATGCATTCAACTTATGAAAACAATTTTAGTGCAATTGTATTTCTTCATCATACAATGTGTGACAATACTTCACAACGAAACTATTATTCACACTTGCATTTTATACTACATAGTACATAGTATACGAGTATGTGTTCATAATCAATCGAAATATATAAAATAAAATAACTAAACAATGTCCCCTGGTAACGGAATATTTATATTATATTATATGTATATGTAAATGAACTTGGCAAAATTAACACACCCGTTCCATAAAATAAGGTTGTGTACTGAGTAACTTATATATAATACTTATTATAACTTATAATATGCCGGTAAATGTTTGTTTTTTTCAAATAGTTACTTATTCACTCTAAATAAAAATCATCAAAAAATCTAGCAAGGCAAATATAATTTATCGTTAATGGCGTCACCACCAGCGTTTGGTATAAAACCGTTGTTTTAATTTTATAATCGGACTGTGTATAACTTTAATAATAATGTATGCAAAGAAGATAATTATTTTGTTTGCATGAAAATGTAAAATTATTAGTTTATAAGTACTTATTTAGTAGCTAAATCATAAGAGGGCGAATAACCATGGACAACGTAGGTACGACATTTAAAGAACTTTTAATTATATAACCCGTCGGTATTATATTTAAGTTGATTTTCAATTTATTTTCCTCATATTTTATCATTCCCCCCCACGTTTCAAGTTAGGTAGATATTTATTATGTCATAACGAAAATAGCATGACACAATTTAAAGTGAGCCTAAACACATTTACCGAGGGTTTGAATAGGAAAATGGTCCATCGGGATGAACGAGACCTTCTCTAAGTGTACAAATAAGTCCAAAAATGAACCTTTCGTCAACATACTTTGAGCATTTTATTATTCTCTTTTCCCTCTCTTTCGGTTTTATTTTATTTTAAAACACACGACGAAAAGATCGCTGAGCTTTGCAAGAGGACCTCAAGTATATTGTTTGCTATAAAGGTCTTCTGGGACTTTGGATTTACAATGAACGAGTTCAGTCAAGTTTGACCGACATGAACGTATTTATACATATTTTGTGAGTTTTATATATTTTGTGCCAACAGTGTAAGAAAATACCACAGCTTTTTGTCACTTTAATTATTATTTATGTAGAACAATGAAAAATATTTTATAAGTACAGCACAAATTGTTATTATAATAAGTTTAATTTTTTGTAAATCGTACCGTTATTACTGTTCGTTTTTATGGACGGAAATCTCGATCATTTTTTTTTAATGAGCAATCAAAAAATTATGAACTCTTTATATCATTCGGAATAATATTTTTGAAATTAATATAATTTAACGTTGGTCATTGAGAATCTGAAGATCAACGAGTATAGAGCATTATAACGAGTAGATAAAAATGATGATGTTTAACTAATATTGTGTGTATGAAACAAAAGAAAAGAAATTAACAATTTAAAGAATCGGATTATCTAAACAACCATATCATATTTTAAAGTAGATTTTGAGATTGAAACAACTAAAAGATATTTTTTATTTTCTAGTTTTATACAAATAAGAATCAGAAGATTAAAGAAAAATTGTTCAAAAGAATGCTAAATTACCACACGCTGTTTGCATCGATATATAGCATACCTGAGAAGAATCGGAAGGACAATCGTTCAATTATTATTATAAAAAATGTATTATGTATTTTATAAAAAAATCCTATTATATGTAAAAAAATAAAATTGAGTTAAAATAAATTACAGTCAACTATCTCATCGTCAAACTAGTATTGTATAGTATTCTGTACATTTTATAACCAACGATTAGATGTATACGATTTATTTTTGTAATTTATTATTTAATTATTAATTATATGAAACCATTGAACATAAAGAAATCAATTAACAATCACATAAAAGTGTTTAATTTTCACAACATTTTCAAACGTACAATGTTATCAAAAAAAATTAAGAAAAACAAAATTATTTTTGTAAATGTAATTACAATAATAATTAATATACCTGATATATTAAATCCTCAACTTGTTATAGCGATAATTTCAATTTAGGTATATAGCATTTGTAATCTAAATTAACATCAAACAGTACATATATTTTTTTAATTATCTATCTGTTATGGACGATTTTAGAAAAAAAAATTAAAATTAAAATCAAATTATTGTATTCACCACAGTTAAAATTCACAGGTAAAATGTTATGCATATATAAAAAAGGGAACTGTTTTATTTTCGAAGGTACATGAATATTTTATGCAAAATTCAATTTTGTGAATTTACATAATTCCTTCCAAATCATTAAAATATATATGAACCGTAATTACATATAAAATTTAACTGATCGTATTTATTACGTTGATTGTTATTCCGAAAAATAAAATTAATTGTTGTATACGATTCAAAATAATATTATTTTTATACTTCTATTGAAATTTTCTACTTACATAAAATATATAGTCGCGACCCGTCTGGTAAAATTTAATTAAATATGATAACTATATACTTGGGCTGTGAATTCACTAATAATATATATTTACTAAATTTAGGTAAACCGACGGAATAAAAAGAAAAGAGTTATAACATGTCGATGCTTTATATTTAAAACAGAATATTTATTGCATGAAAAACGACAATTTTAAATTTAATTAAACCCGAGGGACATTTGACCTTGGTATTAACATTTTGTACTTTACATTTCATAAATTTGAAAATCAGTTGTTAATTTACGTGAACAGATAAATTCATAAAATTTAGTTTGAATAAAACGGGAATAGATCAGATAATTTATAAAGTAATGACTTCAATATTATTGAAAGTGCCTCTGATCATTAAAGGTCGCATGCAAACGAATAACAATGATTAAAAGAGAGCAACATTTTTTTTCTTGTTACCAGATCATATTCAGTACTTACCTATTTTATGACTTAAATGTCAAACAATAAATAATCATAATGAATGGATTTCAAAACTATTTTCTTTTAACTAGACAAGTTGCTTCATTTAACCATGCATTAACATTGTTCTTTTGGGATTTGCCGTTGTACCAAATACTTTGACTGGTTGCCCCAGTACCATAGTAGATCTATTATAATTATTGTTTAATATCAAAATGAAAAAGCGTTTAAACAAAACAAATTTGCAGCATGCGGTACTACCAGTTAATAAACGATGTATTAGTTGAAACACTTTAAACATTAAATATACCCTAACGAATAAATAAGTATGATGAATGTATTATTTTAAATTTCATAAGTTATTATTCTGCAAATCTAAAATTTAATTTTCTTTTATTAATAAATGTAATGTGCATACACTCTCAGCCTGATGGTCAACTTAAAGATTATTCGAACATCATAGTTTCATAGCTTATGAACTAACTACTAACTTATGAACAAAAAGTCAATTTTGACAAGGTGTTTTAAGCTTTATTTAAAATTGGTTATTTAAAAAAAAAAACTATAGTTGATCAGCACTCCAGTACTCATTGAATTTTTTACAAAATTGTTTATAACGTAAAAAGAATCCGTAGACGAGTAAAAATGGTTAATGTATTGGTAATTTAGAAAAATCAACCGATATAATATATATATATTCGTCATTTATATAACTTTATTTTTTCTCGCGATACCTGTTTGTTTTTATCTAATGCTCATTTTACTAGGCCAAAAATTCACTTGAAAAATGACTTGTCTCTTTTAGGAACTTGGCGTGTTATTGGTGACCGGAACTAAAGTGCAGTAAATGTCGAAACACGTTTCGACGCTCAGAATCCACGAGACGTTGCACTTTATTAATATGGTAAGTCGATTAAAATAATTAGTAATACACTTAGAGGGACACACCCCTAACTTGTCAGTGTAAACAGGGAAAGAAATTGATAAGATTATTAATGTTAATACTACTGGTGTTGCCGTGTTGGACCATCAGATATATTTTTTGAGTGCTTCATGACATTTTGAACATAACAAACTAATATTCAGGAAAAATAAAAAAATTTATACTTGCAGAAAAATATACTTACCGTAGGGTTATAGAACTTGTAAGGCAATTAACAAACTATATTAGGTACTAAAAAAACGATTTTTAAGAAACGCCATAATATGAACAATTAATAAGTTAGTAAGTAGGTAAGTCCTTATTCGTGATAGGTACTCATATAGTCATATTTTTCAAATAGTTAAATATATTCTACTCAATGGAATATTTATGCTATTTGGTATTTCTAATGAAACAACATAGAAATGTATAAAACGATTTGCAGTTTGTGATCAAACTATATAAATGTCTATTAATATACTCGTATAGTCCGAAAATAAGACAATCAAAGATTTATCAAAGTGGTTTTTTAAACATTCCATATTAAAATATTATATTGATCACCTCAAAGGAATGTTCTAACAAATTCAAAGATTTGGAAAAACATACCATGAACTATAATAGTAAATTTATAATGTTTTATTATATAGTGTTCAATCAAAATGTGATTTTTTGTAATTTTTCAAGTTATATATTAAACGAATTATTAACAGGTCTTGTTAATATTAATATCGTAGCAATAAATTTCAAAATATGTAAACGAAATTGCATGGATCTGCCAAGTACAATATTGTACCATAGTATAAATATTATTATAATTGAGTATACCTAGTAATAGTATAATTTGAACAAAAAAGTATAAAGCAAATCATCGATTTTTACTTCACTGTTTTCTAATAGAATATAAATTGAGTACGATAAAATACGAAGGTTTGGAAATACAATTTTTTATTATTAAAATAATATTACACTAAATTATGAAATTTAATTATATAACCTAATGCTATTACATTATAATATATTAATAAAACATTAATTCATTTTTTCAATATCGATTTCTTCAACATAAATCTTATAAGTATTTTTGAATTCAATATATTTACATAAATTCAATACTGTGTTATTGATTAATGAAAACGTAATTATAGCAGTACAATAATTATTATTAAGATAGCATGTTATAAGTTATAGAACACCCGAACTCTAAATACGATGATAATAGTAACGCATATTTACATTGAAGGTACTAAATTGCATATACGTTTCGCCGTTATATAAATTGAATATATCGAAAAAAATAATTTTTTCATAAACCATTCTTCAGTATTTTTAAATACAGATTTGCATACATACTGACATTGAAAACAAAATATAAACAAAAAAATGATCTCGTAAATACTCATTCAACCTGATACCAGTGTGGTTATGAGTGTGACTGACAAAAAAATACTAATTACTTATGCAAATATTTTGATTTATTGCATTTTTTTTTATATCATAACATTGTATATTTTAAACAACATAAATATCTGCATAAAACTTTTTCTATGAATAATATAAGTTGATTCAAGTAAACTAAAGTTAATACAGTAAACATATAAAATGCGTATGAAAAATAATTACAATTGTAAATAATAAATTTCATAATTATTGAAAACAGTTTTTAATACTGTTTTTAATATAAGTTTTAGTTAAGATTATTTACGACACATGCAATAAATTATTCAAAACTTTTAAAGATACATAAAAATTATTTCAGCAAACGCACAATTTTACGAACTAAATAGTTTTATTTCTTCCTATAAGTACTGTAAAAATAATCATGTTTAATGAAAAAATATTCTGATATCCAAACTTTATTCCTGAATTTCATATAAATTCTACCATGATATTAAATTCGTAAACCCATCAAGTATATACATCCATAATATAATACATGTTATTTTTACATGCTACAATATATTTATTATGTGTATACGTATATATATATATGACTTTTACACCTATATCTTCCAACAAAGTTTCAACATTAAACATTTTGCATTTGTCAGTTATAAGTCAAATGAAGAATAAAACTACATTTATCAAAAACTTTTAAACAGAGGTATAAAATACTATTATATATATATACATATTTCGAACCTCAGGGTGGACCACATCACAAGAAAGTTTCTCACCCGTGAGATAAAAACAATATCAAATAATATCAATGTATATTTTATAATATTTACAACACACGCGATAGCCATTTTTTCTAGGGATATTTCTTAGTAACTTATTTACATTTAAAATTTGATTTACATCGTACATACAATTTCTTAGTTAACCATTCGATATCAATGCACCCCGGACCACACGTCATAAGCGGAATGGTTTGTATATTTTTTTTCTTTTATAAATATGTCCTTTTTTGTTTGAACCTAGCCCAGAACATTAATAAAACAAATATTTTTAATGAAAAAAATATTATTTTTCCGTACCTACATAATATTTTATATCTGCTACATTTCAATATACCTTCTTACATGGGGTATATTATTGTTATTTTTTTATTTGATTGCTGAACTTCTTAGAATATTTTATAGTGCACGATATTTCCAATTACAACAAACTCCCAACGTTAATTTGTAAATTATATTAAGCATCCGACGCATACGAAAAATTAAACCTTAATAATAAATAATAAATGTTTAGCCAGCTGGTAATTTTAAAAAGTAATCAGAAGTCGTGCAATTTCTTTGGTAGAATTTCCACCAGTCCTATACTTGATACGAAAAACTTTGGGCATTAAGGCCGACACCTTGTCGTCGACTTTCGAGCAATGCACGAAATGATGGTATGTGTAGGCTGAAATTTTTAAAATGCGTATTTTTCAAAATAAATGGTATTTTGACTTTGGCCAACAAATCGTATTTTTACAAACTTTATCGTTTTTCATCATGAACTTTTATTTTATAGCTAATATCTCATTCCTCGGAAATGGTGTTTAATCAAAACGACGAAAAATGTTTTTCACGCATTTTGAATAGGATTTCACACACAGCTTGCGAAGTATTCGAATAGCAAACTTAATGAGCACCAAAGTTAATATGATAATTTGATTGATATAACATCGAGCAAGGTGAAATAAAATTTAAAAAAAATCATTCATTTTCGTAAATAGTTTGCACTAAATGTATCCTGGTTCGTGTACACGTACGCATGTTTTTGGCATGATATGCGAATTATTTCGAAACCTGATGTGTAAAATGGATATGCCTTGATTGAGTTTAATATGGGATTCGTTAAAACACTGTATTATCGTCGACTGTCATTGGAAGATTTCGGTGAAAACGCGCAGTGACCGAAAAATAAATAATAATTTAAGACCCTGGTTAACGGACGGCGAGACGCATACATAGTAATACCGATGTGATGTTAAAACGAAAAGAAAACGGAAACATTATGTAAATCAAATTACGTGTGACGTTAAACACTCAGGGTTACGCAAATACACGTTCACGGTTAGCTAATGTAATATATTATACTCGGAAGTAAAATATGTTATATTATTTTACGGCAACGTTTAAGGTGTACAATTTTTCGTACTACATTATTATTATGAATATTATTATTATCGTTAGGAAAAAGAAAAAAGGAAATTTTTCTTTTTAGTTTTTCGTGGTCAAAGGTGCACGACACGACCGCAAGACGGATATCAACCGATAACACGAATATGGTTAAAAATTATATTCGAAAATGAGCCTACCTGTTTCGTCGTCTACGATGGTCGTGGCTGCTTTGTTCGGAGTGCCGCCGCTGCCGCTGTCCACCGACGCGCTGACCGCGACCAGCAGACACCCGAGAGCGCAGATCGCGGCCACGGTCTGCATGTTGTGCCGTCGGATTGATGAAAAAATTAAAGAAAAAAAAACCGATTAAATCCGAAAAAAATAACTAAAAACTGTTTTCGGAAAAAAAAAAAAACGCGACGCGCGTAAAGCTCGCGACCCGATTGGCGAACACGAAACCACCGCCCGGGTCAGGTCATAATCTAATTCCGATACGATACTGTCGGGTGTTTAAGACGTATAGAAAACGTGTAATTATTCCGTTCGACACACGCGCGTGTTTCGCAAGACTGATCGACGGTCGGCCGGCGCACGTCCAACCGACTGCTGTTGTGTTCTACCCGAAACGCATCGGGACGCGCGCGCTCGTCTTTTCCCGAAACCGACAAGACGATCGGCACGGCTTGATCGGAAAACGGCAATGAAATTCGTATCAATCCGTTACGTGCGGACGCCTAAAACGTTAAACACATAACAACGTATGATTGTGCACGATTGTAAGACGCTTGTTATAGTCAGTTGGTTTTTATTATTATTTTACTGAAAAAAAAATAATAATTCAAAAAAACGATCGCGCGCACACACGACGAGAACGACGACGGGAATGGCCGGACCGCACTCACGGACGACGCGCAACAGCAACGGACGCCAGTTACCAGATGACTACCCGACCTGGTTAGGTCGAACGCGCGAGTGGTCGTCGTGTGTGCTCGGCGCGCGCGGAAGAGGCTTCGTCGTCGGCGGCGGCGGCGGCGACAGCGCGTGTACCATTTGCCGCCGCCGCGAGGGTGTACCAGTGTCGTCGTCCGTCGTCGTCGTCGTCGTCGTCGTCTTGGTCGTCGCGAGAAATAAAATTATTACAATTACAATAAATAAAAACAATCATATTCATATATCATATGGTTTATAATTATATATTTATTTATTGCATATTTCCACGAGAATAAATTACATATTATATTTGTCATATTGTGTCGTATCCAGGGGAGGGGCTAAAGGGGCTTTACCTCTCCCCCACCTAGAAATTCCAGGAAATCATAAAAAGTTATCGGAATAATCTCGAGTAATATAAAATAAAATACTGCATCTGATTTAAATGTATAGTTTACAGTTTTAAAATTTAAAATAAATAATGTTATAATTGTGATATTATTAAGTGAGATTATGTAACTGATCAGCCGCCTGACCAAAAAAAAAATATCCTTGATACGCTACTCCTATAAATAGGAAATATCAAAATTATTAACGTGGACGATACGTACGATATATTTTATAATAACACATTTAAAAGTGACTTTTTATCATTTTTCTAAATACACACCATGTCTCATCAAGTTTATTAATTGTTTTGTATTGATTTACTTTTTTAATTGATTTTTATTGATTATATCATCGGTAATATCAGGTTGACTATCAAATCAACTTTTTATTAGACTCTTTACTTCATTATTTAAATTATTGAACACTGTTTTTCTCATGTAATCGTGGTAGCCTTTTGAGAAAATTAATTATAACTGTTAAAGCGGTTTAATGTATTTTCCTGTACTTCTGTCTATTTTTTCTACAACATTAAGTATATGCCTTTATCAATAATAATAATATTAATCATAATAATGAATTCCTTCCGAATGTACAGCGATCGGTACACGGTGTTGTACGTCCAAGACGTCTCGCCTCCAATAATTAGATTGCATGGTACTAAAAATACATCCACATACAGACAAAAACTACTGAACCGAAACGACTGAAAAATCAAAAAATAATTCAGATTTATTATTTCATGTCGACAATTTAAACTGTCTCATCAATTAATAGATAAAAAACCTAATAATACAAATATTTAATTAGTTTTTAGAGACTGATTTACCTTATAATTTATATTAATTAATCGATTACGAAATCCTCATAGAAAAGTTTGTAATAATTACAATAAAAATACCGAATATGTTCAAAAGTTCTAACAATATTATGTATATTTGTACAATCATATTTTATTCTACGTAGTATATTTTAAATTGTTCACAGTCAAGGTTAGCAAACACATCGTTTAGAAAGTAACATATATTATTAAAAATTCTTTAAAGACGTTTTATCTGCACTTGATTTAATGTTATACAAATAATATTATATTTTCCAATAAACCTCGATTAGCATACTTGTTCAACAATAAATTATTAAAAATTAAAAACAAAATTGAATTAAAAAATTTAAAAAAATTATTTATTTAATGGTTGAATAATTAAAAATTATTTATGTTTTCTATAATAATTTGTGATAAATATATTTTTATGCTTAAAAGCATTTCTTACTCATCTCCTTTACCGTGCTGTTTTCCTGTTCAATTGTGATTTTGGCAAATTACATTGATTACACCAAATTGATTACACCCGACGTGTACAGATAAATTAGACAAGTGTTGCGACTGACGAGTGTACATTAGTGTTTGATTCAGATCAAGCGATGGTGCGACTCGGTAATATTTAGTGCTTCATGCGTACTAAAAATACGTTAAACAAGAAACATAATACTAAAAGTTGGTATATTTCTCGTTCTGTCAAAAAATGCTTGTTGTACAGAAACTAGAATATCCGGAGTATTGGACCAGGTTCCAAAAAGTGATCTTAAAATAACTTTATAATATATGAATAATATAGGAATAATGAATATTCAATGAATAATATACAAAATATGTACAATAATAACGGCGGACGAACATTGAAACGATATGAAACAAACATCTTTCGCTTACTGCCTACTGGAGTTGGGTCATTTGTATTGTGTAGTAAAAAACCTTTAGACATTTAAATCGAACACGATCTTGTTTTTTTGTTATCAGCCCGTTCTAAGAATGGGAAATAATTTATTATATTCTTTTGCGCATAAGAGGGCAACAAATATTTCATCATGCACCGGTAAACGATGGCACAACCCCTGTATAACCGCTATTTAAGTTCTACGTATAAATTATCTAATAATATGCAACACTATATCCATACTTTTTTTGTACGATTTTGGTTTAGGATCAGAAAGAATGAAAAATTCCAAGTTTAATTATTGGTATTCATTTTCAACTCCTACAATATGGGCATCGGTTTACAACTGTCAACACTTACGTAGTTTTTAAACTAACGATTTTTACCAGGAAATCATTAATATGTCATTATAAAATCGGTAATCTATCAAAGAGAATACCAACACGATGGTGTCGATTATTCGCGTTATTTAGAGTACTTACACGTACAATTTTAACGTTTGTTCTCGAAAAAATGGTCACATATTCCGATATTCTATTTTAAAACAATAATATTTGATAAAAGTGTACAAATCAATATTGTTTCACCATTATATTAGTGACATTCTATACACACACAAGTTACATAGAATCGATCTTGCTCCGTTTATTCGACTGCACAAAAAAATTGTTCGTGATGCAGGTATAAACCAACTTAGAATTATTATGGATGAAATGCATCTTACTAAATATAGTAACACTCCAGTTTGTTGCAACACTGCAGACTCGTTTATGCTTTTGACATGCGATCGTAGTATAACATGTACCGCACAAACGAGTAACGTTCACGAATATAATACTATTTTCGTCAACTATACACAGATAGTTATTTCCTACACGTTTAATCAAATATTGAGTAATTTGGGCTTAGGGAAACCGAAACTTTATCGCGAACAACATCGAAGTTTAACCGTACAGTTTAATATCATTACTATTGTTATACTATTTGTCTGTCTGTATCATTCTCGGTGAGATGGCGAGTAATTCGTTTGGTGTTTTCAGAGTAGAATTTTTTTTTTTCAAATAAATAACTCGTGCGAGATAATTAAATTGTATTAATTATGATAAATTTAATACTTTTGGCGAGCTTAGGTGTTTTTAAAAAATGTACACTTTCGGATAGACTTTAAAATTGTAATGATACATTGCGTAATAAAAAAAGTACCGCACCGCATCGGGTTTCAAGTGAACTTTATTACTTCGACACTTGTATCTGCAACAAGCACAAATGAAGTCTAGGTCTTAGGACGTTAAAAAAATCTTTTCCAATATTATACTACATGGTTAGCATGTTTTTTCGTACCCTCTGGTAGAATTAACTACTTTTTATGGACTGTCAAACCATTATCATGGTAATCGTCACGCATATTTCAAGTACGTAATAATAATTTGATATGCCTGCCTACAACTTACACTACACGTTTGACCAAATAACGATAAGCTCATTGTTGTATTAATTGTTGTGTGTTTAAGACGTGATACGAGGATAGGAAAAAAGGCGTTGATCTCGGCACCGGCGTATCTGCTGCAGTTTCATGCAACTGCAGACGTAGTTTTTTGCTAAAAACACTAGCTGTACATTAATTGAAAGCTATAAAAAATTAATTGTTTAGAGTTTTCATATTCCAGATGGGACGACAATATAACGGTACACGATATTTTTTTTCCTTCCTCACGACAAAAGAACGGGGAGAAAAGTTCGCAATTATTCGCAACGCAAACAAGCGCGCGCGTTATTACTATTTTATTTTATTATGTCGGTTAATAAATACGGGGTTCGCCGGAATAAATTGAACCATTTTATTATCGGTTCTTCTGAATTTATTTCGACTAAAACTTCTTCGGTTTCGGTCTCGCTCAATAAACCCGGGCCTTGGACCACGCCATTTAGTATAATTAAGGGCCGCGGGACGACGAAAATCTCCGTGCGCATATATATACCTACTCTGGATTCGTGTTTTCGAAATAATCGCTCGTTTATAAACAGCAGTCTGGCGCTTGTGCCGCGAAAAACTGTTTAATTCATAGCATCGCAGTACAACAGGGCGCCTAAATGCAATGAAACTCTACCGTACTCTTCGACGGGGCTGGGCGCTTAAAACCGATCAGTAAAGCAGCGGTGACGCGCATTAGGAGAACGGTTATGTGCAGGCATTTGTGTACTTCAGTCTCGTGGTCCGTAAGGGCTCGGCAAAGAGCCTGCGAGCCATAATGTTAAAATTCGTTTCTTCGATCTTAACTCAATAATATTATGCATTTCTTGAGTACTCGATGCGGTCATACAAATAAACCGAAACGTTTTGCTTAGGTTTTCAAAAAAAAAAACTACCAAGTTCGGTGGTAATTTTTTACGCGTAGTATCATAGTGAATTGTCGGTCGGTCAAAATAAAGGTTTCAGTGCAGGTCCCTACGGTGTTCATCGAACCGCTACATGGACGCTTTTCTCGTACATCAATAGAGTTCGACCGAGGCGTTATAAGTCATGTGATTTTGGCAAGAGGGCGACGACGACATGTGCAAGTGTTTAAAAAATAATTAATTCTGCGTTCAGGAAGCACGTCTGCAGTTCTGCTGAAATTATTAAATGCTAAATAAAAGCAGCGAGGTTGATATTATTGACATATTAGTGTATTTATAGAAATATCAGATTCGTTATTAGGAAAAAAAATGCGTGGTGTGCGGTAAAAATAAATATAATGTTATGTTGAAACTAAAACGAATCCTGTTAAAAAAAAAGCAATAAAAAATTACAATATAATTTTAGTATGAACATTTTTTACCGATAATATCGCAATTGGTATATACCGGTTTCTAAGAAAACAATATTGTTCGGTGAAACGTGTACCTGCGTACGATTGTTGTAAAAAATACATTTACGAATACAATTTAAATTCGATCGTGTATTAAAAGCAATTAATTTCGTCGTTTCAAAGGGAAAAATATTATGTACCGCTCGAATTTTACGCTGCGGTGGAACTATTATTTTTTCTCCTCTGTGTACATGTGCTGTATCGCGTAAAAGCGTAAAACGTTTAAAATGAAAAAAAAAGCCCCACGTAGTTAAAACATGTACCATGATATGTCCACGCACTCGCATCGGTGGCAAAACGCGACGTACATTTTGGGAGAGTTAACAAGAGCTCCCGTCGAACGTTCGGGCAGCCTGAAACGTATGGATTTTTCGAAATTATATGTAAAAACCGTTGTCGATCGCCTGAGTTTTCCTATTTCGATTCAAATTCACCTGGAACGGCGTTCAGCTCCTCCGGACGACCGTTCGTTTTAATGCTGGAACGATAATTTAGCCTCGGAAAACAGATCAAAAGCCTAAACTCTATAATTATACACATCGGCCGAGAAAACCGCATGGCAGCAGCGAGCATCGGTCGAACCGTCAAAACTTGTATTATTTTTCCAATAAAATACGTGATATTATATTTTTTTATTCCGTAAAATACATTGTGTTTGTTTCATTCCGTTCGTGCAAAACAAACAAAAATATATCCTCTCGAGGTTTACGACCACAGCTTGTGTGTGTGTGCGCGCGCGCGCTACAAAATATAAGGTTTATCCCACGCGATAAAAACGTTTTATTAAAGATTAAATACAATTGCATGCGCTGCACTACCTTAAATTCGTTTATTCGTGTCCATTATATGATCGGGAATCATCGCCGTTTTCAGGACTCATCCGCACGGCCATTATTGACCAGGAACACGTGGGTGCTTCTTACTCCGCCGTTACGCTGAAGTGCCACGTAACCGAATTGGAGTTTCGGTCAATAATCGTTCGATGTATACTGTACAACTCCTAAAATGTAACGAACCTTGTTTACACACAACGTCCGAGGCCGGAGCTAAACATGTTTTCCGGTTCGTGGTATCATTCATTAAACCTTGCCGAACGGTTTTAAAAACGACCAAACTGTTGGTGATCAGATTTTATTGAAAACTATAGTGCATCAAACGTGATGAACATTTGAATCCAATTAAAACATATTAAACGTACTATTATCAATAAGATAGAAACCTAGACCGCTAGACATTCGTTTTTTTTCAATATTATCTTATGCCGAAGATTGTATATAATAGCAATGGTGTAGCACTGTAGCCTAATCGGAGAAGAATCGGTTATAACTCATAACTTTATAAGTAAACATGATTTTTCCATGAAGCGTATATTAAGTTGGAAAGTGATGTAAATAATCATCTCAATTACGGAAATACTCCATATTGTACGAGAATCGTTAACTAATTAAAATAATAATGATAAGACATTTAATGGTAACGGCTTACTTTGTTGAATTAAAAATAAATTAATCCTACTCATTCTCGTGAAAACTATAGTTATTATATGCATTGCTCTGAAATAGTCAAAGTTATTATGCTCTGTTCAACTTAATTAATGATCAAAGAACCGAATCCGAACATTTTGGGAAGGGCAAACTTTAATAATTATTATCGTTGTCACTAAAACAAATAAGCCATTCACTGCAAACATTTTTTGATTATAACATAACGATGTTATAGTACCTATCGCCGTACCATCAGGCTTAACCAACCAAACTATTTATCGCACATTAATAAATTGTTTTTGTCGTCGGTGCTCGCTGTGCGTTATAATTGTTCAAAAACCTGGTTTTAATAATGTTCGACCACATTATTTTTGACAACGTTTATATAAAAAAAAAACAATATTTGTTATCGCTCGTTATTATTTTCCTATTTGACTTGAAGTTTGAATTAAATTCAACGTAAATTGGTTTCGGTTCGTTGGGCGCAGTGCATATTTTTTCGCGAACGTAATTTCAGACACGATCGATTTATGCAAAACATTGGATAGAAAATCCATCTTGGCCGTCGTTCAAAATCGAAAAATGCATAATTATTTGTACAACAATGAATACGTGTTGATTGTATTTATGTATCTTATTGGGCCAACATCGTGTTTGTTGGAATAAATCGACGATGATGCGTTTCGCGAGATACTCGTTGTAACTGTAGGCCATACGTGTAATAAAACTAATAACGTGTTCGCCCTGTAGATAATATTTTAATACAAACGCACATAGGGTATATAATAAATTAATAAATATACTACGCACAGGTACCGCACCGTCTAACGACAAGTGACGTGTAACGTTCGTTGAATTGTTCGTACACTCTCCGTCGACACTGGTTGAATGTGTATACTTCTCGTCGCCCAATAAAAGGCTAAGCGCATACGTATTTGGATCTTTGTTTCGATGTACTTGCACAATAATAATAATACATCTAAGACAGTAGTTTCCGTCCGACGTCTGAATGTGCACCATTCTTCAATGTACTCGTAGTACTCGTACACTGTGTGTGTGTGTGTGTGTGTGTGTGTGTGTGTGTGCTTAGAATGTTTAGAGATTATCCGTACCTACGTCCGAAATGTTTTCAAAGACTTTTGCGAAATTGCGAGATCTCTCCCTCCTTATTATATAATATGTATATTGTATATTACATAGAAGTAGCTTATATATGCACGCTCGCCCTAAGCTCGGTTCTCGCAAGAGGAAATGAAACAAATATTTGCCCCAAGTAGTTCATAAACGGTAACTTCTTGGGCTATCGTTCTTTTGAGGTTATACAGTTTTATATATTTTCATTTGATCTTTATTTTTGAGACGACTACGTGCATATTTATTCATAACATAATTATCTATCAAAGACATTTCTACATACATTTATTTTCATTTACTTGATTTATAAGGTTAATGATTCATTTGATTTTTTTTTTACTCTTTTTACGTATAATTAATATTTATGAACCATTGAGCTAATGCAAATTTATTATTTATATATATTTATAAAACAATAAAAAATTAAAAATTTAAATATTTACAACAATTCTGTAAAAATTTAAAAATAATTTAGTCACTTGTTATATTATGCCTATGTGTAGAATAAAAACCAAAGTATAAAATAAAATATATAATTTTGTAAAATACAAAGTATTAAATATATTTTAGCACATATATCTTTTAATTTTGGATAATTTTGGATAGCATGCATCTTCAATGTTATATACTCATCGATATTTTTTAATATTTTCCGGTACAAATAAGATATAATATCTTCATATCAACGTAAATATATAGGTACTGGTAATTAACGGACGGACGGACGCAACGAAGTATTCGAAACTACTGTGTTAAGAAACCGAAAACCTACGGTCTTGATTTAACTTGAACAATTAAATAGCATCGCCGGAAATTGGAAACAATTCCGTACTTTACTTTTAAGTATGGACGATACCACGACACTATATAAATGTATTTATTGTATATTTATCCAACGTGAGTATAAAAATAAAAGTTCATGTGATAACGTGCGATTACGGTCGCGTATATAGAGTGGATTTCTTTTGAAGTTTATCGGCGGTGCCCCCACTCTAGCGATTTTTCTACCAGACACACGACCGTGGAAATTCGGACGGGGACGAGCTTATAATGAGAGATTCCGTTTCTGTTTCCGGTGTCCGGGCAGAACCGAATCTCCAAGGAAATTACGTATACAAATGTATGTGCCTGCTCATACGCATGGAACTGTAAGAAAATATGCCCGAAAGAGAGATATCGTTTCTTTTTTCGAATTATGTTTGGTATACTCGTATAATATATCTAAGTGCCTATATCACATCGCTGGGTCTATTATAGAGAGGTGTCTTGTTAAATGTTTAAATATAAAAATAAAATATAATAATAATAAATATGTATGTGTGTGTGTGTGTTTTTATTTCGATTTAAACCCAAAGAATTGCTTCAGCGTATACAAACCCAGTACTTTTCCGATAGGAAATATTGTCAAGTTAGTACAACCGATAACAACAGTTTTCCGAAAAATCGAGAAGAACAGAGAAAATATTGCAAAAAAACCTCAACTGAGATCAAGAATCAGCACCGTCTAATTTAATTTCATCACGCATTATACCCTTTTTAATACTTCATGGATACCAGGTATTCCATAAGATTCTCTTTTTTTGGTTGTAATGTTATGATATAAACTGTAATCACTAGAAATATAATTAAACTATCGATATTATATCGAATATTTAATACTTATTTATATATTAGCGTTTAATAGACTTTAATTATAATAATCAAACAGTATTTTTTTTTACGCACAAGTTAGAATATTAATAGGTAGTTGTACCATCCTTATTAATATATTTGGTTTTACTACTATATCGACCATCTTTAGAAAGTTAACCTTACATACCCTCTTTGAACTTTTGATTCAAATATTGACCTCTTTCATTCAGAATTGTTTTTTTCGGGAGCAATATGGCACATTGGTTTCGAGTTCAAAATACCCATCCCTGTATCTCACTCGACCGTGGAGTCTAAACCGACCTAGGAGTTTTTCTATTTGAACTTACCTTGATATATTGTAAATCAGTTATACTTGTCATAATGCTAGACGAATATACTTATGGACGAAACTTCGACCCGAGCCAACCAGGCCGTGGCCTAGTCTATAACGCGACAGTTAAAAAAATCATCTCACGTAAGTGAAGTTACATTTATTGTCTACAGTTTACATGGCATTCAAATATGTATGAGATATGAATCTTCGGACACAAGAATGACTGCTCACACCTGCCTGTGTTTACTGAGAATGAAAAAAAATTGTTTGAGTAATTAAGAATAATTATTTATTATTTTATCGTTGTGGACTTATTTAAACGAGACGTGATTATCTATCGCGAGTAGTTTACTTTTGCAGTTACGATGTATTTTGCGATATGATATTTTGCGATTCCATTGGGTTGACGCCTGTAAAAATGCTTTCGCCGATGTCACGTCGCGAACGGAGGCACACGACGCGTACCAGCCGATGGCCGCCGATATGGTATATCTCGTCGTCTAGGCCCTAGACTCTAGGGCGTAAGTCGCGGAGCGTGAGTATAGTTCTAACAACTCCGGAGACGAAAGAGAGTTGTCTGATGGCGGTCGAACGGTCTTTTATGGGTAGGGTTTGGCGATAACAGATATTTTAGCGGATGATGCGAAATGGTCGGTGACAGACCACGAAGTCATGATTGTCAACAACCAACAAAAATAATATATTTCAGTGTATATTTGCGTCGGATCAAAATTTTGAATACCTCCCACTTTTAATAGACTATTATACTGACAGAAAGGCGCAAGGGTTAGTTGTCACCGTGAAGGTACGATAAAATCAAACATTTATACGCGAGGCGATATAATCGTCGCGATTTATTATTAATGACTAATGAGGGTATGTTACTCGTATTTTACGATTTTCGGTTGAACGAAATAGCGGCGTAACGTATTCGCTATGTGACATCTTACTCATTGTCGGGGCGACTAGAGTCGTTCCTAGTTGCAGGTGACTTGAACAGCATCGAAGTCCTAACTGGACATGGACAACGAACACGTGAATCATCCACCCATTATAGTTTGCAAATATCTGTCTGTCCATTGTAGGCATTATCACACGTTTCATTGTGTATATTTTATGTATTATACTATTTTTTACTGCGTGTAGGTGCCCATCCGGGTTAAAAGGTAAAGGCAGGACACTTAAGGAATAATGCAGGGAAAATATTATTATAAATATATAATTACTATAAACCTTGCTACAAACTTGCTACAAACCTTGGCTTGATTTCTTTAGCTGAGCGTCGACGTCTCGCTAGTATTAAATTCCTTACAGGGTTATTAAATAATGACATCGATTCACCTACCCTTCTTTCTCTAATCTGCTTTAAAGTACCATCCCATTCCTCTCGTTCGACTCCCTCTTTTTACGTCCCAAATTCTACCACCAATTATATGGCCAACGTACCCCTAAGGAGACTTATGTCAATCGCAAATACCGATCCCGCCTTTAACGGTTGCTAAATTTTTGTTGTAAAACTCAATATTTGTAATATTGTATCTTGTATTATATTGTATTATATCCTTATAGTGTATTGTTAACTCAAATGTATATTTAAAAAAGGGCCATGCCCGTATAACTAATAAATAAAATAAAATAAAATTTAAACATGACAATAATGTTTACCGATCTTATATGCCGATTTCGAATAAAATGTTTTATTTGCTATTTTATTTTTCCGTTTTTAATAAAGTTCATGAAATACTTCACATCAAACCTCAATTGAATATACCTACATTTTGAGCATTTTTTTTTGTCCTCCGTTTAATTTTTTCCTTTACGTAGGACTTTTTTCGTTACAAATATGAAGGTTTTCCCTATGAATATCGATCCCTTGTGCTGTTCCGAATAAAATTGAATTAGCAGAACGTGTATAATAGTATTCTAATTCGCCACTCGTTTCGATATAAAAACAATTTAAAAACAAATGTATGTTATGTACAGGCGCTTGGTCCTTCGACAATAATAATAAAAAAATACTTCCTTGATAACACCAACAAATATATGCGAATATTATATGTATTATATATTGGCCGATGACGTTTTTTATAACTCATGAAAAAAAAAATTACCAAAAGCCCGTCATGGACAAGCGTAAAAACTTTTTAACGCGCAAAAATGTTTCGGTGTGCACAATGAAAATTACAGAAAAAGTCATTAACTCCCTATTTCAAATAGTAGTCCGATTGTTGACTAAATGTCGTAAAAAGCCCAAAGTTTATATAATACTTTCGAATAAAAAATGACGCCGAACTTAAATTTTTTATTTTTATTTTTTTGTCTAAACGATTTGCATTTATTTTTGTTAATTTGTGTGTTTTATAACTTTCACAACAATGTCCCTGCGCTAAGAGTAGAGCTTCGTGTTTTATTTCACGACACGCGAACAGTTCTCTTTTAGTCCTATGTTAAGCTGTAAAAAACTGCGCGCGGTCGGAAAACGAAAACCCTATTCCGTTTTACATCTGAAACACAATTGTTAGAAAATATTGTTGTGCTAATGAAGCTTGTGCAAATGCGTTTTAACCTAATTTACAGAAAAAAAAGCACTAATTTTTTTCGCAGTGATAATTGCGTTTTTCCAAGTGATACTTGCCCGCCCGTAAACGAGATATTAAAATCTCTGCAACAAAGTGTTCCACCAAAACATTTAATGCTATTGCGCATTTCTTTTTTTTTGTTTGTTTTTTCCATACACATATTTTTAGAAATTGTTTAAGATCGCGTTCACCTCGTACGAATGGCATAAGAATAAAAAAAAAACAGCGTTCGACGAATAAAAACAAAGTTTGCCAATAGTCATCACGAGCGAAACAATCAGGTGCTTGGCGATAAAAATAACGTCGGAAAGACGTGGACAAACCTAACCGGAATATTAATAATATTTGTTATTCGTTTTCCGTTTTTACACGCTGCCGTTTTTATCATGATATTTTGTTTTACTTATAATCACGTTTCTCCGTCAGACTTATTTATAAACGGAGCTGGAAACCGATTCCACGTGCACATGCATTTTTGTGTTGTGCAGTCGTGTTTGCTGTTCCGCAAATCGATTGATCACAATCAGTATCGACAAACGAGCGAACAATCGAAACCCCATGCCGAGCGAATGGTTTATGTACAATAATATCATAATAATAAGTACGGTCTGGAACATTAACAAGTTAAAACTGTGTATTGTTTCCGAAGTACGCGCACCATCCTGAATAAAAAACCGATTTGTCATCTGAACGGAGTCGTAATTAGAAGTTTGTCGCCCTGGGACAAAAAAAAAAAAAAATGTTAAAAATGATTAACAAATGTTTTAATTTTAAAAACTGTTGTAATAATATGATTATTAATCAACTACGGATTTATTGAAAAATCACTGTAAAGAGTATTCATTTTAATATATCAATTGTAGGTATATGCAAACAAATGTAATATTTTAGAATAAAAAATTTTAAAAATACAGTCCTGTATCCAAAGCATACATAGTTAGATAGTAGATATTAACATGATTATATTGGAACTTTTGTGTGGCCCATATCGATAATTGTTTTTAAATTTTCAAGTTCCGAGAGCTGGTGGGCAGTCCGCTTAATAAAGTTGTTATATATATATATATAATTTATCAAATATTTTAATGATAACAAATGATAATTTTAGCGATTATTATACCTAACAACAGTGGCGTATTCAGGAATTTTGTAGAGGTGGGGAGGGCTAATCCTTACAAAAATAAGAAACTATAAAAAAACAAATTATTTATTAAAAATAAATAAATTCGTAAATAACTAAGATTAGTTAACAATTATTATTTAACGCAATCTAAAAAATGTTTATAGTAATGGTTATATTTTTTTTGGATGTGCACTACTTCATTAAAAACCCACGAGCCACCACTGATCAAGTATAACGGCTGTTGGCTTAAATAAATACGGTCAAAGAGGGGAGGGGGCTATAGTCTCCTTTGTCACCCCTCGCTACGCCTCTGCGAGATATTTTAAATCTAAACAAGACATATTCCTTAGCACTTTACTATATATAATACTCGAGACAATATATATTTATTTTATTGAAAATGTAATTAGTATTAATCAATTATTTATACGTTCAATAGTAATTTGTTATTATTTAGGAGTAAAATAAAATATAAAGTATAACTTTTTTTTAAATTTCACATCAAATAACCGCGACGTCAGGGGCGGACTGGGTGCGAGGAGCCCGGGAGGTTAATCAGCAATTAGGGTCCGGGATTTAGCCTATATATAATATATCTTATATTTTAGATGATTATCGATGAAGCTGTCTGAACACACAACGAAAAAATGACCAACATCGATGACGGTTTCACCGAATATATTATATGTAATAATATTTTATTTGTAGAATTCTTCGAATTTAAAAACCCGTGATAACGTAATTGAACGTAACATTTATGTATAGTAAATGAATGGTGTTTTACCATTATACTGAATATTATAAATATTTTTTGTATTTATATGACATGATGGAGGGCCCGGGAGGCGATTGCCCCCTCGCCTCCTTGGCCAGCCCGCCATTGCGCGACGTGGTTCGTTCGTAGTTGTTATTATGTTGATATGATATCAACTATATTCGGCGTACAAATACGTCATCATTGACTGATATTACATAACAACACGTCATTGGATGAACGTAAAGCACATTAATGACACGCGCCACCAATGACCGTATGTAAAGTTATGCTGATGTACAAATCGAATGCGAAAACGTTGTAAAATATGTACCGGCGGACGTGACAGGTTGACGGAATAATAACGAGGGAGGGGAAAATAAAAGCGATTCGGGCTTTGCAGGCGTACGTTTATTGAAAACGCTATTCCGGAGATTTCTGCGCCAATTCGGTGAAAAAAAAATAAAAAATATTTCACGGATTATCGTGTACAGCTGCTATGTGTTCAACGGGTTGCTGCCGGTACCGCTATTAGGTTTTTCGATTCGCTCTACAGTGCCTACATCGCAGGTGCATTATTCACCGAACGCCTCACGGTCGTTGTCGTCGTCCGCGGCGAGGTGACGAAATCTCAAACCCCGCCGCAAAACCGTCACGGCACCTCTAACGAGGATTTAGAATTTTTGACATTTTAAAAAAATTTTCCGCGTGTTCCAAGATCATGGACTGCGTCACGTTCGGTGCGTGTTTTGTATTAGCTATTCCGGCATCGGCATGTAATTATCTCGTCAAACTGAAGTCAAACATCGCTAACCATCTGATATACTGTACGTATGGTGCCCGTCCGTCAAACAATATTGTTAATCGAATATCATCGCGTTTCGTGCGAAATACACGTCTTGTTTATGCAACAATTCTGAAGTAGTCTGCATAATATTTAGATTGATTCATAACAGCACTTTTGGTGTGAAGTTAATTAACTAGGTACCGAATGAACAAAACCAAGGTCTCGAAGTTCATTCGTTTTATTTAAAAATGTTTACTCAAATAATGACGTATTATTTACAATAATATTGTTACCAACAGATTCAAGGCAGCTTATTTTTACGGCTAAGCACATTTGGTGTAATATAACATTTGGTGGTTTTAACTTGTAGATGTACTATACACGCAAGTAAATTGTTGGTACCTACTATTGGGGCCCACCCCTACCGTACATTTCTAGAGGTGACGCAATTGACAACCGGGAAAACACCGGTCATCTTGCCGCTCGTCTCGTCGTTTAATTTAGTTTTACGGTGGTTGCGTTCGGTCAAAAACGTGAGATAAAAAAAAAACCATTAAACGAGTGTAACAAGAATATATATATGTATATATATAAATAAACGCAATTCTGAATAATTAAAATACGTATGTTGCCAACGGTCTACGTTTAGTAACCTATAGCTGCTAAGTTGGACACTACGGATATCGTATATAAGATATAATTCATTTTTTTTTTTCAAAATTCGTGTTTTAAGTTTTGATATTTATACTTGTGCGGTCTGTTCTCAAAGCGAAAGCGAATTTTCACGATATTTTCCCCGGGAAAAGTTTTTCAATTTGTCCACATACGATTGTAACATACGAGTATACCACGGCGCTAGTATGCGAAATAACGGAAAAGGACACAAAAAATACTTAACTTTGAACTTTAAATAATACTTTTCCACGTACATAATTCCGAGTTAGGACCTTTCGGGTTTTAGCTTACTGTGCGAGTGTGTGTGTGTGTGTGTGTCATGTGCGGGCCATATACGGATGTGTTATCGTATACAGAACTAGAAGAATAATATCAAAGAGCACGTTTGTGCACTTACAAATGTACACAACGATATGATGCTATATGCAACGCACACCACATGCGTCACGTTGGTATATTTATTCTAATCGATTGAAATCGGCAAAGAAAGGCCAAGGGGGAGGGGGGGGGGTGAGATAAACAGAAAAATTATAACGCGTGGCGACTGTATAAAATATGCCGAAATTTCGGAAGACGGACGATGGTCCAGATGTGCGTGACGCTATAAGGAGGTGGACAGAGACCCCTCCATTAAGACCTAGGGGATGACTGGAAGATCCGAAATCGAGAAATCTCCCTACGGGCCGGACGAATTCTCAAAATCTGAGTGCGCATTTGTTCTAAATTTGTACATTACCAACATTTTATTTAGATTTCCGTATTGCAACAATAGTCCTCTGTTTAAAATTTATAAAATACAATTTAAATAATGTCCATTAAAATAGGCAGATTGTGACACGGGAAAACCGATTAGCTTTCGTTTTAATGGTCATGAAAAAAAATACCTAAAGTACATGGTAACATGTACCTATCGTGCCAAACCGTGATCGACCGTTAAGCTCAAATAAGCAAAACACTGCTCACTAAATTATTAAATCCGCGAGCAAATCAAAGATTCGCTATGCAACTGTGCGTACTATAAAATGTTTTATGTGTCTGCGGTCGTTTTTCATATTTTCAGAATTTTTAGAATTATCACATGGTACGTGATAATATTTTTTAACGGAAGTGCTTCAATATTGTAATTGCCAGTAAGTCAATAATTTTTGGGTCGCATTAAAAAAATAATATCCCTGGAGCTCCTCTGAAGGACTCAGCTCGCTTCTGGCCAGATCTGAAAATTTCTGGAAAAAAATATTCAGTGAAAAAAGAAATGATAAAAATATATTAAAACACTATTGGAAAACCGTATAATATATATTTTATTTATTTGTATGCGGAAGTACACAAGGCGACTCTTATCGAAGATAATCTGTCCCACCGGGATTTATGCAGAGAGATTACTCTTATTAATTTTGAAGATAGCCATTTTATAGGGTTTATTTTTCTGAAAATTTCAACGGTTCAACTTTTAGTTTTCATTGGACTCGTGGTTTTTAATAAATTTTCAGTTTACAAAGAAAAAATGTAAATTATTATCACCTCGTAATTTTTCCAATAAGGTTTGCTGAAAATTTTTTAATTATTTCAATTTGTGCATACTTTTTTCTATTTTCTATTTTTTTCTTGTAAGCTAGAAGAATTATTAAAAATCAAGAAGCTTATGAAAATTGAAACGTGAACAGTCAAAATTGTCGGACTAATAAGGCCTTGAAAATGGCAATTTTTGAAATGTATTAAAAGAAAGAAACAAAAGGTTAATTTTTAACTTCTTTAACGTGACACTTATATTTGTCAAACTACTCGTATTGTCGTCAAAATTGCATTTGCCCAGGGATGAGTCATAAAAATAAAACAGAATTCGATCATCTCCGTTAACACGGGAGATATAGCTCTGTGTAAGTCCCGATGAGACACCCTGTATGCTATTTACGCATATATGTACCTATATATTTCGACACATTCGATTCGCACGGTGGATATGGTTGATTTTTAAAAATGTTAACTAACGCGAATTCGACATGTCTTTATCCCCGCCTCTACTGAAGTTCCCGAAACCGACCATGCATTCGAGGTACAAGCGGCGCAATAAATACGTATAGGTACTTCGCACGTCTTTCGGTCGTCTGCGGTCTTATGCACGCAGCTGGCGCGATTTTTACTGCGACCCGGTGGGTACGAGCCATACAATAAGATTACAATAATATATACCTATACAATACAACAATTGTAGCAGTTTATTATTTTTATTATTATTATTGTTTTTTTTTTTTTTTTTTTCACCGTCCCGCTTCTCCGTTTGACATTGCAATAATAACACTGTCGCGTGTGCGCCGCCGAGACGCGATATAATATTGTAATATATTGCAAGCTTCGCACGTCGTAAATCACCGTCTCCGCGCGTCGCGGTCGGCGGTGCGGTGTGTATCGACACTCGACTGCGTATACCCGGAAAAATGTGTGGCCGTGGTAACAAATCCGAAAAAAAACCCCCCCGAACGTTACAGGCTTCTACATATTATTACAAAAATAGGTTTTTTTTTCCCCCGCACACTCGTTCTTCACACGTGCCTACGCGTGCGGGTGCTCGCTCAGTGGCAGATTTAACGGGAAAAAAATGGACATTTGCTGCCTGGGCCCCTACCCGAAAAGGCCCCCGGGCCCCGGACCCAGTTTTCAGTCTTCAGTTTTCTTTCAAATTAAAATATAATTGGTGAATGGTCATTTCTGTTTGTGAAGTTTTAGATTGTAACACATAAAGTAATAATAATAAGAAATCAGTAATAATAATACCGTGTGGTGTTGTAAATTGGTTACGTGACTATAGTTGTCCATATTATACTGTCAAATATACACCGCGCACCGGCATCTATTTTTATTTATATTGTTAAGGTTATTTAGAAATTATATCCAGTTTGTACGATTTAAATAAATGTATTTATTTTTTATTTTGTTTCAATACCTATCTAGTTTAACAGTGTTTTAAGAGTGAGGCCCTCACGAGTTAGTATTTACGACGATTCATAATTCTTGGGCCCCTTATATCGTATGCCGCCTGGGCCTTTTTCCTTAAATCCGCCACTGTGCTCGCTCACACGCTTGTGCAACAAACTTGTCGCATACTTTCTTGGGCGTGATGCAACGTCTCCGATAAGCCGGGTAGGTGAGGTGTACGCTATATTGTTATTGTTATCGTCACACCGTGTTTTGACAGTCGGTTTGGACTGCGGTGAAAACGACCGAATTCCCTAAATACTTAGGGTGTCGCTACCCGATATCCGGAGGGAGGACGAAGAAATTTGGTAATTTGTCGATATACTATGTAACACCCCATAGTTTCCCTGCTCCGTACGCCACCCCTAGGATCGCTCATCAGTGGTCGACTGCACTAAACTTCCGATCGTAAATTAATAACACCATTATTACTAACAACTGGCATTGTAGATTTTAGCAAAACAATCGATAGCTCACTGCGACCCAAACGGTATGGCGTATTCTTCAGTATTCCTATTGTCGATTGATAGTGTGTGGGATGAGGGGGAGGTGTACGATCTTATAACTGACCCCGTCAGCCTTTTGCTTCAAACTTTATGGTATGGAAACGCAAACTGAAATACAAACTTTATTGCGTAACGCATCAATAATATGTATCAGAGTCGTGGCGATGTAAGTATAATTTATATATATTGTTATTTAGCTTGATATCAAAAGATTACTGGGCCTCACTCACTACAGAAGCTCGTGCGTGGAGATTCATGGACTGTCCTGGCTTACAAATATTTTTAAAATAATACATTTCTCATTTTGGAGCATCAATAAACAGGATTTCTTAAAAATTATTTCCCATTCAATTACCACGGTATATATACATATTTTTAGTTTTAGTTGCATAATATTCATACCAAAGAAAGTGGGAAACTTATTTTTTGATCACTGCAGCGAGCGTTAACACATCATTCGAACAACAGTATCTGTAAGTATGGACACCCCCTGGAAGTGCGCACTTAATAATATGCACTTGTAATTCAATAACAATCATTGTACTAGGTATATTACTATCAAAATTGGTATATGTAACACAGAAATGTACAGTTACCGATTTCGAGTAAAACATTTCATTACACTTTATTCGCTTTATTATATATTTTTCATCATTAGAATTCACCAAACCTTTATTTGTTATACAATTTGAGAATGTTCTTGGCCCTACCCCAAAACCTTTCCTGTTGGCGTCCTTGACTTTTTCTATTTACCACGCGGAAACGCGTTTCCTTAATCGTACTACATACTAACTGCAGTTCGAAACCAATATCGTTCCACCACCACCCGGTAATTATAGCTGCCTGGTAATAATGATATACGGTTTCAACACACGTTTTGTGCGCCCATGGATTTCCTCGGTGACTTGCGCGTGCAACGTTCGACGTTCAGCTCGGAACGGAGTCATGGGGAATCGAAAGTTCCTAAGTAGCAAGTAAAAAATGACGTACGTTCATTTCTGCATATGAGATGTGTGAATTCCTGCACGGATATAAAAAGGTACATACGTGAGTTCCTGCACGATGGAAAACAGATACGTATGCGTTAGTTCCTACATGGCTGAACAAGTGGTGTGTGTAAGTCGAAATTACTTTACATGTATTAGTTCCCACGGTTCAATGTTTATCACCAGCGTCCACACGTTTTTAAAATTATTGAAATACTCAAACTGTTTCAAGTAAACGCATACGTAAAAGTAAGAACCACCAATTGTGACACGCAACCAAAAATCCGTCTAAAATATGCCGAGAAAGAAAATGTTAAAAATGACAACATTTTAGAGGATTATTTGACGCAAAAAATTAGGGACCCAATACGATTAACGTTTAAGTTTGAGAAATAAGCCACATAAGACATGCATTTTTTTCTTCTTCCAAGATTATGAAATATATTATGTGTTGCGATATTTTTATTGTTTATATAGACGCGTGTACGGACTTGCACACGTGGCCGTCATTTACCGTGCAAGAACTCACGTAACACGCGCCCGATTTTTAGTTTCGCGTAGGAACCCCACATGTGTGTTTCTTTTCCCGGCTAGGCCTCGTGTACGAACTTGCGTTGGCCCGGAACAATGCACTGGCTAAGGGCGTACGGGCGAATGCATCTCGCGTATCGGGCGCGGTGCATTACCGACGTACCGGTCGTCAATCACTGCAGATTAAAGGTTTTGCCGAAGTGACAAAAAAGAAACGTGTGGCGCGATGCGACAGCTATTCGCGACTGCAGCCGATTGCGCGCGCGCGAAAAAAAAAAATAAAAGCGATATACGTAGTACGTGAAACGGGAAGAAAAAAAGAACGACAAGAAAAATAAATAAAACGTGTGAGCAGACGTCCGTCGTACTGTTATATTTATTATGTATGTGCGTACGACCTGCTGAAGACTGCTGCTCGCTGTGACGCCGAGTCCTCTCCGAATGTCCCCGCACCCCCGCCCGTCGCAGCGCATATTATATTAGTCGCGGTCGTTCATACATCATCTATATCTGCCGTCAAAATATTATTATTATTGTTATTACGATTTCCAGTTGCCCGCGCCGCTGCACTACACCTTATATGTACGTACGTACACGATTTACTCGAGCACCGTATGTTTGCGCTGAGCGGTGGCCGTGTAATTGTTTTCCCGAACACGCGTCATCGTCGTCTTGCAGCCTGCAACGCCGTTAAGTATCGTTACACTCGTTATTACCGCTGCTGCACCGTGCGCGTCATGTGCACGTGCACTCGCGGCCTCACAGCGAGTCCGCCGTGTAACCATATCATCGGTCGCACCGCGTTTCGGTCCCATGATACTGGGGGGGTACTGCGTTATGCGTACGAGATTGTTTAATATATTCTCACACCTGCGCCACATTTTCCACGGTCTCACTAGACGTGCCCGGTGAACGTTTACGACGCGGCGTATCGTGCCGCGGGTACAGGGTGGTCCGAGGGGATGGGATGAAACGTTTTACGGCCGTTCGCGAAAAACACGAAACCAGACTTAACATTTTCATTTCTCAAGACCACTCGTGAACGTTTGATTTTCTGTGTAGACATTACATTATTGTGCGTGCACTCTACGGGTTTGTGTTCGCTCTAAGAATACGTACGTACACTATAAAATATGGGATTGTATACAGTATACGCTTCATGACTTGGTACATCATGTTTGTCGAAATTGTAATGTAAAATTAAAATTGTTTGCTCTTCACAGGAAAACATCGAACCATATATATTTTTCGGTCATCATGATTACTCCGTAACTACTTAAATCGCGTTTTATTTTACACATCACTTAGTCTGCGATAAAGTGAAATCGGTCAGAAAAAATAATTTGTCATATCGGAACCCGTCGCAAAATCATTTATATTTATTAATTAATTTACGTCCGCAGATGAAAAAAGTACAGTTGATACGGTATCTATATATCTTTGTAGTATGGATATACATACATATAATAGGAAATGTTAAACTTAATTTCCACTATTTATATTGTATATTTACATGTATGCATAAAGAACACCATTTATAAATTTCTCCTTATTATCTATAAGAAAATTGAAATATTTAAAATCGTTGCAGCATTTAAACTCTCGATATATGGGGCTGCTTAGAATTAAGTGTTAAAGTGATATGCATGTATCTAAAATTGTTATACATTTTTAAAGTTTTTTAGGGCATTTTTTTAGTGCATTTTTTGATGTTAAAGCATTTTTTTAAGGCATTAAATCGTATTTTTTTAAGGCATTTTTCTTGTTTTTTAGAGCATTTAAATCCGTTCCCTACTTATAACACATAATTATATTACGATGATGTAATTTGGAATTGCTGTAGGTGATCGCTAATCGCTACCGATCCGGGATAACGCGACCTTTGCACTATTCATACGTGGTTTTAAATTCGAATAATCTCGAAAGTGATGTGGTCCGAATTAACGTTACGTCAAAAGTCCGGGAAAAATTAACTGAACTATATTTTGCACGGGAAAGAAATGGTGTTCCCATCTGAAAAAACAAAAGTTTTGCGGCCACAGGACCGTAGGTCGGCGTGAAAAAAAAAATAGTCGTTTAAACGAAAAGAGGGGACGAGCACGGTAAAAAAAATCACCCTGTACGATGTGGAGGTACGTAGGTGGTATAATTTTATATTTCATACGACTGCAGCGCGGGCACCCGTGTCGACACCGCACCGCGCGTTCCCCTCGACGGAGAACAACAATTATTGGACGACGACGACGACGGCGGCTGCGGCAGTCGACGAGACGAGACGACGACACGCTCGTGCGGTACGCGTACGCGCGTCGTGCATTATATTGCGTGTTGGTCACGGCGATTAAAAACGAATAAATCACGCGGGCGAAAACGGCTCTCGAGACGAAATCGCTGCCGACGCCGTGCCCTTCAACACCATTACCCACCCTCCGCCGAGGAAAACGAAACTATATATTACGAAGATATTTTTTTATAATATTTACGCGTTCGCTTACGATTTTTTTTCTTCTTTTTGTAAGTCTACCCGCCCTCGCCCCCTTTACTCTTTCTTCTGCACTCCTATTCCGCCCTCCTCTCGCGACCGGCCGTATCGGCGTGCGCGACAATGGACCAAACGTCATCGTCGATAATATAACGAGCGAGCTGTGTGTGTATATGATAATATACGTGTACATGTACAGGGTGATTTTTCAACCACGTTCACGTCCCCTTATTTCACCGTGAAAACGCTTAAATTCGGATTTTTTTTTTAAATTTCAAGTTACCATAATACTTGTGTTTTCTACAACTTTATTTTTCATGCCAATCCAAGGGTGTTCTGTGAATGTACAAACATTGTTTTCTCCAACGGGATCATCATACTTTTCACGCAAAATATTATTCAGTTATTTTACCTGAATTTTTCGATCTAACGTAGTCTACATTTGGACCATTACTCTCGGAGTTGTTCAAATTTAAAATTGCTCATGAAAAGTGTAAAATTCCCGCTAACTCGTATTAGTAATAATCGGGAATTACCCGTTTTTTGTCGCTTATTATAAATCATATCATAATATTAGGTATAATAATATGTTTTTCCTTAACACTTACATTAGAATAATTCGAAAACAAAACTCGTTCGAATTTTGATTTCAATACATCGAGTTTCACAGGAAATTGCCCTTAATAAAGTACCGCAATGAAAAAAGGCGTTTCCATTTGAAAAATAAAAGTTTGTGCAGCCACAGGACACATTTAAGATGGCATGAAAAAAAAAAGTTTGGGATACGTACGTTTTATGGTATCATGAACATTTAATAAAACGAAAATTTAAATTTAAGCATTTTGACGGCCATAAAAGGGGGCGAGCTTGGATAAAAAATCACCCTGTAAAAGAGCTCGGCCGTCTTGTTCGCAAGATTTTACAATACGTAATATTATTATCGTAAATGGTTCTGGGCTCACATATAATCACTATTTTTATAATATTATTGCAGTTAGATTGTGTGCGTACAGTTCTGTTCCAAAATCGGCATTCACGCTCACGTCAAATATAAAAATGTATCTTTATCTCTATTGAGCGGGTTACGACACAATAATGCGATAACGTCCGCGTGCCGCAATCGTGACAACACTGCTCGCTTCGTCTGCAGGTTCACTTTTTTTTGCGACGAAAAGTTATTTTTAGACGTGGGTAAGAGGGAAAATTTGAGCTTCGTAAGCCTACGTGATTTTTGAAACGGTTTTACGCGCGACTTTTAGCGGAAATAAATAATGCGATCCGCGGGCTACGAGTAAAATCTAATCTTACGCATCCAACGACGCAATAAAATGTTTCGTTTTATTTTCATTTTATTTGATATCGAAGAAAACTTATAACCGACCCTCGTCTAGTGGAAACTCGTGTGGACGTCATCGAAGAGTTATAACTCGTTTACAGTGTTGTAGTTAAAAAAATGTCGATTTGTTCTGTTCAGCTGGTACCGAAATTCGCGATAGAATTCCAACTTATCGAGTTCACAATATCGTTATGTTTAACGTCATGTGTTGATAAACATTCTTTAGCAATGAGTTGGAAATATATTGCACTATATTGTCATTATATCTATTGCACCTAGTAGTCCAAAATTCTTTTTCGATAACAATCGTTTACTTATGTGCGGTTAGAAAATGCCTATGTTATCTATATTGTTATGATTACTAATCAGCGTTTACTCGTTGCATTGTATTTCGCTGTACCTCATGCCTTCGGTCGTGTATTCAATAAATTATTACTATTATTGAATACGCATGATACTTCGGAAGCATAAGTTAAACAAATTATGTTAAAACACGTGAAAAAAAAGGAAAATATTTTTTAGGTATTTGAACACGATTCAATACAGTTTAGGTTTAAATCGCTTCACATTCATATAGAAGGTAGTGCGTATAATTTGAACACGCGTAATGACGCATATACCACTAGTCGCATAAAGTTATGTATTTGAGTCCCGACGAACTGGAACACCTTACGGCGGCCAGTTTTGTTTTAGCTGTTCTAAGGAGATTGGATAACTTATTAGCCGCATATCAATCGTTGACGTGTTCGCGTTTTACCGAAAACAATTGGTTGGATATAATATTACATCGTATAATACTATAATGTTACGTTACAATATTTTACCAAGACCCAATCGATTTGTCTCTGGAAAAAGTAAATACTTTTTACGCTTTTAGATTAAACTTGAACGGTATAATTATAATAGGTCAGATTATGTATGTTCACAGCTATCCCTGCAACGATTGCTCGCATTTCTGTGTACACAATGCGCGGTGCAAATGAGCGACGAACACGATTCGTGTAATATTCATCACCACTTCAAACCGTCTCAATCTGCGGTATAAGTTTCACTTATAAAGGTATTGAAAAAAAAAAACTCTAGTCGACATCGGAATCATAAACAATCACGAACGATTGCGGAGTACGTAACTTGCTGTTGGAGGATTTTTATCGTTATCGTCGAAACATTCACTGTAGAAAATCTGAAAGCCATATAATAATGTGGGTGTAATACATTTAAGGTGATCTATAGATATTTATTTTTTTTTTTTGAAAATATCGGATATTATTACTGCAACTTTATTTTTCTATTCACTCACTCGAACAACAACAAAAAAGTGACGTGTAACTGTTTATTAAACGCAAAATGTAAAGTAGAGATTTAATTGCGCATCATAATACATTGTACCTACAATAACGTTGAGGAAAACAACGAGATCAATATGAGACAGACTTGAAGAACGGGACAAAATGTGTAATTGTATTACTTTTGCCGGGACAACTGGACACCGGGTTAAAATAATAATGACGTACGGTCACCTTGTAGTATAGGGTGATAATTTTAAAATAAAAAAACGGGACTGGCAATTTTTGGTTGACTTATAATATTGACTACATGATTACGTGCATCGAACAGAATATCTTCATCCGCATTCCAATCAGTTTGTTTTTTATTATTTAAACAAAATAAATATAAAGCTTTATCATTCCATGTTGGACAATTTATTAGTTTATGTTAAACGCAATATATTTAATTCTTCAAAAGAACTTTTCAATGTACAACAAAAATGCGTCATAAAACTGGTTAGTTTTTTCTATAAATTGTTCTTTTGTGTATACATTTTTTTACTTAAATTTTGAGAGCAGTGAGCTTACACTGAAATCTAAAAAGGTTGGTGTTTTTTTTTTTTTAATTTTCCCAAATAGTACTTCAAATTCTTTGATTTATTTATTGCAGATATATTTTCTGCTTACAGCGTCATAAACGATTTTTAATTGACTATTTATGAAATAAAAACATGTTTTAAAGCTGAATACATTTCAATTATTCTGGAAACAGCTGCTTGTAATATTATATTTATTTATTGATAGTTAAATAATATAGAAATAACGGAATAAAAACGGCATAAAAAGTCACCGGTGTTTTGATGAACATTTTGTCGACAGTTCAACTCTTGATTTATTAATACGTTGCGTGGAACATTAGTAGAGAACCATCATCAACACGCGATCGTAATATGCTCGTGTACGGTTATTTAAAAAAAAAAAAACTTTTATTTTAAAACGATATACACTGATGTGTGATGCGTTACCCAAGTTACGTCCAAGTACATCAACACTCAGCGGTAAGCTGATGTAGCTGGTGGGGCGCGCACAATTTGAATATTCGTCCGTAGCATGCGCATTGAAGTGCATTATTAAAATGTTTTCAGCGGTTCCACGTCGTGAGTAGTGACGAATTTGGTATTTCGCGAACCGTCCGTGACGAACGGAACCCGCTGCTTCACTCTTACCCGGTCGTCCGCGTTATCATAATAATATTATAATATTGTACGGTGTTGCTTCTTGGCAGCGTGCGGCGTTCAAGAACACTCCAGTGCCAGGAGCATAAATTAATTCCGCCCGCCGTGCATAATATTATGTGTGTTGCGACGGCACTGTTTGACGGTTTCTCGCATCGAGCGTTGCGCGCGAAATCGGAACAAAACAAAATAATTGATCACTAAGATGGCAGCAGAAATGGCTATCTTACCCCAAAAAAATTAAACATAACATAGAAAATTGGACTATCCCTGTCGGATTACCCGGAAAATCAGAAGTCATCATTACTAGACTCAGAATCACCTTGGTGACTATATATTATTGATATAATATTAATGATACTATAATATAATATTAGGTTTTTTAATGTGATAATAAACATTTGGTGCACTAGCATGCTGTATATGGTATTAAAGTCCATTAGACTAGTAACAACTAACAATTGGTGCTAACTAATATCTATACCGGCCAATGATACCTAACTCAAATCAAGATACAAGATAATTGATGAGTGCAACTAACTAATTAAGTAGTTACATCCGATTCTACAAATCTACAAATATTACGGATATTTTTTAAAAATTTTATTTTTTGCTGTGGTGGAATTTTTGTTAGGGGGGGGGGGTACCTTGCATACATTTTTGCTCCTCATCAAAAATGAGTTCAACACGCCACTGTGTCCAAGTCACCATCAAACATATTCTCACCGAATGCCATTTATACCATAGCATCCGAACAAACCTCAACATGCCCGAATCACTCGCCGAAATAATCCACAACCACCCTCAAGCCATAGCCAACATCATTCAATTCATCACAGCCGCCGAGTTTCAAACCAACATTTAAAAAGTCCACATCCAATACCTGAATTGATTTAATCGTTTGTAAGCCCAATGGCCCATGTTGCCGAGGGTCCTTCTCTTTAATAGAAAAAAAAAATAACAAAATAATTGATCGCACACACATATATAATACACGTACGATGATAATGATAATATGTGCGCGTATAACGCCGTACGCGACCACCTAATAATACATAATATGCGCCACGAGGCGACATGCGACAACGTTACAATATTGTGGTTTACATTTAAAATAAAAAAACGTTCGTAATTTTTTTTCTCTCTCTCAATTTCTGTACATAATACTATAACGACTGTATTATAACCACGACCCCCTCCCCCCTCCCAACCAACCTTTCTATCGCTACCATCCCCCGCGCCGAAACGATAGACTCTTATCGCGCCATCGTTCGCCGCTGTTGTTTATGGCGCCCGGTGTTTTTGTTTATGTTAATTAAATGTGTGCGTTACGTTGAAATCGGCAGACGCCTGTATATTATGTGTTGTACACGGAATGGCCGTAATAATAATATACATGTCTTACCGGACACAAACTACCGCGGTAGATGATATCGACGGTGGTCTTACAGATATACATATACTGCGTAAAAAAAAGAAAGAAAAGGGAAAATATAATCACTCGAAGAAACATTATTATGATACCGGATGAATGAATTCGTTGAAAACAATAAGTTTCTTAGTTAAAAAAAAAAAAAAAAACGAATGAAAATACAATAGGAAAAGGACGAGAAAGACGAGGAGGGATTAAAACGAAAACATATAATAATAGAATGCCATTGTTGTCAGCGCATTGCTTACTTAACACGATACGCTTAGTCGGTACAAAAATTATCAACTATTTGTTGTTCAAAAGATATTATGATAATGCAGGTCACAATACGCGTCGGTATAAATCTTGTAAACTCGTCGACGAACACGAGTACAAATACGTGCGCAGTGCGCACGTTTTGAATATTGGTTGTATTCGAATATTCGTATATTGGTTACAACGAAAAATAAATATAGAGAAAACAGCGATTATAATAATAATAATAATAAGATGAATGAAAAGCATATGCGCTGACAGAATGATTTCCGTTTCGAGAGCTATTGCGAGAGCATTTCATTCATCGGTCGCGACGCATATCTATAATAGCTTTCTAAACACAACGTCTTAACCATACCCACCCCGAGACATTGATCTAGTACACGAATGAAGCACCGTAGGACTTGACTTTTAAGAGATATGGTTAAGTGTACTTATCAAGCAGAAATAAATCGCTGCAGTTATTTTAATATTTTTTAAACTGTGTGTCTCATTCTATTACGATAAATGATTAACGCGAATAATATTATAAATGCATAATGAAGAAAAATTAACTAATGCAAAAAAAAATTTGAAACCTCAAATTTTAGTAAGAAATGAGTACACCCCCCTCCCCCACCCCTATGATCGTACCTAACCACGACGTCAATGGTCGACACGTAATAGTATTGTAGATTAATAACACCAAATCATCAACGGTGTTGCTCCATATACGGTTTACTCTGTGATTCGTCAATATATATATACATTTAACATATTTTATCATTATTTTGAAGTTCAGAATAAAACAGAGATCCGTTTTTCAGAGAGTCCGCTATTCTAATCGTAATATAGTGATTCAATATCCAACCAAGACTGTGTCGGGTTCAGTGGCACACCGTATCCTAGGGCCTAAAAACGACGGAGGCCCTCTTTAGTACTGAAATTTAATATTTTAATCAAATACGGATGGTGGTAAAGAAACATTGAATTTCAATTGAGGCAGTTCCTGTATCATTTTTTTTTTTTTATTTAAATTAATATCAAAATTAAAGTCTTATGTATTAAAATAAAAAGTTTTATACATTTTTAACTACCAAAAGACTTTAGTCATTTTGGTCGAATGTAAGCTCACATGTGGTATTATACATTTTTTCAGAACAATCGAATTTGAAATTTCAATTGCACGTGCTTTGACTTTAAACGTTTAAAAATATTATGAATTTTTTTCGATATAATTAATCCCAAAAAAAAAAAAATTGGCTATTTGCGCTTATGGTCGAAACTAAATAATGTAACATCACTGTCAACAGCAATCCGAGTACACGATGATTGTTTCGACGTCGTAAACTCAATTTATTCGATCAATTTTACGCGACGTGTTTTACGCGTTACTCCGTACCGCGGTTGTCGATTCCAGGGTTAAATTTTTTTAAATTTTTATCGACGTCCGTTCGAATAGAAAAACCAAAACACGCGTTACTCACCGGTGGAAATAGTACCTCAGACAATGTATACACTAATTTTTGTTCATTGTTGCAGTCGCCTATAATAATCTAATCGTTGCATTCGAGCGACATGGTTGATGAAACTGTTGCTTTCGGTGCGAAATAACTTCATTCCGTTACGTCAACGTTTCGGAATTGCATTGCCGATTCGAATATTGTAGCGCGCCGACGATAATAAACGGTATATGATATTCCAAATGTTCGATTTTACACCTGTTACTGTGCGCACTCGAGGTTTTATTACGATACGTCATGCCGAACGTGTATGCTTTTCACCGATAGCATCTGACGCGATCCGTCAGTGTTGGGAAAAACAGTGATCATTCTATCGTTCGATGAAATAGTTTTACGCATTGAAAACGTGCTGCGTTCCGTTACCAAGAGTTTTACTGACGAAACTTAATGAGACCACCGCTTACGGTGCGATATTTACAAATCATAAGTTTGCCGACAAGTTGAAATTAACATTTAAAATTAAACCACGTAGTTTTTTTTTGTAAAATTATAATTATTCTCGTATACGCATATATTTTTTCGAACATTTCTCGGCACTTCCCCTAGGCCATTTTAAGGAATTAATTCCAGCGCACGAACACAACACGATAACGATGTACAGTGCAAACTGCAATATTCGCTCGTAACGTTCTTTAACGTTTAAGGTACCCAGAGAACCATATCGTCTTATCCCAATTACAAAAGTAATTTTGATTTTTTTTTTCAACATTTATTAGTTGAACAAGCCTTTTGTAATATTTATTATTATATTTTGAAAAGGGTTCCAGTCATTGGTCGTGCAGATTATAAAATTAATGAGGTGCTGCAGTGTTAAGTTTAGTAGTTGTTTGTTGCCAAAAAGAAAACGGGAGAAAAAATTGAATTCACAAAAATGTGCACTCCGTTCTGCGTATAGTTGTTTTCTCTTGCCGTGGTATCGATTACTTGTCTACATGTTGAATGTTCTGAACTTTGCATTATATTAAATTTTGCAAATTGCTGCGAAGAATTTATTCAACAGTTATCTACCTCGAAATTTCAATACGTCAACACCTTAATATTTATCATAGAACCAAGTTTTTTACAATTTATATTCTTTCACAAATTTAAACTCCTAATAACATTGTTACGTCCGGACCATCGTTGTGTACGACCAAACACATCGCTGGAAATCGATTGATATCGTTGTGTGTGTATACCTACCGCATCGTAATCAGCGGATTCGACGGTTTTCGGCAATCGCATTTTATTGAACGCGAACGTCAGTAGTAGGTTTATAATGTAGTGCGTATTATTATGTATGCGTTTACGTCATGGCAGTGAAAACGGACCGAATGAAACGCACTGTACGTGGATACGTGAAATAGCTTCGATTACGTGCGTCCCCCCTCCCTCCCCGCCCCATCCCACTGCCACCGATTGGAGTTTTTGAAAACAAATTGTTCATCATCTCCCCACGATACCGTCGAAACGCGCAATATTTTAACGAGGCATATGATGATAATATTCGAAGCGAGTACCGACACAATACATGTTACACGCCGCTGCAGGTGGATGATAAACGGCCAACCAACTTCGGGCGGGTACGGATTTTACGCTGCGCGTCCGGGTTCACATATCGCGGTATTATGCCATAATTAGGGCCCGAATTTCAACGCGAATTACATATTAGTTTGGGTTACATTAGACAATGCGTGTAGGGTTACAGATACTACGCGAAGGTGAAACTGTTATGTTTCGTTTTCAGAGCATTTTTTTGTTTGTAAATTTTTCGGTCATTTTGCTAGTTTTTGCGTATATTTGTATGTTACAAGTTTTAATTTATAATATTATTAAAAGGCCATTTCAGTCAACACTGCCGCGTCATCTTTTATTTTTGGAAATTATGAACTAGTTACCAAATAAAACAATACTATTGATAAAAAAAATGTATTTATTTTTCAACGGTATTTTTGCGGGAAAAAACATTTTTCAAGGGTATTTTTGATTTTTTTTTCATAATTTTTCGATGGTTTTTGAATCCGGGCCCTTGTAATAATATTATAACTACTTTCGACTAATGCAGTGCAACTTTATTGTACAGTTGGCCTTTTGAATATAAGAAAACCGATCGGGAACAGACTTGTCTGCACGTTAACACTTTAACAGACACGAACCGTCGTCGGGGAAGAAAAACTGTTGTAACGACATGATTACAGAAACGAGCGGATGTAAAGTACAATCCGTCCCTGAATTCAGACCGTATGGACGTGCGCGATCCCTCGAAACGTATGGCTTTGCGTTCGGCGACTTGTGCCCCGTGTGTGTGACTTGGCAATATTATGAACGATTAAGTGCTGATTAAGTGTCATAAACTTAACACGCGAAAGCGGGTGTTGCATCGCGTGAGTTCGCATATTGTTATTTGTAATTAAGTCTCTATTCTGGGAAAATTTTGATTAGGACGAACTTCACGCGAGAACGGCATACCTCCTGGCGTCGCGCGAGCAATGACGTGCGAGCAAAATACAATAATGCACTTTATTTTGTATATATTTTGATGTACACTATATTGACCCAAATAAACATCACGAGATGACGAATCTCCTCGATTGTTATTATCATTATTATTATGAAAATTATTGTGTACGTGCGAGTTATAATTATTGTGAAACACTGTGCATTCGACATACCCATACGGGTTTAGTGCGACAACCAGATAAGTCCCTTTTTTTTGAAAATTGACTTTTATAACGGAGATCGTAGTGCAGCAGAAAATTATGTGCGCATTGGTTCAACAGACATAGTGTTAAGATATTACAAATCATGAGTAATTAAGTTACAACGAGAATGTACTTGTTTTTCTTTTTATATACATTATTGGTGAGGCAACAATCGGATTTATGTCTATCCTGAAAAGTTTTCAAAAGTCGACTAATGCATGGTTGTTGCACTCAACCCTTCTCTATTTATATTAAGTACCGCAGTGACTGTGATTTAGCGTAATGACACAATACATGACCCAGATTCAGTCGCCGTACTTAACGTTTGACACGTTGAACGCGATGGTCTCGCATACACTTGCGCTTCGGAGTGCGAAATATTCGCGGCTTCCTCCTCGTGTGTTTTCTGGAAAACCATCAATTAAAATATTTGCATCTTTGAACTATCACAAAAGTTTGACAATGTGCACAAATCAGGGCAAAACCTAACAGTCAGTCAAATACCTCGGAGTCACATTAGACAAGATGATTCCATATGAAGGCCACACATGTCTAGAAAACTGCAACTAGCATACCATCGCCTTTCTTTCCTATTTCTATGATAAATACAAAATCATTCGTACAAAAAAAAATGTTCGATACTAATGTACAGGGTTGGGATTTTATAGCACTTAAAATTGCTTAAATATGCGCTATAATATGACCTTAACTATCGCTAAATATGCGTTAAAAATATGCAATAAAAACAACAAAATATAAAAAAAAGGAAAATTTATTAATTAATCGCTTACAAATTTGAAATTATTATAGGTAGTTACTTGAGTTAATTATCACTAAAAAAAAAAACCCAACAAAATAAGCAGATAACAAAAATTAGAACCAAATACCTAATACGATATTATCGTAGTATTATATTATACATATATATTAACGCTGTACGGCGTTGCATCATCGTATCGGCCTATTTACTTAATCTATAGGTACATTTACAATTTATTTGATAATTCAATTGACTAAAAACTTAAAAACACGTTTACTAAAATATAATTTCATAAAATTTTGACAGATTTTGATTCAAAAACAGGTAAAAATGCAAAAAGGGCTCAAAAAACTCAAAAAAGCAGTAAAAACTAAAAAATCGTAAAATATGCAAAAGAAAGCAAAATAAAATTTTTAATTTGAGTTCTCTGTATCATGAAACACATATTTAGCTTACTCTGCTATTTTTTAAGCATCTCATAAGAAATATGCAAATGCTATAAAATCCCAACCCTGCTAATGTACAATCAATAATGACCCTTACTTACACTGCTCACTTACACTTAAATAAAGTGTTAAGGATTAAAGAAAATCCACCGGGGTTTGGACGAAATAAAAACTTACATAAAAACCTCGAAATTAAAAAAATCAAACACCACATACGGGTCCTTTCAAAAAATGTCCAGAGTTCACTTCTCAAATCAACAGGTTCACTTCACTTCAATCTTCACCAATTCAATCCACCACCACTCCAACGGCGATTAAAACGCGGTCTAACTCTATACGACCTCATATAAGTTAATTTCTTATCAATTATTTGTTTTTATTTTTGGTAATCCTATACATTATTAATATTTAACATAATACCCATCATGTTCAAAACCAAGTATACGGTGTAATTAAAATATCCATACAGATGTAGATAGCAATTAAGCTATATATCAATATCTAATTGAAAAAAAGGTAAAATAAAATAACTACTTACATCATTGTTTTGGGCACAAATCACTTTTTTAAAACTATACTACGTGCAGAATCTATACTCGTGACTTACCGCCCGTCAAGCGAAATACATTAAATTGTTTACAATAATAAGACGTATTGGTGATTCATTACAAGTCCTTTGCGGCTTTCTCGGAACGCGACCGGCTCGATTAATGAACGTTAATACTAATGTCATACCTGCTATATAGTCACTGTATCAGCACGTATAATGATGCGATTATTCTCTTAAGAACACTTTCCCTAGGACACGTCATTATAAATAAATATAAATCAATATGAAAGCCAATAGTTTTATAATAAAAGCACGTACGACATCCTATTGTCAAAACCGAAAACGGATACGGTGTGGACGCAGCCACTAGACGTCGCCGTAATCGTTTGCATTCGACCCGATAAAAGATAGGTTTTCAACAGAATAAGAAAAAAAACTGTAATGTTTTATAAAGGCTTTAGCTTCTTTCGATGTTGTTGACCACCTATTTTTAATCCTAGTTGAATGCAAACGGTTACGTATAGCGACGTCTAGTGGCTGCGTCCACGAATCCGCTACCGATTTGAACAACATGTAATCCGTGTGTTTCAAAACCAATGATGATAATATTTATTATGTTATAAACGATGTGACGACGTCTTGTGACTGTGACGGTTTTTCACACGTGGTTATGATCGTATTTTGTTCAGCAGTCAAGCTCGTTTTCGATCGAATCACGTGCGTGCATATAAGCGTACTAAAGATAAATGATTCGATTACAACGACGCGATTTTCGTTTTCTTGGAACACCTGTTGACGCGGCCGGAGAACATTATGTTTTACGCGTTTTAATGGCGATTTAATTATCACTTGGCGCGTTTCACGCTGTACTGCACTACACCTCTTTGGACCGTTTTTGGGAATAAAAACCACTGTTTTACTTTCTGCGCATTTCTCGCGTCACACTTGATTTTTCGCAACGATCATACTTTATATCAAGGGCCACATGAAACGAATGAAAGTTGACGGGGGTCTGAGGCATTTTGAAACATTTGGTTTGTACATTTGTATTTTATTGACAGTATATGTATATTGTATAGTGAATATAAATAACAATTTTTACTTATTGTAACAAGAAGAAATACACGTTTATTAATAACCAAAAAAAGAAGAAAACTGTGTAAACACACAAGAAATATATTGAAATTAGACACTATAATTAATCGTGGGCCTCGTGCATTATAGCCGTCGTGAGGTTGTGGTAGGGGGGGGCAGAACCCCGGGGCCCGGTCCTCCTGTCGTACAAAACAAATTTTATAAAATTAAATAACATATTGAAATAAAATATTTATATAATATGTAATGAATTAATTGTAATATACAAATAAATAATAAAAATATATTTTCTAATACCAAAATGTATGAAAAATGAACAAAGGGAGTCCCTAAATATATAATCTGGATTCTACACTGCTCTCAAGCTTAGGAGTGTTAGCAAGGTGGAGCAAGAACTGGCCAGGAATATCTACTTGAACGGGATTATCAACGACATTTCTTTATAAAATGCCAGAAAGGGAACAATATAATATAACTGTACATGATAATTTCATTTTTCTTTAATTAATATAATTTTTATCCACGTAATATTAAGTTTAAATACTAGTATTGTACTACATTTGTATTCATATCTTAGTCAAATAAGTATAAATAAAGGAGGCCCAGAATCGATCAGCTCCGGGGCTAACAAAAGCTCTCGAAGGCCCTGCTCGAGCATCCCTCGATCCGGGGGTTGAACACGCCTGCTTTATAATAATGTGGTTTGTTCGTAAATCGTAAACATTGCGATGTGCGCGTGTGCGATCGAGGTATAGTGTTCCGGTAACGGCACGATTTCGACGGTATTTTTCCTGTTAATTTCATCGGCACAAGCATTGAACAGAATACAATATTATGGAATATTTCCGCGTTTAACCGTGTATAATTATGCAAGATATACGGCAAGACGGCAATAATGGCGCCGCCAGCAGTCACGACAGCGTATCTATATAAATGAAATGCCAAAAATGTAGTAATGTTTAGGCCTAATGATTTATGAAATCAACGGTTTTCTTCGGAACATGACAAACGCGCGTCTACGAATGTCAGTATGTACAATAGTGTAAAAATCCGATTCATAATCATCTGCACGACGTCACGATGCCTGACGTCTATTATACTATTATTGTTACGGCTATAATATATTATGTTAGCGTTTGTCTCACAAATAACATGTTATACAAATAATAATTATAATGCCCATCGCCATCATCAACGGTTTTCTTATTTTTTTTCTTCTCTCATTTCTTCTTATTTATTACTTTAAATTTATTACTATTTTCCTCGGCTATTATAATATAATTATAAATACGATATCTACGCGTACGCTACTATCGGATGCATCTAGAGCATAATAATAATAATAATTACGATTAAGTAACTCGGTGGCGCCACGACCCGCCCTAATACGTCTCGGCCCGGTATGGTAAGCATATTATAATCACGTACGACAGTTTCATAATTATATAATGTAGTCACTCGGACAATAGTATCTTTTCGTCGATGTATACTAAATATGTACGTCAAGTATCTTAATCCGAATATAATGCGCACCCGAATCTCTCGTGTCCATCATCGGCTATTCGGCTGCGGTATATTCGTTGGATTCATACGGGTACCCTTCGATGGCGTATCGCTGGATAGTGCGTACTATTATTTTATTTTTTTTATTTTAACAAATGCCTCGGCGACTGTGGGCCATTGGCTACGAAAAATTACATAATATTTATGTTTACAAAAGAAGTTGCATTAATATATATACTTAGGTTGTACTATTATTGTAACTTTAATATAGTTATAACTAGGGACTAAAGGATTTTGCCTTTTTTTTCATGATTTACAAGAAATAGCTATTCAAGCACAAAATGCGATTTGTCATCAACGTGTTCAAGTATGTGGTATTAATTTTGCTTTTTGGTTTTTAGCACTTTGAAGGTATCATTTTTTGCATTTTTTCTAACTAAGCGCGAAGGGTTGCCGACGGTGTTCAAATTGTTGGAAAACACTGCGCGTTTCAGTTTCGATTTATTATTGTGGGTAAACATCACACGGGCATTACGGTGTTTCGCGATAAAAACATTATGTTGCGTGCTCCAACAACGCGAACTAATTATGACTGGAAAACATAATCGATATCAGACAATACGCTCATTAATTTAAAAAGCGATTCGGTCTTGCACCGCGAGCATATTATTATACACACGGTTTTCACGTACGTCACGTGTTCGATTCAAATATACAGGTACTGTGCGGATAATAATATAATAACCGTCCAGCGATAGTATAATAATAATCGTATAATTTTTCTCTTACCTAGTATTCGGGTCGGTGCTGCGTATTGCTACGATGACGTATCGATTCCGCCGACGTTTGCAAATATTTGCAAACGTTTGAATTGATATTATTTACAAATCAGTTTTCGCGCCAGCGGAAAACCGTGCGCCGCGTAGCCCGATATTCGATGGCGGGACCGGCTACACTCTACAGTTGGTACCGTTGGTCTTGTGACGACGAGTTTTTTCCGGAGGGATTTTTTTTTAATTTTTTTTCAACCTTCGCGGTATCGCTGCACGGTAGAGTATAAACCGAGCACGGAATCGCGTGTATTACGTAGTGTGATAATACGACGAGGGCACCGGCGAATGAATACTATGACGGATGATGTTATCGTTGATATTATAATAATACCGTTGTCATTCCGGCAACACACGTTCGGACCGGACGGGAATAGTTAGTCGACGTGAATGCGCTACGCAACGCAAACCGTTATTTATTTGTTAAACGTACAAACGCGGGCATGAGCCCGGGCTACAAAAGTAGCGTGGTACAACGTCGTGTATCAGTAACACGAAAACGTATAGTATGTACGTCGGATTCCGCGTGAAAATCTCGAAAATTAACCAGTGAAAATAACAATAGCGAAACGTTTAAACGGCGAACACAGTAATGGAGAACAATCTTATGTGCACAGTTATGATTCGTTATCGGGTTGAATATATGTAAAATTAAATCGTTTACATCTAAAACGATTGTTGTTGAAAACTAATATTTCAAAATATCATATGAAATGTTCGAATATATTATTTTAAAAACATACGCATATGAAAAAAACAAAAATCTATTTCAATCGTACTGTATCTATCGTCTATAGTATAGGAATTATTATAGGTATAAGATTTTATTACAAAACGTTGACGTATACGTTTTGAGTCTAGAGGAACAGTACGGGAATAATACTGGATAAATATAGGCTGCAGAAACTCGTTATTCTTTCGAATTGGAAACAAAAACTGTTGATTATTATCAAGATGTAAAAATTAAATTTTATTACTACGATGTATCAGATTATCTTCTGGTCAACTTTTACAGAATTCTCTTGGTCAATGAAAACGTTTTAGGTAAACCTAAAGTTGGACTTAGCTGGAAAAATAGTGAGGACAGACTTGTGGATACTCTGTACAGTGAAAATGTCCATTATTCTTTGAAAGCCACTATACCGATAGCACTGGAATTTTTATGCTTTTCGAGATTTCGACTTTACCCTCATCACATGGGCGATAGGTTCGTCTTTTTAAGTAGAGTTTGTCGTGCAATGCGCAATGCAAAAAAGTGAATATACGTATTGCGGGTGCACCGAACAGGAACGACCCTTAGGCTAATTAATGCAAGAAATTAAGGGGACAGCCGACCGAACCAGAGAGCGGCTTATACGGACAAGAAAGGAAAGATTATGCAACCGCCGTTGTAGTTGCAGTCGTCACGTACTTAATTTAAACGATTTCTTGTTATATTCGCTAATATTCTATATTTACATATATGTATTTATTTATCGATGTTTTATCGAAATAGTATATTTATTATAAATAATAGAACAATTTACAGTAAATATAAGTCTACAGCCTTTAAGCTGAGTTTGTGAAGGTGGTAGAGGATATTTCACTCACGGAACCTATTGCATCAGAACATTATGCGGAACACCAATATTTTTTTCTCATAATCATGGCAAGACCGACGTATTTTTGTACACCAACACTACTGGCACAAAAATGAGTATCGTTAGTGTAAAAAAAAAACTACAGCAACGATCTTAAAGAATTATCGTTGTTCAAATTGTTATTTACCAGTTTATTTTTTACCAAATTCCATTCGGGAAACGCCGATCTAAGGATCTATTCCAGGATCTACAGGATCTATGCACAGGATAATATGTAACGCGCCGCGTGCTCGCTCGTGCATAATCGGGTGTTTTTTCCATTGCTTGTCGGCGGGAAAATTAGAGAGAAAAAAAAAAAAACAATAAGCAAACGGGCCGCGCGGAACTACGGTATCCCGCGAGTAAACGAGAACGTGATGAGCGAGCAGCGGAGTAATTGCCGAGGAAAATGAACGACGACCGGCGTGTACCAATTAACATAATGTCTACCGGTAGACCGTTTAGCAGCGCGCGTGAGCTAAACGGAAACGGCGGTCGGTACGCAAGACCGTCCGCGCCCCGAGGGCTTCGTAGCCCCGTTACCACCCGAAAAACCGGCGTCCGCGTGCACGGTGTACCGAACGCGTGTTGTGTGCGGGCACGTGTGGGCACGATAGGTGGGCCCCGCGAGCGCTGATGACCCGACGAGCGACTCGAGGGTACCGAGCGCCACGCACCGAGCGGAATGCCGAAGGGCGGTGCCCGAGACACCCCTGTCGTCCCCGCCCGGGGACGGTAAATTGCGTCCCCCAAAAAAGGTCATACTCATTTACTGTGTAAATTGCGGCCCGTGTAGTGACCCGACTCGTATGCGCAAAACGCCTATCTGTCGCGGTCAGTCACAACTAGTGATGGGTAAATACCCGATAAATAAATTTAGGGTAAATAACCAGTGTATTTACCCGGTATTTTGGGTGTTTATTTTTATTGCGTTTTTCTATTTTATTTCAATGTTAAATAAATTGTAAAACCATTTACCAATATAATGTAACTAAAAAAATGTTAATTGCAATTTGTAATTAAATATTCAGATAAATCATGCTAAAAACTTATGTAGTGTTACAGCTTTAATTATTTATCATGGTATAAAAGAATAAAACATAAAAAATTTACAAAATTCTCTTAGTAAAAATAAAAAATGCAATCCTTTGATTAATATTAAAATATATAGGTAAACCAACTTCAGCAGTGTGACGGCCGCCAGTGCGATAAAAAAAAAATAAATACCCGATTTTGGAAAGGTATTTATGTCATGGGTATTTACCCAGGTATTTACCCGAAATAAATTTCTTATCCTTCGGGTATTTACCCATTGCCCATCACTAGTCACAACTATATTTTATGACGACACAACGTATATTTGTACAGCGCTACTTCGTACGGAGATGTATTGTAAAAATTGAAAAGAACACTTTTTAAACTTTTAAAAATTAACACTTTACTTTTACACTTTTAATATTTATTGTAACAGCATTCGGGAAAGAGACCTTAGCGGCTTCCGGCGATGTTACTTTGGTAGGCAACGAGAAGCATAAGGTAGTTACAACTGGGTTTTACATCTAACTTACATCTAGTTACATCTAGATACATCTAGATACATCTCACTTTTCTATTGAACACTACTCGTATTTATACTGACTTTTGTACATGGCGTGACTTTGGGATATTTTCACTTTACTCTGTTAATTAGCGGTCGTAGTTTCCATAAAACTGAGGGTCGTTCTAATCTCACTATCATAGGCCACACTAGTAGTAAACGCTTACTACGCATAAAACATACTACGCATGGGTTTACTACACCCGTGTACTTTTAAAACATACGTAAACTGCGGCCTTGGATATTCCGATTTCCAGTCGGCCGTACCATTTGATGATAAGTATTAATCATTGATTGGTAATAATAATAATATGTTCACTAATATAATATTTCCAACAGCTAGTGTGTGCATTTGATCGAACATCTTACGCACGAGGTTTTACGTTGCTCCACAATTTATTAATGGACGTTACGAAAAGCGAAAGGAATGAAACGTTGAAAGTATAGTTGATGGTTTCAAATATCGTTTTCATAAATTATTAAAAAATGATATTCAACGTCGGTGTTGCGCAGTTAAAACGTGCAAGTGAAGGCATACATACAAAATTATACACAGGCCGCAATTTACGTTTGTACAAAATATACCCGGGCCGCGATTTACATAAAAAATTTAAAATGGTACGCAATTTACAGCGACCCGTCCCCGTTGCAACGTACGATATCATACGTACGTTTCCCCAGCCCGCCCCATTCGACTTTTTCAAATTTTTCTTTCACAGGGATTTAGTATGTAATTTGTATGATCTTGTATGCCCATACTTGGAATTTGTATGACAAGGGTTTTTTCGGAAAATCAATTTTCTTACGGGAGGGCTGGGGAAACGTTTCCCCAGCCCTCCCAAAATTAAAAAATCGACTTTTTCAAATGTTTCCTTCACGTATGGGCATACAAATTCACACATACTAAATCCCTGTAAAGGAAAAATTTGAAAAAGTCGAATGGGGCGGGCTGGGGAAACGTACGTCGATATCATCGCGCATTGTTGCGTTTGCGCTCGGCTCGGCCGGAAGAAGTGACGGGGCGAAAAACGCGGACGGGAAATCACAGGTAACGGCGAGTGCGTGCGTCACGTGCGCGTACAAAGAGGGTAATTATTATAATATTATCGCGCGCGCGGCACAATGTACCGTCGTAAAGCGGTTCGGAATTTCTCTGAGGTAAAAAACGACTCGTGTTGTATGGTAAAAAATCGTTTCTTTTTTCCGTGCGTGTGTCCGAACCGTATCGGATACGAGGAAAAACGAACGATACGTGCGCGTGACCGTGCGCGTTAGTATACGTACACGTGCGTGTGTGTACACATACGGTACGATATTGTTATTGTTACATACGTACACGGTTTCGTGTACGTTTCATTTTTTATCAGTTTTTTTTTTCATTTTTTTCATTTTGTTCCCCCTTCGACATGGGTGCCTCATGATTTGACAGCGGCCACCTTATACGTCCGACTGTTTGTCCAACGCGTTTATCCACCGCTCGGATCCCGTGCGTCATCGTGCACCGGGCACACGTCGCGCCGTACATTTTACAACTCGAACGCGGTACGTATAATAATAATAATATAATTACATGGTCTACGAGAACGTTTCAACAAATCGAGCCGAGATAAAGGTGTATGTATATAATATACTGTGCGTGGAAAAAAAAAAGAAAAACGCTCGATTGAAAAAAATGATTTAAAAACTAATGACGTATTGTAATTGAAAAAAAAAAACTCTTGTACGATCAGTAAACAATGAATATGATAAAATATTACCAATAATAATTTTAATTTAAGTATTAAAAGTAGGGAATGAGTAAGTACGCAAATGATATATACAGGGTGTCCCAGGTCTATTTGACTAATGCAATAACTTTTTTTCTATTCAATATTTTTAAGTTTTTTTTTTTTGTAATGATTTGTAGAGCCCTGCGCTATAATTTGTATATCTTATACTTTATTTTATTTTTTTACAACAAAAATAAATAATTTAAATTTTGTATTTAATATTTTTCTAATAATCCAAGATAGCTATTTCATAAATAAGTATTTAAAAACCATTTTGGCGTTTAAAACTTTTAATTTGGTTAAGTCGTTAATTTTTAAACAATATTCAAAGTGTGTTAAAATTCAAATTTATTTCTTGCTAATCACTGTTACTGCTGTAGTCGATTTTCAATTGTTTTCTTCCAAGAAACAATAAATTTGTTATCATTAAAAGGTTGATAATCAATATTAAATACATACACATACTAATACGTATTTTATCATAATTTAACATAATATGATTATAATTTATAACATGATGTACCTACTATTACTTATTTTAAATCATCATCATTCATCAATATTTTATTGTTCAATCATTTAAATACGTTTAAACAAATTTAGAAAATTTTGATTTTGAATTATGAAACAAATGACATGTGGTTTGAATATTAATTATAGTTATTCTGTAAGTCTTTTTTAAATTTAAAGTTAGGTTAAGTTGATATTTTATGGATCAAACACATTTTGCCGTAATCACTAAAAATCTTAAGACTTGTCTTCTCATATTTTAAGACAATTCTATTGTATTAAATTTGTGAGAAATACCTAGTAATACTATGGAATTATCAGATTGAACATAATTCATAGAAAATATTTTTGGAAATGCCTTTGGACACAGGTACATATTATCATTAGTTTGCAAGTTAAAATTATTTTATTTTAATATCTTTATAAACTTTTGGTAACTAGATACAAAAAAATCAAAAATTAAACATACATATAATAACATTTTAAATTCTCAACACTTCAAATTACTATTATCAAGAAAAATATTCAAAATTAAATATTATGTAGATTACCTATACACAGTACTACAATTGAAGATTATAATTTAATTTGAATAGCAAAATAAGATTTTTGTTAAAATGTGAGTATCATTTATATTAAATTAATTTATACTTCAACCTAACCATTTTAATATTAATATTAACATTTATTAATTTATTAATAAAATGAATTAAAATATTCTCACTGTTAACGAAAATATTCTAGGTGGATGTCAACATTAAAAGTATACATATTTGGTGAGAGTTCAAACAATTTCATTTTCAATCACATGCAGTTAGTTGTATAATTAATGCTTTGTACCTTGCTGTTTTAATACTACATTTGTATACTTACAATAGTTACTATTGTAACTAGTTGTATGTACCTATACATAAAACCATCAGAAGTTAAATTGTAACCAGTTCATCTTAAGTATAAAACAACATGAATCAAATGTTTCATTTTATTAAAAAAAAAAATGTAAATGGTAAAATTGTAGATCATAAAAAATATTGTTAGCTGTAAGTAGATGAGTAGATATATAATATTAGTGTTTTACATTTAGTCATTTAGTTCATCAGGAACTTTATGTATTCAATATTAACCATATTTATAGCTCTGTTTATATAAAAAAAAAAAATAATATTAATGTAAGAATTTAATAAATACCTATAACAACTAACATAACAGAAAAATAAGGGCATTCTGAAATAGTTTTGATTGGCTTGAAAGTGTGTGTAGATAATTGTTATGGATAAACACGTTACTACCTATTTCTTTAGTATTTCTCTGAATATTTCATAGTGTGTTAGTATGTTTACATAATTACTAAGAATAAAAAATAACCCATGAAATAATTAAGTTAATGATTTGAAATTGTTAGAATAGGTATTTAATGTCAACTTGTCATGTACTTTTTAAGACTAGGGACTTCAACCTTTGAGAATTTCAGAATAAAAGATAAAATAAATACTAATTTTCCTTAGTTTGTTATTCATTAATAAATAAAACATAAAAAAACATTTTCATACTATAAATTAAAAATATATCTAACATTATCTTGGTTTTTATATAAAATGTAAGTTGTAATTTATTATATCTATTTTTATTTTTACTATAAAAAATTATAGAAAAAATATAGTTGCAACACTTAATTGTTGTTTTATTGCAGATCTCTTTGTATTAGAAAATTAATACAAAGCTTAATTGAAATCCCTTTTAAGATTTATATATTGCCAGAGTTCATGTTAATAACAGATAAAATCAATAATTTTCTACATGACATAATATGTGACATTTAATATCCTTCTGATGGTTAAATTGTTTGAAACACTTAAGAGTGTATTGTTTTATACATGAATACTCTGCTAGTTGCAAACCGTTGCGTAATATTATAATTATACTTTTATTTGTTTTGAACATTTAGCCAACAAATTGTTAACTTATATTATAGGTGTCGGTTATTTTTTTTTTTCTTCAGCTAGCGTCACTAGTGAAAGAACCTTATACATACATGTATAGCAGAGAATGTTATTGAATGTTATAAATCATTTTAGTTACCTGAATATCGTTCAGTTTTTTAATATCATCCGACAACTGACTATTGTTTAATTCTAATTCATTATTTTTTAAGCACTCCAGTTCATATTGACGAGATAAATTAAAATTTTTCTAAAAGTAAAACCAAACTTTTGTGATTGTTTGAACTTAAAAACTGTTATAAATTAATTGTAACATCCTATGTATAAAAGTAGTTTTTACAGTTGCTAAATACTTGTTTAAGAGATATGTTATTCATACAATATTTTTTTTTAATAAATTTGTAAATAATTGTTTAATATATTACCTGTTGTAACTCTTCATTTTCTAAAACCAAATCCCTGCACATATCTTTATATTTTTTATATTTTTTAAAAATGTCTGTTTGGTCACTTGAGTGTGTAGAGCCCAAATCGGAGCGAGACAAACGATAACTACTCATGATGAAAGTATTTATTAGTTAATATGAAATACACTGTAGCTCATACAAAATGTAAACCTCGAATTATCAATTATAATATTATATGAATTGGGAATTACTGGTTTTATACATATTGTTTCATTAATTATTTACATACCTATTCTAAAACTTAACTATTTTAATGATCTTAATTGCATATTTGAATAATCTATAAATATTTTATAATTAAATGTGATGTTAATGGGTATTAAATGAACCAGTTTATGTATGATTTTTGAAATATAAAATTCAATATTTTTTATTTTTATCTTTCTTAAATATGCCTACTATTTATAGTAATTTAGAGTACCGTGATATGTTAAAAGTTTTTTATGAAAGTGGAGGAAAAAGTACAGTAAAAGCTTCTCGTCTGTATTTACAAAAATTTCCAGAAAGGAAACAGCTATCTAAAAACACATTTTGTAATATAGAAACAAAATTACGTAATACAGGTAAATTTTTTATTATCAATAAAATTTCCTATAAAATTAATATAACAAATTATGTACCTAAAACCTAATACATAAATGTATAATTCAGTTATTATTATACAAATTTTAAATTAAGATATACATTAAAAAATAGTCTTTTTAGGTCGTTTTCCAAATGGTTTCAAACCAAAAAAAATTTATGTTATTGATAAAGAACATACAGTGAATGTCTTGGCAGCTTTCAGCAGTGATCCTCATGCATCTGTCAGGTCGGTAGCTAAAGAAAAGGACATCAGTCGTAGCTCTATACATCGTATATTGAAGAAAAATGATTTCCATCCATACAAATTGCATTATGTACAAGGATTGAAACCCTCTGATCCAGATAGAAGGCTTCAATATATTTCAAAAATTATTTGCCTTCATGACCACAATAATATTTTGAAAAAAATATTATGGACCGATGAAAGCTGTTTTAATAATAATGGTATTGTCAATCGGCATAATTCTCATTACTGGAATGAATCAAATCTATTTTGGACACGTGAGTCCAATGCACAAGTTCGCTGGTCTACCAATGTGTGGTGTGGTGTAATAAGTGGTTATTTGATTGGACCTTATTTCTATCATGGCACACTAACTGGCCAACGTTATTTAGACTCTTTGACTAATACACTACCAATGTTATTAGAAAATATTCCATTAAATCTCCGAGTAAATATGTGGATTCAGCAAGACGGTGCTCCACCACATAACTCGAATATAGTCCGTGATTATTTAAACACAAATTTTCAATCGAGATGGATAGGAACTAGAGGTCCACTAAATTGGCCACCACGATCTCCAGATCTAAAACAACTCAATTTCTTTTTGTGTTGTTACTTAAAGGACAAAGTATACTCCCAACAGTCAACGTCGTTAGATGATTTAAAACAACGCATAATTGATGTGTGTAACTCTCTTACTTTTGAAATGTTGGAATCCACGACAACTGGAATTCTGGAACGGTATGAAAAATGTATAATGAAACATGGCGCACACTTTGAAAATTATTCATAGTTACTACTTACTAGTTACTAGTTAGGTATATTGTTCCATAATATTTAATTTGTTATATTATTTAATGTTAAGAAATAAAACTGAACTTATAGTTGAAAAATTAAATTTACAGAGTTACATTTTACTATTTCTTACAATTTAGTAGTGATGGGCAACGATATAATTTTCTGTATTGATATCGTTCAGATTTTTCCGATATAATATCGCGATATCGTTATTTCTACGATATCGATATCGATATCGATATTCTCCTTAAATGTGTTCAACCCCGATAGCTGTATCCTAGAAAATAAATTCATAATTATTTTATTTTAATATTGTCTTGAATTCAAATTTGAAAAATTAAAATGTATGTTCTTACCAAAGTGTGGTCTGACGTCCTAGTGGATTTATAATAAGAGTTCAAAAAGAGAAGATTGTTAACTCGATCTGGAGATAGTCTACTTCTTTTCTTTGAAGTTATATTGCCAGCCTCACTAAACAGACGTTCACATGGGACACTAGTTGCGACTATCGACAAGTATTTTTTTGCCAATTTTGAGACTTCTGGATATAAATTTGAATTTTAAATAGATTAAACCAATTTTAATTCACTCATCACTAAAAATAATGTTGTAATTTGAAAATAATTATCACTGTAGGATAAATGACAGAAATATAACGGTCAGCGGAGTACGTAACAGACGTTTACGCCGCACCAACGACACATATTAGACTGTAGATTATGGAATATCCAGTGGTACTATACCGTGTACCTCTTAAAAGTCAGCAAAATATTCCTTTAAGATAACATTATAATGGATTATTAATACTTAATACTTTAATAGTGTACAATAATTGACATTTCACCGGAACACGTGCACCAAACGTTATCAGCTAATGGCTATTATTATTTATTAATTTATTATAGCTTAAAAACTACAAATATCAAATAGTAAATACCATGTATTTTTCTTGAAAAATATTATTTTCGATATCGCGATATATCGTACAATACAAAAGCGATGTCGATGTCGGATATTTGTCACGATATCGATATCGTATCGAATTATCGATATCGTTGCCCATCACTACAATTTAGTATCAATTGTTTAGTATCAACATCAATGGTAAGCATCACGTGACCATGTTAAATAATGATAAAATACAATAATGTATAATAATATTATGTAATGACTAATGACCTACCTTTTAATGATAACAAATTTATTGTTTCTTGGAAGAAAACAATTGAAAATCGACTACAGCAGTAACAGTGATTAGCAAGAAATAAATTTGAATTTTAACACACTTTGAAAATTGTTTAAAAATTAACGACTTAACCAAATTAAAAGTTTTAAACGCCAAAATGGTTTTTAAATACTTATTTATGAAATAGCTATCTTGGATTATTAGAAAAATATTAAATACAAAATTTAAATTATTTATTTTTGTTGTAAAAAAATAAAATAAAGTATAAGATATACAAATTATAGCGCAGGGCTCTACAAATCATTACAAAAAAAAAAAACTTAAAAATATTGAATAGAAAAAAAGTTATTGCATTAGTCAAATAGACCTGGGACACCCTGTATATTATGTAAGAATAAAAAATTTAAAAATTTTAAAAAATCGATTGTCCTCCTAAAAACAGACACCTGATGCTCCCCATCGATACGACCTCGGTGTGTGTGCGTGTGCACGAAATACCGTAACGTGGGACGTAAAACTTTCTAGATCAATATTTTACTGCTAATAAGTACTTTGTTTTATTTTTAGAATCGTTTTAACCCTGGCAATGGCATGGACTCGATACGGATGGTGACTACTCAACAAATTGCCAGTGTCGTAAAATTGTCATTCATCGACTCGAGACGATTTTTTGAATCTGCTTATTATCGCCATTAATGGTTTTCAAAATGCATAAACTTATTTCTTCAACGAGAACCTATAAAAATATATGTATTTACACGATTAGGCACGCCTACGCTTAAATTAGATCCTAAGAATATTATTTTTTATATTTATTTCCGACTTGTATATTATAGCTATATTATTATATGAAGATATTATAAAATTTCGGCGTTGTGCATCGTAAAATAATAGTATTAAATAATATCGTTAAACCGTTTATGGATTTGGATAAATATATAATTTAATTTCGAAATATGAATCAATTAGTTTGAATACTGTTCGGGACTTTGATCGGTCTGAAAATAAAACTGAACACGATTACTTGTTTTACGTAAATTTTTACGAGCGGGCACACGTGACGCGGGTTGTTTCATTCGCTGCAATATTATATCATTAGAAAACTATAATTTTTTTTTTCTATTCTAAAGCTTTATAGCAAATTTTTCAATATTGATTCGATTCCGAAATGAGTTCCAAATGCGAGTCGGTGAGCGCTGGAAACGTATTTAACGCTGTGTTGGAATGTCAAACGCACCACTGCGGAGCACTGCGCGTCATACTGCTAGACGTTATAGTATAGTATGAAAAAAATAAAAAAACAATACGCAACGGAATAACATTTAAATTCAAAAGAAAACGGTCGTATGTACGTGTAAGAAAAACAATTTAATACACTGCAGTCGGCCATCGAAACGTTCAACTACTTTATCTATTATATTATACGGGGCGTGTGGGCGGTTGGCCGGGAGTGCGCACCGCCGTACGATTAAAATGCTAATTCATCTGGACGGAAAGGATTAAGTGAAAAATTACATAAAAACGTCCGACCGTGTTTGCGCAATATTATACTCCATCGGAATTATCTTTAAAATACACACGCACACGCACCCTCACCCAAGGCTAGTTCAATAAATCAAACATCGACTGTTTGTTGTTACGGCCGCATTCACAAACAGCTAGCGGGCGTATAAAGTATAAAAAATGTTTAAAATTTTATATAGAACCAATATAAATAGTACACTGTGGTCATTATAATTTCAATTTATCGGCTTAGCTGATTCAATAATACTATATGAGCTTATATATTATACGTTTGTGTATTATACGCGTTCACTCGATAATGTGTTTATACGAGTAGTTTGTATTGTTGCAAGTCTAAAGTACCTATTTTACGTGCACGAATATAATTGAAAAATAAATAAATAACAAATTCCATTTTTGGTATCGTGTGTTGTTTTATACTTTTAAGTGTTAAACTAATCCGGCTTTGGAAAGGCGACACTGATGGGAAGTTATTATTTTTCATTTAAAAATCGTGAGTATGTTTTTTTAAAACAAATAAATCATTAGGCACCGCGAGGTAACGTATATTAAAAATTGTACTCATCCGAATGCGCATACCATAATGTACAAGATTAAGGACCGCCACACGAGTAAGTATCAGTAAGGCCCAGTATTCTTTTGATCATAAAACATAAATAATTAAAAAAAGAAAAATCTTTTTATTGCCTGCCATTTGTATTTACACGTTACACCAGTTGTCGATGTATTATTTTAGGAGGTAAAATAAAACATTTTGATTCATTAACCACCATAGGGTTAAAGTTCAAGAAAATAGTTACGCGTATAGTCGCCACTTCCAATGCGATTCCAATTCCATCTGCATTTCAACTGAAATATATACTTCACCGCGAATCAGCGTGAAAAAGGCTTGTAGCTGGTAGTTATAGATCTTCGTCGTTGGTACTTCACCGCGGTTTTCGTTTTCTCGGCCGATATTTTTTATAATAATGATTAATGTGACGACGGCTGCAGGCATTCGCTTTTTGTTCACAAAACAATCATCTGCACTTCCCGGTCGTTATTACATTTATTCAAATCAATCTTACATTTTACGCGTTGGAAATTACACATTCAATGATCAAATGATTGTATGTTCAATTAACTGATTCGACAATGGCTATTATTACATCTTGATGATGGTTTATCTTAATGCCGATAGGGTTAACTAAAGGCGTTGTTGAATCGACAAAACGGTGAAAGCATATTACAATAATATGATGACGTCCATTACGTATTATAATAGTATTATGCGTCGATGCTCGGTAGACTGCTGCGGGAAGAGTTTTTAATTGTTACGGTACACCGTTTATAACAATGCTCGAGTCGTCAATTACGCTGTAGGACTTGCGCAACTAGAATACCCCGAAAGTGTTGTGGTTGTGCGGAGAACTCGAGTTGGGGAAGATAATTCGTGGACGGGACGGTTCCGAGAGAACGGCATATTTTTCAAAGTTTTAGACTTATCGAAGTTCTAGCCGCGTGTTATTTTTTTCCCCCGAACACGCGAAATGTGTTGACATATAATTGGGTTTTAAGGGTATTCCAAACAGTGGCGTATTCAAGAGTCGTGGACATGGGCGGTATTCATCTTTTTTTCATTTTTCTATTCAGTATTTTTCGATTATACAATTGAACACATTACGTTTATCGTTGATGAAGGAATAGGGTTGCCACATTTGGATAGGGTCTTGTCGGGACGTAGCAGAAATTTTAGGATAGAGCGTTTAAAAATACTCAATTTTGAAAGAAAAATTAGAGTTCATTGCTTTAGAAAAAATTATTTGTACATTTATTAAGGTTACATACTAAAAAATTTTTTTTACTCTATCGTAGAAGTACTTGGATGGTCATACTTTTCAGAAGTCTTTGGTTTTTTCAACAGATTTTTTCTAACATATTTGTAGAACTCTGCGTAAGTCATATTATAATTCAATTGACACTTTAAAATCGACTCCATAGTCTCTGGATGCCCGTGTCCTACGTAATTTGTAAATACCATGAATCCGATAATCGCTGTACCGATACGATTTTGAGAACGAACGAGTGTCCGACGTAAACAAGCGATACCTAAAGATAATTATACTATCGATATGACCGATTTAATTGGATTTTAATCGCATACGTTTGTGTCGTACAAGAACATGTACAACAAGTTGAAAAACAACATTTTTTGTTTTCGATCATTTCATGCATATTTGTATGCAATAAAGCGAAATTTGCAATGCACAGTTTTAATCGGGACATTTTGGTCTTTTTTCGGGACAGAGGGCTCAATATCGGCGACGGATAGCAACCCTATGAATGAATAACATAATCAGAAGCACGACAGGAGTGTAAAGAGTTTATGCTCATTTCATCGATAACTCTACGTAGCTCAAGTTCAACGTTCATATTCGCAAATGAATGTATCACATTATAGAGCTGCAAATAACTGCATAATATTAAGCAACACGAAACTGCATTCTACACCGCGAAAACAAAAAAGTTCCTACGGAAAATACATCGTATCACTCGGCGTAACCCAGTCGGTACAGTTTTCTGCGGCTGAAAATATTAACACTGATATACGAGTATGTCCGTCCGGAACGTTATTGTATCGTTCTTTTTGTGTATGAACAGTTTAATACGATAATCCGTTATGCGTTCGATGCGGTGAAGTTGGTATCCGTTTGAAATAAACTGTTTTCCGGTACAAGTCGTGTACAATGTACATACGCGTTACCGTAAAAGCCCGATAACTATATATGATACAGGCAAATAAGTCATTTACCGTAGTCAACGCTTTGATTTACCGGTCGTATTCGGTAAAAGCTGAAAATCATAATATTGCACTCTGGCTTTTACCAAAAACGTCGTGTACATTATGTGCACAAATCGAATTATTAAAAGCTAATTGACGCGCCACAAATTAACATTGGAGTATACGCGATCGATGATACCTATACGTTATAGCTCAGATCAGTGGCGTATTTTGGGGGGGTGTCCACGGTGTCTGGACACCCCCCAAACCAAAAAAAAAATTCAATCTTTAATTTTGATAAATTTTAAAGGGAATTTGACAAATAAAAATATGTGATTCGTTATGAACTATTTTAATATTATATAAAGTCCTAAACTAATTAGGAAAAAAATTAATTTAGTTTTAAATAATGTACTTATTATCCTATTATAGTTTTAATTATTTATAAAACTGTTATTCTTATAGCACCACTGATATCGAATGTAACAAACAAAATATATAGTAATAATTATTAAATTATTGTGACCGATGATGATTACTATATAGGTACTAATGTATATTAATATGTTTAAATTATATTATGTTATTATTATTCTATTACAGTATACATGCAATTTATATTTTTATCTTGCGGCTCCGTGGCCCGTGCCTTCATGCGTCTGTGTTACTTGTTTTTTCCAGCGGAAATTTGTGTATATTTAGATATAAATATATTACAATGATGTTTTTTTTTTAATATATATTAATACGTTGGATTTTAAATGTCCATGTACATTTATTTTAAAACATATTATTATTTATCAATTGAATTTGAATCATTTTTCATTTAATCGTCGTCGAAGAAACAAGGAAGATAAAATATACAGTGAAATAGTAATATTATCATATTATTGTCATTGGTGAGTGTCTATATTATTTATAATATTTTTTTTCACAAGTGCACATAATTCGTAAATTAATATTCATTAAAATTTAAAATTAAAACATTATAATTAAGTATTTTTCAATCTAATAATAGGCATATTATATAATGTTCTTTATCTAAATTTTATAGAATCGTAATATTTTTAAGTAATTTTTTCTCGTTGCTTTATTATTATTATATTTAAGTATTAATACTAGGATCACATATTCACATGAGCGTTAAACTTAGAATAATCATCCATTATGCATTTTTAATTATAAAACTATTATGACCTAGAAAATACAATTTTTGTATTATAATTATTTCAGATATAAAGTAAAGAGAATAGAGATTGAATTAAAAGATTCATCGACCACAAAAATACAATTTTAGATTTTAAATCGCTAATATCTGTTGAACAAAATAAAACGACATTTTTGAATTTGGCAAAAACTTACAGGACTGATTTAAGTGAATGTAAAGATTCTATTTTATTATCAGAATATAATCTATGGCAAAGACGTTTAAAAAATGTTGAGACTTGTAATTAACCAAAAAACGCAATGGAAGCAATAATACTATGCAATCAAGAAATATATCCAAATGTTTTTAAATTGCTACAAATCTTTGCAACATTACCAGTTTCTTCATCATCGAATGAGAGAACCTATTTAAATTTAAAAAGAATAAAGACTTACTTACGAAACACGATATCTCAAGTAAATATAATTTATTAATAGTTTATTTTATTTATTTAAAACTAATATATTTTAAATTTTATTATAGAAGAGATTAAATGGTTTGGCCATGTTATCGATTCACAGAAATGAACAAATTACTGCTGATGATGTTATGAAGGAATTGAGCTTAAAAAAAAGGCGTTTTGAAATTATTATTTAAATATTAATTTATATAATACTTTTAAGTGTATTTATTATTTTCTATTTTAAAAATTATTATTATTTGCTTTTATTTTTATTAACTTACTATTTACTACTTTTAATTAAATAAATAAAAAATGTTTCATTACAATATTTGATGAATATATTATGAACTTAGTGGTAGTAGACGTAAAACAGAGAAATATTGCAACCAATTAACAAATAAGTATATACCTATTACCTATATTAACTGGACACCCCCCTAAAAAGCATACAAAATACGCCACTGGCTCAGATACGGATTCATTAGGCGGTAATTCCGTCCGTTTGGATTTTTTGTGAAAAAAATTTAAATTACTATCAGTAATTAGTTTTATGATGTATGGTAGTATTACGACTTTTTTACGCGTAATTTTCATTTTTCGTGCACTAATTAGATTTTATCAATTCAATTTGTACACCAAAACATGACGGTTTTCGTAAAAGCTCTAATGAAATGATGACTTTCAGCTTTTCCCGTAAACAAACAATAATTTCCACCGTCGAACAAAACGTCGCCTATAGTGATCGGGTTTTTATACGATAACATTAGTACACATCCCTCCGTCGTACGCCCTGTCGTTTCGCTGCGCGTACACTTTCACTTTCGTTTAAACTCGTTCTCCACAAAACTCGATCGTCGCAGTCGCACGTCTTATCGTAAAAATATCTTGTTTGGATGAGTTGTAGGCCACCACTGTTGCACGGTCATTTCTTCATTCATTAGACAACGTTCACCCCATCAGCGTATCGTTGTCTGGCTATTGTATTAGCCAACCGGGCGTCGTGTAATTTGATCCGTGCAATGTAATTTGCCCTTTAGGACGAGAAGATTTTTTAACAAAATTGCTCACGTTATTGTCTTATATTTTACGCACGTCGTTGAAAATGTTTGATATGTTCAGTAAGTAAGCTGAAGAGGAAAACAATTGGTCATGGGCACTTCATCGTTTTTGAAGTACAAGAAAAGATAAAATAATTAATAAATCAAGCTTCATATTCAGGGTATTATAATTTTTTTTTGTCCGATTCCCATGGTTAGTGAATCCTTGCCGTTTACGTTTTGTTCCTGTAAAAGTGTAAACTCTGCGGTACTCCCCAAGGTTAGTAATTAGTTATTTATATATATATATATATATATTATATATTTATTACTGTTTCGGTACTAACATACACCTATACCGTCTGAAACTTAGGTGGGAGAGGGGGTGAAATGTTTGTGTGTACAACAATTACATTTTAGTACATATCAAGGTTGTAAACTTGTCTACACCGCCTTGTCATTATTTTATCACATTTTAAGTACAGCGTGTATCTTTTCTATTTAGATAAAACACTACTTACACTAGTGAGCATATATTTTTACGAATAAAAAATTGTCAAATCGAAAACTTGAACTCGGTTAACTGAAAAATTTCCTTGAAAACTCGTTATTATGGAGGTTGCATCGTTTAAAATACAACCAAACAAGAATAAATTACATATTCGTTTCGGAAAATCAATGTCATTCATCGTACTAAAAATAAAATGGTGGATTAAATAAATAAATGATTTGTAATTCAAAAGTGATCCAAGTTAATTCATATACCTAGGTGGTAATAATAATAATATTGTGTAGTTCAAAATAACAACAATAAATAAACAATAGAAAAAACCTAATTATTTTTATATAATAGGCAAGTGTTTTAACTATGCGAAATCGGCCCGGAGGCTTCTGAAATGGTTGCGAAGCCCCCTTTCTACTGCACCATAACGGGGTTAAACGGTCTTAAGGGATGCTACATTGCAAAAACGTTTGAGAAACACTGCTCCGAATTGATGTAATCGAGATTCTTAACTTACAGTTGATCCCCACACCGTTTTTGATACTCGGACAATAGGCAGAATATATTTATTTTCATACATGCAAAACCTCGCAACACGTGTGGACGTATAAAATACTGTTAAAAGTCGTCATGCGCGATGGGTATAAGATTTTATGCGACATAATAAGACTAATCATTCGTGTACGCGGGCAGTTGTGCATCGGTAGAATACGATCGTTCGTATCGGGCACAATAAACATGAAATACGCATACAAATACGTTAGGTCGCCGCCGATCCCTGACAACACGTGCGTCAGAAGAACGTAAACGCAACAATCGTGCGGTCGTCGGACGTGGTGGCGTCGTCAAAGCATTATTTATTTATTTATTTATTTATTTATACGGGAAATCCCTTTTGATAATGATATAATTTACAAAGTAAATACAGTAATGTATGAGATAAAGTAACTTAATGAGTTAAACATAAATTAGAGATTAGACTAATAAACACGAAACAGTAATTAGTGAGTAAGCAATATAATAAAGAAGTATAACAGACAACTATGACTTCTGAAAATTAAACTGTGAGCATAGAAAATAACAGTTAAGAGTAAGAATCTAGGAATGAAGGGTCATTATCGTATACACTTTTGAGCTTCGCATGTAATTACATAATATTATGTATACGGCTATACTATATATTATAGGATAAGGATTTCCCGTAGGAACCGCGAAGTCGCCGCCACCGCAGTCGTTCGTTTCAGACGACGTGACACGCGATTTGAAATACAACCGTCTGGCGTATACGATTTGAAAAAAAAAAAAAAATGAAAATGAAAAAACGTTAACCGTCAGCCCGTGAACGCGTATGTGATACCATACCAATACGCATAACCGATATGAGGTATAATAACAATACAATAAAATACGACGCGGGCTCGTTTGAGAGACGGTAGCAGTGAATATTGATTTGACGATTCAATCGCGGTGCGCATAACGTGTTACGTATCAATAAATCAATGTATCGCATTGCGTACAGACCGTATATACTTACCCACGCATGATCTATGTATATAATACGATGTATACGTATACAGGACGATGCTGGAGGATTAACAACGTGCGCGATATCTATTCCTTCTACGCCGACAAAGGTAACAACTAATAATAGGAATATACAGAGTGTGCCACGGGGATTTATACGGAGAGATATCTTCCGCAGAGATGATCAGATTTTGTTTTTTTTACGAGCGCCCCGGGACAAACGCAATTTTGTTGACAACAGTTTGGTGAACACGTGTATTATAAAACAAGTTTAAAAATTAACTTTTTATTTTGTAAATTTTATAAATTTCGAAGATAACAATTTTATAGGGATGATTCTTCTGAAAATGTTGACGGTTCAATTTTTAGATTTCAATTGAGAACTCATGGTTCTTAATAATTTTTCTAGTTTTAAATAATAATGTTATTACGTAAAATAATTAAAAACCTTGAAGTTATTGGAAATTGAAAATTGAACCAACAAAACTTTTAGAAAATTAAGCCCTATTAATACATCTTCAAAATGTATAAAAGCTATAAAATGAAAATGTTAATTTTTTAACTTCTTTAATAATAATATGTACACATAATATATTTACCAAACTATTGTCAACAACATTTCCTTCGCACAGGGACGCTTATAAAAAAAAAATAACAGAATTTGATTATCTCTATTTACACGGAAGATATAGATCTGTTTAAATCCCGGCGGGACACCCTGTTTACTAATGGCTGTACACGGATTGCGTCCCGAGATAAGCTGGTTAGTACATGCATTTCGTCCGTATTACCTAAAATGTATTATGAAATTTAACGCGTACAAATAGTTGGTCAATAGCAGGTTGACAAGTTTGCAGTGACACTCCAGTTGTAAGAGCACTCTGATCGTGACTTTTCACTTTATGTGTGGGCAGTGTATTCACGTGCAACTACTCGAACTGCGATTACAACTCATAAAACTCAAATTGTTCTCCAGGACCCTTCGGAACTCGCAAAAATTGTTAAAAATGTAGGCGGTCGAAAGTAATTGTAGTGTTGACAAACAAAAGCACACAAATATATAGTAGATATCTATAAAAAAAAAATGTTTAAATCAAAATAAGAAAATAATATCAATAATTTTGATTTGAAATGTTTTGTTTCACACTTCGCCTATAAGGTCGATTTTGCAATGAGACTCACTTGTGTGCCGGTCCCCCAAAGTATAGCCCAATAAAATAATACAAATTCCAACTACGAGTCATATTATTAATGCGAAGAGCGTTTCTACGACTAGATCAGTGGTTCCCAGTTTCCCACCCTTTTTTATTCTCTTGTGGATTTTTAAAAACATCACGCTCACCTCATAAATTGGAAGATTTGATGACCTTTTTTTTATGTATTTTGCAAATAAACTGTAGGTACTACATTACACGAAATAACTATAAAATTTTTCTTTTTGTTGATAATAATAATTTATACACCCCGTGATTACTGCTTGCACCTTCAACCCTCCCCCAGCAGGGGTTACCATGTGTTCACGATTTGAAGGTTGGGAAATGGACTAGATCGATGTGTTTTTTACGCGTTTGCGCATACCGTTTATGTTCGCCCAATTTTGGTTAAGAGTCTACATTATTATGCCGTACTACGGGGGGGAGGGGGGATTCACATCCACGAGCATGATAAAGATGTGCATCGTTAAAAAAATATCAATAGGTCCGTATAAGCGTACCGGAAAAGTAAAAAAAAAAAGCCATAATAGTGAAAAAAAAATAATAATAACGATACGCCGATGGAATAAAATATTATAACGCCCACTTTACTCGAGTGCTGTCTACCCGTATAACGAAGAAAAGAGTAATAAAACCGTTTACCCGGTAAAAGTGCGATCGCTGCGGGTCGGTAGGTACGTTACATGTATATATATATTATATTTATGTCATAGGTATTCTACCGTATACCGTAAAATTACTCGGCGAAGACGGTCTTTTTACGCTCGTGCTTATTGTTAACACCGAAAATGGCGTTTTTATTTTTTTATTTCTCAACGTTAATCACTTAAATCATGCCGTCCGTCCCGTTGTACGACTTGCTCTTCGTAATTTCTCCCGCACGCACTTCTTGTATAATACAGGGATTTCACTGCGCGAGTTTCGATCAAAATATTGACTGCATGCGTTTACGTTACGCTCGTTGTGCACACAATAATATGCGACTGGACGTTTATCCCATGTACAAGAAAATACATTATTTTTTAAATTTCTAAACGAGTTCACACGAGGCGTACACTAGCTGAATCGCCGGCCGGCTTCGTTCGGAACGGTCTTGGCCGGGGTGTAGTTTTCAACGGAACACCGTATACCTTACATTTTTGGAATCCAAGCCTCAGTTTAGTTATCCAGATATTATTTTTTTTCGGTCGGGGGTTTGGGAGAGGGTTTAAATACTAAATAAATTGTTTTGAATTTAGTATGGTGTTTGTTGTAATTATACATTCAGCAGTGTCATTCTTTGATTGGCCGAAAACCGCTGCGGTCCGCTGCGCAATACGGATGAGTTATCGGTTAATCCAGTGAAACGCAACATTTTTTTTTTTAAATCCTTTCTTGTTGCACATCTAGAGTATTAGACGCAATGAGCGAATGGTAATTATTGTCTTTTGTTTACATACTATAGCTGCATTGCCCGGCTTCGCTCGGTTGTTGTTGGATTTTCAAGTTTCTGAGGTCGCAGAAGCACGCGTCTTGTAAGCTTATACGTATGCTGGAAACCTTCGGGGAGAGTACCCAACGACTTCCCCAAAGTTTCATGGCGATCGGATGAATAGTGTAAAGGAACGCGTAAAGGACAAACAGACGTACACTCGTTTTTATATTATAATACACAGAAGATTGGTGGATTTTATTTGTGTTCCCACAAGAACACACCACACCGTTTTATTTAACTGTTAACCGTAGGGGACGCTATAATAATATTCGCATGTTTTCCCCGTCTTACAAACGTGAACATGCGTACAGTAGGACCAATTTTACGTTGTTAGCTTAAATATTAGTGTAAACTAACCAATTATCAAACATAAATGGCACAACTGCAGTATCAATTATCATAGATATTTTACAATATTTTAAATGTCGAGCGATTTGTGGTAATGTAAAATATTACGGTTTAAATAAAGCTCGATTAAAAATGAAGAAATATCGTAATAAACCTATGACATCGTCGCACTGAGAATATTATTTGCCTGAAGTTTGATATTACGTCAGTTTAGTCTATAATATTATAGCTAACCACACAAAATTGCAAGTCCTACTGGACGCAGATTTGCTACGTATAGTTTCCCCAAGTTTGTAAGACTGACACCACGCATGGCATCCTCTTAAGGATAATTGCTGTTTAGTCAAAATAGAAGCCTATTCACGTATCGTAGAGCTATATAATAATGTCCCTTAGAGACCCGTAAATCTACCTTGTATAATATAATCGTTGTAGTCGCAAAGTGTTACGGAGATAACCTAAAAACCGACATCCTGACCGCAGTATGATTTCATTTTAGCAAAGAACAGTATATAGAATTAAAAATCACAATTATTTCTGTTTTATGTACAACAGCACATTTCCTCAACGTTTATCCCGTGAGATGGTACAGAAACATCGAGTTGGTTGTTAAATCATTTTTGCAACATTTCTACCAAAACATTGAACTCAATTTAAAATCGTTATCTTTATCAGAAGATATCGTAACGCGTACGTCCTCGGTTGGACACCGTGTACATCGTTTACCTCTATTATATGTTACAGATGAATTATGGTTCTAGTGCAATTATAAAATAACTGCTGCAAGTTTTCTGAAAATAATAATTCGTACGCCTGGAACAAGTCTGCCACAGCTCGAAATTAATCGATTACTGTCTAGATATCACTGCTTTCGGATAGTCAAAATTAACTTTGTACAATGCTGCGAGTACGTCATACTATGAAAATAGTTTTTCATGTTCAAAACAACGCGCACACTGCAGCTATTCACAGGACTATATAGTTGAATTAAATTACAAATTAATTTATTGTTAATTTAGTTTTTCTTAAACGCTCGTTCCTTTTATTTAGGTGTAAAGAATAATTTAGTGTTGCCAATACATTGAGAACTTTTTTACAATGTGCGATATTTACAACTGAAATATTCGCACACACAGTGTGATTATCAAACAATTCGTTACTCAGAGTATACCTATAAGTTAATAATAGTGATTAATACGTAAGCGTATGTACAATTTGTTATCTCTAACTTTAAATTGTTATTGGCTGTTTTTTGTTTTCGATGCAGTTGGTAAAATGCGCGCCCGCGTTTCAGACGTCGAACATTGGGTCGAACGTTTAGCTTGTTATGTTGAGCACCACTTGATTTTTCTAGAATGACTCGGATTGGGTTTTGACGAGTTCATCGACAGAAGGTACTTTGAAGTGGACGTGTAACAGCGTTGTTTCAAATTAACCGTGGGGCATTCGATGCGATTTTGAACGTGTTGGATCGGAGTACTTGAATTTTGAGCACCGTATACAATGAGAGTGGACGAAGAATTCAAACCACTGATTGCTATGCATGCTGATTGAAACGCTCTCTCGCACTAATCTTGCGATGCATTATGACGCCGTGATTGATTTGAACGATCTTTAGCGGGTGGGCCAGCGGGAAAATATTTCTCTGAATACTCATAGTGGTGTTCGCACTACTGCGTCTCGCGGGTTAGCCCGTGTTCGGATCAACGAGACCATGCGGTAATGAATGCGCTAAAATACGTTGAATGCCCGCTAATAAGACATGCGATCTCTTCCAATCGGGCTTTTACTCGATAGAACGTGGGGATTTCATTGTTTGTGCTTTTTACACAAGCCATGATGCGAAATGGTCACATTAGTATTTATTGCACAGTTTGTCAAATGTTTACAGATATCCGTTTGTAAAGTTTATTTTTCGGTTTTTGACTATGATCGTAATATAATAATGATACCTATCAACAATCGCATGAACAAACATATTTTTTACACATGTCATATCATATCACCGCGCAGCGAATAATTATGACGGAACAATACTAAATTTATATACTGATTCCATCGGGAAAATATGATTACAATCGATAAGGGTGGTGCATCTATATACATATATGTGCAATTATAATGTACGGGACACGAATACCATCATATTATACAGTGCGGAACGATAAGAAAATAGGTGTTGAGGGAGGGGAAGGCAACTGCGCAGCGTCCCTTATAATTACACGGAACGCGTCTGGTCGCACCCTAATTAAACGCACCTAATGGTGCTCCTCGGATAACTGTTATGCGCACGGCTATAATATCGGAACAAAAAATTAGCTATTCGTATACAATATTATTATGCGTCTGAAAACGTCGTTGTTCGCGTTTCGTATTATTACTACTGCTGCTGCTATTTTATAATTGTTCTAATATTTCGCGTCGAAAACACCACATTTGCATCCGCGCCTGCATTAAATATGTCTGCGAAATTCTCTAGACGCGCGTGCACACGTACACCCCGGACGTTGCGGACCTGCACGTTCATGGAATCGGTACGCGATTCGGTCACCGTTTCGGTCGCGGTGAAATGTTTACCGTACGGCCGGTACGCACAACCACCCGCGGTATACTCTGGTACAATCCGCTGGTCTCTGACGTCGACGATTTTTCCGTTTTTTTCTTTCACACACTGTTCGTTGCCGCCGCTAGTCACAAAATATTTCACTATGCGCACTTATAGAGTTTCCGGCCTTCCGTGTACCCCGCACCCCCGCCGACCACGGCCGGTCACATTTTTTACATTTTTCGACGAAAAGCGTGAGAAAGCGGCAAACTTCGTTTTCCGTACACAATACACCTGTACCGCAGTAGCTTTGATCATCACAACCCCGGCAGGGGTTTCGATGCACTTTGCATTTTTATCTCAAAACTGCTCGCTCTACGGTTCTCGCATGGTCCCGAATTCGTACACGTTTCTGAACGAGAAGAAAATGTTTTCTTTTTGAAGTTTTTAGATCCAAAATATTAACTGTGAACTTTTCTCTTAAGATTTTACCCACTTAATGTGCTTTTTATACAATTATAACAAACGCTAAAGTAAGTATATACTTTGTATAAACCTATAAAAACAGTTAAAAAATATACAGGAACAATTGTTTTTCCTGATCAAAGTAAATCCGAATCGGAGATGTAGTCCCGCAGAGTTTTTTCTATAACACTTTTTTAGATCTAATCAATTTTATCGAATATAGTTTGAACTCCGTACCGATATTATTAAATCAAAATAACTTCACTGAATTATTTAAAATATTTAGAGCATAAGGTCACTTTTTTTCAAGCGCATTACATTCCCAGCCTTAATGTACGTATAATAAAATATAATAACACTGCATCATACTGTACATGTTTCATTATACTGATCGCACGTCCATTCGCGGCTTTTGAACTGCTAAAATCGAATTATCCAATTATTGTTGTACGTTCTAAAACGTTCGACACTGTAATTAGTTGTCAGTTGTATTATTCACCGTTATAATATTAGCATCACACATTCTACTACGGTTTATTATCTCTCCTATTTTTACGTCGTTTTCGTGCAAAAATAATATCGTACAATATCGAAATAATTGTTCACACGAGTGTGTCGTGTCGTTGGTTGTGCGGACGCATTCATGATAGTAATAATTATATTATAACAAGAAAGAAAAAAAGAACATACAAAATGATATAAAATATTGCAACATTAAACAACATAAAATTAGCTACGAAATGTATAAAAAATATATGATAAAAGATCCGATAAGCCAAAATATAAAGAAACAGACGGTAGACTAACACTTACAGGTGGGCTCACCGTTGGCGTTTTCATAGGAATTCTAATTAAGTGGTTCGTTAGACAAGTTATTGGTTGTGCAAAATGGGACCACAAATGGAGCATTACTGAACCTATACTGTTTTCGAGAAACTTTGAAATTATATTTGATAATAACAGGGATTGGGAATCAACACTACCGTCAAAATAGTTTTCTAGGAACCTAAAGCCTAGGGCAACTCGGCGATCAAATAGTGTGTTTAAATGAAGATGTTCAGCAATATGTGAGCACTCATGAGGCAGATGACGAATATCTAGTCAAAAATCCACGTTGTACACTCGACCAGAAAAACGTCGGTACTCTAAAATTGGATTAATATGATGTTTAAGTTCGTGTAGTGCGCGCGCACACTATATACGTATACATACGCGATCCAAAGGATTACTATTGTTATTATTATTACATTATTTTGATTTCAGCTCGTGGGCGTGCTGCAGTTATGCACTCGACGTGTTGCGCGGGATTAACGTCACACTATAAACGCGCCTAATACACAGTGAACAGCTGTCACGGTACGCGCAGAAGGCGTTAATTGAAAAAAAAAGCGTACGACCCAACTCCGTCTATAATGACACGCGATTCGACTGCGTTCCTCGGGATCGTAAACAGCACTCGCTAGGAAACGGCAGCACCGGCGTTTCTTCGCCAACGCCGAACAGCTTTTCGATAAAAAAAAAAAAACTGTTGGTCGAACAATACCTTTAACACGATATGGTTTTGTACACGAGGGGGTTGTAGATGCGCTATATACATTCAACTGGTCCCTTCCCCACCCCCCCACCCTCGTGAAAAGTGCAGTGTTTTCAGAAAATTTTAGAAAGTAACAAAACTGCAAACCTGCGACAATCAATAGGGCCGGAATCAGACCTATATTAGACGCCCTCCCCTAGTTTTCCAAAAGAAAAATATACCCAATGGAGTTCTGGGCTTTTTAGACGTGCCGAGCAGGGTCAAACATCAAAATTAATTAAACATAATAACGATTTTTTGAACCGTTTACCACACCGGGTAACGTTTTATGTTAAATGTGCGCTCTTTGAATTTTAAAAATACCCCTATCTCCGTTGTATTGATCACGACCCACACCCCGACAAGGACTCGCGCTAAACTAGTTGTATAGACCAAAAGCCAGACGTCCTTACACCTGTTGTAATTTTCGGCGAAAACATTCGTTTTCAGGGTCCCCCATGCGCGAAACACATAACAAAATAAAAAACTAACCATAATAATAGTGCCTACGAGTATGAAGCGGTTCTGTAACGGATACGATCACTGCTCCAGTACTTTCCAATTAGATATAAATGTTGTTTGGTGGCAGGAAAATAGTGTAAGTCAACTTAGTTAACCGCGAACCGAGTGTGACCTTATATACAGGGTGTCCCAGCGAGATTCACGCAGATATATCTGCCGTGTTAAGAGAGATAATAAAATTCTGTTTCTTATTTTTTTATGAGCATCCCTGGGCAAACGGACATTTTGTCGACAGTAGTTAGGTAAATAAAAGTGTATTATTAAAGAAGTTAAAAAATTAACTTTTTATTTTGTAACTTTTATAAACTTTGGAGATAGCCACTATATAGTTATAGGGTGTATTTTTCTGAAAATGTTGACGTTTCACTTTCAAATTCTATTAGTTTATTGATTTTTGATCGTATTTATTGTTTTCAAGATACAGAGTACTGTTTAGATAATTTTAAATACATTGAGTAACAACATTATCAGCGAAACTTATCGGGAAAATGATTAGGTGATAATTAAAGTTTAGATTATTTCTTTGTAAACTAAAAAGCTATCAAAAATCATGATAAAATACTGAAAGTTGAACCGTCGACATTTTCAGAAAAAAAGCCAGAAAGCGCGGTTGTACGGCAGTTTTCAAATTCGACCATGTCTATACTATAGTGTTGTTTTTATCACTTGTCTTGACGACCCAGAAGTACCATAACAATAATATCGTGATGGATTTAACACAATGCAAAAACAACAATATTCTGTTATTTTATAAAAGTGCATTTCAGTGTTTATGTGTATGACATAAGAACTACATAAAATATATAATCAAATATAACCTAAGTGTACCTATAATATACGATTCCTTTTGTAGCACAACATTTTTAATTTGAATATTGTATTTAATAAACTGTGTTCGTATGTCGAAAACAAAAGTTCACAACTAGGTGTTTCGAAGATTAAAGTTGAAATGGCCAAATGTTCTAGAGACATTCATCCTAAATAAAAAAAAAATAATAAAAAAATTAAGAGTGATCTATACACTTGAACCCCGATTGGTACTGACTACTGTGTATAGTTTTAGTAAAATCATTATTATAATTTTGTACATATCAGTGAAGTAATATCAGTAGATATATTATCAACTTTTCATATGAGCCCCATGTCCGGAATTTTATTTATTATCAAATTTACCTATTGTATTATTTAATGTAAATTGGGGATACATTTAAAAAAAATTATAAAATATCGCCAATGGGTATATAAAAAATATAAGATACTCCGAGGTACAATTTTTATTTTTGTATGAACGAGTATTTATAACTGAACGGATATAAAAATGAATTAAAAATAGCTTTTATCATTTTTACAGCCGCCAAAAGTTTAAGTCAGAAACAGAATTCGAAAAAGAGGTTAAAATGTATATTTTGAATATGCTTCGACTGCAGCGATCAAATGTTATGATATTTTCATACAATCCGAAAGATTGTTGGAAAAAAAAATTAAAAAAAAACCACCTACAGATCCGTTGTGCATTGATACGATAAAAATGATTTTTACAATTCGCCGCTGGTTCTCGTATACATTTTAATCAACTGTTGGTAGTGTAATTTCAGCACAGGTTTATGTTGTCAGTTATATATCATTGATATTTTTATGTTTTAGATATATTTTAATGAAAAATATATCTAATATGATTAGAATACTTTAAGTTGTGCAACTCGTTAATACGCCCATCGTCCTGGAGCATCATCATACTATATGCATCAACGGCTGTATGTATAGTATCTGTCCGTCGCCTACCACTACCGCGTATGTGGACTATTATAATTTAATTTATCGATCGAGTCAAGCTTTTTGGACTAATATCTAATCGCGATCCAGTGCATCCAAGTTTGATCCCAAACACCACAAGGTAATAAAAGGTTGGTAGATATGGTATACTCGTTGAGTCCCGGATTATTTCCGATTCCTGCACAGTGCACACTATGTATGTTTGGGTCCCAGATGTTCTGCGGTGTGTTCATTACACTAAGATTTTCCTTCCCATTTTAACAGACCTAAGTATGATCAATCTTCGAGCCAAGTATTATCATATTCTTCTATAATCCATATTATTGTTATTATACGCTATAGTAATTTGTGATCGATTCCGAGAGAAACGAGGAATGCATCGGGTTTCTCGATGTGTGCTTATTTATTTTGTGTTTGTCTACACGCCGTTGACCAGACGGAGTGCTGCGATGTATACGAAACTGGTAATTTTCAAATAGAAAATTTGGTCTAGAATGTACTTTGCGGTGGCGATTTTTTGAATATCTCAACAGTTTTCCAAATAGAAGTAAAATTGCATAACACTTCAACCGAAATCGAGAATCGAATTGTGCACCGTCAATTATATTTCATCACGCGCATTTTATCAACGATAGAAAATAAAGTGTTTGAAAAAATTTGGAACCTATATTGAACGAATCTTGAGTACACGATTTTAGCTATTTCGTTTTTATTCAATAAGTATTAATCATACAGACTCAAAAAATTACTGAGCACTTATATGAGCATTTAGTAAATATTTTATAATTTTCAAAAAAAATTTTTTTCGCAAAAGTTTGAGCATTATTTCTATTATATTATTATAATTATAAAACTTCAACCTTTTTTTTTCTTCTTTCAATCAGATTCATTTTTTCGAGAGTACTAGTACATTCGTTTCAAGTTTAAAAAACTCATCCCTGTATTTAACCCTACCGTAGAGTCTATCCCAACCTAGGAGTTTCACAGGAGAGGACACCAAGGGCCGAAATATCAATACATAGCATAATATAAACATTCATCATTAATCGAACTAAATATTAAAATAATATCGTGATGATTTGTCAATTATTTTATTCGAACTATATTTATGCGGATCATACAATATATAGTTAAATGTGATCATTACCGATGATTTTATAATTTGCGAATAAATGTCGATTAATATTTAATTTGGAAACGCAAAAATAGTACCTGATGTGCTGACGTGCTGTAGAGCCGCTTAAAATATGGTTGGTTGCTTGTGAATATTTTAACTTTATCTATGTCTAACATTACACGATACTGTTACAATTCACGAACGCGCAAAAGACAAATTATTCGATTATGTTTTAAATTCGTTATATACTGTAAATGTTTTGTGCAATATTACTTTATTCTGGCACATATTTTGTTTTGTTCGGAAAATAGCTGTTATTGGATACGATAAAGTAACATTGAAAATAACCATAAGGTCGTATACGTTTGAAATCATTTCACAGCCAAAATTTACTTTCTAAAAAATAAAATCATATATTTTTAATAACCTGTATAACTTTAAAATGTATTGTAACTTTGACGCAAGAAGCTTTTAAAAACCGTGATTATCCCTCAAAAACAACGATGTCGAACCGAAAAGCCGTACCGAAGAAGAAAACGTACAAGGCTACGGACAAGCCCCGGGCTACTCCGAACACGTTGGAGTCTGCTATACCTCACACAAGAGAGGTCCGGCGTCGCGATAATCATACCGATGAGTCCGTTGCTCGGCCATCGTACGATTGCGCAGAACGATCCGACGTGAAGGAGCTGAAAAGCTGCCTGAAGAAGCCTCAACACGAACGGTATAAGCGTATAAAATGTCTACTCATGACGGGTTGCTCTATCTACTCATCGATATCCGATCGTTTTTTTTTTTTTCTTTCGGTATAATATTAACTATTCGTTTCCAAAACCCGGATATCCGTTGACGAATCTTAAAATTCTCGCTAAGATCGTGCGTATAGAGTTCCCTGGCTTTCGACCGACTACTCGTCTCACGTCGATAAGAATACTTCCAAACGATCGAAATATAACGGTGAAAGAATAGATTGCATCGCGAACGCTGGTTCTCGAATAGTGAACCATCGCAGAATACAATCGTGACTCGATGTCGAGCAACGGTTCAAGACCATTTTATGTGTCCCGGTGTCACAGGCGATTTTAACCCCGGATCATTTTACCACACCCCCCATCCGGTAACAATAACTTAAGATATTTTTACCGGGGGTGATTATACACTGGACCATTTTGATATAACTACGGTGATAAATATAACCTAGAACGTTTTTACAGCCGATAAAAAAATACACTAGGATATATTTACAATACACTAGAACGTGGATGACCAAACCACGGTCCGCTTTGGAAAATTTCACGGCCCGCGAGATTTATCAGATATTTGCAAAATAATTTTATATTTTTGTGCCATTAGAATATTCCGGAATGCTCGCACGACGGCATGCCCGTATTGTTAACAACGTAATCGAAACAAGAATTATAATACTGATCTAACCTAAGAACAACATATACACCTTGTGAATCGTTTTTTTCCGAAAATGAAATTCATCAAACATTAATTACGCTCAAACTAATGTGCAAATACAAGCATTTCTATAGATTTACAAAAGCTTAGTGGACGAGTTGAGAATCAAATATCCCACTAAATAAATAAATTTAAATAATTAAATTAACTATGTTTTTAAATTACGAGTCATAATAGAAACAATAATAATTCATTCTAAATTTTTTAATCAATTAATACACAAAAACTTTTTTTTGTTTTTTTTCAAATCTACAATATATAATTTAGTATGCGGCCCGTGAGCTTATAATGTATTTCCAAAGTGGCCAACAAGTTCATTTGGGTTGGCCACCCTTGCTCTAGAATATAGTAACCCCCTGGTTAAAATTTGGTTTCTGTGGGGTGAACAGGTATATTCATACCTCCCGGATGAACAAAATCCTATGATATATTTACGCCCCCTCTGGTTCTTTTTCGTAGTAATTCGTAAAGGAATTATTGTTGGGACTTCTAAAAAATTACATCTTCTGCCAATACTTATAATATGTCATCTGGAGATGACATAATTTCCAATTTATAATAACTGTTTTTGAGATATTTGTAGATATTTAAATTGTTAAAATTTTTAATTTTTTTTTTCAAAATCGACAAAAAAGAATAAACGTTTTCTTAAAAATTCTTAATCAGTTTATTTTACAAGAAAAACAATTTTACTGAAGTCACAAAAACGATTTTAACCGTTTCGAAATCAAATTTTAACGAGAAAAAACAGCGATTCAACTAAAAAATTATCCTAGGTTATATTTACCTCTCATGCTAACTCCACACTCTCGCCGAGGCGAAGCGAGGCAGCGCGAGCACGAGAGTGTAGTCGGTTCACTCGTGTCGTCTCGTCTCGTCTCGCCTCGTGCGCGCTCCACTCCGAGTCGGTATTTTGGTCGCGAGTCAAAAGACCACGAGGCACGAGGCGAGGCGTACCTACTTCACTCTCGCCTGAGCTCGCGTGTCCTCAGTGTACAACCGCTAAAAACAACTGAGCGAGTCACGAGACTACACGAGAGTGTAGACTATATGCATTCGTGTGCTGCCTCGCCTCGCGTTAACTCGACTAGACTCTCGACGAGGCGACCTCGCGAGATTGTGGAGCTAGCATAAGGTGATATAAAAATATCCTAGTATGTATTTACCCCGGGTTAAAATAACCTAGGACATTTTTTCGTTAATAGATTCCTAAGACACCGGTGTCCGGCATCAAACGACCCACCCACGGCTATACGATTTATATTGTTCGCTGAAAATCTCATTATGGTTTTAATAAACCGTTTTTAATATCCAATAGTTATTTGTTATTATAATGAATTGTTATATTTTTTATTACACTTGGCAATCGTTTTACACATAATTCTTATCATCGGTTCGTAGCTTTCGATGTTTAACTGATGAATTTTCGCAGCGGAATTTCAAGACAAAGGAGTTCAGGATTGTTTCATGTCAAATGGAACGAGTACGTTGAGACATTTTCATTCGAGAATGCGGGGCGACCGACCCATTACCTGTACAGAAAGGAGAAAATCGCTTCGGTAGACAGTAGTCAATCGTCTACCCCGGACGGAAACCTGACATCGTCTAAGTCGTCTAGGCGACGTCGTATCAAATTGACCAAAGAAAACTAATGCGCCATTGATACTTGTTAGTTTCGAATAGTACACCGGAGAAAAAAACATGATCAACAATATTACTATGCCGAATCACCGTCAAAAAATTAGTAATACATTAAATATTTAGATTAGTTTATCATTAAACTGCCGCTACAACGTTGAAGACTTTTGTATATTTTACGCAGTTATCACAGTCCGTCAAAACACTTTGCTAGTCGTGTAAGTTATAACAGCAACAACTGCTAGATCCAGTACGAATAGGAACAATATTCATCATCGAGACGCGAGCAGTCAAATGAGCATTACCCTGGCTCCTTACATCAGTATTATTATTTGCTGCATCACAAATGTCCAGCTTTGCGGCTTGTAAAGGTTTGCAATGTGATGTAATTTCGTTTGTAAAGATTATTTTTTTAAAAAAAAAAGCATGCGATAATGAAATACCGCAAATTATAAAGTTTTAAACTTTAGATGACACACAGGTACCACCCGTCTGTATGGTCGGTCTCCATTTTGTGATGATTTTTAACGCTATTTTTAAAATAAACGAGCGAGAATAAAACAAATTTAAAAGTCGACGCGCGATGACCACGACCAAAATCATCATAATAAAAGTTATGCTCTCGGAAACAACTGAGATCATCAATTCCATTGTATTCCGGGTTATATGTTATTACAATGTTATCAACGTCCCACTAAAGGTGTTGTATCCCTGTCCCAACGAACTTTAGGGACCACCCTGATGATGGTTATAGGTGATTAGACCGAACAACCACGTCCTTTAAGCTTTTAAATATCTACTCATGTATTTTTTCTTAGGTTTTCAGTTAATTATTGACATTATACATGCACTTGGGGAACTGATCGTAATTTATTCCCTGTTGGTCCGTCGACAACGATTACCGTAGGAAATTATATCTCAATTATAACTAGAAATTAATAATATTTTAAATTAATTATATAATTAAGTCCTCCCCCTCCTCGTGAAACCCATTAATAATGCGCACGCGATAACATTAAAAATCTATGTTTTTATCGATGGCAAAAACGCTATACATTTACGTGTTTATGAAAAAATTCTTAATAATGTAATTGCACAAAAGCTTAAACATAATAATTTTGTTTTTCAATAAATGTATTTTCTTTAGCTCAGAGCTCATTAGACGATGACAACGACTAGAAGTATGGAGATATACGATGTATATGATATAACTACAACGTCGAGTCGATACAAACGGATCGTTTTTTTTACTGCCTAATCCACATGCGGTACAGCGTCAAAGATGTCATAAGAAAAAATGTTTAAATGGATAAATGTTGTTTACGCGGGGGTGTCATAGAGGTGAATAAATTTTGTTTGAAATTATAGCTACGACAGTACGGGTTTTGAATCTTTTCACTCGTGACCTTACACCCATGAAATGGAGGATATCCACGGTGTACGGCCGACGACAGGCAACGTACCGAATCACATATTCCACTCCCCACCGAAAGGCACACAACGGGAGACACCCTTAAGTCCGAGGTTGTCCAGAAGTATGTAAGCAATTGGTCGGGGGTTGATGCCACCCGGAATGTGGTGTGCGATGACATAGCGATAGCCCAGCAGAGGAATGATCATCGTGGTAGCTAGAATAATTATTGCTATTACTCGCCGGTCCTGGGCGACCACATTCCTGCGAGGGAGGACCATAACACTGCTCCTTCTGACCACCTGCGACCCAGGTCATCTCTCGTTGTGCGGCTTGTATGAGGGGTGTCGGGTGTATGAAGGAGCATGGTGTCATTTCTGATCAGCCGTACAAAGCGCATATACGTTCCACTACGAAGGTGAAAAATCGCTAATGAAAAAATGAGCTACGATGGCGCAGTGATGATGGTGTGTTGACGACTTCAATGCGTAGGGCCACAGGTTCAAAACCCATACCACCATATGTTTTTTTCACTGAAAATGTTCATATCTATGCTCCCCTCCCCCATCGAACACACACACACACATACACGCGCGTGGGTAATAAACGTAGGACAGTGTCATCAATATTGGAGGAAAAGCTATACAATTTTAAATGAATAAAAATTTGTTTTACATGCTACATATGTTTTTTATTCCCGGATGTACTGTTGATCATCCCTGGCCCCTCATTACCCACTTTAAAAATTATTTATTTATTTATTTATTTAAGAATGTATACGGGCTGAGCCCTTTTGACAGTTAAGAAAATAAGAATAACAGGTTTACTTTAGAATTAATTATCAACAAAAAAAAAATAACAAAGAATTAATAAGAAACAATTAAATACAGAATAAGATAATGGAATAAAAAATATTACAACAATCGATGCAGATATGACAATGCTGATTTTGGAGGAAGTGGTTAAGAAAGGTGGGGTCCGTATTGGTAATAGGCATCATACGACGTAAAGGCTCGTTAGCTAAGTAGTTGGTGGTACACATAGGGACATGGAATGAAGTTATGGAACGAGAGGTGCGTTGTGGGACTCTAAAATGTATATGTTAGGGTAAGGTCGGGGACTCTAAACTACCAGCTAACAATTATTTTAAGAAGATTGCATTCATATTACGTCTGCGCTCCGCTAAAGAAACAAGCCCAAGTTTATTGGTAACTGGAGTGTAATCATGCGGTTCACAAGGAATGCTCAAAAGGAAGCTGGAGAATCTAAGGAACCTACGTTGCACTCTTTCAAACTGGCAAGCATTGGCGGCAGTTCTCAAATTATACTCAATAACAGTCAATGGTTTTAAGATAAATCTCCCTCATTTTTCAACGCTTTAATCACACGGATTTACTACATATTGATTAATGCCAATATATATATCAATACATAATATTATTATTACCCATAAAGGCAGTTCTGATATTTTGAATATTAGTACACAGACAAAAATGTATTAACTCATCACTATCCGCTTCTGATTATCGTTATTATTTGAAGATAAACGTTGAAAACCGTTCGAATGAATTGTTTAATATCTTAAAACTACTAATACACAGTAAATGTATATATCTCGGAGGAAATAAGTTAATACACTGATGTATTATTTATATAATTTCAACAATTAATTTTTAAAATAGTAACACTTATTTCAGAAACTTAACACGAAAAATAAACTCTTATATCCCTATGAATATACATAACAGCCAACCCTGTATCTTACCAAGTTTTAAGTAGCCGTAAAAATAAAAAACTTCTTTCTGATTTTGGGAGAGAACTCCTTCTTTGATGCCCCTGGGATCCACGTCTGGTGCTTGTATGTGCGTGTGAGTGATTCTAAACTATAACAATTTACATAACTATTATAATTTTATATTCACTCGGTTTTTATCGACCACGGGCGTATACAAAAAAAGCTATAATTCTTTTATTGCTCTTAACCACCACACATGGATATTATATTATACACAAACGCATGTATGTAAAAATATATTTGTTATTACGTTGTATTATATGGATTTGTTGTTATTGTTCAACGGGGGGGGGGGGAATTTCACATTGTTCGAAACATACTATAAACGAATAGAAGTGCATTTTATGTTTTTAGTGTTTATGAAAAGTGCGAAACTTTATAACGTTTTAAAAGCATGCACGTACGTCACGCGTGTTTGTCCAACAGTCGAGTTCAAATCAAACACGGACCATATACAAAGACGCGTTTAAATAAACAAATTGAATTATTCAAACAACTGAAAATATTGCTGAACCGTAAATATAAAACGTTCCAATGTGTACTTGATATAAATTTACGCGAACGGTACCTATAGGTATACCTATATATAGTGACGTTATTTTTTTCGTAATTTTAATTCGATTTAAATTTTATTATTACTATTCGTGATTTTTTTTAAACGCGACGATGTGTTCAGCGTGAACAAGTCGAACGATTGGGTTTTTTTTTTTTTTTATCAAAACAAATAACAATTTTACACTCGGAAATGAGTTTTTTAATATTGTGTACGAAGTGAATATTAAGCGACACATTCGTATTAGAACGTACAAATCATACCCGCGAGATGAACACCGGAGACTAGAGAACGTGAATTCAGCATCTCGCGACTATTTATTCGCAGATAAATTATTAAAAATTATTAACGCGGAGGCGTCAACGGATAACGTAAATGACTCGTGTACCACGAAGCCGCAAAAGTTATAGATACTCAGATATTGGTGATAACGCATTTTATGCATGCACATGTCTTAACACTATTAGTAACGCGAGTATATGACGCACTCCACAAAAGCGAAACGCTCAAGTGTTCTTTTAACCAGGCATTTAAAAACGAACTCAAAAACGGTTTTATTCAGGACATTAAACACATTATTGTATCTAATCACTATCGGTGAAACATGTTCAAAGGTACATCCGATTTACACGGTTTTCAACAACTGTTGTTGGCTCACGATTTTCGCATTCTGTCGCCGTAGCGTAGTGGCGCAATAACTACTAATATAAGTGCAGTTTTACTTATATCTACAGAAAATATTTTGGTTTTTAGTATATTTTTCATTCGTGTCGTTGCATATTACACGTGTCATTAAGTATCTAAAATATGTTATTAAGTATCTATCTTATGCGTTTACATAATTTGTCCGGGTTAATCGGTGGACTGTATCAGTTGACTCTATTTTTATTAAGTACAAAAGAAAACTAGTTTAATTTTGGTCTGCCGTGTTCACGCACTACTGTTAAAATTCAACAATAATTACAATTGTTACCGGCCAGCAAAAAGGAGACTTATAATATTAATAATAATAATAATGTAGAATGTAAAAACCGTATATTATAATTCATATTGGACTGTTTGTTGAAGGTGGTGTTTATGTTGATGATGAAGTTGGTCGACGGTAATTGTTTTTTTTTTTTTTATTTAAACTTTGTTTAACAATTAGTTTCGACAATTATGTGACACAAATACAAAATACTTAATATCTATTTATAATAAGAAAGTAATGAAAAAAGAAAAGAAAACATAAATAAATAAATAAAAAAGAAAAGAAAATTTGACTATAGTAAAAAGCCTGTATGATTGAAAAAAGATAAAATGTACAATATTATATTTTTTTGTTGGGTTGAAAGGATATTTTTGGTTTCGATAGGAATGTTGGAAAATTTTAAAAGGGAAAACAGTTGATCCCATTGGGTTGATAGGCTGGGACAGGAGAAAATTAGATGGCTAATATCGCAAACCAAAGGGTCATTGTGGAGTGAGCAGAGAGTAGAATCATTTAAAGATAGTTTGAAAGAATGGGAAGGGAGTAGTGTGTGGCCAAAACGAAGACGGGAGAACGACGATATACTTTTCCTGGAGAGACGGTAATTGTTAAATTATAATATTGTTAACGATGACGGACTATGGTTGAGTATAAAAATGGTAACTAAACGGAAAGGTAAAAAATGGTACTAAAAGAGAATACTTAAAAAAAAAAGTAGGAATACACAGTCAACATTTGCGGTCTGGTTGGCGAACGACAACCAAAACCAGCCGTTGAGCTGTCTATTTATCACAACCGACAATATCGTGAAAATAGTACATTACGTATCACTCGAACATCTTTCGTAAAAGCGCGTTATGCCTGTTGGCTTTCTTGTTAATAAATAAGAAGAATACATATGTGACACAATATTTTAAACACCCCATTTGGTTCGTCCTAGACTTGTACGCCAACGATTTGGATAAGCTCCGTTGTTGTACACCATGTGATATGACGTGTACCCTGTCGTTTTCCCGGTAATCATTACACACTGTGTCTCTTTAGCGGTCCGCACATCCGGATTACAATACTATTATTATTATCATTATAATTATAACATTATCCCATACCGATATAAAACGGTATTATTATAATTCGTATTAAGTGCGCGGTACCTGCTCTTTCGTGTTGTCAGCAGATTACATCGATTCCACGAATTCGTAATTTGAATTTTATCCCATAGACAACTGTATTATAATTAGAAGACGATAAATACACGTTGCGCGTCTGTCTCGCGTCATATTTTTTCTCTGCGATAGAAAATACGGTGATTTTAAAACAACTCTCCTGGTACCCGTACACCGCAGTATGACCGGGGTGACCTGAGTTCGGGTTCGGGGACGGCAATCTAAATGAACACGCATCGGTCGCTCTTTTAGGAGAAAACCGCGAGCGCTTCGCTATAAATACTGATAGTACCTCGCACGCAGAGCTTTCAAATGACTTGTTAGACGTTAGCAAACACGTTACAAGAAAACATTCCCCTTTACGCTCGGATACGCACATACCTATCATTATACAAAGGTTGAAGAAAAAATGGAATTACACCTTCAAGTTCGGTTCATTCGCGAAGTTCGCGATATAACTCTGATCGTTTGTCCTCTCAACACAGACTTGGAACTATCGACTACGTATTGTACATAACTACCGACGGATGGATAAGGACGGATAGGTATAAGGATGGATAGGTATTAGTGATTGATGCATGAAATAGGTATAGGATCGATAGCGCACACGCTCGATATCACCGCCCGGCCATCAGCGGTAGAATCCGACGTCCTACAGTTTTTTTCCATCTAAAAGTCCGGCGAAGCGTTCACCGACAACTGCGGTGGTTAAATTGTACCTGAACTACGCACAGTACGCACGATTTAGCGGTGCCAACGTATGGCGAGTGGACCGCGGAGTAGGTCCTCTAAACGATATAGGAGCTCGTCGGAACACCTTATAAATCGCGAACTCGATTTCCGTCTGATTGAGAACAACGCAGAACAAATTGCAACACAATTTCAACCGAGATCGAGAACGCATCGCCTAATATTTTCGTCACGCCGCACTGTCCACTGTTGTTTATTTTTCATAAGATTTTCTTTGTTCCGCTGTTGTTCTATAACTGTTAATCGTTACGACTCGAAACGTATATAATATCTTATGGATATTAGCATCTAATAAAAAAACTGTTTTTTTTTTTTGCAAAATTTAGCGCATTTAAAGTTCAACCCATATTATTAAAAAACTTGGTTTCATTATCATTTCGACCATCTTTAGAAATATATACCGATCCGGCTGACCTCTTTCACTCGGGATTGTTTTGTGCAATTATTCGAGTACAGTAATTGGTTTCAAGTTTAAAATACGCATTCGATGATGCCTCACCCGACCGCGGAGCGTCACACTGCCTAAGGTCTTCGTCCGTTTTCTCTACTAATTTTGCAGTCACTATCATCATAATACTGTAACCGTTGCACTTAACATAGTGAAGCTGAAAGTGCCGAGCACGAAGAAAAAAAAAATTATTAACTGCTACGGCAGTGTTGTGTTTATTTCGAGTTGTAGATATTTCACGGCCTAATGTGTAGCTACTTATGTACGAGCGTCATCGTGTTTTCTCGACTGAAACGTACCTAAGTGTATATACTCGTATGGCACAGCTGCTGCGCGCGAGAGCGACTATTTTTCGGCAAACCGCGCGCTACGTGTAGTGAGACTTAATGCTCTAAGCATGTTTAATTTTTAATGTACTTGAGTAAATATTTCGAGTGCATACGCGATAAAGTGTATAATAATAATATGAAAAAGGTCCGATCATCAAAAATTTAATGAATTCCGTCTGTGCGCGCATAATACGCGCGTATGTGCAATTTTAAGAGTGGAAATATTTTCGAAACCGAATCACCAAAAACGTATTAATATAAAATAATATGGCACACCGCTGTAGTTTTTCACATACTATGTATGGTTTGTCCACCGGAATTTATACAGAGCGATATATCGCGTGTTAATAGATGAGATAAACAAATTCTGTTTTTTTTTTTTCACAAGCATGGATAAGGAAATTTTATAGACGGTATGAGTGAATTACTAAAGAAGTAAAACAATTAACTTTTTGTCTTTAAACTTTAATACATTTCCATTTAGTAGGGTTTATTTTTCTGAAGATTTTGACGGTCCGACTTTCTGTTTTCATTAGGTTCATGATTTTTTGTAATTTTTTTAGCTTACAAAGAAATAATATAAATTATTACCACAAGGTTTGCTGAAAATGTGATTATTATTTAAATAGTGCCTTCACTATTTCGTTGTAAATTAGAAAAAGTATACAAAATCAAGAAGTTAATCAAAATTGTTTAGTATTATGTCGTAAGCTACTTTGTCATATTCAATTTGTATTTTTAAAATATCATTCACATTTTAATATTACATTTTAAACTGTACTCTAGACCCACGGGGCATAATTTAATTTAAAATGAAATAAATAAAACGAACATTTAAAAAGGCAAAATTTTCCGAAAAGTAAGCTCTATGAAATGGCTATTTTCAAAATTTGTAAAAGTTAATAAATACAAAGTTAAGTTTCTAAATTATTCAATAACACACTAATATTTACCAAACTATTGTCAACAAAATTGCATTTTCCCAGTTATTATGCTCGTAAAAAAAAAAAAAAACAGAATTCGATTATCCCTACTAGCACGGGAGATACCTATGCGACTCTGCGTAAATTCCGGTGGGACACCCTGTATATATACCCCGTGGATGACTATATTATTATTATTTCGGGTATTCGATTCAGGTCGTGTTCACAATACTATTAGCTAATGGTACGTATAGTATTACGTGCTTGGGCGACAAACTCATATGCGGCGGGCCTACATTTGCATATGGCCAAGAGGCATAGCTTATGCGTGAATTGGTCCGCGTTTCGTTGTCGTACACACTGTCGTCCGTCGCGGTGGAATTGAAATCGACGACGATATTTCAGTTGGTGAAAAAATAAAAAAAAAAAACAAAAAATTCATCGCGCGGATCGTAAACTGGAAATCGACCAGCCATCTCCCTGCCCCGCGGTCCTCGCTTGGAACCTGAAAAGACACCTAATCACATCAAATATGCACCGGCCGCGTGCGCGCGATTTACTTTAACACCGAAAACGCAATTATGTTATATTATCAGTAGGGAACGGACTTTATTGTAATAAAAAAATCAAAATATGTACATAAATATGTAATTAATTTTATTAAAATATGTAAAAAAAAGTTAAATATATGTATATCGAAAAAATGTATTAGTAGGTACTGAAAATTAAAAAAAAATATATTTTATAAATAAAAGTATTACAAACGATGTAGGTATATAAAACTATTATTCCGGAACAAAGCAATGAGAAACAACATATTGTTGAAGGTTTGCAAATGAAAAATTGCGACGTTTTGGTCGTCGAAGAATACTCTTGTATTGACTAAAAGACCGTTCTACGTCAACAGATGTGGTAGGGGCATAATTCATGTTCACTATATCAGAAGGAGTGAATTCAATGTCCAGAGATGCTTGTTGATTTTTACCAATTAAAATATCTCTGATGATTTTAATAGTTTGAAATCCAGATTTTTTTTTAATGATATTGGCAAATTTGTTTTTGACTATTTCTCCCATGTGCCCTTGAGTTTTTTCTAATTTATCTGCAGATTTTCTACGATGCTAATGCTTTCTATCAAAGACATGTTTTTAGTTTCCAATTGTTTAATTGTCTGAATCAAAAAACAAAAATTTGCAGAAATGTATGTCAAGTTGTTTTTTAAATTGATATCTTGTATCAGTGAATTGACTTTTTCAATAGCTGCTGCCGATTCAGTATCGAAATTTGAAATAACATTTTTTATTTTGTCAAAATGATCGCAATAGTATTGGACGGCTTCAAGCCACGTACCCCATCTTGTTATAATAGGTTCAGGAGGTAAATTAATTTTGAAACACGACTTGGCGAGTTTAAATTACTAATCTTGTTAATTTAGACGAAACAGATAATGTTTAAAGTCGTCAAAAATTGAAAATCACTAAAATAAGTACTAAAATAGTACTTATTTACTTATTAAGTACTAAAATAGTACTTATTTACCAAATATGTAAAAATATGTATTTATACCAAAATATGTAATTTAAAATTGGGCTTATTTTAATAAAAATGATCTGAATCGTGCACATTTTTTATCAGATTAAAAATATCTCATTCCAATAAAAATATGTATTTACAATAAAATCCGTTCCCTAATTATCAGGTATTTCGCGCGGGTAGTTATCGACGTTTCTCGGTCTTCCGGTCGGAATTCGGTAAGTTACAATTAATCAAACAATCCGCAGACACATTATAAAAACATTCATTTTTCTCGTCTCAGACGGCCGTAATGCACAATCATATGATACTCAAACAGAATATATAAATTATTATGTTCAAGACAAACGATCGCGAAACGGTATAGTCCCCGGAGAAAACGCGTTCGACCCGTATAGTCGATACACTACGCACCCCGATATTGTTTTTATATCGAAACAATCAAGTACTTATGCTCCCGGACAGGTGGAGACAAAGTCGTTGGGAGACCGATGTTAAAGAAAAATTACATTTTTCTACACCAGGGTTATTACTGTTATTAGATTTCTGATGAAAAAAATCATTTATTATTAATTACTTCTCGCGTTAAGAGTGTGTCATTCGCGTACCTACTTTTTAATTACTTATTATTTTAAGTGCTACGCTCCGTGGGCTGGCACGGGAAAGTTTCGACCCGATAGCTCGCCATACGTTCGGCGATCATCATCATAACATATACATTAGTATATTACACGTTTGTTCACGTTAAACTCCGTACGGTAATATTATTGTGTATGATTTTACTTCGGTGTACGAACGATGCTATCGACTGTTTGTTGATCGACGGATTTCACCGGCCATCGCGGTAGTAAAACAGTGTCAACACCGCGTGTAATGTTTTAAATTGCACATTCTCCGTGTTCGATCTTTGTAATCAAACCGTACCGAGAACACCGATCGTCGAGTCCTGGTTGATTTCAATACTAAACGCATGCGAACACGATTGTTTTGTACTCGAAATCATCATTTTCAAGTCGTTTTCGATTGTTTTTCGACACGTACACCACGCACCTTTTGGTAAAACAATTATTATAAGGACCCCGTCACGTTTCAGCGTCGTCTTTGCAAATACAATATATTATATTCGTACACAGCGTGGGAGTTAATATTCAATTAACGGCGAGCAATTATTAATGATTCATGTTTTACCGCGATCGGCGGCGGTATCGATATTATGTGCATAATATACTATAACGTTATTGTCTCACCAAATTTAATACTGTTGACAAAGTCGCTCGTGCTCCGGTTCGCCAGTCGTTACGTTCTCTTTCACTGTAATATGTGGTTGATTAGCTCGGGGTCGATCGGGTGAAGTTTTTTAATTCGTTTCATATCAATATATTGATACACTTAAACGTATAATGTTTCCGCAGCGAGTGTCCTTAAATTCGTTTTTTTCACACGAGTTTAACGGTGCTCCCGCTACCACGGTACCTATGTGTAATTTACGAATTGTTATGCCATCGGTGAATCTATAAGTACTCAAAGACGTATCGTATATGAAAAAACTGAAATCTGAACCCGAACGGCGCACGGTATGGAGCGACTTCGGTAATCCTCGGTTTCCTTTTCGCATTTCGGTTTTGGTACACTATGCAGGATACAGAATTATCGGCCAACGCTTATCTGCGACCTCAGGAGTTGCGTTACACCTGAGCGGAGTACAGGTGCGATTCGACCGTCCTATCCGTTCGCTAAGAGGATACTTATAAGTTATACGTACCGATGATACTATATTGAGCTTAATATTGTTCTATATAACGTGCAACGATTTGTTTACTTTTTGTGGAGGAAGTATATATATATATATATATATATATATATATATATATATATATATATATATATATATATATATATATATAACAAAACCGATTTAAACATCGTAAGTTTTACTTATCTTCGTAACCTTACCCGAACAGACTAAAAATAATCGCATCGATTTTATGATTTGAACACTTTTTTATTGTTCCAAAACACAATCTATACACAGTAAGTTATTTGTTTATAACGAGTCAGTGGAAGGGATACACATGTTGGTGTTTTGGTCCGTATAACTGTTATACTATAAAATTAATATATTGATTAAGGGTATTATCCGTTGGTATTACGCCTCGCAATGTTTTTAAATTTGGATATCTAGGTGTAAGTGAGCGATAAGATTTTTTTAATTAAAGTGTGAAACAATTTAGTAGGTCACGATTCCAATTTGTTTTTCATCTGCAAGGGGCTTCGTCAGTAATATGATTGGTGAACGTGGCTTGATTATGGGGTTTGTTTTTGAACTGCTGATTATTTAATCGATTTATTCGATGCGCAAATTTTGTTATAAAAAACGTGTAGTTTCGAATCGCTGTACATGGTCTGGATATTTATAAAAAAAAAAAAAACGATTCGTTCGGTGCATCCTATACGAAAATTTTGCAAATAAGAGTATTATTAAAATAGTTATTTAAGGAGCAACAAGTATTCAAGTGGCTTAATGTTGAATACAGCTATAACAGTTGAGCGTATATGCCGCAGACGTGCACGTACGTGCTTTGGAAACGCTTCAAAAGTAACTGGTCCGGATTTGATGAACGAATTGAGTTGGGCGCTAACGAGATCACGAGACAGAAATATTAATATGGCACTAAGAACAAGTCTACGTAAGTTGCAATGATATGAGTGAGTGTGTGGTCAGTGTATTTATTGCAAAACATTTACTCATCAAGAACCGTTTGTTGTACTAGTAGATTATGTTAATAAAGTCGAACGATTTTAATCGCAAAAAAAAATGTTTGAAACAAATACATTTAACGATGAAAAAATATGTCTACTGTTTTATTCACGATGGATCAAATTACATTTATCTTGCAAGCTTTTTCTCGCCAAAATCTGTCAACAAAGAGTAATATCAATGTTCAAAATTTACCGCCCCTGCACCATTGCCGCCCTACACGGGCTGCTTACACTTTGCTATAGCGTCAGGCCGGCCCTGCAGGCTACACGGGATAACATGTAGGGTAGCTGTGAATGGCACTGACGGCCGCACGTACTATTATACATAATAAAATCGACCCCGGGCGACAAATTCGTCAACACATGGTACCGACAATGTTATCACAATAAAATCTCATGCCGCTATGTTTTGTATTATACAACAGACGAGACATTCTCGTAGGTACACGTCTATCGTAATATATGATATATTATGTGTATCACGTGTACGGTTTTGTTCCTACGTGCGTTCAACAAAAGCAGCCGTCGATCGAGACACGTTGAATTCGATCGGCCGTCGATGAATCTTATAATGATCACAATACGAACGTATCGATCCCGTTGGATTGTAACGGCAACAGTTCTCCAACACAAACAGACGTCACGCGGGAAAATCTCGGAGAGCGCATCATAATAGCGTGTCATTGTTCGCTTCTTCCCCTTTACATTGTACAACGTTACCGCGCATACCACGTCGTGGGTACAACGATCGCGATTTCGCCGGACTCGAGGTACGACATGGGAACGGTCCATCGCGGTCGAAATGGCATATCATATCATTGGGCACAGCCGAACGGCGTTTCGTCCGGCGATCTAGCATCGTTCGACGCGTCCGAGAAAGCATAATGTTGTACGTGATTGTTCCCGTGCCGTCGCGGTCGATCTCATAAATCAAAGGACCCCACACGACCGTTGTGGAGGACGACCGCGACGTCGACGGTAAAAACGAAAAAAAAATTCTACTTGACCTTTTCATAAATTATATAGCCGTCGAGCAACACCGCGCGCATCACTGGTATGCTATCACAAGTTGTGTAGTGTTACACATAATATATATAAACGATTTTTGGATCTCGAAAGTATTATGTACGCGCTATAATACCGAATTTTCCTTATCGAGAAACACCGTGATTTATTTAATTTCCTGATGCTCTTCGGCTGTATTAGAGCTCAGAAGTGTCGGATTAGCGTCACTACTGCGGGGGGGGGGGGGGCGATCGAGGTACTTTTAAGTAAATAAATACTTTAACGCGAAAATACTTTAAACTTGGAAAACCATTAATTTTTTTCCCCATCTTTTGGCACAGCGATAGCGCGAACGAATTCAATCTTTCACGTAACATTCTTCTAAACCCTACTAGTAATAATAATAATAATAACAATAATAATATAACAACTATAACGAAATATTTAAAAAAAAAAACAATTTAACGATTTTTTCATCTGTGTGGACCAACTAGTTTTTTTTACGCCTGGAATTCTCTCCGAGTTCACCATCATTAACGGTATTTAGCCGTTAAATAATATAATCCTCGTTGTTGAAATTATAATTATTATAATCAACGAGTGAAAGCACTTGTATTCTCCTCTCCGGTAAAAAATGATATTGTTTTAAACACGAAAAGTTGTAATTAAACGCGTTGCAGTTCAGTCGGTGAAAATTACTTCTTAATACGAGCGTCGTCGTTTTGACCTCGACGCCCCGAGGCGGAGAAACATACATAATTATTGGAGAAGCGCACAACGAGATCGGTTTTGTTTTTTTTTTGTCGGAAGATAACGTAACGTAAAAACAACCACGAACCGATCGTCGCGATGTGAGCAGGCGCGGATACAATGGGGGGGCCATGGGAGCAATGCCCCCCCCCCAAATATAAAAAAAAAAAAGGCTGGTGAAAAATATTATAAGTAATGACATAGGAGATTATATTGGGAAAAATATTGACAACTATACGAAACGTGAACTCTTTTAAATCATTGGGTACCACCAACAAACTACATATTTCCTTTCTCTGAGCATAATAAAAACGGAAAATTAATACGTCGATTTATTGGGCAACAACATTTAAATAATTTTAAATGGTTAATATTTTCACCATCAAAATAAATACAGAAAAAATAATGTAATTCAATATTTTATAAGCAATAAAATAAAATCTTGAGTAACCTGAATATTTTTAAAAAAAATTTATTTTTTATTTTTTTTTTGGTCTACTTAAAGATAAACTTCGTCTCAATCATCATTATCTTTTTGTCAAAAAATGTTAATATAATAAACTCTGATAATCTATGTTGATATTTTTTGTTGCCCCCCCCCCCCCCCCCCGTAAATCTATTCTGGATCCGCGCCTGGATGTGAGTAGAGATATGTTTCGATTTATTAACAATCGGAGTACCTACGAATCGCGCATTTAAACGTAAATGACAATATTATTGTTATCTGTTTCGTTCGGAGACGAATGGTGAACGTGAGCGCGAACCGTATCGGCCGGTTACACGCTCGCGATGGAAATTCCACTGAAACGTCGGCACATGCGCACCGTTGTGAGAGCAGCGTGACTGGTGCTTAAAACGTGTTATCGTTTGTTCAAACAGGTGTTTTACAATAATTGAATTAAAAACGATACAATCGTTTTAGTGACGACACGCGACGGTCGACTGTACTCGTATTGTACCGCGGTAAACGGTTTTAACCGCACCGTCGTATGCGAGCTAACAGGCTTAGGACTCAGTTTTTGGCACAGTTAAACATGTAGTTCCTTGCTTTCGTCAGTTTAAGTATTTTTTTTTTTCGTATTCATCATTTGTAAAACAACTTCGTCAAACATAAAAAATTATTGAAAAATTTGTAGAGTCGTTTTTTTTATTTATTTTTATTTGTTATCAATTTCGTACAAATTGAAACATCTGTCCGATTATCTTCAAGTACGTCAATTGAGATATCCGACCATTTTTGTACAGCATCCAATTTCTTTTAAGTTTCTCATGTTTTTGTACTGCATCATTTCTTTGCATATAAAATGTATTCTTTCAAGTTGACGATATTTTATTGAAAATATACACACAATTTTTTACACCTCGATACACGGATATATATTATAACTGACTGTTGGTTTTTGGATTGTTTTAAAATATAATGAGTTACGCGTTGGACACGCCTAAATAATTGACATGGTTAATTTGTACAAACACGGTGTACAAAAACTCTAAAAATGCATTTTCTATCAATATAAAATTGGTCCAAACGGGTCGATAAAATCCTGGTATTTCCACTACACGGGTCGGGAGAGTACTGTAGTTAACCGTGTCGTTGGACGGGATCTTTGGAATTTTTTCCCTACTACTTTTTAGCACAAGCAGTTATCGATATTTTCGTGGTAAGTATGAGATCGATGTAATATTTAGATTTTCCGTGTAAACGCTTAATAAACTGGAGTCAAAAGCATGAGGCCGATGGGGTGCGTGCGCCAGAGCCATGGTCCCTTTTGTAATTTGAACATAATTTGAAGTAGGAGGTTAAAGAGAATCAAAACTAACCGGTTGTAGGATATTTTTTGCAAATGGGATACAGGAGGGTTATTTTTGGAAATGAGGTTCTGAGGTCCTTAAATCCTGCACGAGTGTCCGCGCGTTCGTGTACGATATGTACGAATAAACAGCGTTCACTCGCAAGTCAAGAGTTACGTGGGAACTAAAAAGAAAAAAAAAACCCCGAAAACAAATCGAGCCATTAATTGTATTATTCACGTCCGGGCGTGTCTGCATTAATAATTCCCCGCGGTGATCCTCGACGGTCCAACAGCGACGGTTCACTTGACACGGCGACGCGAGGCGATTGTGTACTGGCCGCTGCCGTAGCGTTATATTGTGTTACATTGCTGTCATTCTTATTACATTGGGCACTACGAGACGCACGCGATATCGTAACACGTGGTAATAATAATATTTTATATCGTGCGCGAGGTGGTGCGGTTAGTGCGCGCGACGGCGACGGAGCGAATAAATAAATTAATATGATAATATCATGCACGGTTCGAGACGTGGTCGCCACCAATGATAAGCGCTAATAAGAACACAATGATGACTACGGCGTACGCGTTATACAGTTCGTTTTATAAATGAGACTTCAACTCGGCGTGCGGTCGAGAAGGTACCGAAGAGAGAGAGAGAGAGAGAGAGAGAGAGAGAGAGGAATAAAAACTCAATTATTCACACGCAAGGATTTATATATTTATACACGTGCACACGTCCTGCACATAACGCGCGCGATACGGACAGAGGTGAGGACACGACGATGTATTATATCAATTCAAAGGTCGTATTGGATTCTAGAACTCGCGGATAAAGAAGCCTGCAGGGATTCTCGTTTTTTTTTTAGTGATATTTTTTTAAGGACGCATTATTTTTTAAATTTACGTATTCATCGCGACCGAACTCTTTTCAAAAAGATTCTTAACGCGGTGTAATACGTAGAAAATGTTTGCACAGTCGTATTATAATTTTTATCACTCTGCGGGGGCGTTCAAAGGTTAAACTAGAATCGCAACGTAATAAGTGCAAATGCGTTTTCGTCAGTTTCGATTTTTGAGCGCAATACAATACTTATACGAGTTGTAAACTGCATTAATCGATGGTTTTACAAGACATTATAATACTCTCATCTATAATAAGGACAAAAATTGGTATGGGTTCGGTTATTAAAAATATTATTTATTTATTCTTATGAAAAATCGGATACCTAAATAGGATGCTTATAATATTTAGTTGCATTTGTTGAGCATTATTTTTTGTTTATTTTATTCTTAGAACTAAGATCCCTCATAATGTGGTATGATACGTTCATAGTTTGTAATATTTGTTCAATTAAAACTAATACACTTCACCCATCATGGACGACTGTAGTTGATGTATGGACACAATATTACATAAGATAAATATGAGATATTGGTATTTCACGAAAATAATAATTTGTCTCTATTTATGAAAATAACATTTTATTTTATACGGTACTGTTGTAATATTGATAAAATGGGGTAACAAAATGTATCGATAACAAAACGATAGCATAATTCTTGACATTTTAAAATATTTAAATGCGATTCCGAGCTCATCCGGACTATAACCGCGTGCCGCGGAGGGTGAGCACCGTTTCGCATGACAGTGCGTAAGTTTATATGTTTCGATATTAACGCGATGCATTATTAACTGCAGCTGCACATCGTCGGCTTTTGTCGCAGCCAAACGGTTTCGAATGAGAAACATATTTCGCAAAACGTGTCGTATCCGCGTTGGCGAACCGTTGTCGCAACAACAGTTTTCCCGATTACGGTTTTCACGGCTGCACGTACGTCGAGTTGTTCCGTTGTCGCGGAGAACGCGTGTAGCTCGCGTACGTTCTGCTCGTGAAAAAATTGCAAGTACGCGCGTCGACGCAATAATATTGTTCAATGCTAATGGCGCGCGCCCGTTATCGATTTACACGTTATTTAATGAATTTTTACCGAAGGCGTGTAAAAAAAAGAACGCTTACATTTTTGTTCGCAACATCGTTTGTTGAATAATAATAATAAAAAAAAAAACCCCCAAAACGACATCGTAACGTGACATCATTCTCCGTACAAAAACGACAAAAACGCGTACGCACATAGCGAGCGGAATAAAGTTTAAAAGCTTCTGCGGACCGCTCCGATCGCCACCACGTTCGGACTGTAATTGCGTACCGCGACCGTGGTATACAGCAATACGTTATTATGCAGTGCGCGCGGTCAGCGGGTGGGCAGGCGTGTGTGTGCCGGCGGGGCGTTACAAATTTCAAATTGGCACACGATAAACGCACCGGAAATTGAGGGGAAGTAGATCGCAGTCCCCGCATTCAGGCACCATCGAACAGCACACACGCGTACGCATACGTTTTTATGTATTTTTTTCCCCCCCTCACCGATGTTGACCTCTGCAACCGCCAGTGATGACCGTTGGGTGCGGGAAATCAGGACCGTTCACGAAAATACACTTTCACGCCAACTTTTTGTTCCGCAAACTGAATTTATACGTTTTGACAGGCGCCAATAAGCGCGCTTTCGATGTTTAAACATTTTATAAAACGAAACGCAATCGTTAAATAAACACGCTATACGCATATATAATATATTGTGTATATATTTATATTGTTGAAATGTATATATAATATATTTTAAAATCGATTTTTTTTCCATCGCAAAATGTTCGACCGACTGCACGGTAAACGGCTTTCTGCGGATAATATATTATACGCAGCTGCGAACCGATTTATTTATTTTGAACAACAATCGTCAAAATATGAACCGGCACTAGCTTATTTATTGTATACGACGGGCACTACGGTTCGCATCTTATACGTTTTTTTAGTTATTGATCAACATCCAACTTAACCTAACGTATTTTTTGCGTGTTCATTTCTTACTAATTTTTTTATTTCAGGATTATGTATCGTTTAAGTAGTCCTCAACTATTCCGTTCGATGATTAGCCGTTAAATTTGTGCTACTTTTGGATTTTATTATTTTTACTGTCGAGTATTTATTTACTCGCAACACTTACGTTATTTATTCAGGAAATTGATAATAATTTCTAAAGATGTTTTCCAATGGAATAGTTTTTAATATTGCAGGAAATTAATTTTCAGTAAGTTTCAGCTACAAAGGGATTTTCTAAAAATCCAAACGATGGTTTAAGTAGTGTTAAGTCTCTAATAAACTGACCTTCAAAATCAGCCCTCGGCTTTTACATTTTTTTCAGTATATCGCGTGGACTTGAGACTCTCCTACACTGCTATGCTACGGCCACCCCTGGTACATATAAAGCGTTACACAGTAATACATTTCGTTTTCATAATGTAGTTAATATACTCGAACGAAAAATGCGACAACCGTTCCCACTCGAAAGTATTAATAAATTTATTACATTCTGTAATCTTGTATGTACACAACTGCAGTTATTAAGATCCGTTAAAAATATAAAACTCGTTTCTATCGTATCCCCGCTGGAATTTGAGAACGTTTGATTTATTATTTAAACGCACCATTGTTAATTGTTACGCTTTTGTTGCGAAAGCTCCGAGTAAGAAGTATATTACATATTTCATACTGACCACTTGGTCCACATATATTACAACATAACCGTTTCTCGATGTAGTTTAATTAGCTTTTTATTTTTTTTTTCCAAGAGTCATTTTTTTCATACGAATGATTTATCTTACCGGCAGTTGGAAATATTGTTTCAGAAAACGAACGTGCGCAGCGATAATACAACATCACCCATATAACGGAACTATACTGGTTTGCGAGTTCCACGAGTCCTATATACGCTGTACACGTTTTAAGAGACAAATTATTATTATTATCACTTTGCAGATATATAGTCCGTCCGCACGCAGATGTCCTCAAAATATCGATCTTTCTCGTACGACCTCGCAACGTGGTACTAATAAATGATCATAACCACGTTATAGAGTATAATACGCTGTGTAACCGTTACGTTATGTATACATAAATAATATGTTGTGCAGGACGCGGTGTAATTTTATATATTCATATTCATTCGTACATTTATTATTCCGTATGTACACTATATAATGTAAGCGCGTTACGAGCGAGACGGATTTGACTTTCATATACATCGTGCAGTACACAATGCGGTACGTATCCGTGTGTGCATAATATACTTGTGTTTGAAAATAATATTTACTTGTAACATATTTAACATTTATAATACATATGTTATTTTTTTCTCTCTCTAAATATCGTTGTGGGTTCGCGGGATAAAACATCGAAACGCTCTGGTTATGATTTTCGCTACAATATTAATATTATACGAATATTATATATTTACAGTATTTCGAGTTCGTTCTGTATCCGTACGAAACGTGTATGACGTATATAAATAGTATTTCGCATTCGCTTTATCCGTACGAAACGTGCATGCACTGCCGGCTGCGAGCGACGTGCACAAACAAGCATTAATAATTAACATAAAATCTCTTTTAAGGGTCTTCCATATTTTGTCGTGTACGCACAAGAAGAACAAATTGTGTATTGTGCGAAAAATATCCGCGCGGGCACCGCGAGCTGCACCGGCCGTGAACCAGACGCCGCAGCATCCACCGGTGCAGCAGCAGCAGTCATAATAATTAGCAGTATATTGTCCAAATATTATCGTCACGACCGAGGTCGCGGGCTAAAATGTATTGAATCCACGGGGGCGTCGTATCACGATCGCCGCCGTCGTCTAGAACGTAAAACCGAAACGCTGACTAATATACCCGTCGCCAACAGCACAATATATAGTATCTAAAGCACTAGCTGATATGCGCAAGTCGGGCGCGGCCCGAGCACGGACTAATCCGCGAGTAGCAAGACATATTATGCGTATTATAAAACCGCAACGTGTTTGGAACGGTTCGGCACGCGTGAGATACCGGTTAAAGACGTCAATGTTCTCGTAAGTCGTAACAAGCAATGTACAGCGAACACAAATTCCAAAAGACTTGATTTTTTTTCAGTTGCCATAAAAACGATTTTCGCCATGATGGGCTTTCGCAGCCACGAGCCATCCCTTAAACATGGCTCTGCAAATAGACAACACGGTTTTTTTTTCACCCCTAGCTCATCTTCTTTGTCGCTAAGGTTTAGGGACGGGCTGGCAGCGCTGGCAGCCTCTACGTGTTATATGTGAACACTATTAGATTGCAATGAAATAGTAATGGAAAAAAATGACCGCGGTGCGGAACGCGACAAGTCCACTACACGTTCGGTCGTATTACCTAGGCTTAAGTGTCTGTTCGCGCGTACCACCTCATAGATAGGTCCGCATTCTGTGAACCACCCCCCCACTGCACGGGTAAAACGTCCAGACAGAGCGTTGTTTACGGAATATAACGGTTCGCCGGATCGTTATAATATACAAATATATCATCGTCGGATGGTCAATCAGCTAGCGGCCTCCGGCGCCGTCGGTCGTCGTCTAATCCGACGGTCTGTTTACGTATTAATAATGTTGTACGCCGCCCAAACTGTCCGAAGACGAAACCGCGTGGGACCGCGCAGATAAGTATGTTTGGCGAAGTTTCCGATTATAGTCCAGTGTACACACGGTCGCGCTGCGTTCGTGCCGGTACCGAATAATAAACAATAATGTCGTCGGACAACGGGGCGACCAATATTAAGTGTATCGTCTCGGAAAACCGAAAGCGAAATAAATTAGAATATTTAGAAGACAAAATCCTTGTTTGCGGACTTGGCAATTTATAGTACCTCACCAGCGCAATAGTTTACCTATGTATACACTGTTATAATGTTGTTAATAGGACACCGCGCCACACCCGTGTTAATGTACTTCGTATCACTTTTAGACGTGTGCTAAGATATAAACTATAATCTAAAAATAGAATTAATAAAAAACAATGTAAAAATGCATAACACGGCGAACACGTATACAATGCATGATTTGAACAATGTATAACATTATAAGTAGTAGTAAAATGGGGCTTCTGCGTCCATTTTTCCAGGGAGAAATTTTTTTTGCAAGGGCACTTCTCTCGCTTGCATGAACTCAAATCTCCCTGTATGAAAAATTTAAAAAAATTTAAAATATGTATAATGGGGTTTCTGCGTCCATTTTGACAAAAAGATTTCAGTGCACGCACCGTTTTCACTCGCTCTAACCGTTAATTTATATTGGCGGTTAAACGAGTAACACGTAGCAATGTGGAAAGATTTGGGTGCACTGAAATCTTTTTGTAAAAATGGGCGCAGAAGCCCCATTATACATATTTTAAATTTTTTTTTAAATTTTCCATACAGGGAGATTTGAGTTCATGCAAGCGAGATAAGTGCCCTTGCAAAAAAAATTTCTCCCTGGAAAAATGGACGCAGAAGCCCCATTTTACTACTACTATAGTAAAACAAATATACTCGTATTATGTAATTAAGCTGCATGCGCAGAACATACGCAGAAGTTACGCGTGCCCTTTGATCAAGAACTGCATCGGGTCAGGTGCAAGATGGCAAAAACATCGCAATAGTTGAGAGTGTCGACAAACGTTTTCGGTTGCTTATCTTTTGACATAATCAAATAATGCCTGAAACAAACGTTCATCTTATTTCTTAATGTGGATCGCAAATAAACATTTTACACTCAGCCTACTCTAATAATGAAGCTAACCACGCGAAATTGATCGTACCACTGAACGCGGATTCGCTATGTAGTACTGCACGTTCGTACGACGTCCTCTTAAGAGCATTGCTTAGCGGCACCACATTAATTCATTCACGAAAGTGTTTTGCGTTTATTTGACGTGATCGATTTCCAATATTGGATCAGCTCCTATACGTTCCACGCGGGATTTCAGCCCCGAAATATGCCACAGACCAACGTCATATTTCGGACGATGTTTCGCGTGAAATTCCGACAGGGTGGCGTGGTAATAGTAATACTCGCGCAGGGATTGCACCGTCGACGCGTGTCGGCAAGTACGGAGGGGGTTTCGCGGCGCGCACGCACTGCACGTTCTCGGCAACGGTTTCGACCGAAACGATTTGGCCGACACGTGTCTCGCTCGTAAAAAGTTCCTAAAATATCCGGTCGTCGGCGCCAACGATGGCGGCGGCGGTGGCAACGGACTCGCTAGAAGAAAACCTCTGCCGTTTACGATAAATTACAATATTGTCACCGCGTGACTTACGTATTATTATACTGCAGTCGTTGCAAAAGGAAAAGTTGCTGGCCGCGCGCGTAGGACGACGGGCCGCATCCTGGACGCGATAAAAAGGACTCGGCGATATCCGTCACGCAGTCGTAACAAAACACGTATACATGTACGTATACTCGTAGCATTTTATAACGTCGTTTATTTTTATTTTATTTTTTTTTATCCTTTAACGATTATATCGCCCGCGGACGCGGCAGGCTTAAATCATTACGATCGTACGCGGCGCACAATTCACTCCGATGTATAGACATACAATATGAACCGGCCCGCAGCCGCGGTGTCGGCCGCTTTTCGTGTGTTTTTTTGTTTTTCCTTCGTCATGCGCTGCTTCTCCATTATTCTCCGACCCGTCGCGTCGTCGTCGGGCGTTTGGGAAAACGATAATCATTATAATGTTTCTATGTTCCGTTCATTACGTAATATACCATACCATAATTTATTATTGTACATACTTCTTAATGTTCGTATCGAATTGATTTAAATAATGGTATGCGCACGTATAGGGCCGCGCAACGTTTGCAGAGCCCTGGACTCTTACGGTAGGGTGGCCAGATTTAATTTTAAGAAATCCGGGACGCCAAAATTCATAAAAAAATATTGTTATGCATTACGAATTACATCTATGTAATATTAATAATATAATGTAAAACCGTGGCTGTATGCAGTGGCGTAGGAAGACTCGTTTCCTGGCAAACCTAGGAAAATGCGCCTTTTTAGCGATTAAAAAATTGACGAAAATACGGAATGATATTTTTAATGTATATAATTAGGTGATACAAAATTATTTAAGTATCAGTTTTTATTACGATGTAAATTTCAAACTTTAAAAATTTTCTTTTCTTTTCTTGCTTTAAGGCTAGAGAATTCATCGATAAAAATAAGTACCAATTTTAAAGCGCAAATTTGCGCCCCTTCGTAATTTGCGCGCCTGGCGTAGTTCGCCATACACTTGCTACGCCACTGGCTGTATGTCTGCTTTTAATTACACAGATCAATACACCCTTGTAAAACCGATATACAATTATGCACGCTTAACGCACGGAATCTTTGAATTATATTCTACTATAATAAGCGATAAAAAGTTCGCTCTCGGCGCCAAATACGCAAGATCCTGAACCAGGGTAATAAAACTATATACTTTTTACATTACACACTCGATGAGCAATTAGTGCCCCATAGTCTTGCCCTCCCCCCTCATTTAGTAGACCTGGTTTAACAGAACAAAATAATTATAAAAATGGACGCGTTCGTTCAGCTCTTTGTTGGCTATAGGTAAAAAACAATAATATTATATTATTCTCAGGACGAATGCAAAAGTTATGCTCAACGCGTATAACACAATCAAATTGATTTTACTGTTCTACGGCAAAACGTTATCTTGACTTACGTATAAGCGATAACGAGAAAAAAATAAGAAATTTTTTCAATTTTTTTTCCATTACTTATTCCATATTCATAATCTGTTACGTAATTTGAACGATAAGTGAATTCGATGACGTATATTTATTCATTTTGACCGGAAGAATGGATCGAAGATGCCTTCCGGCGAAGGCGCTTTCACAGTTGAAGCAGTTTAAAGTTAAAACAAGGTTGAAAAAAAAATAGGGAAAAAACTTAGCTAATTAATTTACGTACGATACTATAGTATACTATGTATACTTATAACTCGTCCGGACGACATATATACGTATACCGTAATATAATTTCATGTACTATAACGCGCGTCACTGCCGCGGTCCGGTGCCGGATTTAACGACGCGATTTGAATAATTATTCGTCTATACTATTATTACCGAGTGCGGTACGTCTAGTGATGGGCAATGGGTAAATACCCGATGGGTAAGAAATTTATTTCGGGTAAATACCCATGACATAAATACCTTTCCAAAATCGGGTATTTATTTATTTTTTTATCGCACCGGCGGCCGTCACACTGCTGAAGTTGGTTTACCTATATATTTTAATATTAATCAAAGGATTGCATTTTTTATTTTTACTAAGAGAATTTCGTAAATTTTTTATGTTTTATTCTTTTATACCATGATAATGTATGTTATAAAAATTATAATTTGTTTTTATTTTATTTTAAATAATTAAAGCTTTAACACTACATAAGTTTTTAGCATGATTTATCTTAATATTTAATTACAAATTGCAATTAACATTTTTTTAGTTACATTATATTGGTAAATGGTTTTACAATTTATTTAACATTGAAATAAAATAGAAAAACGCAATAAAAATAAATACCCAAAATACCGGGTATTTATTTTAAATATCGGGTAAATACCCTGGTTATTTACCCTAAATTTATTTATCGGGTATTTACCCATCACTAGGTACGTCCACGGATCTCACCGCGGATAACACGTGGAAACCGCGCAATGTCGCCCACCCGTCGTACGCTTTTCCCGCTCCGGTTTGCCCGCCTTTCGACACCGCGGCGCGCGCCGCTAACTGTGCCCGTTAATTATCAGAGTTTGTTTTTTTTCACTCGCCTTTTTCCCCCCTCGAAGAATATACGGTGTTGTGTTCTCGCGCGCGTTCGTGCGGCCGACGAGAAAACGACTACTTATTATGCGAACAGAGAAACGGCTTTATCACCGAAAGACCCGCAGACCCGTTTGCAGTGTTGAATCCAGGTATACATCAGGGAGGGCAACTGCCCCCCCTGAAGTTTTGTTTGCCCCCCCCACCGGTTAAATGTTAGTAAATAAATGATTTATTTATTAATGAAACAATTTGAATGGTCTAGGTGCATATTACACGGCCCGTGATTATAAGATTATAAGTCTTTTATGTTTGTTGCTTCACAGAAAGTTAAAACAAACGGATATCCCATAACTGACCTTTTTGTTAGGTTGTTAGGTTCTTTTTTGCTACCTTGTTGGTTATGAACATCTGAAAAAATTATCAGAATCCATTTTATGTATTCCAATAGGAACGCCTATCGTAGAAAGATCATTCAGTGCGATGAATAGAATTATGACAAACCTTCGCAACCGAATGGGACAAGATACTCTTCAATACTGTATGAAAATAAGTATAGAAGGTGATGAAGATCCATCAATTGAATATGTCGAAGAGGCGATAGATTTATATGCAACAAAAAAAACTCGCCTCATACGCTTTAAATGATAATATTAATTATACATTTTTTAAATATTAAATAATTTCAATTGTTTTTATAAGCTTAAGTTCAATTATATCAATCAGGTAAATAAAGTAAAATTTGTTAATTTGTTTTATATTAATTCCACATCTCATAGTGCCCCCCCTGGAAAAAATGTCTGAATTCAACACTGCCCGTTTGTTTTACACGAGAAACAAATCGATCGGTCGCCGCCGTCCATCGTCCACTCCGACCTCGACGATGACCGCGCGCGTTCGGATAGGTTAATTTTGTCGTTAACATTATTATCATTATTATTATTGTTGTTATCGTTGCTATTATACGCGTTATAATGTCGTCGAAAAGTCAACAATATTACTCTCACCGCCGCAATTACTTAGGTATTATATTACACAGTCGCGGTCGTCGTCGTCATCGTCGTACACGCAGTGCGTTAAAAAAATAATGAGCCTCACCTGTTTCTGTTTCTGCGGCGTTTTGAATTTTTCTGAAAAACAACCTACTTCTCCCAAAGGTTTCACCGATTATGGAAAAAAATAAAAAAAAAAATGCAAAACGGTCACTTATTGCACACACGCAACTTAGAATGTGTCTAAACAAATATGATTAAAGCAGATCCACGAGTATGTATATTTACCATTGATAAATTGAACGTGTGATTTCGAATGCGTCATTGTTTTTTAGAACGATATGCGTCCGTGATGCTAATGATTTATATCTGTTGGTTATGAAATTGCTAGTATGACAAAATACTGTAAAATTGAAACTATTTTTTAAACTGTATTCATATTTTATTTTTATAACCACCTACGTGAAAAAATCGAAAGTGCAATGTTGATGATAATAAATAGTACTCAGCATTCTTAAAAAATTACCCTGCAGTTAAAAAATTAACTCAAAACCGAAAAATGCAATTAAGACAATATAATATTCGAACATGTATTGACGATAAAATCACATTTGATATTATAAAGCTATATATTTTTTAAATCGTAAAAGACAAAATTACATTATCCTATATAATATATACTTATCGCAGTATAACTATAACTAAGACCCCTATTTTGTAGCTGCAGTTGTATCGTTAATTTTTCTTAACGTGTTTCTTATGCATTGTGATGTTAAGTCCAAAAAAGCCCATCGTCCGTTACATATTTTAACCTATATTTTTTATGGCAGCGGTTCCCAACGTTTTAACGTCCGAGTGACAATTACAAAATTGGAAAATTTTCACGTACCAATTAACTTATTAAAATCTTTCTTTTTTACTTTTAAAAAAATGAATACATTATTGGTTATGTATGAAGCGATTTATTAGGTTTGACTAGGGACCATATAGTTATGAAAATATTAGCATCTGACGAACAAAAGTAAAATCAAATAAATGCAGTTGTTGCTAAAATAAATTTGAAATCAATAAAATCACTTGAAATACAATATAATAAGATAGTATGGTCTTATATGCACGAAGAGGTCCATGTTGGAAACTTTAGCTTTTCAATCATTTTTCACGTTTAATTTATTTCTATACTTATTGTTTGTACGTAATAAGCGAAAAAATGTATTATCGCACGGATACTACGTTGCCGCAAAATTAATTGGAATTGTTTTCTTTTCTTCGTGCGGGTTTTCTTCGCGTACCACTAGAGTTGAGAAACGCTGAACTCTATGGCAAATGGTCCGGGTATAGTGCACCGCCGTCAGTCTTGTAAAAAAATACTTCAAAAAAGTATTCATACATACTTTCAAATACTTAAAAAAATTTCATTATTTTGCTTACGTTAAAATCATAAAAAAATTAACGCATTCTAAAAATATATTCATGTGTTACATCAATTATGTATATGTAGATGATGTGATAAAGAAACATCGAGATATATAAACTATACATATATGATGTATAGTAAAGTTTTGTATAAAATGTATAATTTATTTATCTTGATGCAAAGAGCATCGGTAACTCCACTAACACTTTAAACTAATATTACGTATCGTGAAAATTGTTGATAAATTCTATTAATATAAACTTACCAACTAATCTAACAAAATTATTTGAAAATAGTATTTGATTTTTAAATACAGATACTCTGGTAAAGTATTTAAAATACTAAGTCTCAGTGTTTTTTCCAGAAGTATTTAAAATACGTATTTGAGTATACTTAAAAAGTATTTGAATACTTTTATTCAAATACTTTTACTCGAGTACTTTACAAGACAGACCGCCGTGCATAGATATAGTGAAGCCATCGGTTTTAAAACAGTCCGTCCGCGCGCGGTCACGATAAACATTGGCCGTATGGGGGATGTTCGGGGGTGGGGGGAAAAGACAACCTAAACCCCCGTCGGTAGTTACGTGTGTACGTATATACGTGCTGCACGTGTTTGTATACTCTGGACGGGTTCCAATGTTGCCATGTCAAATGACCGTATAGCTCTTGAATCTCGCCGGTAAACAGAGAAAACGGCGCATCGTCGCGTAACAATATTATGTGTAACGTAAAAAGTAATCACAATACGTTTCACGTATTCTATTTTTACACGATTTAACGTAGTGCGGGGGAGAGAGTTCATGAGAGATGTGACGACGAATGGAGGAGGGACCGTCGACGTGGGACCGTGACGAGACAACGACTGCTGCACTTGTACCCGTTTTAATGAAAACGAAGGCGAAAAACGAGATACAATATACAGTTTTTCGTCACCCGTCCGTTTATCCTTTTCCTCTCGTAAAGATTGTTCCGAACAAATTGTTATCGTACCGCTGCTGTAGTGCGCTGCAGAGTGTTGTTCGGACGGGCCAGGAGCAGGAGGTCGCGAGCACGCACGACGAAATAATCGACAAATAATAATAACGAAACACGACACTATAATATTTGAATAAATAATCATGCACAGGGTGTCCCACCGAGGATTTACCAATTGCCTATTGTATGTCCTTGAACAATGAGGATGTTCAAATTGAATTTAAAGTTTTGGTAAAAAAGAGTAAACAAACTGTTTATTATTTTTGAAAAATTTTAACGTAGCCATTTTATAAAGTTTATTTTTCTGAGAAATTTGACGTTTCAACATTTTGTTTTCATTAAACTCGTGATTTTCAATCATTATTTTAGTTTACAGAAAAGTTTTTTATTATTTAATAATTCCACTTAAAGACTTGATAAGCATTGTTTCGTCTCGTTTTCTAATATGTTTTGTTTAGTCCACAATTTTTCATGAAGTGAATGAAGTTATTTGAAATAAAATGTTTAAGCGTCAACCTTTTTTAGTAAAAATAACACTATATGTACATATATATAATAACTTTAAATATTTTGAAAATAATAAAATAAAAATGATTTTTTTAAACTTTTCTACCGAAACATTAAATTAAATTTAAATATGAAACATATGTAATCCAGTCCTTGTGAGTCTAATAAAAAAAAAAAAATACTGGAATTTCATTATCTTCATTCTCTCAGGATATATCGCAATGCGTAAATCCTCTGTGCGATATCCTGTATATATACTGCACATAGCGCGCATAACGTTTCATTATGTGGTGGTGACAAGTGCGTGAGCCGTTCCGATGATCATTATAATAATAATAATAATAATAATAATAATAATAGTAATAATAGTAATAATGTGATGGATTTGATGGATGATTTCGTACAGTATTAGTTTTTCCTTGTCGTTCATAATTATTATAAATATTCGCCTTCCGTATCGCGCACAGCACGTCATAGTGTTGCAACTTTTGAGTGCATAATAGTATTATTATAATGTCATTATATCGCGGACGGGCAACCCAAAGAGTCATGACGGAGCTTTTAAAACTTCAAAAAAAGTTCCCACCGAGCTGAGTAAGGAAAATAAAAATGTTGGTTTTCTCGTCGTCGCCGTCGTTGATGTGTACCGTAGTACGATTAGTTACTACATAATTATAGTGGTAGGCACGTATATATTTCTGTTAAAATAGAAATCCGAAAATTATTATTTTACGATGCGATAACTATTCATATGCTTCGCCACTGTTGTACGTTTTTATTATGATCAAACCCTCAGTATAGGATCATCAATTTTAATTTTCAGATGTCGTGGCCCGATTTGAACTACGTGATATAATCGTTCGAATTCGGAATGAAGGTACCTGTATATCGTGGGCACACTCGAATTGCCTCCCGTTTGAAAATTTAACATTTACCCAAATCGCCTGCAATCAGGTCAGATCAATCGATATCAATATAATTATAAATAAACAATCCTTATACATTTTTTCATGATGCGTACGAAACGAAACTTCGCCTGACGATTGAACTCGAATTAAATTTAAATTAAAAAAAGAATTCAATTTGTTTTATAAATTTTTTAACCAATTTTTAAAACCGTAATTTTCTATAGTAATTCTAACATTTGTGTTTGGTTTCTATAACGTTTTAGAAAAATTATCATAAATAATTTAGATCACAATTTAATATTTATAATCCAATTAGATATTATGGCTTTGATTAGTATTAAATAAATTCTATAATTTTATACAAAAAGTAAATACATCCCCACCTAGCACGAATATATTTATCAAATATTTATTTATCATTTAAGTTTGATCATACATATTTAAAATAGAATAATAATGAGCAACAAAAAAATATAATTTAAAGTTTACACTACACAATCATAAAGTTCATAATTATAAATAAAATAACTATAAAATTCATTTTTCTGTGGTATATCGATGTCAAATTATATCGATTGTGTGGTGTTCGATTCACTGCAGACAATTCTTGCATATGTTTTTATAGGGAAACCTACTCCATTTCTGTGTTATCTCTTTTCCCTTCTAAAAAAAAAAAAAAAACCTATCATAGTTAAGCCGTACTGGTCTTAGTTTCATTATGTTCTTCGCTTCACTCAAAATCTAAAAAGAATAGATAACGGGCCGGTTATAAAATAGTCTACTTTTCAAACACCGTCTGAATATTATAATCATTATACGATGGTATATTACGTTGTGTACTATATATTATAACCTCTATCCTATTATATACACACGTGATCATCTAATTGCAATAGAAATCGACGAAAAAACACGAACAAATTGTTGGCAAATAGAAAGTTATGCGCGTTATCATAAACAAACAAAATATTATGTAACTTTTCGTGAGTTGTGTCCCCCCTCCGATTGCACTGCATTTGACCATTTACCTTGTACCTACACCGTATCTCCGACAGTGTAGGTTCAATTCGCACGTTCGTGTAGGAAAATGATACTCCAGTGCCACTCGGCTGATGGAGAGTGTGCACAATTGATTACTATTGTTATTATTTCATTAACTAAACGTGAAACATCTTCAATCATCAACGTGACATATTTTTACGCTGTACTGCTGCAGTGTGAACACGTAACCGTCGTCCCCGTATTTACCCCAATTACTATTGACGATGCAGCTTTACGTTGATTGCAGTAAGTTATGACGTTCGTAAGGTCATCGGAACTTCATTGCCGCAGTAAACGTTTTCCGAATCACCACTCGATTACTATACAAGTATGATAATATTGGAAAATGTCGTTAAAACGATGTACCATGTGGTACGCCAAACCGTTTGTAGAACACGTACGAAAAACCGTATAGATGTACAATTTTATCGGTATAAAATGAAGTGACAAGAGAAAAAAAGAACGACAACTAGAAAACCGAACTTTTTTAATTGTTTATATGAATAATATGTTCGTTAACTACCGCCATGCAATAATAATACTGATGATGATGATAATATAGTTTAAGTCGTGTGTAAATGTATATTGTTTTTCGTGACAAAACGAACCTATTGTTGATTCTAACGATATTATATTGTAAATAGCTGGTTGGTCCCACGAACTATATGAGTGATAATAGAATACAGCGTTTGATGCGTGCTGTGAAAAAAAAAAAAAACTATGTCCGTGTTGTGAAAAATATCTCCTATTAAAACGCATTATTTATTCGTCTGTGATATTGTGTTGCACGTCCGCGCGCGTTTATAGTATATTATGAGATAATGTTATTGTATACGAGTACGTCGAGACGGATCCGTGTGACTCGTCCCTCTGTTCCTGCGGTTGGTGTTGTTGACTTTTCACGAGTTCTTTACGTGTCGATTTTATACGCGGTGGACGTGAAGGTTCCAACTGCAGCGAGCGATCAACGGAAACGACTTATAATATTTTGAAACCCGTGCGAGAGCTCGACGAGTCCTGCGTCTACAGAGTGCGTACTGGGACGCGGACGCTATGACAATCGCCTGCGATTCGGATCCAAAAGGTTCGATATGGTTCAGTGACACTTCGTGACTGTTTAAAACGTGATTTTGAGATGCATTTCAAGTACCTTATGCACCGCATACTTTATATATTATACTTCAAAACTTGCACGGCTAAAGTTCATCGGCAGCCGTCAAGCGTTCTGAATTAAAATCCAGTGGTCAAGATACCTGCTACGGATAAAAGGTCTCCCAAAATCGTCCGGAACAATGCGGTCGGATTCAAATGGGAATTTGGACTTGTCACTTGAGTTATAAGCCTCAAATTTTGCTCCAGGAGCATACGATTTTTTTGCAAAAAATGTATTAGTAATTGAATTGATATAAATAAGTTTTAACAAAATAAATTGTGTTTTAGTCTGTTGTAGTCAACTGAAGTAGTTTCAATTCATGTCTTATAAGCGTACAACAATCTTTATCGTATTTCTCATTTACCATAATCTATTATCGTCATTGTAATCGTTATTTCAACGGGATTTATATAAGGACGAGCAGTAGAGCGTTTGAGAGTAATAAAAAACAAACAAAAATACCAATATTTTTCTTTCATTACATAACAGATAATATCAACAGACAATAAGATTTGTCAAATTAAAACAACACAATAAAATTATCAATAAATTTTAAATGCTTTTCTCGTTTTTCCCTTCACTTCGCATGCGTGGTTCTTTCGTTTATAGGATACATGTTTTGCTGGTCCCAAAACGATTATTACCCGCACATTATTACACCACGGGTGGAAATGGTTACGGTTTACCACTGATATTAAAACATAATACGGATACGCCATCATATTGTTAAAATTGGCAGCGCAAACGTGGACGCTAGACGATTCTGCAATATTTGTTGCATTCGACTTGATGAAAACCGATAATAATGTAGAATAACAGGAAACTACACGAATACAGATACACTGTTTGTTTCGT